>OU015496.1:160652771-160683766 GCA_907164885.2 Dolomedes plantarius | reverse complement strand
AAAAGGCAGCTTTTGAAAGCTATAGCATAATGAAATTTCAAAACATCTTTTTTTTTCGCCTCGTGATACTACAATGCACTAGTGTCATCTGATTGGACATTCAGTTGCACGTGATTGAAAAGGCGCCATTAAAGATTGCTTACAAGACAAGTTTGCTGAAATTAATCCACAAGTAAGTTTCATTCGTTAGTCTTAAATTATTGCCTTTAAATTTTATTTAACACCCTTACATAGTGAACATTATTCTATTACTGTTATATGATAGTGTTTTAATCCAAGTTATAATATGAATTGACCGTATTTTAGATCAAATTCTACTGAACTGAGTGTATTGAATTAGCAATACTAATACTTATATTAGCAATACTTATGGCATTTACGAGCACTTTCGTATGTATAAATAAAACATTTTGTTTCGGATTCAGTTCGGATGATTCGTGTTTCAGTTAATATTTTAGATGGACAAAGGAAGTAAATGGTTTGTTCATCATTATACATTTTCTTTGATAGTTTTCTTCATGTTCAATGTATTGTATGATAAATCAATGAAATATTAGTTTGATATCTAAATTTTAATAATTATTAAATTATGCACAATATAATTATGATCCATATGATGTAATTTAATGTAATTGACATTTGTTTCTATGATATTTTACTCAAAAATTCATTCATTCATTCACTGAATTAGCTCATAAGCCTATAAACAAACATCCCAACTCAAATTAAGAACTCCCCCTTGTCACACACAAGCAGTTGAGAGGATTGTTAAATTAAAAGAATGTCAAAAGCAACCAATATTACTTGTGGTTATATTATTTATATTAAAAATTGTTGATATATAATGTATATAACTATTGAATATATTGATATTTTCAATTATTATTGATATATAAATGCAGTATTCCCTAAAGTAAGAGAAAAATATTTTTCCACACAATTAGTAGCATGAAAAAAGTTTTAAAATAAATAAGTACAATGAAATTGGTAAAAAAAAAATAACAAAAAAAGACTTAATATGACAGTAGGATGTTCTTAATCTGTTTATAAAATCCACTACAATTTCTTTCTAACCTAACTTTTTTTTTTCATCAGTTTGTATGAACATTAAAATTTTCTTTTCATGAATGCCTACGAAATCCATGAGATAATCAAAACATTTGAACATTTGATGTATTTCATAATACCAGATCTGAAATACTAAAAATTTTTAAAAAAGAGTCAATGGTGCTATAATTTTGACTGCTATCCAAATACATTATTCATTGTTTTAATGGTAATATAGACAGCATTTTATTATTAACCAAAAAAAAAAAAGGCCTTTCATTATAGTTCTGAATCAATGATATTTTGTAGTATATTATATAGTAAATATTTGAATGCTTAGAATAATTATGTCTATCAAAGTATTCTCTTTAAACATACAGACTTTGTTCCTTTCTCAACCTCCAGTCAACCAGAGGAGAAAATTATAAAATAAAGAAAGTTACTATTTTTCTTCAAAATATTTATTGCGAATCACTGTACAGGAGCCATGCCATAAGAGAGGGGGAAAATTTTTTAAATTACCATATATTAAACCTTTACATAAACATAATATTACTTAACAGACATTCTTAATTGCTTACAATTTCTTATATTACATTACATAGAACTTCATCCATAAAACAGCTATACTATTACAATGAAACTTTTTTAAATTTACAACATTATTTATGTTTTTAATATAATATATCCAGCATTGCAAACATTTTGCCTGTATGTTAACTTGGGCTTTATATTAAGAAACAAAAAATTTAGCATATTATGGATATTTATATACACTTCACAATTCCAACTAAGAAGGTTCAATTTCATGCTATAATTTTTATAAATTCTAACAGAACTTTATTGATTTTATACTTATAGATCATGCATACTTTTAACACAACAAACCATATAATTCTGATTTATGCCCCATCATGTAGTATGCATGAGTGCGTAAAGGATGCAAAATACTCATGCACATATCAGTATAAATGTGAATATTAATGATTATAATTGTTTTTATTTTTTGTTATTGCTTAATCATATATAGATGCAAAAGGTTATTCCATTTTTCATCCCTAAGTTATTAAATTATTGGTCATTGTGCATTTATATAATTTTATTTCTCAGTTTCAGCTTTAAAATCTTGAAGAACCCAACAAGGATGAGAACTTTTATTTAGATAACATCATGTATGTTAGATTGTTATTAAAACTTTAGGTAAACTTTTGTGTCATCGGAAAAATCTTTATTCATACTGTTCAAAATAAATAAGAACTTAGCCCAAAGTTATATGTAAAGGGGTCATATTCCCCTTTTTTATTTTAGTGATAAGCAAGTTTATAAAGAACTCTACTTTTCAATACTTCTTAGTTTGATAAATCGTTCAATTTTTATTATGACATTATAAGAAAATATTGGTTTCTTTTCAGAATTTTGAATGTGGAATCTAGCTTAAGATTGCAGTCGTTTTGGAAGACCAAAGCTGACTTGAATTCATAACTTGTAAGTTTCTAACTTTTTTTTTCTCGACATATACTTTTGTTTTCAGCAGTAAACTCGTGGCCAAAATTACTGTTTTTAATATTTTTTAGATTTATTTTGAACTTTAATTTAAATATTTCTATGAAAAAACTATAAAAATATTTATTAAAGAACTAAAAATTTCAAATTAATTTTTTTAACTTATATGCTAATCTCAACTTTCTCATAAATGTTGGTCTCAATAATTTGTGGATTGAATATTAATTTACTTTATTTATTCTTTTTTAACTGTGAAGCTTGTTGTTAAGGTTTTAGGTGAGTGAGAAAGTGCAGTCCAGGGATTTAAGTTAACATGACTCTTGTGAAAGTCTTTTTAACTCTTGCTGAAAAAGAGGTTTATATTATAAAAGTATAAAATGCCAAGGTTTATTTAGAAAATATAAAATCTGTTCATTTGTAAAATCTTCATTAAAAATGTGAGAATTTCCTCAATAACTGATTTATAAGCTATTTGTTTTCAAGACTTTTAGAGAGTATTTAGTTGTCATGTTGTGCAAAATAAATAAGAACTTACTGGTCCAAAGCATAGATGTGCCCCCCCCCCCCCAACTTAACTTGAAATAAATTAAAATGTTAATAGAAGTTCAGTTAAATCAGAAAATTGTAGAAAACTTTTAAGAAAGTTGGTTTTTTCCCATTTTTTTCAAACTGACACTGAAAATACCGATTATGTCTTTAGCCCTAACATAGTTTTTAACAATGATATGATCCATAACAAAAATTCAATGCTACATTTTTTTTTCTTCTTTTATTTATATTACATTTATTTTCCTCATTGTATAACTTTTTGAATACTACTCAAACCAATTCTATTGTTACTCAATTTCAAAAAATCATATTTCAAATTTTAAGGATCGATCGGTAGTCAATGCGCTGAGAAGGACCCTAGCTGAATTCAATTTGTATCCGTCCCAAATGTTAGAAGCACGCTATGCCTATGGTCCAAAGTATACATGTAAGGGGGTCATACTACCTTTTTTATTTCACTGATAAGCAAATAGACGAGTGCTCTGCACTAAAACGTTTTACTGATCTTGTTGAGAAGTATTGGAGAGCACGTGCACTGATGGCATAGGTGCTATTTTTGGTAGTGTGTGGCATTTGTAAAATAAATAAATAAATAGTGAACTCTGCTTTTCAATGCTTCTTGGTGTCACAAATCACTCTAATTTTTATTAATGGCATTATAAGAAAATATTGGTTTCTTTACAGAATTCTGAAACTGGAATCCATCTTCACCTCATTGTGATTTCCATGAAAAGATTCCACAACTCACTTGGCAGTGTGCTCGATTCATAATCTGTAAGTTGATTTTAACCTCACTGAACCCATTTTTTTTTTTAATTCTCTAGATATCCTTTTTTTTTTCAGCAGTGAACTTGTGGGCAAAATCACAAAGTTGATAATATATTTTTTTAAAATTTATTTTTTGTACTTAAATTTGAATTTTTCTATGAAAAACCATAAAAAATATTTTTATTACATAATTCTTAATTAATAAACAACTCAAATTTTCAAATTTCTCTTTGTATATTTTATACGCTAATCCGAACATTCTCATAAACTTTGGTTGCAGTAATTTGTGGATTGATATTGATTTCCTTTATTCATTATATTTTTAACTGGCAAGCCTGTTATTAAAGTATTAGGTATGTCTGAAAGTGCAGTTCAGGGACTTCAGTTAACCGGGACTCTTGTGAAAGTCTTTTATCATAACTGCTTACCAAAAAAAATTTTATATTTTTATATTATAAAGATATAAAATGCCAAGGGTTATTTTACTCTTGATAGTTAATGTTAAAAATTTTTTAATTTAATTATCAGAATTACATGAGAAGTAGTTAGAGGTTCATTCATAATTCCTTACAGAAGTAATAATAATAATAATAATATTGCTTTTAGATGTATTAGATTATTCGTTGATGAGCTAATAGGTAGTTGAATGTCATTTGGAATACTAACTTCTGCCTAGTATTTAATTTTTTTATTATTTCATTGTCAAATTTTGGTGGAGATCTGTCACATAAAATATATTTTTGTGAGCAGCTGTTATTATAAAGTGTAAGGATAAGGGCAGTAAAAAAATATTCCAAAATATATTATTTAGGTTCAGTTAATTATTAAACAATTGTTGACTATAATAACGTTATGTTTGCAAGTGTGTAGGTTTTTTTTATGGTGTATTATTTGGTTTATCTAAATTAAGTTGAAAAATGATGCAAGCATACAAAGATTGACTGGCTGTCAATGTTGAGTGCAGTAGCATAGATTATTTTACAAAGTGCAATAAAATACTTTTAACTTTTCAAACCGAACTTCTAATCAGAATTAAAAAAAAAATTTAATAAAACTTTTAAAATTGAAAATATTTTCATGGATCTAAAGAATGGAACATAACACCTGTATTGTCAACTAAGTCATGGATAAAAGATGCAGCCCTAAAAGCAAAAGGCCTGGTTTCTGTATACTTTTATAATAATCATGTTACAACAGTATACAGAAACCAGGCTTTTTGCTTTTAGAACTGAATCGTTTATCCATGAATTTGTTGACTATACGGGTTTTCTATTCCATTGTTAAGATCTGTGAAAATACTCTCATTAGCAAAATATTTTTAAAAAAATTTAAATTTGGGTTAGAAGCTTGGTTCAAAAAGTCTAAGTGTTTCTTCACGCTTTATAATATAATCTATGCCATTTCACTCAACATTGACAGCTAGTCAATATTACCCACCTCATTTTTCAAATTAACCTAGACTAATCAAACAATATATCATAACAATTGTTTAGTAATTACTGAATCTAAATAGTATATTTTGAATAATTTTTTACTGTGGTTATCCCTAATAACAGCTGCTCACAAATAAAAAATATTTATACTCAGATCTCCACCATAATTTGACAATTAAGTAACAAAAGATATGCTCTATTAAAATACTATTCTTCACGCTTTATAATATAATCTATGCCATTTCACTCAACATTGACAGCTAGTCAATATTACCCACCTCATTTTTCAAATTAACCTAGACTAATGAAACAATATATCATAACAATTGTTTAGTAATTACTGAATCTAAATAGTATATTTTGAATAATTTTTTACTGTGGTTATCCCTAATAACAGCTGCTCACAAATAAAAAATATTTTATACTCAGATCTCCACCATAATTTGACAATTAAGTAACAAAAGATATGCTCTATTAAAATACTATGCAGAAGTTAGTATCCCAAATTACTTTCTTCCACAATTTTTGTAAAACGAATTACTGTGAAAGCTACATCATATAATAAATGTTTACTTTATTCATTATTATAGTAATAGATTAGTTGTTAAAGAGTATTTACCCTTTTCACTAAATTTCTGAGTACAGTAAGACATTCAATCCTGTCAATTATATGATTAGTTATTACAGATATAAATAAAGTAGATTAAAATGCCTTGATAGAGTACAATAATTGAAAGCTGACTGAGAGACTTGTTTAGAATGACAACAAAATTTTCTCTTCACTATCGAGAATCACTCTCACATTGAAAGTAAAGAAACACAAGAATGAAGATTGAATACTATATAAAATCTTAAATTTCTAAATCTGACCCAGCATCTGCATTAATGCTCTCTATGGCATGTTGTAATCAAATTTAGAAATTTAAGATTTTGTATGCTAATGTTTTACTTAGCATTCAATCTTTATTCTTGTGTTTCTCTACTTTCAACAGCATTATTGTCAATAGTGAAGAGGAAATTTTGGTGTCATTCTAGACAAGTCTCTGACTCAGCTTTCAGTGTTGAGCTGAAATTATGCTCAACATTAAAAACTTATTATTGTACTCTTATCAAGGCAATCTACTCTATTTTATTTATATCTATAATAACAAATTAATCGACATGGTTGGATTTTCTACTGTACAGAGAGAAATTTAGTGAAAAGGGGAATTCTCTTTAAAAAATATTTTATAACTATTTTCTATTAGTATATTTATTTAATCAAGTAAATATTTATTACATGATGTAGTTTTCACAGTATGTAATTGGTTTTACAAAAAAATGTGGTAGGAATTTACTTCTTGGAAGTAGTTATCAATAAAATGACAACAGATTTAAAACTGCACTCATGTGTTGGGTGCTGTTTTATATCAAGTTTTTTTAAACCCCTGTCTCAGAATTTATATTTCCTAATTGGATTTATTTAATTCTACTTTATCAACAATGAATTTTTTCAACTACTTTCAACAATCAACTATTTTTACAACAATAAATTACCCTTTAATGTACAAAACTATGCAAAAAATAATTTTCTTATCTGCAGAGCATTTACTAACTCTACATAAAAAAATAATTTAAATAAATTCTTCTTTTGTTTCATAAATTATATCAGGGGATGGGAGTCATTTTCCTTTCACATAAATTTATGAACTGATTTTCTCTTTCTTTTTTTTCCCTAGATGCTGTAAAGATGGAGCCAGAGGCACAGCGAAAGGATCCTGTTTCGTAGAACAAATTGTGTAAATGTGCTATGTACTTTCTAAATAAACTATTTTTTACTTTAAACCAGCTCTTTTCTGTATTTAAAAACATGTGTTTCTATAATTATCTTTTGTTTTGCATAGTTTTATGAATTAAAGAGTAATTCATTAAATTCTTATAAGTCATTTTTAAAAAATATTTTCTTTTATATTATATTGGACATTCAATATCCAACACTTGATAGTACTATTTTTGAGAAATATTACTATCATAGTACTATTTTGTATAATAGAAATATTACTATCAACTCTGTAGAAACTATTACTCTGTAGAAATATTACTATCATAGAACTATTTCTCAACAATAGTACTATCAAGTGTTGGATATTGAATGTCCAATATAATATAAAAGAAAATATTTTTTAAAAATGACTTATAAGAATTTAATGAATTACTCTTTAATTCACAAAACTATGCAAAAAATAATTTTCTTATCTGTAGAGCATTTATTAACTCTACACCAAAAAATAATTTAAATAAATTCTTCTGAGCAAGTTTTCATGAGCTCACAAAGATGGGTTTCATCATACACACTACACATTAGTCAAGTTTTGAAAATGAATGTATCAAATTTGTTTATAAATTTATCAAATTATGTTAATAAATTTTATACTGGGGAAGTACAAATTTTTTGGGTTAATTATTAAAGTAGTACTGTTTTACATACTATAATCTCATTCTAAGTTTAAAAAAAAAAAAACGGGAACCTTAGATCGAATGGAAAGATGATTTAGCTTTAATGGTTGGTATTAATGTTATCTTAACTTTCAAATTTGGGTAAATGTATCTTAATACAAAAGGAGGTTTTGTTCTAACAAGTAAACTTGTGATTCAAATGAAAATTTTTAGGTAATAACAAAGATCAGTATTTGGTAATACCTAAAAATACATAAGGCAAAACTGGCAAGAATACTAGAAATATGAAGGCAAAAAAAAATAATAAAAGTGAAAGGGTTGATATCAGGTTATTCGTCAATGTATTAAATAAAAATAAGCATATAAACGAAAGGGTCCTACGCAAAACTTTAAAAAAATGCCGGCGGTCCGATTCTGGTAGAATGCTGGCATGATGCCCGGACCTACGGCACATTGCTGTTTACGGGATGGGTAGATGACGGTATGTCGACACCAATTATTGCTCCCGTAACCGGCCCGTCAACCTCCGGTTACGCTCCGGCTATCTGTCCGCATCGATGGCTTAATCGCGGCTGCCTAACGGTAAGCAGTCGGATGAACGATGGCTCGATTCCTACCGGAAGCGGCCCAGAAGTCGACGGGGTAGTCGCGGGCGAGAGGACACAGCCGTGACGGAAACGATACTGACCTAATGCGCCGGCCCGGCAGTGGTGAAATCGGCTGGCCGGAATCTTCCGACCCCGGCCCGATGCCTCTGTGTTTGTTGGGTATATATATATATATATATATATATATATGTATGTATATAAAGCTCATTTTGTGTCTCTAAATCCCTCTGTATCGGATAAAGAACCTGCTCTGTCTCATGTGAGGAGAAATTTAAGCCTGTACATGGCGCTACGAGATATTTCTACAAGACAAAAGTTCCAATGCACCTAAAAGGCCACCGTCATTGGGATAAATAAAGGGAAGAAGCTAGCATTTAGAAGCTGTCCCTCTGTACATCATTAACGATCTAACAAGCTGCTGTACACCAGGGGAAAACATAAAAAGCTCATTAGAGAGGATGGTGACGATACTTGGTGGTTTATGGTTACGATATAATGGTTAAAAGTTTATCATCAGTTTATTTTAAGTGAAATAGAAATTTATAGTTTTTTCTAATAAATTCGTTCTTTTTGACATTCAAATTCTTATATGCTGACTACAATGTATACAAGGGGGTTATAATTAAAGTTCCACTTTGAAATGGTCATAAAAGGAAAACTACTGGACCAAATGATATCAAACTTGGTAATAGTTTAAAAGAGGTCAGGGAAATTTCTTTCCCGCCAAAAAAAAGTTCAAAAACTCAACACCAGGGGGGGGGGGGAAATGACGCTGTATGCAACATTAAACGAGTTAAGGGTCGGAATCTAACTTAACCTTTTGTTACACGGGTTTAACATTTTGTATACCCTTAAGAAACATTGACCTAAACAAAATTACCGTTTAAAGTGTGCGCATTCCGGAAATCGTTTTCTTACAGATCACCAATTTGTGAATTTTGAAGTCTAAATTCGGCCCTAAGACATGAAGATATCGGTTTAAAACGTATTTAATCATTTCTAAAACGAAACTGTTTGTGAGGCTATGCAAAACCGCAATGGCTTGTAATTGGCTTACGGCAGGAAGAAGCAAATGATTTATGCAGATGCGCTTACACGTCATTTGATTTTCCAGATAAAAGTGAGCCTGTTTGATAGAGTTCTCATTGTTACGAATCAAAAATCTCTCTTGTGGTAGAGTTAATTGGGTGGGTCGTGATTTAGTATAGCAGTAGGCAATGATACCATTACTCTGAATTCTAATCAATACATTAATTTATTAACATAACACATATATTAGTATACATTCAATTATATTATTGATAATTATGAACCTAAAGAAACACTCATTATATCAAGGTATTATTTGACTGTACTATTTCACTTATTTAAATTGATTTCTTTTCAGTACGCAATATATATTATTTCTTAACTTTCGCCTATATTATAAGACTCGGGGGTTTATAGACTTTTTGGCAATAGGTAATGAAAGGTTACCTCCATTTTTGCAGACTGCAGAAGGGAAACATTCGCCGGCATATTCAAGTGCATCGATTGGGATATCTTTCATAAGGATTCACTTTCGCTGGTGAACGCAGTCATCAGAATCACTATATGTCGCGGGAAGAGGCGGACTTTAACGGCAGGATCGGTTCTCCATCTTTGGCGTGTGGGGGTCAGGCAATCTGTCTTGGTTCCGTATCTCAACTATTCTCATCTCATCGGTAGCTTGCAGGGGTCAGGCAATCTATCTTGGCTCCGACGCTCCTCTATGCTCCTCTCATCGCTAGCTTGAGGGGGCCAGGCAGTCTCTCTCGGCTCCACTATTCATCTATTCTCCTCTCATCGTTGGCTTGCAGGCTTATATCGATGCGCTAAGTCTGGGTGCAATCTCCCATATATTCTTTTTTAAACTTCTCTCTCACGTGGCTACTAATATATATTCGTGTGCTAAGTATGAGAGTCAAAATCAATAATATTCCTTTTTATATTCTCACTCTCTCTATTTTTTATCTTCTCAAAGCCCCGCCTTTTACATTTTCATTCGTCTCTAATGTTCAACCTTTTTTTTTACTTCCACTTCGATTCGCTAATTTTTATCACCTAATTATTTCTCTAAACCGTTCAGAGTGAGGGGCGTTTCATATTAGAACAATTCCGCCTTCGACTCATCCCTGCCTTTCTAGGGATCGTGTTTTCCCAGAACATCTCCTATGTGTGGGGTCCTCTTCTCTTTGCCAACAATTCCCTTTTCATCTCGATGTCCCCTCTATATAGCCCCCTCGCTGTTTCGTCTCTTAACTGTTGCTTTTCAAGTTCTTCTTCATCCGGTCCTTTGTATAGGCAAGCGCCATATCAATTTTCTCATTTTACCCCCGATTGTCCGATTTCTTTGGGTTGTCTGCCCTTTTCGAACTTCTAACATACCGTATCCCCACGACATTCTTCTTGTATCGTCTGGCGTCATTTCACTGTTTCATTTTCCGTCCCGTTCGTTAATTGGTTTTTCTGCCCCTTTTCTATTTTCTTTTTTTATATGTCGTAATCCACGACATCTCTAACCATGCAAGACCGTGCTTTTCCCGTAAATGTTATTATGAATGCGAGAGCAATGAACGGTGTGCTTGCAAAGGTCTCGTTTAGTAAGAGGAATACGTTGAGGGCCAATGACACCTTAGGGTTTGAAGAAAATGATGGCAAACTTTGAAGCCACGGATTTTTTATCTGTTGCTCCTCAGAGGGAAAGGAAACCTGCTTCTGTGGAAACCGAGGAGGCTGTTGCATTAGCAGTGGAGGAAGCAAAAATGGAAAGCACACACGGTACTTGCAGCGTACTTTCTGTTGCACTTCGAATGGACGTACTTTGGAGTACGGTGTACAAAATTGTCCGTAAAGTGTTGCAGTTCTACCCATACAGAATCAAACATGTTCAAGAACTTAAACGTACCGATCCTGCTGCAAGAGAATCTTTTGCTTTGGAATTCCTTGCACGGATGGAAATGGACGAACATTGGCCATGGAACATTTTGTGGACAGATGAGGCCCAATTTTACCTAAATGGCGATGCCAACACCCATAACTGCAGAATTTGGACGAAATAAACCCCTCAAGTTATCTACCCAGTTCCATTGCAATCTCCTAAAGTCACCGTTTGGTGTGGCATGACAGCTAGTTTCCTAATTGGATCATTTTTCTTTGACGAGCTGTCGACAGCTGGACCTGTTACATACACAGAGACTGCAGCTCGCTTAAGAGTCAATGTTAAGATGTTTCGTGATATCTGAACTCCATCAACGTGACATTACAACGTGCACACCGCGATTTTTATGCAGGATGGGGTCCCACCGCACATTAGTACATGTGTTACACAGTTACTTAAGCAACATTTCACGAATGAACTGATTATAGGCCGAAACATCCCCACAAAATGGCCATCTCGGTCACCAGACCTCAACCCCTGTGACTTCTGGCTATGGGGTTATCTCAAAAGCACTGTTTATAGTGATAATCTAAATAATTTGGCGGAATTGAAAAATGCGATGGACCGAAATGTCCGTAACATTCCTCCTGGTATTCTAAGAGCTACTGTTGAGAATGCAGTAATGGGATTTTACTTGCTTTCGGAAAAGGGTGGACGCCACATTGAACATGCTTTGTAACACGTTTAAGAAACGATTAAACACATTTTAAACCGATGTCTTCATGTCTTATTTTGTTTAACAATATTGCATACAGCGCCATTTCCCCCTGGTGGTGACTTTTGAACTTTTTTTGGCGGAAAAGAAATTCCCATGACCTTATTTAAACAGTTACCAAGTTTGATAACATTTGGTCCAGTAGTTTTCCTTTTATGACCATTTCAAAGTGGAAGTTTAATTATAACCACCCTGTATAACTCCTTTAAATGGTAGACAATACTATTCTGTAAAGTATTTATTTTATTAAAACACTAGCTGAAAACTCGCACTTATATATATATATATACACTCAAGATCCAAAACATTATGACCACCTGTCAATAACGAGTTGGCCCACCTTTGGCGCGCAACGCAGCTTCAACCCGCCTTGGCATGGATGCCACAAGTCCTTGGTAGATGGCCGGAGACAAATTGTACCAGATGTTTAAGCAACGGTCACACAAATCCGAGATATTGCGAATTGGTGGTCTTTGAACTCTGAGCTGCCGTCCCATGACATCCCAAATGTGTTCTATCGGATTGAAATCCAGTGAGTTAGGCGGCCAGGACATTAACTGGAATTCAGCATCATGTTCCTGGAACCACTCCAACACAATTTTAGCCTTGTGACACGGGGCGTTGTCCTGTTGGAAAATTCCATTTCCAGCTGGAAAAACAGAGGCCATGTAAGGGTGCAACTGGTCCGCGATGATGTTCAGATACCCTGTAGCATTCATGGTCTGCTCTACCACAACCACGGGTCCCAGAGACGCCCAAGAGAACGTCCCCCAAAGCATAATACCACCACCACTGGCCTGTGTATGACCTACTGTACATTGAGGGAGCAGCAGTTCGCCTGGAAGACGGCGTATCCTGACGCGGCCATCGGCGTGATGAATCACAAACCGTGATTCATCTGACCAGGCAAATCTCTCCCACTGATCCATGGACCAGTCGCGATGTTCCCGGGCCCAGCGAAGGCGCAGTTGGCGATGACGCTTGGTCAGGAAAGGCACACGAGTGGAACGTTTGCTGCGTAGCCCCATATCCAACAGTGTCCGCTGAACAGTGTGCTGCGATACTATTCTACTTGGCCCTGCATTGTATTGGGCTGTCAGCTGAGCCACTGTCTGGCTCCGGTTTTGCTTCACCATGCGAGACAGTCTCCGACGACCTTTTTCTTTGATAGCGTGTGGACGTCCAACACCATGTCGTCTACTGCTGGTTTCACCGTCATTCATCCACTTTGCATAAGTACTACCAACTGTAGGTCGCGAACAACCCACGAGTCGTGCAGTTTCGGAAATACTTGTTCCGAGCCTTCGAGCCATTACAATCTGCCCTCTATCAAAGTCGCTTAGATCCGCAGCCTTTCCCATCACACACAGAAGTAAGTGAAAGAATGATTCTTCAGACTCTCCAGCAGCAGTTAAATACCACTTCCACCTGATCACGTGCCTTCCACGTCATCCAGGCGAATTCATTGCAAAACGTAGGGGTGGTCATAATGTTTTGGCTCTTGAGTGTATATATATATATATATATATATATATATATATATGTCAAGGATTTAGTGGGAAAAGAATGATTATTCTAAATTTAAAGGGGGCTTGGGAATTGAATTATATTCGTAGCGTAATTCGCCTCTAATTGTTCGTATTTCAAGACGCGAATTGGGAAAGGAAAATTCCCTTTTCATTATGTAGTCTTGGCGCACCTCTGGGTTCTGCGGTCGAGGAGGAAACATTTACATTTAGCCTTGAAAGATGTCTGGTTCGGGCTCTGCGCATGTGCAGGGAGAGTTGGCGCGCGGAGATGCCCGTTAATTTGGTCAGAGCGCGGAAGAAAAGTCGATGCTATCGCCGCGGCTCTAAAAAAGAAATGGCGAATAATGAAATGCGTAGATCTGGAGAGGTGGTCTATATGGAATTGAACTGAATAAATTCTACTTATTGGATACGATGCTGAGTCATCTCTGAGTGAATGCCTTACCTCGATGCCATGGATTATAAAACAAGAAGACTGCAAACGACATAATAGCAGGCAAAACCCAACGCCTGTCAGTTATATATATATATATATATATATATATATATATAATTTATATATACAGAGGCTGTTCACACATTTTTTAGACGATGTATATTGTATTCACAAAACTAAATTACATAAAATTCTTGTGTTTTAAATGTTCTATTTGACATCCCTTATTCTGAACTATCTTTCGACACTGCAATTTCCAGGATATTAATGCCTTTTGAAGTGTCAAAAGATGTATTCTATCCCATTCCTCCTGAACAGCTTTCCAGAGTCCTGTAAGGGTTTTGGGACGACGTTTGGATAATGCAGATTTTAAAAGTCCAAAAGCACAAAAATCCATAGGTGATACATCGGGAGATTTAGTAGGGATATCAGTGAAGGGTATGGCCTTGATACCAGTTTTTTGTTCCATTTCTTTTAGGAAATTTATAGTGGATTTTGATGTGTGACTGCTAGATTTGTCCTGATGGAGTCCGTGGTGAACTCTTCAATCCTGCCTTTGCTGTACAGCGACACATCGCTCCCACAGCTGGTGTGATGGTATGGGGTGTCATTGCCTACAATACACGGTCACCCCTAGTATTGTTCCGTGGCACCATGACAGCCCAGCGGTATGTTCATGAAATCCTGCAACCACATGTGTTGCCACTCATGCAATGGCTCCCAGGAGCCATTTTTCAACAAGACAATGCTCGGCCTCATACGGCAAGGGTATCACAAGACTGTCTCTGCACTGTTACTACCCTTCCTTGGCCTGCCCGATCCCCAGATTTGTCTCCAATCGAGCATATCTGGGATCATTTGGGACGACGAGTTGGACATCCCACGACTTTGAACGAACTAGAGGCAAGGTTACAGCAAATATGGAACGAAATGTCTCGAGACATCATACAGAACTTGTATGACTCAATGCCCGATCGTATCGCATCGTGCATTCGCGCTAGAGGGGGTCCAACGGAGTATTAACTCCTACGCTCTTTTGCCTTTTTCTCTGAAATAAATTATCCTTTTTCTTTGATTTTCTTATCATTTACTTATATCAAAGTAGTCATTACGTATGTAAAATTTCGTTTCATTTTGACGACTCCTTCTTGGTGCGCTAATTTTTTTGTCCATGAGTGTATATATATATATAATAGAGCATTAGACATTCAGCTGTATGTCTAATGCTCTTTATCATTCTTCTGTGAGGTTATCGAAACTCATGTTTTAGAAATAATTGACGATGAAGCTAAATTGTTTGCCTTTTAAAATTTTAACATTATAAAACAAATTATTTTGGGGGTATATCTGGTTTTGATTAGTGTTTTAATTTATTATTTTTTAAATGTTTATTACACAATAAAACAAAATTAATTTTTTCATTTTGTTTTAAAGGAATGAAAAACTTTCAAACCGGACGAGCCATCTAAAAAGTGCCTTAAAGTTACAAACCAACGAGAAGAGTGACTAATAATTCAAGGAGATTTTCTGCAAGTACAATCTGTCAAAGAGGTGACAACTTTAAACCTTAATAACAAACATTAAAAAACAATCTTTATTTTCGGATTCTCCTAACAAACGAATGCATTCCCGTGTATTAGTCAGTGTTAGCTTGGGATTGGTTATGATATCGAAATAGGAAGAATGCTACGAGTCCTATTAGTGTAACTTCAAGCAGTCAACAGTTCCGTCACTGATTGACTGACTGACATACAACGCACAGAGACCAAATCGCTGGACCTAAAGGGCTGAAATTTTGCATGGCGATTCTTCTTATAGTGTAGGGTTGCACTAAGAAAGATTTTTCAAAAATTCTTCTTAGATTTTTTAAAATTAAATTTTTAAGTTGTTTTAGTAACTTTTTTCAAGTTTGCATTTAAAACAATAATTTGAGGGTTATAAAATTTATATGAGGAGAAAGATCATAACAATCGCTTTAAAATGAAATCTTTTTCGAATCTTTACTTCCATTTTCTGATTTTTGGTTAATTTTTAAAGATTAAATTTTAGAATTTAATTTATTAAATGCTGATCACGTGATTTCTTTTTCTGATACTTTAAATTAATTTATCGTCAAGTTCATAACGACGAAATAGATAAAAAAACTTTCTTGCTAATGCAGTAGACGATTGGACATTATCCAAAAAAATATTAAAATACAGTAAAAGATATGTTCCTCAAACTGTACTATATTAAATGTACTATATTCTTTAGTATGTTCTATTAGATTTAATTTAAATATTTTTTTCTACATTATTTTCTCTAAAAAAATATCCCTTACGATTTTTTTACAAATATATATATATTTTGTTGTTTTTTTTTTTTACATCAATTGCATACATTGATCGTTGTATTTATTATATATATATATATATATATATATATATATATATATATATATATATATATATATATATATATATATATATATATATATATATATATATATATATATATATTTCTTTATTTATTTTTTGGCATTAATTACATGCATTATCCGTTGTATTTAATTGGAATGTACTCCGTGGCAAAGTGCGGGTTCTTGAGCTAGTGTATTATAAACAGTACTGGAATAAAGGAAAATTTCACTATACTATATCCTGAGCAGATAATAATAACTAACTGACTAACCAATGGCGCAACAGTCCATCGTGGGCTAAGTCCGGTGGTGCCCATCTCCGCTTTCTTGACCGTGGACTTGGGTCGTCATACAGCATGTCTCGGGCAAGTAGTCAGCCTGCCACGGGATCCCCAGAATTAGTTCCCAAGCATGCATGGTCCTCATTTTAATCTGCCTACGTTGAAAATGTCATTTTTTTACTATTTTGGTCAATTTTATTTTTTGCAAAATTCGTGTAATTCCATCTTTTCTCTTTTCAAAACTGTTTTGATTTTCATTACACATTAATAAGAGGCAGAGTTATAGCTATTTTAAAAAACATCGTCTGCTTTAAAACTGACTTTAAATGCGTTTTTCTCAGAATTATGTTTTTTAGCACAAATCTCTACTGTTATCATGATATATCTCATATAATAATGCATATAATTTGATAAAACTTTCAGGAAATGTTTTAGATGATATTGTTAATGAAATGACGTACAATAACTGATATATAATAAATTGTTTTTTTATTTAGGGTTGATTTTATAAGGAAAGGAATGACGAATCGGGGAAAATTTTCATAATGGAACATAAAATTGTCTGTTTTATTTTTGCATTTTAAAATTTCTCTTAGATTGGTCATTTTGAAGATAACTGTCAAATGTATCATGCGTGAGGAGGATATTAAAATAGTATCATTAGAATTTTGTTGAGAGTGAGAGGCGTTTTAGCTAAATTTCATTAAAAATTAATTCAAATTGACCAATTTATAAAAAAGTATGGTATTTACAGCCAAGTTTTTGTTCATTTTTTAATTTTTAAGTGCTATTTTACCATAAAATGCCAAAAAATCCTTAAAAAATTATTTTTTTTAAAAAATTGGCTCCGAACGTAGGCAGTCACCTCAGGGGATGGAAGGTTGAGTCGACCCTGCCCAGTCGCAGGGTCGAACCCTGACCTGTGGTGTGGCAGCTTGAAGCTTTTAACCACTACGCACCGGGGGTCCCAGATAATAATTCCTCATTAAAATACTAGAAAACATTGGTATGATTGAAAGAAAATATAATTAATAATGAGTACAATGAATAAAAGTATATGGTAAATAGTCATTACTTGAAGTTTAGTCATAGATTAGACAACAGTGTGTAGTATTGACATGATTTGATTACCATGACAGTCAATGTCTAATTATGACGAACATGTTATTGTAAATTATGAAAACATCATAGCTAATTATAGCATGAAAAATTGTTTCCTATTACAGAACCTATAATAAGGAGTATATTAAAACTATATCTCCTTATAATAAGTATAATTGTTCACTAATGGTGGCCGGTGAATTTTAAATCTGTCGTGGTTGCAATGTTCTCTAAGTTCTCAAATTTACCTCTGGAGGTGCGGGGTCAAGTGTTTTTGGGTCTCGTCACTTGACTCGGTTCTAAATTATGGGGACCAGCTTGTAGGGGGTAATGCTGGCTAACTTTACGGTGCCTCCTTAAATGAATGGCCAGCAGTCTCGCACTTTACTGAGAACGAATGACGTCATAGCCAATCTTCCAGGTATTTGTAATAAATAAATAATAATTATAATAGCTCTTATAAAAGAATTAGATTATAGTACTTAAAATTGTTTATATGTATTGTATTTGGTTAATCTTAGTTTAACTAGAGCTTCAGTAACTACAATAGTGGGCATGTGTATATAATGATAGTGTTAGATAAGCATACGTAATTACAGCAGCTGATTATAGCTCCAGTTAAAAGTTTTCGATTATCAAAGCCTGATAATAACTCCCAGTTACAATACCTAATTACGGCACCAAGAAATAATACATCATTTTAGTATCAACTAATGGACCATGGTAGTGTGTGATTTTATAGGGTGATACAGTCGAGAGAGGTCCCCAATATTCTGTAATAACTCTCGTTAGGAGGAGGCAGTATGAACTAAACAACGTAGTATGTGCTCATCAGTAGATGACACATCACATCAAACGGTTCTTCGATGAAGCGTGGTTCCATTTGCCGGGGTTATTGGATGGGATTCCTTTAGCGAATTTCTTCCCCTACGCTCCTCATCGCTAATTTATATGCATTATTCATATATACCGTTTTCAGAATTGAATATGTTGCAAAAACTATAAAAAAAAAGCTTTTCAAATGAGAATAAAATTTTTTACCTATATGATCCGAGATAAACAAATTCCTCGAAAGAGAACTCTTTTTTTTTTCCTGATAGGGCATCGTTCACCGGCGAGAGGTTTATGAATCGAACGTTCTGCCCGCCTTGACGTTCTCCACGAGATGATTGCATACTCGCAAGACTACTTTCAACGAATTCTTATCTAGGAGCGATCGATAGCTGATTCTCTGTCACTTTTTTTCTAGTGTGTGTGTGTGCGGGATTAAAGTCTTATTATACGCGCATAATTTAGAGGAGTTTTTCTTCCATCACAAAAGTTCCTGAATTGGAAAATATCCAAGATAGATAAAGATGGGTGGAATAAATATTTCTAAATAAGGTTCGATTTCATTTTCAAAGTATGAAGACCTGAAAAGTTGGGTGAAAATAAACAAGATAGAAGTGATGCATTATTTCAGTGAGTTAGAAATTGATTTGTACCTAAAAAACGTACCTCCAAACGTTGAAATATTCGCTGTAACTGTAACGCTGTGAGTTACTCGTGAAATATTTACGTGTATGTTATTGTGGTTTCTTTATCAGACTACCTTATTCGTCTAAAGTGAACACAAAGTAACAGTATTTATTCTTTTGTTATGTATTATTAGTTGTTCATTCCCCTTAATGACTGGTAAGACCTTAAAAAAGTATTAGCTGCCGAGAGAAATAAATAACATAAACGCGCGTCCTTTCAAACAGGTGAATGCCAATTATTTGGTAATGAAAATGACCTGTTAGACCAGTGGTGGCCAAACTTTTTTCGACCGTGACCCATTTTCTTTAAACGAAAAATCCCATGATCCCCAATTTTCTTTAAACAAAAAATTCCACGACCCATTGTCTTTAAACAAAATATCCCAGGACCCATTTTCTTTAAACAAAAAATACCGCGACCCATTTTCTCTAAGGAGAATACTCACCTTTGAACCTTCAAAAAAAATCGAATTTTCAGTTTTTGCATATTCATAATATTTGGAGTTTTCTGAATCGTTTAAACCAAACCGCATCAAAATATTCCAATTACAACCGCTACAATCACGAAATAAGAAAAAACGCCTCTGAGAAGATCAGTTGACCCAGGCATTTAAATCACCCGTCCGTTGTTTACATTACTTTCGCACTCCTATCTTTACTTCCGTTCATACTCTGACTCTATTTATTGACATTGTTGACCCCATGGTTTATATTTTTTGACTTCTAATTCCAGTGAAATATGTAATACTAAGCTTTTACAGTAGTTTGTATTCGGCTTGTTTTCTTTTGGAAACAGAGTTGTTTGTGTTCGGTTCCATATCTTTCACAGTTTTCAAGTGATTTTTACGGTGTTTTCTGTCTGTTTTTTAAATTTTATTCCTGATTAATTGCTATGGATAACAAACAGGGGAAAAAGACTCTGATAAGAGGCCAAAAAAGTATCAATTAAGGGGAAATCCATTTACAAAGAAAACGAATGAAGTCTAAGTGCT
The DNA here is from genome assembly GCA_907164885.2 of Dolomedes plantarius. Lineage (NCBI taxonomy): Eukaryota > Metazoa > Arthropoda > Arachnida > Araneae > Dolomedidae > Dolomedes > Dolomedes plantarius. The sequence continues at coordinate 160,663,494 of OU015496.1, read as the reverse complement.
TCCACTAAAACATTTAGTACTGGCAAATGTACTTTGATATCTGAAACTGAATTCAGTGGCTATTGTTTGATTGACATAGGCATTGTTTTTAAAGCAATACAAGAATATGTTTCAGGTAAAATTTGTGGTGGTAATACACTGAAGTGCCACTGAATTAGGGATAGAAAAGTCTATGCAAATTGTGTAGCGCTGCGCATCATGTATGCGCAAGTGAGGGCGCTGTGGTAACTGCATATATAGCGCGTACTGTGGTTGTTCTGAATTAGTTGTTGGAATTGCCAGTATAGGTAAACTGCCTGATTTAGACGCCTTCGATCGCGGACAAATAGTAGGTGCGCGACGCATGGGCCATTCAATTTCCGAAATCGTCAGACAGCTAGTATTTTCAAGGTCGACAGTGTCAAGAGTATACCAAGAATACATGGATGGTGGAAAAAAAATTAGCGATCGGGCAAACTGCAAAGGACAATTAGCCTTGACAGTGCGTGGTGAGAGACGGCTCAGGCGTATTGTACGTAGCCAGCGAAGCCAAACATTAGCTCAAATTACCACCCAGTTTAATGACGGTGCCAGTCGTACAGTCAGTAAACGGACTATGCAACGCTCGCTTCACCGTATGGGTTTCGGGAGCCGTCGACCTACGAGAGTAAAATTGCTCTATACTCGCCATCGGGCTGCACGTCTTGCCTGGGCAAGAGAGCACAGAGACTGGAGTGTAGAGGACTGGAAACGAGTAGCATGGAGTGATGAGTCTTGATTCCGACTACTTAACGCCGACGGGAGGCTGAGAATATGGCGTTAGGCTCATGAAGCCATGGATCCTGTATGCCTGGCTGGAACTGTACAAGGGAATGGTGGCTCAATCATGGTCTGGGGTGTTTTTTCGTGGCACAGTATGGGATCTTTGGTGCGTGTACCAACCTCCCTCAATACAATTCGGTACGTAGAGTTGCTGGGTGATCACCTCCATCCGTTTATGCTGTTCTGTTATCCGCACGGTAATGGAGTTTTCCAGCATGACAACTACACCCCTCACAAGTCCCTGTTGGCTACTGGCTGGTTGGATGAGCATTCCTCTGACTTCTCTGTCATGAATTGGCCACCTAGAAGCCCAGACTTAAATCCTATTGAGCATCTTTGGGATGTTTTGGAACAAGGCGTGAAAGGCCATCACACAGCACCAAAGAACCTTACTGAATTATGGACAGCTTTAGCCAATATTTGGCAAGCCATTCCCGTGGAACGTTTCCAGAAACTTGTTGAATCTATGCCTCGTCGTGTGGCAGCCGTTATCAAGGCCAGAGGAGGCCCAACTCGTTACTAGGTAGGTATCCCTAATTCAGTGGCACTTCAGTGTATAAGCATAAATTCTGAAACTGTGTGTGGACTCTCCGAAAAAATTAGCATTTACTGTGACTTTTGTGGTGAATTTTCTTCTACAAGAAACTCAGCTATGATTGAGGAAAGAAAGAATTTACCCGAAATTAACTCTAGACATATATATATATATATATATGCTATGCGAACACTAGGTCAAGGTTTATTTGGGGCAAAGATGTTTTGTGACATCATGGATTTGCCAAAGCCTGTAACAGTGAATGCATACAGCTCACTAATCAAAAGCATAAAAGATGTAACTGGCAATATGGCCAAAAAGAGCATGGTCTCAGCTGCACAGGAAGAAGTTGAAGCAAATGAAAGTACAGATTTGACTATAAGTGGGGATGGTACATGGAAGACCCGTGGACACACTTCTTTAGTTGGAGTATGTAGAGTGATAGGATCTACGGTTGGTAAAGTTATGCTCTAATTTGGAAATTATGCCCAAAATATCTGGCTCTGGTCCTGACGTAGTTGAAGTAGCTGTAAATGAAGCTATTGTTTTATTAATAATGGGCAAATAGGGCGAATAAATACAATGCAGCAGTTGGGATACAGAATTGGGGAAAATGCAAGAGCTTTTGCTTCAGAAAGTGACAATAGTCTGATTCTATCAGCTGAGATTAAAGCTGAGATGTTTACTCTAGAAACAAGAACAGCTCAGAAAAGAGCCAGAATTGCGGAAATAGAAGCTATTGAAAAACACGAAGGAGTTATGTATGCAGCAGAGGAATTTTAAAGTTGCTAATTATTATTTAATAATGTTACAAGTTAAATTTTTACTTTAAACGCGTTTTTCTCAAAACTGTGTTTTTCTGGTTGGCGCGCACTGTATACTAAAATGTTTTGAACATATCCCTCTAAAATTTTTAGAGTAAGTATATGATATTATTACCTACAATTTCCACCTAATTTTATAGCAAAAGCATATTTATAAGTTTTGCATACAATGTTTGAAATGAATTTTTATTGTAATATTTCCTTATATTTAAACTTATAGTAGTGTGTACAAAATATATCTTAAGGTATGGTAAAATAAATGGGTGTAGGTGCATATATAATGTACTTATATTCTCAAAATGTCCAAATTTTAACTAAAAATTAATTTTTATGGTAGTAAGGCTGCGTGGAGTAATTCAATACAAATTTGAAATTTCCAAAATGTGTATTATATTTACTAATTGAAAATAAAGTTGTAATTATTTGATAATAAAATAAATGTATATACAAAATACAAAAACCACGACAAATCAACTCTGAAAATTTGGCTTAAATTGGATAATATTTAAAGAAACTGTAGAGAATCGAAAACAGAGCAAAAAATCCCGCGACCCATTTTCTTTAAACCAAAAATCCCACGACCCATTTTCTTTAAACAAAAATCCCGCGACCCATTTTCTTTAAACCAGAAATCGCGCGACCCATTTTCTTTAAACCAAAAATCCCGCTACCCATTTTCTTTAAACAAAAAATCCCTCTACTCATTTTTTTTTAAACAAAAAATTCTTCGAACAATTTTCTTTAAACAAAAAAACCCTCGACCCATTTTCTTTAAACACAAAATCCCGCGACCCATTTTCTTTAAATAAAAAAACCCGCACCCCAGTGAAAATTTATTGATAACAGCAAATTTATTTAAAAAAAATTAGGAAAATGTTAACAAAAGAATAGAAAATGGAATAAGCAAACCAAAAATCCCGCTACCCATTTTCTTTAAACAAAAAATCCCGCTACCCTTTTTTTTAAACAAAAAATTCTTCGAACAATTTTCTTTAAACAAAAAAAAAAAAACCCTCGACCCATTTTCTTTAAACACAAAAGCCCGCGACCCATTTTCTTTAAATAAAAAAACCCGCACCCCAGTGAAAAATTATTGGTAACAGCAAATTTATTTAAAAAAATTAGGAAAATGTTAACAAAAGAATAGAAAATGGAATAAGCAAATTCTGAGACTATTTCAAAAATCAATGAACTGTAGATTTTGCGTATACATATTTACTTTACATAATATCAATAAAAATATATCTTCCTTACCTTCGACACTTGTTTTTGTGCCAAATTTCATGTAACTGAAACTTCATTTATAAATAAATATTAGTATGTATTTGTTGTTCATTTAAGTAAAAATTAAGAGAATGATTTTAAAATAAGCTTTATATTAAAACACTGAAAGTTATAATCATCATTTACCTTTATGAAACAAAACTAGAAAAAAAATGAGTGAGAATGGTGAACCAGGACCTAGGATAGTATTTGTTCAATATTTAATGAAATATTTGAAAATGCTACGTTCATATCATCGTTGATTTGTTTTTATTATAGCTACTTATTTTTAAAAACCAGTCTCTCTCATATAGGTAAAAAACGAGTGAGATCAATGTAACCTTTTGAGACTGTTTAACACCTTATTCAATAATCTCTCTATATAAAAATGAATGTTTGTTTGTTTGTTTGTTCGTATTTTATGCGCTGCCGTACCGTTCATCCGATTGCGTTGAAACTTGGTGAACTTATTGCTTGAACTTGCGCGATGGTTATAGACTATTTTCATTCCACTACGACGTTCCATTCCCGAATTATGTTAGAAGTATGAACGGATATTGAAAATCGCCAAAAAAAATCGCCAAATTTCCCCGGATATTTTTGTTTAAAGCCATTGTAACATTTCATTGTTGCCAATTAAATTATAACACTTCCGTAAAAATAAATAGACATGAATTAAAAACGTGATTTATTAATATATTGGCGCATGCAAGAATGAATTTGATATATTATTTTCATGTACGTGGCAACGCCGGAAAGTTTCTTTTTAAAAATGAAAATATAAGGATGGAAAGTCATTCATTTTCAATGAATGTGTTATCTATCCATTTCATGAATTGAAACTATCCCAAGCTACCTGTTCAAACTCAAATATACTGCAGGACACGTTGACTTAGCTCGAAACACGTGCCTTTAGCCTTGACGCGATGATTTATATAACTGAAGTGACATTGAAACATAGCAGATGATTTAGTTTTGAGAAAGAATTACAATCATGCAATACGTGTATATTATAATTAAGAAAGTCTAAAAGTGGCATTGAAACGTAGCAGACGATTTAGTTTTGAGAAAAAATTCCGAGCATGAAATACGTGTATATACTTTTTCTATAATATTTACCAGATTTGCTGTGTTTTAATATTGAATGTGATCTCAATCCATTCAATCATTATTGATTATTTTTCTATAATAATAAATCCATCCAAACGTTATTGACTAGCTGTAAATTAATGCTTTAAAATGCCCAAAAAGAGGAGAGCAACTTTTTATCCTGCAGAAGTAAGGGGAAAATGTCAAAGATTGTTGAGAAATGAGCAATGTGATGAAAAAAAACAGAGGAGCTCGAAGCCAACAGAATTCAAAATGCAGTTAGACACACACAAGCATCTGAAGAAAAAACATTCCCAAGAGCTCGAAGGTAACAGAATTCGAATTGTACTGATCCGAAGCAGTGAGACTGATGAAGAAACTTTTAACGCGTCGAACATACGATTGTCTTCGAGCTTCAACATCGAAATGAGAGGAAAGCGATGAACAACGACAGCACCGACAACAAACTAATGCTATTTGCTATCGCAAAAGAATTTTAGCGAAAACTGTAGAACATCATAACATGAGGCTAATCATTGAAAAAAATAATAACAGAAACTGAATCCCGAGCGAAGCCGGGTAATACATCTAGTTTATATACAGTATGCCCACTAAAGTCCCTTCCCACCCTCTTAACTTCGGAACGGCTGCTGTTATATTCATAAAAGTGGTGTCTAGGTATAGTAAAGTAGCCATGCGCTACTGAATGAAACCACCTACAGCGCCACCTAGTGGAAATCTGCGGAGTTAGCATTCCTATCTCGAAAACGGAACGAAATAGGGAAAAAAAGTGATTTACAAAGTTGTAGAAAATCATCGATTTAGTACGAAATGATACCTTGTGGACATTAATGCAAAGAATAGAACGGTTAAAACGAGCATTTGTTTTTTCGTGATTTCCTACACTGTGACGTCACGAAACTTGTACGAAAGGAGAAATGATTATCTTTCGGGAAAAACACGACACCGCAATGTGCACAGTGGTATATCGCTTTTGATCCCCAATCAAAAGGACCGCGGTTCAAACCTCGAGGGTTTCATCCTTGTTCTGATTGCCTTTATAAACAGAGTAGACAATACGTAGATCGTGTAAAACAGTGTCGCATCAACTCAACGCAAATTGCGCTTGGTTTTCGAAATTTTTGCAGTAAGCAAATCCGTAAGAAACGCCACGCCTGTTCACCTGAGACAGCTCTAAAAGAGACATATCGTCTTGGGGTTGTAGTATGTTGATGCTCGTGGTCATGGCTGAGTACTCCAAAGCTGAGATCTCCAGTGAAGCAGTACCTCGTAAAGGAATTCGGAGACCAAATAATTGGGTATGGAGGTTTCGAAGAGTGGCCACCACGCTCGCCTGATCTGACTCCACTGGACTTTTTCCTGTGGGGATACCTGAAACAACAGGTGTATGCGACCCCTCCACAAACATTGCAGGACCTTAAACGACGAATTACGAATGCTTGTGCCAACGTGTCTCGCTCTATGCTCCAACGTGTGCAACGTGAGATTCAAACGAAGATCGAAATGTGTATTGCAGCTGACGGTGAGAAGTTTGATCATCTCAAATAGTCTATTGTTAAAATTAGTTGTTTTTTTCTTTTTCAGATCCTTTTGTAATGTCACAGTGTAGGAAATCACTAAAAAACAAATGTGCGTTTGAACCGTTGTAGTATTCTCATTAATGTCCACAAGGTATCTTTTCGTACCAAATCGATGATTTTCTACAACTTTGTAAATCACTTTTTTTCCCTATCTCGTTCCGTTTTCGAGATAGGAATGCTAACTCCACAGTTTTTCACCAGGTGGCGCGGTAGGTGGTTTAATTCAGTAGCGCATGGCTACTTTACTATACCTAGACACCACTTTTATGCATATAGCAGCAGCCGTTCCAAAGTTAAGAGGGTGGGAAGGGACTTTAGTGGGCATACTGTATATAAAACAGTTCCGTAACTGACTGACTGACTGACTGACAGATAACGCAAATACCAAACCGCTGGACCTAAAGGACTAAAATTTTGCATGGTGATTCCTCTTATAGTGTAGAGGTGCACTAAGAAAGATTCTTCTTAAATTTCTTTAAATTAAATTTTTAAGCTGTTTTTGTGACTTTTAAGTTTGCATTTAAAATAATAATTTGAGGGTTATAAATTTATATCATGAGAAAAATCATAAAAATTCCTTTAAAATGAAATCTTTTTCGAATCTTTACGTCCATTTTCTGAATTTTGGCGAATTTTGAAAGATTCATTGTTAGAATTTAATTTATGAAATGGTGATTACGTGGTTTCTTTTCTTTCTGTGATACTTTAAATTAATTTTACGTCACGCGCATAGCAACGAAATAAATTGACAAAAATATATTGAAATACGGTAAAAGATAAAACTTAATGACTAGACTAATTGAGATGGAAGATTTTAAAAATTTAATTCAAAATATTATGTTTTATGGATATTAAACATACAAATCAGTTGCATACAATGACCGTTGTATTTAATTTGAACATTTTCCTCTACATTATTTTGTCTGTAAAAATATCTTTTACGATTTTTTTATAAATATATATATATATATATATATATATATATATATATATATATTTTTTTTTTTTTTTTTTTGCCATAAATTGCATACATTGACCGTTGTATTAAATTTGAATATTTTCCTCTACATTATTTTGTCTGTAAAAATATCCGTTACGATTTTTTTATAAATATATATATATATATATATATATATATATATATATATATATATATATATATATATATATATATATATATATATATATTGCCATAAATTGCATACATTGACCGTTGTATTTAGTTTGAATGTAGCGAAGCACTGACATTCAGCTAGAGCTATATATATATATATATATATATATATATATAATACATATAAAATATTAATTTCTAGATGTAAAAGTTCGGGGATCTTCCGATTTAGTACATTAGATAATTGATATTTTATAAAAAAATTGTGCACCACCAGGAATCTCGCACACTCCCTCATTTAAAATCCCTAAAATTTTCTGTTTTCTGTTTTCGATTCTATAACAAACAACTCGATGAAGAATTGCTTTGTATGAGAAGCTCTGCAATCTGATCTCCATTAATTCTAAGTGAGTTATTACGAATAAAGTTCCTGTTGTTAAATAGCCTAACTTTATCACGTGACTTTATCAGCTTAATTAACGACAGGTAATCGAAGTTACTTTCGGCTGAGTAAATCTGGTTGTCAAACTTTGAACTGAGTAAATCAGGCACGAGTAATTGGGCAAGGCGATTAAAGCAGAAAGATCATGTAACAGCTGGCATTGCTACTCCAAGAAAATGACCCCAGTCAGTAATGGGTAGGTTAAGCAGCGCTATCATCCCGGCAAACAGATTAAAAGTAATTGCAATTTAGAAAAGGAACTAGAAATTTTCCACGGAGGGAATGGTTATCGATATTTTATTTGTCTAAAGATTAAAGATTTTCTTGAATTTTTAAATTGCGTTGCTTCAGAAATTGAATCGATTTGTTTCCGAGTCTTTTGAATGAGATGTTTTTCTTCTCGTGTTTAAGTTTTCACTGGTAGGCATAGGCATAGCGTGCTTCTAACTTTTTTTTTTTTTGGGGGGGGGGCACGAATTGAATTCGGTTACGGACCTCCTCAGCGATTCACTGCCGGATGATCCTTAAAACATGAAATATTATGATTTTTTAAAAATTGAATAACAATAGAATTGATGTTTGAGTAGTATTCAAAAGTTATACAATGAGAAAAATAAATGTAATACAAATAAAATGAGAAAAATATATAGTATCGAATTTTTTTTATAGATCAAATCATTGTTAAAAACTATGTTAAGGCTAAAGACATAATCGGAATCTTCAGTTTTACAGTTTGAAAAAGTGGAAAAAAACCAACTTTCTTAAAAGTTTTCTTCAATTTTTCGATTTAAACTGAACTTCTTTTAACGTTTTAATTTATTTCCAGTTCATTTGGGAGGGGGGACGTGAGGCAACCCCCCAAATGAACGGGGGGGGGGGGATATGAGGTGGTGTAAGTCAGTAAGTCAAGTGGTGTAAGTCCAAAGTGTTTTACTGCGCAAATTCCACTAAAAATTGAACAAATTATAATTCATAATAATTGTTATAATATTGCAAATTATAATTCATAATAATTGTTATAATATTGCAAATAATAATTATTTGCAATTCTACTATAAATTGAACGTGGGGATTACTTTTTTTCCCTCAAATGAAAATAAAGTCGAAAATGTGACTTACACCACTTTGCCTTTCACCGCCTCGTTTAAATCTATAGATAATAACTGAGGTGAGCGAATACAATAGGGTTTAGCACACAGCAGCCTTAACGTGTAACACCAATGTTGTTTTAAAGATGCACGGTTTATTTACGTCTACCTTTTTTTTGTGTCCAAAATCGTTTTGTCTTATTAACGAGGCATAATTTTATAAAACCCTCACCTCTGTTCTACCTCATTCTAATTACATATCTTATTCCCTATGAATCTGATTCCAAATGCTTTTGCGTAATTTCATCCGGAGTCCACACTCATAATTCGACTCCATTTCGGAAATATCCACGAGAGTCGACTAGAATGCAATTTCAGCAACGGAATCCGGACGAAACACCTCTCTCCCAATGCAGCGACGAATTGACTTTTAGTCACGAATGAGCTTGGATATTGCTGAATTTCATTAGATGCGACTAATTAAATAAAGCACTCTTTTCCCATTGTGCTACACACCAGCCGAACTCCCGCTTCCATGAAATTGCCTTCGATCTAATAAAGTTGCATTTCCCGGGGAACGTTATCGCTCTGTAGCCTTCCTCCTGGTTCCGGTTTTACGATGATCGAAAGGTTTGTTAACATATTACGATAAATAAATAAATTTCGCGTATTTGAAAATGTCATGTCAATAATTCGAATAGGAGCAAATGTATTGATATTTTTTACACCATTAAGAAAAATAATGATCAATGGTAATAAGTAAGACTTTTAACAGGCTGGTTATATATTTTATAAAAAATGTCATGTGATGGTTAATATATATATATATATATATATATATATATATATATATATATATATATATATATAAAACACGTTCCGTAACTGACTCACTGACTGACATATAACGGACAGACCAAACCGCTGGATCTAAAGGGCTGAAATTTTGCATGGCGATTCTTCTTATAATGTAGGGGTTCAATAAGAAAAATCTTTGAAAATTCTTAGATTTTTTAAAATTAAACTTTTAAGCTGTTTTTGTAACATTCTTTAAAGTTTGCATTTAAAATAATAATCTGAGGTTTATAAAACTTATATCACAAGAAAGATCATAAACATTCCTTTAAAATGAAATCTTTTTCGAATCTTAACCTACATTTTCTGATTTTTGGTGAAGTTTTGAAGATTAGTTTTTAGAATTTAATTTATTAAATGCTGATCACGTGGTTTCTTTTCTTTTTGTGTTACTTTAAACTAATTTTGCGTGACGTGCATAACAACGAAATGAACAAAAAAAAATTTCTTTCTTTCTAATGCGGCAGACGATTGCACATTATCCAAAAAAACATTAAAGTACAGTAATAGAAATGTTAGTCAAACGTAATATATTTACTGTACTATATTCTTTAGTATGTTCTATTAGATTTAATTTCAATATTTTCTTCTACATTATTTTGTCTAGAAAAATATCCGATACGATTTTTTATAAAATATATTTTTTCGTTTTTTTTTTACATCAATTGCATACATTGATCGTTGTATTTAATATATATATATATATATATATATATATATATATATATATATATATATATAATATATATATATATATATATATAAATACAGTGGCTCCCAAAAAAGTTTGTACACTTACAATTTTCAATGAAATAGTGGTCTATCCATTAATTAAAATGAATATTTTAGAATGGGTATTTAATAATAATATCTGTAATCTATTCATAAAAAAACTACATGAAATATTTTGAAAACATAGTAAAACTTTATTTTTAAGGAACCAGTAATCAAAAAGTAACAAAAACTTTATCTCACAAAAGTCATCATACACTGAAATATTTTCGGATAAATTCATAATTAAAATTATGGTCTGGAGCTTTATTTTATTTTGAATTGTGGTGGCATTTAAAATATCGTTTGGCTTTAATTTTTGCTTGTCTACTCCGTAACA
>OU015496.1:160069691-160652271 GCA_907164885.2 Dolomedes plantarius | reverse complement strand
TTTCGGCCTATAATCAGTTCATTATTGAAATGTTGCTTAAGTAATTGTGTAACACATGTACTAATGTGCGGTGGGACCCCATCCTGCATAAAAATCGCGGTGTGCATGTTGTAATGTCACGTTGATGGAGTTCAGATATCACGAAACATCTTAACATTGACTCTTAAGCGAGCTGCTGTCTCTGTGTATGTAACAGATCCAGCTGTCGACAGCTCTTCAAAGAAAAATGATCCAATTAGGAAACTAGCTGTCATGCCACACCAAACGGTGACTTTAGGAGATTGCAATGGAACTGGGTAGATAACTTGAGGGGTTTATTTCGTCCAAATCCTGCAGTTATGGGTGTTGGCATCGCCATTTAGGTAAAATTGGGCCTCATCTGTCCACAAAATGTTCCATGGCCAATGTTCGTCCATTTCCATCCGTGCAAGGAATTCCAAAGCAAAAGATTCTCTTGCAGCAGGATCGGTACGTTTAAGTTCTTGAACATGTTTGATTCTGTATGGGTAGAACTGCAGCACTTTACGGACAATTTTGTACACCGTACTCCAAAGTACGTCCATTCGAAGTGCGACAGAAAGTACGCTGCAAGTACCGTGTGTGCTTTCCATTTTTGCTTCCTCCACTGCTAATGCAACAGCCTCCTCGGTTTCCACAGAAGCAGGTTTCCTTTCCCTCTGAGGAGCAACAGATAAAAAATCCGTGGCGTCAAAGTTTGCCATCATTTTCTTCAAACCCTGCGGTGTCATTGGCCCTCGGCGTATTTCTCTTACTGAACGATACCTTTGCAAGCACGCCGTTCATTGCTCTCGCATTCATAATAACATTTACGGGAAAAGCACGGTCTTGCATGGTTAGAGATGTCGTGGATTACGACATATAAAAAAAGAAAATAGAAAAGGGGCAGAAAAACCAATTAACGAACGGGACGGAAAATGAAACAGTGAAATGACGCCAGACGATACAAGAAGAATGTCGTGGGGATACGGTATGTTAGAAGTTCGAAAAGGGCAGACAACCCAAAGAAATCGGACAATCGGGGGTAAAATGAGAAAATTGATATGGCGGTTGCCTATACAAAGGACCGGATGAAGAAGAACTTGAAAAGCAACAGTTAAGAGACGAAACAGCGAGGAGGCTATATAGAGGGGACATCGAGATGAAAAGGGAATTGTTGGCAAAGAGAAGGGGACCCCACACATAGGAGATGTTCTGGGAAAACACGATCCCTAGAAAGGCAGGGATGAGTCGAAGGCGGAATTGTTCTAATATGAAACGCCCCTCACTCTGAACGGTTTAGAGAAATAATTAGGTGATAAAAATTAGCGAATCGAAGTGGAAGTAAAAAAAAAGGTTGAACATTAGAGACGAATGAAAATGTAAAACGCGGGGCTTTGAGAAGATAAAAAATAGAGAGAGTGAGAATATAAAAAAGAATATTATTGATTTTGACTCTCATACTTAGCACACGAATATAGAGTAGTAGCCACGTGAGCGAGAATTTTAAAAAAGAATATATGGGAGATTCCACCCAGACTTAGCGCATCGATATAAGCCTGCAAGCCAACGATGAGAGGAGAATAGATGAATAGTGGAGCCGAGAGAGACTGCCTGGCCCCCGCAAGCTAGCGATGAGAGGAGCATAGAGGAGCGTCGGAGCCAAGATAGATTGCCTGACCCCTGCAAGCTACCGATGAGATGAGAATAGTTGGGATACGGAACCAAGACAGATTGTCTGACCCCCACACGCCAAAGATGGAGAACCGATCCTGCCGTTAAAGTCCGCCTCTTCCCGCGACATATAGTGATTCTGATGACTGCGTTCACCAGCGAAAGTGAATCCTGATGAAAGATATCCCAATCGATGCACGTGAATATGCCGGCGAATGTTTCCCTTCTGCAGTCTGCAAAAATGGAGGTAACCTTTCATTACCTATTGCCAAAAAGTCTATAAACCCTTGAGTCTTATAATATAGGTGAAAGTTAAGAAATAATATATATTGCGTACTGAAAAGAAATCAATTTAAATAAGTGAAATAGTACAGTCAAATAATACCTTGATATAATGAGTGTTTCTTTAGGTTCATAATTATCAATAATATAATTGAATGTATACTAATATATGTGTTATGTTAATAAATTAATGTATTGTTTAGAATTCAGAGTAATGCTATCATTGCCTACTGCTATACTAAATCACGACCCACCCAATTAACTCTACCACAAGAGAGATTTTTGATTCGTAACAATGAGAACTCTGTCAAACAGGCTCACTTTTATCTGGAAAATCAAATGACGTGTAAGCGCATCTGCATAAATCATTTGCTTCTTCCTGCCGTAAGCCAATTACAAGCCATTGCGGTTTTGCATAGCCTCACAAACAGTTTCGTTTTAGAAATGATTAAATACGTTTTAAACCGATATCTTCATGTCTTAGGGCCGAATTTAGACTTCAAAATTCACAAATTGGTGATCTGTAAGAAAACGATTTCCGGAATGCGCACACTTTAAACGGTAATTTTGTTTAGGTCAATGTTTCTTAAGGGTATACAAAATGTTAAACCCGTGTAACAAAAGGTTAAGTTAGATTCCGACCCTTAACTCGTTTAATGTTGCATACAGCGCCATTCCCCCCCCCTGGTGTTGAGTTTTTGAACTTTTTTTTGGCGGGAAAGAAATTTCCTTGACCTCTTTTAAACTATTACCAAGTTTGATATCATTTGGTCCAGTAGTTTTCCTTTTATGACCATTTAAAAGTGGAACTTTAATTATAACCCCCTTGTATACATTGTAGTCAGCATATAAGAATTTGAATGTCAAAAAGAACGAATTTATTAGAAAAAACTATAAATTTCTATTTCACTTAAAATAAACTGAAGATAAACTTTTAACCATTATATCGTAACCATAAACCACCAAGTATCGTCACCATCCTCTCTAATGAGCTTTTTATGTTTTCCCCTGGTGTACAGCAGCTTGTTAGATCGTTAATGATGTACAGAGGGACAGCTTCTAAATGCTAGCTTCTTCCCTTTATTTATCCCAATGACGGTGGCCTTTTAGGTGCAAAGGAACTTTTGTCTTGTAGAAATATCTCGTAGCGCCATGTACAGGCTTAAATTTCTCCTCACATGAGACAGAGCAGGTTCTTTATCCGATACAGAGGGATTTAGAGACACAAAATGAGCTTTATATACATACATATATATATATATATATATATGCACGCATCATGAAAACCTTTATTAATACAGAACAGGATCACCTTTCTCATGTAACATGACCTGATTCACCTTGGAATTGGATTGTACAAGTCATGAATAGTGGTTAAGAATATATTATACCAATCTTCAGGGAAAAATCATGAAAATTCCTGTAGAGATACTGTGGTGGATATCGATACCTTTCTTTATCCGTTTATACAGATCACGGTGGTTGAAGGATTTATAGTCTGGGGGATTGTACAGGGCAAGATTACACATTTGACTTCTTTTTCATGTCATCAAACCAATACTTGATAGATTTAGCTGTATGTATATGGGGATTATTATACCGAAGAACGACATCTTCTGTAAGAAACAATGTTTGCACCATAGGATGGATGAGTCAGCCAAAATTTCCACATAGTCCTTCTCATTCAATCTCCGTTTTAGTGTTACAATAGGGCCTGGTGAAAACCATGACATGCCATCCTAAACCCTAATAGATCTACCTCTATGATCGACAGTTGAGATGAGACAACCAGAATCTTACGCTTCTGTAAGTGTTCTCCAGACATACGCACGTCCTGTTGCGATGACCAATGTGAACAATGATTCGTCGGACTAAATGCTGTTTTTCGACATACTACTCGACCAGAATTTTCACTCGTGGCACCATTGTGGACGGTATTTTGTATTGGCATCTATTGCAAGTGGCTTCGGAATAACTACTCTTCTGTAAATTCTTTATTTGTGAAGTTCCCTCTACCTCTGATGGTTGATACTCGAACATGCATATGCCGATTGAGCTCTTCGGTCATTTTGGTTGCAGTTGTTTTCTTTCTTCGTGTCCCAATCCGCTTCAATACCTCTTCCGTCTCTATCACTCAGCTCTCCCTTTTGTCCACTATTCTGTTTGGCAAAGAATGTTTTTCCGTACACTCAGTATGATATCATGACTTTCGATACCATAGCTCGAAAACACCCTTTAGCCTGGGGGTTGCAGTAACAGATTCTTCAATTTAAACGCGCTCCAAGAATTTGCCCTTTTTACAAGGTCTGAGAGGTTTGACATTTTACGCTGTCTCCCCCCCCCCCAAAAAAAAAACGAAGTAGGAAGGTTAAACAAAGCGGGGGACGAAGGATTCCGCGAAAAAATAAATTAGTTCCAAAAGTCACCGCTAGGGGAATATTTGGCGCTGTATAATAGAAAATAGAGTGTTAACAAATGCAAATTAATACGGAATAAAATTACCTTTTATTATGCACATTTTCTTATTTAGTTCAAGTGCAATATGGCAACACTTTTAAAAAAGCGTAAAATCTACATAAACACCGATAAAGTCTCGTAATCTGCAATATCACGTACGCTGAGCAGAAGAAGTTCTTTATTCAAATTTCACGTTACATCCATTGGCACAGCGCCAGCTGCTTGGGTTTTAAAAGGCAATGTGTTACGTTTCGAATCAATCGGATTGAAAGTTTATGTGCAATGTCTCCTTCTTAAGTCGAGCGTGCGTTACTGGTCAAATTCTTTTACCTCAACCAGTGCAACGCGCCAGCCGCTCTTCGTGTTTTTAGAACGCACAAAAAAATGCGTAAAGGTAACGGTCCTGTGTCAGTTAATGGGCTAAAAGCAATGGTTGCCACGTTTGAGAAAACAGGTTCTCTGAAGGTTCAGTCAGGCAGAGGACGAAAAGCTGTACCACAGGATACAATCGAAGCAGTTGCCACGGCGATTGTCGACAGAGGACCAGACAATATTGCTGCCACCTCTAGCGCTCGTGGATTAGCTCGGAATATGGATATGCCTTACAGTACGGTATGGAAAATCTTACGAAAGATTATCAACTTCTATCCGTACAAGATCAGCCGTGTACAGGAGTTACTGTACCCCGACCATGATAAGCGATTGACTTTTGCTCTCATCTTTCTTGCCAGAATGGAGGTGGATGATGCTTGGCCGTGGAAAATCTTATGGGGAGACGAGGCCCACTTTTACCTGCATGGAACTGTGAATACCGAGAACTGCCGAATTTGGGATGACAAATCACCACATGCAGTCACAGAAATTCCCTTACATTCACCAAAGGCAACTGTTTGGTGTGGGTTCACAGCGGAATTTATCGTAGGTCCATTCTTCTATTACACAGCGCCAAATATTCCCCTAGCGGTGAATTTTGGAACTAATTTATTTTTTCGCGGAATCTTTCGTCCCCCGTCTTGTTTAATCTTCCTACAAAATGTGGCGTCATTCTCGCAAATAGATCGCGCTACAGAACACTGTGAGCACTGTCAGTTTAATTATGGCCACCCGGTATATATATATATATATATATATATATGTGTGTGTGTGGGGGGGGGGGTGTACATAAATTTTTCACCACACATACACTGGTGTAAGAAATTAAGAGAATTTGTAGACTTGGTCGATTATCTCTAGAACTACTGTACCGATTTTAATGAAATTTGATATGTACATACATTGATAGAATATAAAACAAATAACCATACAATAATTGTAATACACACGCATGATCGTGCGTAACACTCGTTGGAGTCAGAAGGTATGAAACATCGGTTGCAGAATAAACAAAAAATGGGTTAATAGGGGGTATGGTCCCGTCTTATAGATATACATGTCTCGCAGCGTGATTTCATACTTGAAATAAGGCAGCTTATCATTTCCAGTGGCAATTGGTCCCACTCTTTCAGCAACGCTGTTTTCATTCCCTGGATGGTTCTTGGAGGGTGGTTGCGAGTTGCAATTGTCTTCCTCAGAGCGTCCCAGACATGCTCTATAGGGTTAAGGTCTGGAGATCTGGCTGGCCAATCCATCCGCCGAATATCCTCACTCTCTAGAAATTCGTCGACCAGAAGAGCTCTATGTGGCATCGCGTTATCGTCCATTAAAATGAACTCAGGGCCAACTGCACCCCTGAAAAGACGAACATAGGGCTCCAAGACCTCATCCCTATGCCTCTCACCAGTCACAGTGTCTCTTTCAAAGACATGGAGAGGTGTGCGGCCATCCAACATGCTGCCTGCCCAGACCATAAAACCTCCTCCGCCATAATGGTTGATTTCGCGGACATTGGAGGTTAAGTAGTGGGTGTCTGGTTCTCTCCATATGAACGTACGGCGAGAATCGGTGTTTAGGCTGAAACGGGACTCATCAGTGAAGACAACGGTCGCCCATTGATCCTTACTCTAATCTCTATGCTCTCTGCACCATGATAAACGGATTCTCCTGTTCGTAGAAGTGAGCGGGACGCAAACAGCAGATCTTCTTGCAAACAACCCTCTCTCATGAAGTCTTTTGGAATCAGTCACCCTTGATTCACGGGTTCCTGTAGCTGCATTCAAGTCACGAGAGAGCTGAGAAACTGTAGCACTCCTGTTACGCCACGCTATAATCGACAAATGCAGATCTTCTCTGGCCGTCGTGGCTCTTGAACGACCTTATCCAGGCATTCTCTCGATGGATCCGGTATCCTGGAACTGTTTCCATAAGTTACACACGACGCTGGGCGTTCAATTGAACTCAATACAAATTTGGACTTGATATTGGCCTGCTTCTAGCCTCCCCCCAATTCACCACATCATTCCATCATCTAAACGTTGGTGGTTACTCATTTTTACTGTTACAATTTGAAATTAACCGATTGCTGCAAAATAATACCAAGAAATTCGCCGAGGTGTGCTAGCGATCGAAATGCGTCTTAACTTACACGGGCTTATAAAGCGTGTTTCTCTACTGGCTCCGTCTACACACACGTGTACCCTTACGTATTTGACGTACAAGATTTGCATTTTTGTCTAGAAGCAGTGGTTTTACATTCAGTTCAGTTCTTTTCCTGAAATTCGATAGAATATGCAAATTCTCTTAATTTATTTCACCAGTGTATTTTTAAAACTTGATTTCGAACTGAAATATTCTAGAGAATACATCCTTTCACCTCATTCAAGAAGGAATATTCTATGGATAATATTTACAGAATAATATGCACTCATACGTATTTCTCAATTAAAATTTTCTTCCGCTACAAAGCAATATTGGCCTGAAGTGTTTCCATATCCATTGTCCTTTTCCTTTTTTTCTATTCCATGATGCCAAACTCATTTATGAATTTGAAGACATGTTTCGTTATCAAGTTCTTCTGAAATCCTTACATTAACAATTCTTTTCCATCTCCATGCAAGGTTTCTCTTATGGAGAGACTTTTTTTCTCAGTTTACAATTTATATTTATATAAATTAATCAATTTCAATAAAGTTTGTCGATTGTATGACAAAAGCTCTACAAATGGACGTTTTTTGTCAGAGCACGGATAAAAAATTTCTCCCGAAATTTCTCTTTCAACATCATTTGAATGTGCGTCATTAATCCTTTTTTTTTGCATCTATCTTTCTGTTGTTGTTAGTATCACGGGCAAGTATTATATCTGACGTAAATCACATTCGACAACGTTTGATTGTTTAACGTCACGATAATCAGGGCCTGTTCACACTGCGTCCGTTAGCGTTAGCGTTTCTCGTATTCACATTTTTTAAACCAATCACAGACCTTAACAGTTTCGTGGCTAATCGTTCGGAGGTTTGTAATTGGTTAAATATATTTATTGGTTAAATACGAGTTACGTTGACGCTAACGAACGCAGTCTGAACATCCCCTCTATTCCTCATTTACTATTCCTTGCACCTTCTCTTGTTTGCATATTTTATTCATGTCTTCAGCAATTCCATAAAATGTGATTTGATCTTCCTCCCAATCTCTACCTACATCCTATCAGCTTTCAATCAATTTTATGGTAAGGAAATTTAATTTACACCTAAACTCTATCTGTGCATTTTCATCCTCGCGCTCTCAAACATTAATCGTAGAATCTTACGATGCACTCAAAGGTGGTCTAATCCCTCAAAATTAAGTAAGTTTCAAAGGAAATTACGGAATGTAGAAACGAGCTTCAATCTCTTAGGGAAATTTCTTGAATTTATCAGCAGAAGTTATAAAGGCTGGAAAATCCTTGATAGATTAAACAATATTTACGCCTCGAAAGATTATAATCAGGTTTTGAATTGCATTTATATAATGCAGCTATGAAAGTTAACGAGAATATTTCATTGCAAATGAATATTAAAAAAAAATGAAAGGTACATTTGAAACCAAAATTGGTTAGATGAAAATTATAAATACCTTTAAAAACAATCTTTAGGAAGTGTATATGCATAAGGTGGTTGTTGCAATTATATGGATTTAACTAGCTGAAAACCCGTACTTCGCTACGGAGTACATTGAAATTAAATACAACGGGCAATGTATGCAATTAATGCCAAAAATATGTATAAATATTTTTATAATAAATACAACGATCAATGTATGTAATTGATGCAAGAAAACGAAAAAATATATTTAAAAAAAATCGTAACGGATATTTTTATAGACAAAATAATGTAGAAGAAAATATTCAAATTAAATCTAATAGAACATAATAAATAATATAGTACCGTTAATATAGTGCAGTTAGAGGTACATATCTTTTACTGTATTTTAATATTTTTTTTGTATAATTTCCAATCGTTTGCCGCATTAGCAGGAAAAAAAATATTTTTTGTCTATTTCGTTGTTATACACGTGACGATAAATTAATTTAAAGTACCAGAAAAAGAAACCACGTGATCAGCATTTCATAAATTAAATTCTAAAAATTAATATTTAAAAATTCACAAAAAAATCAGAAAATGGAGGTAAATATTCGAAAAAGATCTCATTTTAAAGGAATTTTTATGATCTTTCTCGTGATATAAATTTTATAACCCTCAGATTATTATTATTTTAAATGAAAACTTTAAAATTGTTACAAAAACAGCTTAAAAATTTAATTTTAAAAAATCTAAGAAGAATTTTTCAAAAATCTTTTTTAGTGCACCCCTAAACTATAAGAAGAATCGCCATGCAAAATTTCAGCCTTTTAGGTCTAGCGGTTTGGTCGGCGTGTTATCTGTCAGTCAGTCACTGAACTGTTTTATATATAAAGATTATAAAAACCTTAAGACATCCACTATGATAATAGCAATCAAAGTATAAAAACAAAGAACAAAATAACCAAAAATAACGAAGCAATCGACCGGTCTCTTCATCACGGGGCCTATCCGAGTCGGTCACCTGAAGGGAGAACTTTCTGAAAGGATGTAGGTCAAGCTTAAAAACATCCCAAGGCCCCTAGACCACCCACATTGAAAACAGAAAGTCCACAGCATTAGATCAGTTGAAATCCCAACATAACATTAAGAACACAGAAGAACCACACGAAACATAAATTTAGAGCAAACTTGCCGTACCCCGATTAATTGAGACATTCACTATGACTAACTGAAAAGCAAGTTCAATTGACATTTCGCAAAAGCAAATTCACCTTTCTGCTTATGAACCAGAACAGTGGAACACCTACACAGACATCCAAGGCAGAATAAATGACAAAAATTTTGCATTATTTCTCGACTTCGAAAGATTAAGGAGCCTAGCACCCGGTCGAAATCGCCTATTTTTGCTTGAGTGCCAATGTAACGAACAGTGCCAATGTCTACATTGAAACTTTTTTATTCTAGACATGAACAAAAATTTTACCGTATCGGGAATCGAAATGGAGACCTGCTGCTTTCCTAACAGACATGCTAACCTAAAACCTCTTTTCATTTTAACATCACGGTGCTATGAGGAGAAAAAATCGAAAAATATGAGACGCTTAAAGCTGTTGTGTATCAACGCTATTGGATTCGCTTACTTCAGTGTTAACCTATGAAGAAAATTTATCCAAGAATTGCCGACTTGGATTTAAAGAATTTTTTTAATTGTACTCCGTAATAGAGAAAGATATTTTACACCTTGGGGCATTTTTCGTTTTCAAAAAAAAAAAAAAATCACCAGAGCAATTGAATTATTCTCTGCATGTGAGGGACTATTATACTTCCGTTGGTCTATTCTCCCCCTTAGTATTAAAAAGGAAAGCTTAAAGAATTGACTTATATGCTATTTTTTTCAATTTTTTTTCAATTCCCTTAAATTTCTCCTCCACATAATATTTCTTACGTGTTTTCAAGTAGTTTTATTTATTTATTTATTTATTTATTCAAAATGCACAGTACAGAAAATTCCATTTACAGTGTTGCATGAAGATACAACTTAAAACACACAGACAAAAGAAACATCAAAACAAACATGCAAAGCTACATAAACAATATATACAGCTATCAAGCTTTCCAACGGTGAGGCATAATTTTAACAACCGTCTATAAGAATCCGGATTTGAACCCATATTCTTCCACCTGAATGACCCCGTGAAATTTATGGCTGCTGTTCACAAACCCTATTGGATTCTCTCACCTCAGTGTTAACCTATGGAGAAAATGTGTCTTCGATTTACAGCTACATAAATGCTTATAATCCAATAAAAATGGTATTTTCAGATAGCCTGAACTTTTCTGCACCTTGCAACAGGATTCATTTTATAAATCCCATCCACCAAAGGAATTTAGGAGCGTTTAAAATATACTATACCAGATTTTTTTTTCTTCGAATAATTTTAATTTTAAAATATTATTTGCATTTTTAAAAAATTCCACAAGGTGTAAAAAATTTTCCTCTATTACGGAGTACTATTTTTTTTATTCTTTCATTCCAAGTCGGCAATCTTTGGACACATTTTCTCCATAGGTTAACATTAACCTTTAGCTTACGGGGCCCTTTTTTCGGGGATATATATATATATATATATATATATATATATATATATATATATATATATATGTATGTATGTATGTATGTATGTATGTATGTATATATATATATATATATATATATGTATATATATATATATATATATATATATATATGTATATATATATATATATGTATATATATACATGTATATGTACACGCACACACACATATATATATATATATATATATCCTTCGTCCCGTATTCTTGGGATACATGCTATCCCACCCCGTAAGGTAAAGGTTAAGATGCACGAATCTAATAGGTTAGTACACAGCAGCCTTAAGAGTCAAATTATTTTATTTATAATAAAAGGACGACGTTGTTATAAAAACTGGGATTCTGTGCAAGGGTTCTGTTTTGTTTTCAAGTGTGTTGTTTAAAATCTGAAATATAGAGTGACCCAAAAACTTTAAAAATTCATAAAAAAGGGAGAAATGATGATAAAAAAGTGCGGTTTGCAAGAAAGGGCTCACAAGGAAGTCGGACTTTTTTAGCAGCCAAAAAATTTTAAAAGTTTTTACAAACAGTTTAAAAGCTAAAATGTTTAAAAAGTTTAAAAAGTCCCCAGTAGATTGCGCTGACATGCGAGAGATTCAGCAGAATTATGCAAATCAATCTTGCTATAAATGACCGTGATACACGAGGGTTTGAAGGATCGGCCACGAAGTTGAAGACCCTCGTTGGCGGAGTGCCATTACTGCGGTGGAAACCGTTATGAATGATATGCCGGCGGAATCGTCTACGGAGAGTAGCAGTGCTCGCAAAGCTGGACCAGGGACTCTACCAGTGACTTTTTAAAATTTTTATTTTGCTGTTAAAAAAAAAAGACTTCCTTGTAAGCCCTTTCTTGCAAACTGCACTTCTTTATAGTAATTTTTCCTTTTTTATGCCTTTTTAAAAATTTTAGAAACTTTTGGCTCGTCCGGTATATAATCTTTCACGAAGTACCCTGAGTAGATATTTGTTTATGTATCAGCATTTATTGTTGAATAACGCTGCCAACGTTTGTTCTTTTCCTCTTGCCCTCTATGAAAGAATTTCATATATACTGAAAAATTTCTCCACACTTCACATTTAAGGCTGCTATGTACAGCCTTAAATGTGAAGTGTGGGTGAACCCTTTACGAAGTGAATTGAACCCTATGTGAAGTGAACCCTTTTCAACTCGCTTACCTCAATGTCAACCTATTGAGAAAATGTGTCTAACGATTGACGACTTGGATTTAAAGATTTTTTTATATATACAGAAGCTGTTCACACATTTTTTAGACTATGTATATTGTATTCACAAAACTAAATTACATAAAATTCTTGTGTTTTAAATGTTCTATTCAACATCCCTCATTCTGGCTTTCTTTCGACACCGCAATTTCCAGGATAATAATGCCTTTTGAAGTGTCAGAAGAGGTATTCCATCCCATTCCTCCTGAACAGCTTTCCAGAGTCCTGTAAGGGTTTTGGGACGACGTTTGGATAATGCAGATTTTAAAAGTCCAAAAGCACAAAAATCCATAGATGATACATCGGGAGATTAATTTGGAATATCAGTGAAGGGTATTGCCTTGATACCAGTTTTTTGTTCCATTTCTTTTAGGAAATTTACAGTGGATTTTGATGTGTGACTGCTAGCTTTGTCTTGATGGAGTCTCACAGATTGATGGCACTGTGGGTAAAGCGACGGTATTTCATTCAGAAAAATTGAAGATAAAATATGTTCCTGATAGTATTTGGAGTTAATCTTGACATTTTTTTCCACTCTCTTTATTTTTAACTTGCCATTATAAGAAAAACCAGCAACAATCATGAATCCCTTAGAAATACTTTCTTTCGATTCTTTGAACCATGTACTTAAATTTTTTCTCCCCATTTATGATAATAAATGGCTCTTTTTTGTTGCAATAATTTAAATACACCCATGATTCATCTATTGTGACAATTTTTTCCATTTTTCTTTGGATAAGTGTTTCTCATATAGAATTCTGCAGCGTGTCCTGCGTTCAGCGATATGATTTGGAAGAAGACGATGCACATTGCATTTTTTCCCTTTCTTAAGATTTAAATCAACGTTTATCATTTTGTTTACAGTGGACACCGAGCATTTTAATGATTTTGCTACTGTCCTTTGACTAGGGGGATTTTCTTTTAACATTAAACAACGTACCTTTGCAATAGTCGAAGATGTCCGTTTTTTCCTTGGAGACTTGTTTGGAATTTTTGCCCCACTTGAGGCTCCAATTTGACGTTTTTTTTCCTTTCTTGTTGACAATATTACCTATCGACGCTTTAGATATCACAAAACCATGACTCTCACATCTTTTTTGGATAACGGAGTATGCATATTTCTCTTCGGAAAGAGCATAAATGTAGCCTTCGAACCAGTGCTTTGTTAAAAACGCCATTTTGAATAAAAACAAAACTTTCAAGCCGCAGACGATAATTTTGACTTTTAAAAACATAGTACAATTGCCATTATTTCTTTTGCAGCAAACGATTTTTTATTACCGCTTACCAAAATCGTCTAAAAAATGTGCGAACAGCCTCTGTATATATACTCCGTAATAGAGAAAGAAATTTTACACCTTGGAGCATTTTTCGCTTTTTTTAAAGCAAATAATATTTTAAAATTTAAATTATTCGGGGGAGGGGGGGGGGGAATTTGGTATAGCATGTTTTAAACGTTCCTAAATTCCTTTAGTGGACGAAATTTATAAATTGAATCCTGTTGCAAGGTGCAAAAAAGTTCAAGCTATCTGAAAATATAATTTTTTATTGGATTTTCAGCATTTATGCAGCTGTAAATACTAATAGACAAATTTTCTCGCTTGGTTATCATTGAGGTGAGAGAATCCAATAGGGTTAGTACATAGCAGCCTCAATATGCATTCGTCCCGTTCATACATTAATGTACTGATTTGCTCCTACTTATATTTTACACTATTTTGGTACAGTTTATTAATTCTTTCATTTCTTTAAGTTCCTGTTTTCTTGAATTTCAACTAATTTGAGTTATCGTCTAATATTAAATGATAAAACATTCGTAACTATACAGTAAAAACGACTCTTGTTATTCTATAAAACAATTCTTTTTTTTCACATATTGATCATTTTTTAGGCACTAAAGAAAGAGGAATTCCTGTCCAAAAGTGAAGTGCACATTACTTTGAAACAATACACACTGTGAGTGTTTTCGTTTCCTTTTGTTAAAAAATGAAAATTATTTATTAAGGTAGTAACCCTTTTGCAATCCTAATTTAATCATTAAAATTTAAGGGATGTATTTGCATGAACAAAGCAATCAACGAAAACAAAATTTGTATTGCTCCTCATCCTGTATCTAAAAAAATAAGAAAACAAATGCTACTTTATTCTGAAAATGCATGAAATATTCAAACTGTTTACAAGATAGAAGCAAAAGTCAGAGCAAAAAAACATCACCCCTACTTCACTTGAAAAAAAAAACTTTATAATATATATCAACACCTGTTTTTATTCTGAAAGAAATGCGTGAATTTCATGAATTTTCGACACTTAAAATTACTTATTTTATTTAATTTTCAAATTTTGTTTGTTTTCGTTAGATTCTCAAAAGATTTATTTCCAAGAAATTGTTCACCTAGAGACATCAATTTCGAATAAATACAAAGAAAGAATAATATGAAAAAGGAGTTTTCAAAGGCATATTCAATTTTCATTCATTAGTCGAATCAATTTAAAAATGCGAATTAAATTCGCTTGTTCGTTAAAGTGATTAATATCTTTTCAAAATGCCCAATTGCCATTTATGTCGTATAAAAAAATTTCTTTTATTCGTGGTAAGAATCTGTAGGGAAAATACTACGTTTGGACTATTAACAACTTTTAAAAATGGACTGTAATTAAAAAATTGTATTTGGAAAGAAAGAATATATAAGACGGAAAAACTAATTTCGTCTTTTAGCTTTTTTTTTTACCGATACGGAATCAGATCGCAAAATTTCACAATCTTTTCAATCATTAAAAAATTATAAAATGTTTTTAAACCTTTGTGTATTCTTTTTTGAGAAAATTGGGGATGCATTTTTGTTAATTTGTTGTTTGAAATACATAATTAAGCTGAGTTATTGTCACTTCTATTTTTAAATATTCAAAAGAAAGTTTTATCTTTCAAAAGGCGGACGTGGGAATGAAATTTGAAATGAATCAGTATTTCGCTGCGGTGATCTCAGCGAAATACAGGATATTTTAAGGAATATACTGAAATGCATTTAGAATTCGGCAAGTAACTGCCCGATTTTGACGAAGTTTTTCAAAAGATTTATTTACAAGAAATTGTTCAACTATAGACATCAGCGTTGAATAAATACAAAGAAATAGTATTAATATGGAAAAGGAGTTTTCAAAAGCATATTCAATTTTTCTTTATTAGTAGAATCAATTTTAAAATGCGAATTAAATTCGCTTGTCCGTTCAATTGATTAATATTCTTTTTAAAATGTGTAAGGTATACACAAGATTCGATTCACAAGAATCGAACTTTTGAGTGAAGGAATTAAAGAAGCTGCTTGAGATATGCTAATTTCGGCATACGCGCTTAGTATAAATACCATGCAGCGTCATTAATAAAAAAGGTTGTTAAGGTTGAAAAAGGGTTGTTAAGGTTTATAGATAAGCGAGAGGGAGCTACGGGGTAAATAGCTCCAGGTGTTATCCTGCGCTAGTGTGTAGGTGGCCCAAAGTTTACGTGGCAGTACTGCTGGTGTCCCTGTTCGGGCGCCAGTATAGAGAAAATAGCTCACTTCTACCCAATTTTGGGTGTATATAATTTGAAGTGGCACTCTAAATGAATTTGATACAAACACAGTTTATACATGAAACAATGTTTATTGAATTCATTGCACATATAGAATTTGCTTTTACAGCAATAAGCATACGTACTACTTGTACGGGATATATATATTAACATTCAATAGAAATACACTTTGCGAATACTCACAAACCAGCAGAGAGTCAAACCAGCAGTACTGCCACGTAAACTTTGGGCCCACTAAGCACTAGCGCAGGATAACACCTGGAGCTACTTACCCCGTAGCTCCCTCTCGCTTATCTATCAACCTTAACAACCTTTTTTCAACCTTAACAACCTTTTTTATTAATGACGCTGCATGATATTTATACTAAGCGCGTATGCCGAAATTAGCATATCTCAAGCAGTTTCTTTAATTCCTTCACTCAAAAGTTCGATTCTTGTGAATCGAATCTTGTGTAAACCTTACAAATGTCTAAATGCCATTTAAGTCGTATAAAAAAAAATTCCTTTTATTCATGGTAACAGTCTCTAAAACAATATTACGTTTGGGATATTTACTATTTTTTAAACTAGACTATAATTAAAAAACTGTATTTAAAAAATAAAGAATCTAATACATGATAACTTTTAACCTTTTAGCCATTTTTACCTAAATATGGAATCGGATTACAAAGTTTCATAACATTTTAAATTATTTAAAAATTATTAAATTTTTTAAACCTTTATGTATTTTTCATGAGAATATTGGTGATACTTTTTTTATTTGTTATTTCAAATGCATAATTAAGTCGAGTTATTGAAACTCTTTTTTTTAAATACTGTTGACGTAAAAGAAAGATTTATCTATCAAAAAACAGACGCGCGAAGGAAATTTGAAATGAATTAATATTTTTGTCATGGCGATTGTAGAGAAATGTTGGATACGTAATAGAATATACTGAAATAAATTTAGAATTTGGTAACCGACTGGTCGATTTTGTCGAAGATTGCCGTATTTTGTTTCCTTGTGGCGGCTTCGTTGCGAAGAAGATAACTTTCCAATTCGCTTATGACGGACTGATACGAGTGTTATGCGCAAGTGCAGCGAGTTGTAGAATGAATAGATAGCACCTGATTTCCTCCCTAGTTAATCTTGGAAACGTCATATCACTCCCGTTAGGGATAAGTTTCGAGCAGCTCGCAGATTAATTTACCCTCTTATTGCTCGAGACATCAAATTAAGCTTAAGTAACAAATTGCTCTTGTGCAATTCATATCTTCGTTCTATTATTACTTATGGAGGGCCAACGTGGTCATATTGGGCAAAAACTCATATTAACAAAACTAGCATCTGTTCAAAGCAGCACCATTAGACAAATCGTTATAGCGCCATGGTATTTCAGAAATGTTGATATTTACAGGGAGATTGGTCTCCCAAATATTCAAAATTATTTACAAAAACTATCATTTGCTCAAAGCAGCACCATTAGACAAATCGTTAAAGCGCCATGGTATTTCCGAAATGTTGATATTTACAGGGAGATTGGTCTCCCAACTATTCAAAATTATTTACAAAAACTATCATCTGCTCAAAGCAGCACCATTAGACAAATCGTTAAAGTGCCATGGTATTTCAGAAATGTTGATATTTACAGGGAGATGGCTCTCTCAACTATTCAAAATTATTTACAAAAACTATCATCTGCTCAAAGCAGCACCATTAGACAAATCGTTAAAGTGCCATGGTATTTCAGAAATGTTGATATTTACAGGGAGATGGCTCTCTCAACTATTCAAAATTATTTACAAAAACTATCATCTGCTCAAAGCAGCACCATTAGACAAATCGTTAAAGCGCCATGGTATTTCAGAAATGTTGATATTTACAGGGAGATTGGTCTCCCAACTATTCAAAATTATTTACAAAAACTATCATCTGCTCAAAGCAGCACCATTAGACAAATCGTTAAAGCGCCATGGTATTTCAGAAATGTTGATATTTACAGGGAGATTGGTCTCCCAACTATTCAAAATTATTTACAAAAACTATCATCTGCTCAAAGCAGCACCATTAGACAAATCGTTAAAGCGCCATGGTATTTCAGAAATGTTGATATTTACATGGAGATTTGTCTCCCATCTATTCAAAATTATTTACAAAATCTAGCCAGAAACTTCCAAAAGTCTATTGACAATGATTTATTTAAAGAACTTGCAAATTGTGATCATGCTGATCCTATTAACAGGAATTGGCCTAGAGTAATCCTATCTTTATCTTAAGTGTTGTCCCTTGTCTGTTAATCTTCTTTATAAAAACTATAAAAATGATACTTGGCTTTGCCAAGATAAAAAAAAAAACAATTAAAAATCTTTAAAAAAAATTTTAAATATATGTGTTGCTATCCCTAATCTTTCTTCTCTCCATTTTCTCAACTATAGCCCTGTATTTAATCTTTCTTCATTTTTCAGAGACGAACGGCTATAGTCATGTCACCTTCTAATCTACTGTCCTTTCACGATGCTGATTCACTTCGGTGATTTCAGCTGAAGGCATTTGAACTAACTATCCTGAGCGCACCATTCACTTTTCTTTTCTTTACTTTCTTTTCTTTACTTTCTGGCCATTGATGGTTCCCCGCTACTTACCTACTGAAAATGTGCACTAGAGTGCGTGGCCAGGAAGTGCAATTTGACCACAATTCCTATTGTTCTATAGTCCCTAGTTCATTTTATCCCATTTTTCGAATGCGTTGGACAGTTATCTCTCAGCCGCACGCGTTGTGCGAGCGTTTTTCTCCCATGTAGGGATTTTTTTTTAATTTGTTAAGCTTAGTAGT
Source organism: Dolomedes plantarius (assembly GCA_907164885.2). Classification (NCBI taxonomy): domain Eukaryota; kingdom Metazoa; phylum Arthropoda; class Arachnida; order Araneae; family Dolomedidae; genus Dolomedes; species Dolomedes plantarius. Next base: position 160,633,688 of record OU015496.1, on the reverse strand, counting down.
ATTTTAAATGTTGCAAGATTATTAAAGTTTGTTCATTTTTGAACCTCGTGTCTATTTATTCACAGCCAAGCACCTATTTCAGTTCGCCAGGTATAGACACCTTCTGTTAATGTAATCCGATGGCGTGTGGCAGTACAGGGCCTGCAAATCAGTAGGTACCACTGTCCCTTTTTGTGAGCCACATTTTTTCATACAAAGAGTACCATATTCGTGTAAATATGGCTGGATGGTTCATCATTCTTTCTGTGTCGAATTGCACTCAACCAAATCATTTTATGTCAAATTATAGGCTTTACTCCAAGTCTTAACTTAAGATCCTCAGAAAATCTGAATGACAGACAATTTCATGGGCACTAAAGCACATCCCAAAGATTACAGTGCCAGAAGGTTCAATTTAAATTCAGTTATACTCGCATAACTAATAACTTATGCGTCAGATATGAGGGAGTAACTACGTAATAGAGATGTCTAAAACGTATTTAAACGTCTTTTTGCTAAACCTCTAGTCTTAAATAGCATTGCTTCGCCAAACAGCGTGTCTTTAAAATTACTGCTCTATCGGAACACATCAGTTATCACAAAATTCGTTTGACACCCCGGCCCTCTCTACTTTCGTGTATCGGCTCTTGATTCACTGAAGACCAGCAATTCCTGAATACGCAGCCGAGGGATAATTTCCCATGTTCAATAAAATGTCATTGCTGTGGGCCTGGGCGCCGGATGGACAGTACAGATCTGCCGACCAATTGGGGCAACCCGGGGCCCGTCAGTTATCACGAAACATGAGCCGCCAGAAAATCGAATTTTTAAATTGAAACTCATTTGGAAAATTTCATTTCATCCACGCCTGCTGGAAGTTGCAGTGACAATGCCTCCGATTCGTGATAATGGATGCCCGTTCGTCTTTCGATTATTTGGTGTATTAAAAACTCCCCCCTGACCCTCCCACTAAAACAGCCATATCATGACTGTCAGGTATTTTTAATCCACATTGCTGAATATGAAATAAAAAATACAGTAAATCACTAGCACAAGAGTATAATTTCAACACGGTGTATTTATTGAGCATTTATTAAAAACATTTATTGAGCATTTATTAAAACCTCCAACTGCATTTCGCAAAACATGAGAGTTTTCTAATTTTGTTTTAAATATGCCTCTTCATAAATTAGTATTCATGATTTATTAAACGGAAACATTTTTCATTCAAATTACTCTCCCGATAAATTGCCACTATATTTTTATTTTTAATTTCATCAAATTTCGAAGAAATTTGTGTATTTACATATTTTTAATGTAAACCTATCATTGGTAACACTGGTAACTCTAATATATAACTACAATGAAACTTCTCTTTGCTGAACAGTAAGGGACCAAAAAAAGTGGCCGTATTGAGGGGGGCCCTATAAGAGGGGTTGCTACCACAATATATATATATATACGCTACTGTGATCAACAAGTACCTGGAATGGTGGCATAAAACAAAAGTTATCAATTTATTGGTCAAAATTTATTGCATCTCCTTCAAAGTAATCTCCTCCAACTGCAGTTTACTTCTGCCGACGTTTTTTCCAATCATCAAAACATGCCTTAAAGTCGTTTTTGTGAAACCCCTTCAGAATTCGTTGTGAATTTTCTTTTATCTAATTAATGAACTCAAAACGGTGACCACGAAGAGGCAATTTCATCCGTGGTAATAAGAGATAGTCACACGGTGCCATATCAGGTGAATACGGAGCTTGTGAAGCCATACTTGTTGAATGTTTGGTTAAAATGTCACGAATAATAATTGCACTGTGAGAAGGCCCATTATCGTGGTGCAAAACCCATGAGTTTTCTTGCCACATTTCAGGCCGTTTTAGACGATTTGCTTCACGCAAACGGTGCAAAACACTCAAATAATAATATATCCTGACTGTCTGGCCAGTTGGTAGGAATTCATAATGCACAACACGTCGAGAATCAAAGAAAACAGTCAACATTACCTGGATTTTTGAGCGACTTTGACGTGGTGTTTTCGGTATTGCTTCACCTTTCAAATGCCATTCACTTGATTGAGGAGCTGTTTCTGTACTAAAAGAGTACATCCAAGTTTCATCACCTTTAATAATGTGTTTTAGAAGGGAATCGCCTTGAGAAACCATCTCTCTGTCCACTTGAACACGTTGTTGTTTTGGAACAAAAATCAAAATTCTTGGAACAATTCAAGAAGCGACACATCGCAACCCAAAATGATGTTTTAAAATTTCTTGACAGGAACCAAACAATACAGGAACTTGTTCAATAATGTCTCTGATTATTGTATAGGAACTTATCAAACGATGATCACCAAGCACCTATTCTCTAACCTTATCTATATCTTGATCATTAATCGCAGTGGATGCTCTAGCAGATCATGGATCGTCTACGACGGATTCTCTACCATGTTTAAGCTTTTTATACCAATCAGATACTGTTGTTTTTGATAGACATTCATATAAACATTCATATTTAAGAGTTTTTTGCAATATTTCAAATGCCTTCGTAGAAGAAATTTTATTGAGAAACAAAATTTATTGCATGTTCTTTGCTCAATAACATCCGCCATTTCGGAAAGTCAACAGAGTGAAAATTCTTATCTCATTAAAAACAAATTTATGTTCAGACCGTAAAATGAAATAAGGTGCTGACTATTGCCAGATGTTCATAGAAGTTGTAAAAATGTTAGATAAAATTTTGCGCATGATATCTACTATAGATGTACCGGGTGGTTTTAATTAAACTTCCCCTATAAACGGCATCCTACAGCGCAAATGGGTGAACGGAATGCAACGACATTTTGTATATGGACTATACACTAGATGCGCTCACGGAATTTCGAAAAAGAAATTTTAGTTCCAAAATGTCCACCAGAGGGCGCCTTTTCGGGAAAAACATGAAATTTAACACAATAAACGACCAAAAGGGAATACAGAAACAATATTAACATTTATTGACTAGTTTCTGATCACCTTGTCATCGAACCACATTAAGTAAAGGTAAGAGAGAAACAAAAACAGTTCAGTTTGCAGAAACAAGAACAGATTAGGACGAAATTGCACAAGAGGAGCAGTTGCTAATCGTTTCCAAACGATGTATAGGGTTATGGGGCTATTTAAAAAGTCTGGTGTATCGTGGAGGTTTTGCGACGTTGAATAACTTAAAGAACTCCATAACGCTTCATGTGCGAAGCCTCACAACTGATCAGTTACGATCTGCTGTTGAACACACTATCCATCGACTTGAAATTTTGCAGGTCAATAAAGGTGGTCACGTGGAGCAGCTTTCCCTACATCGTCCTGGACACTATTAACAACTGCTCCTCTTGTGCAATTTCGTCCTAATCTGTTCTTCTTTCTGCAAACTGAACTGTTTTTGTTTCTCCCTTACCTTTACTTAATGTGGTTCGATAACAAGGTGATCAGAAATTAGTCAATAAATGGTAATATTGTTTCTGTATTCCGTCTTGGTCGTTTATGGTGTTAAATTTCATGTTTTTCCCGAAAAGGCACCCTCTGGTGGACATTTTGGAACTAATTTTTCTTTCGAAATTCATGAGCGCATCTCGTGTATAGCCCATATACAAAATTTCGTTGCATTCCGTTCACCCGTTTGCGCTGTAGGATGCCGTTTATAGGGGAAGTTTAATTATAACCACCCGGTATTTTAAAAGAAGCATTCAGGATACTTTTTGATCACAGTAGCATATATATATATATATATATATATATATATATATATATATATATATATATATATATATATATATATATATATATATATATATATATATATATATATATATATATATATATATATATATAATATATATATATATAATATCTTATTTATTCGGTTGGAGAAGTTCGTTTCCTTTTGTGTTTCTTCGAGTGCCAGATCTTCGAATCACGTATTTGAAGCGAAGTGACACATGAGATGCTCTCTTCCGGAATTGGCGTGGTTTAGACATTTCTTTTCTGACATCTGGCCGTGAGATTGGCATAAAAGAAAGCTACAACCCTACAAGGGGCTCTAAATAAGGGTATATATTTCTTTCATTGACAACCGTAACGGGAACTATATTATAACAGTGTTATTTAATCTCTACCAAGTTTATTGCATCCCTGGGCTTTTATACTTAGGGTTTATTAAATGATGTATGAGTTTTATAAGGATTTACGACCACTCCCTCACATATTCTCACATTTATTGCTTCTTTCCTATTTAATTTATATATATATATATATATATTTAGTAATTGATCACATGTTTAATTTTTGATAAAAGAATTTAACCACTATTAGAGACATTTTGTCTGAAAAAAAAGTTCGTATACATTAAAAATCATCGTATATATATTGAAAGAGGAAATTATTACTATGTTAAAGTATTTATAAAAAAAATGAAACATTTTTTTTCTGAAAAGAGGGAAGAAATTTGCTTTGTGGCAAAAATATCATTCTTCACATTGATTATCTTATAAACGTTTCGTTTTTATTCACAAACATGCGTTTTATGTTCGCAAAGATCTAGAATAATGTAGAAATTTTTATACATTCCAGAGAAATCTTTACTGCATGTAATAACATGTCAGAGGTGCAGTTAAAGATCGAAGAAGTAAGCAACCACTCACTTTCAGCCAAACGAGCGTGCTCTTGAACTTGTTACTCAAATATCTAAAATCATCTATTTGTTTGTACGAATAGCACTGCGTGTAAAATATATCCGATAATAAACTACGCAAAATTCTAGTGAAACTATATATAGTTAAAGCGCACACATTTAAACGTTTAAACACATTTAAAGTTCTCATGGCGAGAAAACTTTGATATCTTGACAAATTAAAAGATAGCTTATTGAAGAAACCCAACAACTAGAATATATTTCTAAATATCGGATATTGGTATAGAAAGGTAAATACGGAATGAAATTAAAATTTAAAAGTAATTAATTTCTTTAAATAGCCATTAGTGGAACTTTTATTGGTATGATATTTGTCTTTTTCAGCTCTGTGAAGGTACACTGCGGACTACTCTAGTCATTCTGAACGTATTAAAAGAATAAAATATGCTTTGAATATATATACTTAATCAAAATAAAGAATGCTTTTAGCAATAAAACAATTAAAAATACTTCTCGATTTTCGACGGGAAATCGTCATTTATACGCGGTTGCATAGCTTATCTTGCCACAGATTTGCCAAAAACAAAGATCGTGACTAATATAAGCCATGTAATGGTGTTCAGTAATCATTCCAATAACACTTTCCGCAAGCATTTAAATTATTAATTCACTAGCGGCCCGTCCCGACTTTGTCCGGGTTGAACAAAATATTATACCAATAAATTTCCAGTTGATAGCCAATAAATTGTAAATCTTTTTTTACCTTTATAATAACCTAAATAATACCTTATATTAATTTTATGTTAGTTAATAATTAAAATAAATTTTTTAAAAGAAAAAAGCGTGTCGGAGAACGGCTAGGTTCGAACCGCTAGCGTCAGAACAGAAGCCCACCGCGATAGCACCACGATAAGGATCGTTGATATCTTCGGAACAAAAAGCGGTAGAAGACAGTAGCGGAAACAATGGAGATTGTTAGGATTAAGCCCCTAACTTTATTTCTACTGATCAGATATACATAATATATAGCCTATGCCCATCTGGAATAATGTACCTTTCAAACACTTAAAGAATTTTCAAAAAGGTACAGTGGTTCTGAAGATTACCCTCCACGTACAAAATCGCTCTCTCTTTATATATAACTATAGATAGCACCACGCTAAGGAACGTTGAAGACTTCGACACAAAAAGCGGTAGAGGACTTAAGCGGTAACAATGGAGATTGTTAGGATTAAGCCCCTAACTTTATTTCTACTGATTAGATATACATAATATATAGCCTATGTCCATCTGGGATACTGTACCTTTCAAACAGTGAAACAATTTTTCAAATAGGTACAGTGGTTCTGAAGATTACCCTCAACGTACAAAATCGCTCTCTCTTTATATATAAGTATAGATTAATGTTGTGAAATTTCATCGACTGAATTCCATCCCTCTGAAAACATTAAAATTGTATGAAAAGCTGCTTCCCGTTTCCAGAGCTTAATGGTATAATCCTACTAAGAATGCCAGAGTGAATTGGGGAAAAATGAAGATCCCTTTTTATCAGTGAATACGAAACTCTCTACCAAACTATTCCGATTTGATCACTAGACAAAAAAACTCGCTAAAAAATTTTTGTAAGGTTACTGAATCTTGAGGTTTGATGACTGCAGCGCCATCTGTTATTTTGAAAATAATATAAGATGGGAAATTTCTATTTTAATCCTCTACGTATCTACACATACATACATACCTACATATATATATATATATATATATATATATATATATATATATATATATATACAGTGCCGTAAGTAGGCAGGGGCAACAGGAGCACGGGCTCGGGGCCCACTTGGAAGGGATCTTGTAACCACTTGGGTATGGGGGTTACAGTATATCCCTCAGGCAAAAGGGATACAGGATTAACGTACTCACATTCTTATGTATCATATTCTAGTAATAAAATAATTATGTTAAATATTTAAGAAATTTTAATTCAACACCTCATAATCATCGGATATATTCGGCCCATCTATTTCAATGAACATTGCTTTCAAAATCCCTCTTTATTTGGTAACTATTTTATATGTAGTACCGGACCACTCCCGAGGCTCTGACAGACCACCTGTGGTCCGTGGATCACCGTTGTGAACCACTGTTGTAGATACTTTGAATTCAAAATTGTGATTTTCTTGGCAAAAAAATGCCTGTTTTTCAAATTTGTTTTCAAAAATGCTAACATATTTCAAAATGCTCCATGCGCATTCCATATCAATTAAAAACCTCATTTTTTTTTAATGTAAGCTGTCCATATTATATAAACATAACTGGGCATTGAATATTTTTGAATGAATTTAAAGTCTTAAATAATTTTTTTTCTTATTCTTGCACAAAATACTTATTAATGAATTCGAAGTGACTTCAATGTAGTAAAAAAGAATATTAATTATGCTCATGTTATATACAGAATAAAATATTGAAAATTTAAAAAAAACGAGTTTGAGGGTCCTTTGTCCCCATAAGAGCCGTTTGGGAATGTCTACATAATTAGAAGAGCCAAAAATAGAAAGATGTTATAACTGATATGGAAGACATTTTAAGTTTTGTTTTTTATATGAAGTTTATTTAATGTACACATCATTCTCTAATTGCTTGAACAATTATTATTAATAGTTTGAATAGCTCTAATTTTTTTTCTTTTAATTGTTTTCTCCATTTATTCAAATATCACATATACTGAAATTTTGCTATGTTAAATGTAGTCAACATTAAGCGTTGTTTATTGTTTATCAACCTAAATGTGGAATACAAAGATTCGCAGCTATTAGTTTTTTTTTGTTTCAGTTAAACAAAATGTGTGAAATAAGAAAAAAAATTTAAAAATTCAGAGAGCTATTTATAAGAATTTCTTGCATACATTTTTTTTAAATTGACTATTTCACCAAGAGACAGATAAAAAGGGAAAAGAGCTGCACAGAAATTAGTAAAAAGTCGTAGTTTGGCCAGCCTGATATATATACATTTATATATGTATAGGCAGGGGCGCGGTTTTCCTGTTGGCAAAGGCGTCGACCCAGTGATCTGAGGGTTGCGGGTTCGATGCCGGTCACTGTAAATCCAAGCCGTGTTCACTAATGGTGGCCGGGGCACGTAAAATAGGTCTTGGCTGCAAAGTCCTCCAAGTTCTCAAATTTACCTTGGAGGTGTGGGGTCGAGTGTTCCGGTCTCGTCACTTGACTCGGTTCAAAATTACGGGACCGGCCCATAGGGTAGCAATGCTGGTCCACCTATACGGTGCTCCCAGAAAAGTGGCCAGCGATACCGCGGGTGTCGTATGAGAGTAAGGATAAAGTCCAAGTAACAGGCTGCCGCATTGGAGAAGAAGATATATGTCTAGGCCTAATAACATGCATATAAGTAAAACATCATCCTCTACTGCTTTCTTTAACTTTTGGACTGTTATTCCGTGGGAGAATTATTAATGCATTATTCGAGGAACATTGCCCTACACAGACAGTTTTGCTGCCTTGAATGAACGAAAACGAGTTTACCCAATATATTAACAATATAATTTTTAGCAAATTTCTTGACTGTTCCAATGTAATAAGTTTCTGAACTTTAATCTATAAAACTAATCAATTTCCAATTCCACTGATTCGGAAGAACACACGAATGCTCGAAGTAATTAAACCTTTTTTTAATTTTCTTAGCTTGTTGAGATCATAGTCGTTTAATTAGACGAGAGTTGTTAAAATTTCTTTTCCTTGATTTTTCCCCAGTGATTGGAAACTTTTAATTACTGGCACGTTTTAAAGCTCATTTCTTATTAGGCACAGAAAATTTTTCCGTCACTTCCACATTGAACCGTAAACAATGGCGTAAATATTGAATATGTGTACTTAAATACCCCGTATAAGCCTCGTCGTGGGGTTTTCAAAGTTTATTTAAGTTTTAAACGATGATTGTAGAAAATAATGAACAGAAAACTCTAGACCAGGGGTGTCCAACCTTTTAGCTTCCTTGGGCCACATTGAAAGAATACGAAATTTCTTGGGCCACAATACGTAACATTAAAAATAGTTGAGGAGTAAAAAAAGTATAATGTATAATTAACATACGTATTTATTTCATTATAAATTTTAATGTCATTAAAAAGATAACTATAGAAGTCATAAAATTAATGAGATATTTGGCCTTGAATTTGAGAAATTAAAGCTTCAATATCTGGGTCGATTGAAGTGGTTGCAATTCTCATGGTGTTGTTAAGATGTTCATCCGATATTTTGGTTCTAATTTGACTCTTAGTGTGATTCACTCTTAAAAATAGTTGTTCACAGATGTACGTGCTTCCAAACATTGATGACCTGAATAACGCATGACTATGCAGTGAGGAATATTTATATCTGGGCAGGTATGATTTATGAGTACAACAAAGAGACTTGATTGAATTTCTCTTTAAATTATATATCAGATTGCAACTCTATGCATTCCATTTGAAAATTTGCTAGCATTATATCAACAGGGGGTTATCAAAATAATGGAAACACCTATCAATATTAGTGGTGTTTATTAATGTGCTTCGTACTCCTTAAAAAACAAGTCTGGCCACCGGTATTTTTTTGTATAATATAGTGTATGTATTATTCTACTGTCGGGTAGCCGTAATGAAGCTAAGAGTCTCGTGTTTTTGGAATAAAATTTCAAACCTTGCAGACCTTGTAAAAAGGGCAAATTGTTGGAGCGTGTTTAAATTGGAGAATCTATTACTGCAACCCCCAGGCTAATGGGTGTTTTCGAGCCATGGTATCCAAAGTCATGATAGCATACAGAGTGTACGGAAAAACATCCTTTGCCAAACAGAATAGTGGACGAAAGGGAGAGCTGAGTGATAGAGACGGACGAGGTATTGAAGAGGATTGTGACACAAAGAAAGAAAACAACTGCAACCAAAATGACCGAAGAGCTCATTCGGCATCTGTATGTTCCGGTATCAACCATCACAGGTAGATGGGAACTTCACAAACAATTTACAGAATTTAGAGAAGAATTCACAGAAGAGTAGTTATTCCCAAGCCACCTGTAATAGATACCAATCGTCCACAATGGTGCCACGAGTGCAAATCCTGGTCGAGTAATATGTCGAAAAATGGCATTTGGTCCGACGAATCATTGTTCACATTGTTCCTCGCAACAAGACGTGAGTATGTCTGGAGAACACCTACAGAAACGTAAGATTCTTTCTGTCTCATCTCAACTGTCAATTATGGAGGTAGATCTATCAGGGTTTGGGATGTCATCTCATGGTTTTCTTCAGGCCCTATTGTAACCCTAAAAGGGAGATTGAAAGGGATGGACTATGTCGAAATTTTAGCTGACTAGTCCATCATTATTTCTTGCAGGAGATGGCGTTCTCCAGAAAGATAATCCCCCCCCCTATACATACAGCTAAATCTATCAAGTATTGGTTGGAAGAGCATGAAAAAGCAGTCAAATGTCTTATCTTGCCCTGCAAAGTCCCTTCGATTTTGTGTCATCCAACAACTGTGATCTGCTTAAGCGGATAGAGCCAGGTATCGATATCTACCACAGCATCTCAACTGGAACTTTCCTGATTTTTCCATGAAGAATGGTATAAAATATTCTTAACCTTTATTCATGACTTGTATAATCCAATTCCAAGGTGAATCAGGTAGTATTACATGACAAAGGTGATCCTGCGACGTATTAGTAAAGGTTTTCATGATGTCTCTTAGTGTTTCCCTTATTTTGATAACCACCTGTATATTGACTGTAAATAGAGTAGCAAAGATGCAAAACAATTGTTTATTATCCCAAAAGTCCTGAAAAAAATTTTTTAATTCTTCTACTAAATCGGAAAGTAAAGCTGCATATTTTATAACATTTTTAGAATTATGCTTGATCAGCGTCCCTAAATGCAAAAAATTATTAACATTTAATTGGGGTTGCCATAATTTCAATTCCATATGGAACGCGTCTATTGTTTCAAGCAATGGTCTGATAAGTTAGTTTTAACACTGAAGAAGGGTGTTTGAGTCATTTAAAATGGGCATTCAAATCTATCAAAATCTGCTAAATCTGCAAGCCATTTATCATCGAGTTCTGGCACAGGTTACTTTTCAATGTCATAAACAATTTGATTTCATCAAGTAGGCTGTGAAACCTTTTTAAGACTTTTTAATATTTTCTCCACTGAGCCACTTTATTTCTTTAAAGTATACGATATCGTCATATTCAGCATCCAAGCTTTTAAGAAATTCCTGAAACTAGCGATGAGTCAATCCACGAGCCTTCATAAAATTCACAATTTTAACGATGATTCGCATAACATGGTCTATTTTTTTTTCCTTTTCCGCATAAATTTTCCTCGAGTATTATACAATGGTACTTCATCAAACGATAATTTTCAATAGCAATGGCATCGTCTTCTATTAATCTTACAAGTCCCACTTTCTTGCCTATCATAGCTGGGGGCACCATCTGTAACTATGCGAGATATGTTGGCAAGAATTAATGAGAATAGCGTTTCGTGTCTAGGCCGGATATGGGCACGTTAAATCCGTAGACCGAAAAGTCCTTCCATGAGGTCAGTGGGTGGAGAAGGTACGATCACCCCATATATCGTCACTTGGGGTGCTCGGTCAAAATTGTGGTGGTACCTAGCAAAGTCGGACTTCGACCCTCGTTCCGGCCAGGAGGCACTAGGAACAACAACAATGAGAATATCGCCAATGTTTCCTTCACTGCTTCATATGAACTCTCTTGGTTGTCGTGTCTTTTAACGGTACTAAAGAAGCCATTTCTTCAGTTACAATAAACTCGTCATTTATACGTCTAATAAAAAGAAAAATTCAGCCATATCAGTAGCGTCAATACTTTCATACATTGACAAAGAATAAAGCTTAAAATTACAACCTTTACTTTTTAAATCGAGGCAGGCTATTAATATTTTTTTCGCTTTGAGCTCTCTCTCTCTGGGCCGCACTAATACTTGCTTTGGGCCGCATGCGACCCGCGGGCCGCAGATTGGACACCCCTGCTGTAGACAATGGAAGTGAGGATTATATATATATATATATATATATATATATATATATATATATATATATATTGTGTGTGTATTATGTATGTATATAATTGTGTGTGTATACACTTTGTGGACAATTCATTATAACCACCTGACAATTTTTAAAAAAATCAGCTATGAAGTCACGCTTTTACTGCTAGAAGGGAAGATCAGTAAAAAAAGGAGTTGCTTGAAAATTGTAGGGACAGTTGAGGGGTACTGCTTGTGAAGAAATGGGTTAAAAACGCGATTTAACGGAACGTGGAATGAATGTGGCGATACTGCTTTGCCTGGGAAGTGTTTGAGAGCATCAGTTGTTCATGGTTACAAAAAGTGGGATAACACACAAAGAACCGGGTTCCAATATAAGGCTCGTGGTTGTAACCGGCTACTGAATGCCTGAGTTCAAATGAGAGTTTCCAGATCGGTTCAGTCAATGAGATGGGCAACAGTACGTCATATTACAGCTAATCTTAATCAGGGACAACTCCGTTGTCCTCTCAAAGTGCAGTTCACCTCACTTTACTCATTATCGCAGTAGTTCTCAACCCTATGCCCTCGGGCACGCGTGTGCCCTCGAAGGCGTCGGAATTTATTTTGGAAATTTATTTTACATACAAGGTGCGTCCATACAGTAACCGGATCATTTTTTATAAATAAGAAAAATATTACTCACCGTCAAATAAATTTATCTCCTTCAAAATAATCGCTAAAGGAGTCTATACAATTTTTCCAACGTTTCTTCCAGTCATCGAAACACTGTGTATAGGCGTTGGAACTAACCGCTCGCAAAATACGCGTAACATTTGATTTAATATCCGAAATGATTTCAAATCTCTGTCCTTTCATGGCCATCTTAAGCTTCGGAAATAGGAAAAAATCAGCTGGGGATAAGTAACAACTCAGAAACTTTCAGACATGCTTGGGATAAGGAAAGAAAGCTGTAGATTAATTCTAATTGAAAATCTGAAAATGAAAAAAGTTTGTGCTCGAAAACTATTGGTTGTACCCTCCATGCTCTCTGAAGACTTCATTGTGCTCTCGATTACGGCGCGTTTGAGAACCAGTGCATTATCGGGTATGGAAGCCGAAGGCTTGTTCGAGGTCTGCCGCTAACAAGGTTATACGTTTCCAGTTCGCACAGGATCATCAGGATTGAACAGTAAAACAATGGAAAAGGGTAATGTTGTCTGATAAATCACGTGTTCAATTTAACCATGCAAATGGCAGGGGACGAATATTTAGAAGACATCACAGAAAGCACGAACCTCCAGTTCTTTGCCACAAAACTTCAAGGTGGTCGAAGCAGTGATGGTTTGGAGGATGATTTCCAGGCATTATTTTGGGCTCTTTAATTCAAGTGGAAGAACTTCTAAATTCGAAAGGGTATTTAAATATTGTAGCTGATCAAGTGTATCTAATGCTAATGGTTCATCCCCCTGAAGATAAATACTTCCAACAGGACAGTGTTTAGGGCCAAAAAGCTCACATTGTTCAGAGATGGTTTGAAGAACAAAGACTTTACCTAGCTTAAGCTACCGTTACATTGATCGGATCTCATTCCAATTGATAATTTGTTGGATAAGAATGAAGGGGGCATCAGCAGGTGGATCTAGAGCCGTCAAATCTTAGAGAAATGGAAACTGCAGTCCATCGGACATGGTCTCATATTCCACGAGCCACCTACCAACATATTTATGTCAAAGAGAATCGCGAAGATATTGACAGTTAAAGGTGGTCCAAAGATGTACTGAGTAGGTAGTCATAATAAATTGGCCACTGAATGTATGTATATACATATATATATTATATATATATATATATATATATATATATATGTGTGTGTGTGTGTGTGTAAGTGTGTGGGGGGGGTGAATAATTGTGTATAAATTCTCTTCACCTTTCGTACAATTTATTTCTCAGAAACTTTACCTAAAACATATTAGAACTGCATGTGGTATTTATTAAAGTACATTAAAATAAAACCATTTTGATCTCAATGTAATTAAGTTCAAATTAAAACTACTGCATTATAGCCCTGAGTTTTCTCTTATACGTCGAGAGATAAAAATGAACCCCAAATTTTTTTCGTCTTTGTAGAAACCAAGTTAAATAGAAAATAACTTTTGTAGATAGTTTTGACGTATTCCACGGCCGAAGAAAGAGTTTCCCCTGAGGTGTTTCTCCTGATGTCGAATCGATATGCGCCCGACGCGCTTGTTAATCACAGATGAAAGAAGCCTTTTAACTCGATTGCATTGTCTAGTAGAGGAGAATGCGGTGCAGTGCCTTCTCACCTCCTTGGGAATAGGATGTATGTGTCTACGAAAACGAAATACAGAGTCGAAAAAAGAAATTAGCTTTAATAACACCGGAAAAGCATCAGTCTCTCTAGGAAAGTGCAACAAATATATCTAAAAGAAATGGGTTACTATGTTCTATCAAATTCAGCCCATCCGGGGATCAACATTCTCAAAAACAGAACCATTTTTATTTCCTCGAGATCTTTCAGAGTCTCATAACGCAAACCACGTGTTTTTATGAGGATTCCGGTGTTGGTTACATAATTATATGCTATTATTTATATTCTTCCCTGCTGTGTACGCTTGTACTTCAAATGTATTAATTTCTTACTGGAAATTTTCCGGACATGCTGTTATTAACACTTTATATGCTGGTGACGGAATGCTCCGCGTTTACTTTTACAACGCTCATCTAACGGCTACGGAAACTCGCTTTCTGAGAGTATATCATCATGATATGTACACACACAAACACACAGACATAGTATATATATATATATATATATATATATGAGGCGGTGAAAGGCAAAGTGGTGAAAGTCCAAAGTGCTTTACTGCAAAAACTACACAACATTCCTCTATAAATTGAACAAATTATAATACATAATTAATTTTTTTTAATATTGTGATAAAATATTAGAAAATATGAAACTGCTTTGGGGAAAAATCTTCGTTTGCAATGAAAAACATTTTAAACTTTATAAAAATGTGTATATCCTTAAAGATGAAGAGTTGTAAAACAAATGGAAATAAAAAATTTGTCGATTGGAGGAAGGAAAAGTTTAATTTTGCATGCATGAAAATAGTGGAAATTTGCGAAACGGAAAGGAGCTGGCCCACCCGGAATGTCAGCTGTTTCTGCAGTCCGCTTCTTTAGAGTTCAGCGGTTTTAATTTAATAATTAAAAATGTTTAAAGTTTTGAAAGTTGAGGATGGCACCAGTGCACGCGTCTCGTCCGTCCGCGTATATCGGTACCAGTAGCGATATCCTGCTATGCTCGGTTCGCGAGATTAGCATTTTCCCGTGTCTGCTGACTAACTAACTAACATTTGTTTACCTTCAGCTGTTATTATATAGATGGTGGACGGAAAAGTTTAATTTTGCATGCATGAAAATAGTGGAAATTTGCGAAACGGAAAGGAGCTGGCCCACTCGGAATGTCAGCTGTTTCTGCTGTCCGCTTCTTTTGAGTTCGGAGGTTTTAATTTGATAATTAAAAAAGTTTAACATTTTGAAAGTTGAGGGTGGCACCAGTGCACGCGGCTCGTCTGTCCGCGTCCATCGGTACCAGTCGCGATAACCTGCGATGCTCGGTTCGCGACATTAGCCCGTCCCCGCGTCTGCTGACTAACTAACTAGCATTTGTTTACCTTCAGCTGTTAATAGTAAGATTATTATACAATTGTATATGTAAGACTACTATCCAGTCTAAAACCTAGAGATTAACACTCAACAATTATCACCCTAGGCAGCTCGCTCTGCCCACACTTGAGTCGCCCTCCGAAACCGAACAGCGTCCACCCTCTCTCGCAGAGAGATAGCTTCAATTCCCTCCCCCACACTGGTATTCGCCATGGGTTCTAGGGCATGGGATGACCTTGGTCCTAGGACCGCAAGCTCTCCTCCTTCTATGGATTCTGAGAAAACGGTCTTCGAATTCTCAGAAAGATGAATTTGGACATTACATCCCAGTGAACGATGCAACAATCGCTCAGCTTCCGTGTCTCACTTTAAGAGGGTAGTTCGTAATAAAAGCGAAGCGAGGAAAATGTGGCGAAAAGATCAAACATCAACGAATAAGATTTAATTTTTCAATTTAGCTTTTCTCCTCCTCTTTCATCAGCATCTTCAAGTTTGATCTCCAAGGTAAATGTTGTACATTACACTTAATAAAACAAGTTTATTGCCGTACATTCTATTGCGTTTTTATACAACGTTCGTTATTTATAAGAATATTTTTCTTATTTAGAAACATGTAACCAAAAATTGCTGTGTTTGGGGGGGAGCCCGGAACGAATTAATGGTATTTCCATTCATTTCAATGGAGAAAATTGATTCGAGATACGAGTCTTTCGAGTTACGAGCTCCGTCATGGAACGAATTAAACTCGTAAGTCGAGGTACCACTGTATTTGCAATTCCATTACAAATTGAACATGGTAATTACATTTTTGCCCTCAAATGAAAAGAGTTGAAAATTTTACTTACACCACTTAGCCTTTCACCGCCTCATATGTGTGTGTGTGTGTGTGTGAGTGTGTGTGTGTGTGAGTGTGTGTGTGATGAGCATTTGTTTGTGGACTTCCGCTAACACCAAACTTTCTTTGTCATAGGTCCGAAAAAAAATCTCAAGGAAAAGACATTTACGAACTGGATGGCCTTTCTTACGGCTTTCCTTACTGATAAAAGTATGTTAACGCGGACATTTTAAGTAATTACCTATATCTATGCATTTTTTTATTTGGATAACTCTGAGTGTTGTTACCTTCTCGAGCCCCATTGGGATGTCTTGCCGGACAGTCTGCAGAGGGCAGCGATCGATTTTGAAATCAACAGGTAACGAGGAACAACGACATTTCTTTCTTTCTTGGCTCTACTCTGACAAAAAAGAAACTGTCCACCAAACTTGAGATATGAACATCACTCCGCATCACTCAAGATGCTGAGATCATGAGGGAAAAGTGTTTGAAAATTCAGTAACAAAATTCGTAGCGTCATAAATAATATCACCCTTTTTGTATAGGTTGAGGGTATAATGTCATATCATTTACCACTCTTTTCTATAAAAAAAACCCCTTTTTTTCTTTATAAGGTTTTAGGTAACACCAACTAACTTATTTTTGGCACCAAATTTTAAATTGGCACTAAAATTTAGTTTTAGTTGAATGGTACATTTTATATTTGAAATCAGTTATACATGCACTTTCCATAAGCTGTTTATAAAATTCGTGGAAAAGGTCGAACTATCACCTTTGTATCGTTCCGAATTCAAAACCTGTTACTTTCTTAACTGTAACACTATTGAAGTGGGGATGTGAACGGGCAGAGAAATGAATTCATAGGAATTGGAAAGGGCATTAGACACTTCATCGATATGATTCTGGAGACCAAATTAAACTCCAAAACAGAGAATATGTTGACGTCATTAGCAGTCTTCTAGAAATAACATATTCGATAAAAAAGCAAAAATGTATGTGACCTCATTACCCAAACTTATAAATTTCAGTATGGCGCGAGATTGTCAAATTCATACTTGATATTACGCTGGTGAATGACGATTCATCAACTTTAATTTGTTGTTTTTTTCAGGCTAATTACTTTCTTGGGAATAATGACCTGTATCAGAGACCTTGGGAATAATGACCTGTATATATATATACGAATCTTACCGCTTGCAAGCTTTTAATTATCTGCGGGTTAAAACCTCTTTCCTTGTGAGTGTATAAAGGCGCCTAGCTCTTTGCAAAACTGTGCTCTATGTTAGGCGAAAAAGCTCTAAGTAAATATATAAGACCCAGCCAATAGTTCAGAGTGCCGGGAACTGCTGCGACTTTCCTTAACCTAAACCTCTGGAGGGCAAAAATACTGTAACGGGCCATTTGATTCCTGGGTGCTTGAATTGGAGACAGACGGAGGCCGAGAGAGAATAGCGGCCTTTACACGTACGCTCTTTCCCGCGTGAAACCACAATTCCGCGCAATTGAGTGCACGTGTGAAGGTGTCGAAGAGGAAGGGAAAGCTGCTTTGGAGCGTACTGCAAGTTTTCCCGCGCGCAATCTCGTACGCTTCAAGCACTCGCGAAAGAGCGTACGTGTAAAGGGCGCTAATGAAAAGAGTTTGTTGGGCGTGAGATTTACAAAGGCAAGGCTATTTGCGGAGAGACATAGGATCGTTTCGAGGTTTTCAAACGATATAAGTACAGTTCTCGAAATGGTCTTGTAAAAATAATAATAAATAAATGAAAAAAATATTTCTGTTTATATATATATATATATATATATATATATATATATATATATATATATATATATATATATATATACTTATTATAAGAGAAGCTATTGTGCTAATGAAAGAAAAATCTTTTGACGACCAAACGGCGATAACTCGCGAAGATGCGTCGGGATTTTGAAGTAACATCTGTTTTACTATGTTTTTACTTTTTTCCGGGTTGTGGCGTTTACACAAGCATAATGCTATTGTTCTCCTGTAGTTTTTTTTTATTTACGGGAACATGCAAAAGTGTTTTCATATAACGTATTACAATTAAATACACTGGTATCAGTATCGGTGTTTCATATCTGTGTTGTGGTTCAGTGACATAATTTTGTAGTGTCTCACACATCGACGACAATCAAATAAAACGTAACATCTTTAATATTCAAATCACTAGTACATACTAGTAGGTATGTCTCGTTCGCTGTCAAGAAGCTCTCTGAACAAGAGCATTCAAATATGCGCTAGCAGCGCTATCTAAATCAGTGGGTTTAACCATACACTATGCATTTTGTTTAAGTATTCTAACATGATGACAAGTAAATGATAATGTATATCAGCATGAAGCCCAATAATAATTTAACAGGTACTGTTTACTTTATTTGCTTAATGATTAGTCGTGTTACTTAAAAACAACTTACGAGTTACCCTAATCTACCATAATAATGATGATTCAAATATACTCTCGGGCTCTAAAAACGCTAAAACACTGCGTTATATGAACGCCCAATTTCAAATGCTTTCACATCATTCTAAATTGGTTTCCGAGTAACAAGGTATTTGCCGCCAAAACACGAACTAGCTATGTTTTGGATGTATATTGGTAGCAAAACACTGTAGTGATATGACGAATTCATATTGGCCTCATCTTTATAAGCCTAATACGATGACAAATATAAGATTGTAATGGCCTCCGCTCGAGCCGCCACGTAACAGACTTTTACGCTTCAGCGCAGGCACTTCTATGACATCATCGTCTGATTTGGAGCTCCTACATATCTTGGATTGTTAAAGGTGCTTGCTTTAGGAACTTTTCAGCTTTAACACCAAAATTAAAAAGCTTTCAAAATGAAATATTTTGTGTTTGACAAACATTTCCATTTGTTGTTATTGTTGATTCTAATGCCTCCTGGCTGAAAGTATTTCCAAACCAGGTCCTTATAGGCTACAGTGATCAGGGTGCAGTTCTAGTTTAAAAGGGCACCACAAGGGTCAGGGTCCATGTTAGCCAGTTGCCACCTCAATATTGACCGAGCACGCCAAGGGTAACGTCTGGAGGGATCGTACCCTCTCCCACCATCTCTGACCTCATAGAGGGATTTTCCTGTCTACGGATTTAACGCCCCTAAATGCGGTCTAAACACGAAGGTATCTAATGGCGCTTGTCGGAATTCGATCCAAGCACCCTCAGCACAGAAAGCCGACGGGCTACCACTAGGTTATCTCAAACCTCTAGATTTCTATCTGGATGAACAAACTGTTTCAATTTATAAAAAAGGGGTTTTCGCCTTATTTTCGAAATGGCATCATTGTGCGTGGCACGATATTTCTTGGTGACCCTGAGCAACACTTTTGCTTGCCAGATTGTTGTGCTGGACCTGCTTTTACAGAAACTACTTGCACAACTGCATACGTTTTATGCTGTGTGTTTAAAAGAAATTGCAATGCTCTGTATGTCCGTTATTGTCAAACGTTTTATGTTGAACTTTATTTCCTAAGCTTTTTTTGTGATGAACTACTCTCGCGTTGAAGATTTTCATTTCTTGAAATCTCTGAATCAGTATGCGAATACATTATGTTGCCTTTAAAGCATTATATGACGAAATTCCATAATTAAATGCCTGTACTATTAGATATAACACTGATCCAATTATGGGCGTAATGTTATATACATTGGCTCCACGGTGGATGTTTTCTGTACTTCTTTATGTAAAAAATCAATTAGCTACTTATATAATGCATGGAAGAAAACTGGGTGTGTTTTAGGAAACAATTTTTCTCCATTCATGTCAAAATATCATGTTCGAGCTTTAAATATGTTGTTGTAGTCTTTAGTACCCCGTGGCCGGAATCTATTCGAGACCTGGTCCATATAGGCTATCGGGCAGAGGGATACTGCTCCGTTTTTTTTATGGCACCACAAGAGTCGGAATATGATTTACCCAGGTGCCACCTCAATTTTGACCAGGCACCCCCAGGGGGTACATATGGGAGGATCGCACCCTCTTCCACCCTCTCTGACCTCATAGACGGACTTTCCGGTCGACAAATTTAATGTGCCCATATTCGGCCTCGACACGGAGGCTTTAACCTTCAAACGGTACAGTGGTTTGAGACGAAATAGATGGTACGGTCGGTTCGGATCCGACCCGATCTCTTTTTTGATGAGGTTTTTGATAGAAATAAATACAGAATAAGAATTTTTCTTGTATATTAACATTTATTTATTATATTTTATATGAAATAAAACCCTCTTGGTAGAAAAAATGACCAACGAATTGTAATTTTGCTAAACTAAGAAAATATCTTTGGCATTTACATAGAATGTTGTATATATTAGGTCTAATATGTAATTTATCTAGTTTTAGAAGTTAGTGAAACCAACTTTCCGAGCACAAAAATGTAAAAAATAATATATACTGACAGTTTTGGCCTTCAAATCGAAATAAAAAATTTAAAAATCTAAAATTAAAAAATTTTAAAAATGGCTAGTGATTATGAATAATGTTTTTCAATATAGACACTCGTATTTACTTATTCCTATATCTAGAAGGGTGGTCTAGTGGGTCTACCTGGTACGGTCCCTTGTCAACTCGATCTCTTGCAATAAGAGGGGAGTTTACGGGAGGGGAAAGACACACCCTTAGATCGGATCCGACCCCCATTGTACCGTTTAAGGGTTAAATATATTTACTGTAAACAGAGGTCGAGGGGCCGGAGTTGGGTTGGTGTGGCTTGCTCCCAGGGCATTGGGGTCCGTTATGAGGACCTTGGTGCTTGGTAACGGAGAGCGCGACTGTGAGTCTCCTGGGGGAGTGGGATCCTCTGAGGGAGTCACTGTATCACCCTAACAGCTTCGGTTGTCACCACTTCCACGCAGTCTCGGCTGGAAACCAGGCGATGGCCCGGACTAAGGGCCTGTTCACATAGGAGTCCGTTGCGTAGCGTTAAGGAAAAGATGACTTTGAGACGAAAATAAACCAATCATAGGCGTTATAAATTTCATTGCTAATCGTTTGGAGGCCTATGATTGGTTTATTTTCGTCTCAACGTCATCTTTTCCTTAACGCAATGCAACGGACTCCTATGTGAACAGGCCCTAAGAGTCATTTGGACGTTGGGGCCTCGACTTTCACCACATGGCGTTAGCTCCTGTTGCTCCGTTGGTCCTAAAGAAACTGTTAGCAATATGAACCAATAGTTAGTTTGAAGATTCATTAATTACTTGCCTTTCCGAAGTTTGACGTCATATTCTGCATTTCCATTTTAAGCAGATTCAAGTTAAGGCGATTCAATTAATAACTAAACCGAATCAACGACGTAAGTTTCGTTTAGATTACGTCATGTCTGGCAAACTGCCATACGTCATATAATTAAACACAAAAATCTTCAGTTACCAGCCGATAGCATTTTTCAAGTGAAGTGATGTACATCAACCCGATATTTGAATATCGGCTTTTGTTAAGTGTATATAAGCGGCGAACACTTTCGAGAAAACTCATCACGGCATCAAGGATACACACATTATCGTAAGCTTGTTCTTGAGCTGATGAAATATTGGGATGAAGTATGAAGCCTGTCTAGAGTAAGACGTTTTGTATTAGTTATGTATTAATTCTTGTGATAGTCCATCACAGTATGATAAAATATAATGTTTGTTTTAAAACTGATCTAAAGAAAACCCCAGTATTATTAGTAAGAAGAAAGATGTTGATATTGTTGTTTTTTATCTAATTCTTAACTAGTTTTTCAAATGAATAAACTTTTAGTTATTGTTAAAAAGTCTTGTCGTCTATACAATATTTTGAACAACTTTAATGGTTTTAGCGTATACCTTTTTTTAACATAGCTTTTACTGCACATTTTAAACTCTATTTAAATATAAATATTAAAAGAATTATAGAAATTGTTGACGTGCATGTTTTTAACATGTACGCTAACAGAAACACGTACCTGCGCTACTCCGTGCGCGGTGGGATTGCATCGCGCCCGTAAAACGATAGAATCATCAGGTACTACGATTGTCGCATACCTTTTCGGTGGAACGACGTAATACTTTTGACTTACTGTAAACTGAGATATTAACTAAGTGCGTTTACGCTACATTTTAAAAGTTTTTTTACATATATCTGATAACGGGGGTTTCTATCAACTTAATTTCATAGTTAAATCAAAAGAGAAGCTCTACCTGACACATTTATGCAAATTTAAGGATTACAGGCTGTCAACAAAATCAGAGCTTCAAATTAAGTACCTTTCGACGAGGAAATATAAAGCTTTTCAGTTAAAATTAATGACATTATTAGAATATATTTTATTGACATATAATTAGCTTTTCGTTTCAATGACTAGATTTCAATGTATTCAAATAAAGTCAATTGAAAATAATGACATTTTGAAAACATATTTCATTGACATGTAATAAGCTTTTCACTTCAATAATTCCATGAAGAGCGTTTAGTTTCTCATATTAAATTTATTGCCCCTAGAAACACTGTATGTCTTAATTCGTTACGCTATATTCATAAAAAGATTTAAATTCTAACCGTCAAACAATACCCTTGGGTGAATATCAGCCCCAGTAATTCCTATATTCCTGTTCGCCTACCAGCTCAAAATGGTCGGTGTCGTGACCTAAAATACCCGACACAGAAAACAAAATGGCTTTTGACTGAATATCTGACTGTATTTCATGGCTAATCTAAACCCAGGGCTCGGGGTAGCCAAGTGATAGCACGTTGGATTTCGGTGTTGAGGGTGCTCGGATCAAATCCTGACAAGCGACATTAAATACCTCCGTGTCTAGAGCTCGTTAAATTCGTACACCGGAAAGTCCTGCTACGAGGTTAGGGAGGGTGGGAGAGGGTACGATTACAAAAGATGCCGTCCCTGAGGGCGCTCGGTCAAAACGATGGCAGCAGGCTAAATCACACTCCGACCCTTATGATGCCATTATAAGCCGGAGCCGCGCCCCTCAGTCCGCTAGCCTATATGGTCCGTAATATATGGTCCGGCCTATATATTCCTATATCTAGCCTATATGGTCCGGAATAAAAAATTCCAGCCAAGAGGTATTAGAAACAACAACAACAGCAAATCCCAGTTTTCATGTGATGTTTATCCCGTGAAGCGGACATGTTTGAAGATTTAAATATCTTATATGTAAAAACATAAAACTCTGAATATCCCACAAAAAAAAAACAGATATTTTATTTAAAAAATTCGTTTTGGGATGTGACAAAATTGCATCCGATGAAATTTTGCCAATCATATTCGTAAAACTAAATTAAGTGAAGTATTACCATGAGTTGGAGAAAGCTGGCTGGTAAAGTTTAAATTTTTTGAAAGATATCATTTTCTTAATTGAGTGAAAACACGGAGTTTGTCTGGAAGGTATCCAGCAGTTCGGCATAACTTTACCTCTAAAAAAAACATATTTTTTGTCAAAACATCGATTCTTTTTTAGGAATTAAATTTCTTGAATAATATGAAAGCCTGAACACTTATCTTCCCACATATAATTTCATTTTTCGTCGGTTTTAACAAAACGCAAAGCGACGGCTTTTTTAAAGTACTTTGACATTAGTAAGAATTCCTGTTAAAGGCTGGTTCCATCTTTTTCTCAAAATGAGTACTTCCATCCTTATTTTCTGCTTATCTGTAAGAAGAAAAAAAGACTATTCTCTAAATGTCTCGAGAAAAATCTAAACGTGTCATGCCTGTACCAGTTTTTTGGGCTATTCAGTGTATATATAAATATATAGTCATTTCAGATGTACTGGAAACTGTTTGAATGTTAATACTTCGTTTCTCCTCCCTATTTCTGTCGTGGGGTCTTTGAAGTGCACAAAATTAAATTTGACTCTATAACTACTTTTCTCTCAGTGAAAAAAAATTACGTTCCATACTCGAAATTTCATCACGAGAGCGGAGTTCAGTACAGCCAACGCGAAATCCAATTGGATTTCAGAGTTGGCTCATTTTTGTTCTTGACATAATAAATTTAATTTCTCATCCAGTATGCAAAAAGAAAAAATGCATCCTCGTGTCAGACATAATTTTTCATTTTTCTCGCTTCCTGAGTTTCGCTTCCTTGAAATGCAGTTACATTCATGGTTATTTTCAGTTTTGGAAACTGATTTCATACACTCATAAGAGAGCGCTCTCTGTACCATAATTTAATCAGCCTCCCATTTGACGTTTCTTTTAGCTTTGCTCCGTAGCTGGTTAGACATTTATAAAATATTTATAGAGCCATTTAGAGTTTCTTATTTTTTTAATTAATTTTTTGCTAAAAGTTTCAAAAACTATTTTTTACGTAATGTTGAACTTTTTATTTTGCATTGCCAAACGTAATTTTTTTTTTGTTTTTTTTTATCATTACCCGTTAGTCATTAAGGCTGCTGTGTACTAACTCTATTGGATCCGCTCACCTCAATGTTAATCTATGGAGAATAAATACTTATAATTGAATAAAAATGGCAATTTCAGATATCCTGAACTTTTTTTACCTTGCAACAGGATTCATTTTGTAAATTTCGTCCACCAAAGGAATATAGGAGCTTTTAAGGCGGCAATGGACCTTCAGATTGACAAAAATATGTCCCCAAAACGATTTTTTTTCTTTCAGAAAATGATTCTGCAACTCATCAGCTTTAAATTTAAAAAAAGTATGCTGATCCGATCATTATTAACCGAATTATAAGTATTTTTTTCAAACGTAAACAATGGAAATGTTAGTCAAATTAAAACTTTAAATGTCATTTTCTCAAAACAAGTTTTCATGTCGTTTCGGTAAGTTCAAAATGTTTCATACGTCATAATTTTTCTTGAATTTTCATAAAACTTCATAAAATGATTATTTATATATGTTAGAATAAAACTTAGTAATCAATTCATTATACTAGTTTAAAACAACTTAAAGTTTTTACAATAGAAAAAATTTGTTTGATAAAATTTTGCATAAAATGACCTATTATCTATTTCTTTTCTAGTTTTTATAAGTATGACTGTAAATCAAATATTGCTACTAACTTTTATTATAACTATATAAAGGTAGCTTAAGAGAGAAAATTAGCTATCTGAGACAAAAATTAATGCGCATGGAGCATTTTTAAATTGAGTAATTAACAAACTGATTTTAATTAATATCTTAATTAATTACATTTTGATTGCAAATTACATTTTGATTTGCAATTGGTTAATAAATAAAAACAAATTTTCATGGTCCATTGTCGCCTTAAAACACACTAGACCTGATTTTTCCCCCGAATAATTTAAATTTTAAAATATTATTTACATGTTTTTAAACGAGAAATGCCCCAAAGTGTAGCATTTCTTTCTTTATTACGGAGTACATATTTTTTAATCTATAAATCCAAGTCAGCAGTCCTTGGGCAAATTTTCTCCATAGATGAGCACTAAGGTGAGCGAATCTAATTGGGTAAGGACACAACAGCCTTAAGGGTTACTTCCCATTCTACGATTACTCGAGGATGGGTTAAAACTTATTTCAATAGTAAACCGAAAAATAGGATTATTCTTAATTTTTTTTTTCTAATGTGGCAGACGGTTTCTTGAACAATATCCTTACCGCCATAGTACACCGCAGTTTTGCTAGCCAATTTATTATACCATATAGGCGGACTAGCATTACCCCCTATGAAGGACGACACAAATGGAGGCTTTTTAGTGGCGCAACGCCGGGATTCGATCCGAGCACCCTCAGCACCGAAAATCCAGCGCGCTGTACCAGAGGGTCGCCACAAGCCGGATTATGCTTAAATAATTTAACTTAACATGTTCCACTCCATTCGTTTCAATTATAGTTAAAAACTGGTATTGACCGTTTATTGTAATTTTGAGGACTATGGACAAAAGAGAATAATTTCGATGACATTTTTGGTGAATTTGCCCTCATTGTTAATAACTGAACACCTCCTCTCATTTTGTTTCCTTGGCTTACCAAGACATCAACAAGATGGCAACAATTTTTAAAGTAATTTGTTCTTTCGTGTAAAAGGATCTACTTTCATTCATATGATTGTTGATATGAAATCTGAAAGGAGTCAATCTTTTGCGCCCACTAAATAATGAAACGTACACTCTTAGACAAAAGAATACGCACCAAGAAGAAGTTATCCGAATGAAACGAAAATCGGTAGATGTGATGTACATGTACAGAAAAACAAATTACAATTTGAGAAAAACTGGATGATTTATTCAAGAGAAAGACCTTCACAAAGTGAAAAAGTCAATAACGCGTTGGTCCAAGTCTGGCACTTATGCAAGCAGCTATTCGGCTTGGCATGGATTGACAGAGGTGGCGGATGTCCTCCTGCGGGATATCGTGCCAAATTCTGTACAATTGGCGCGTTAGATTCTCAAAATCTCGAACTGGTTGGAAGGCCCTGCTCATAATGCTCCAAATGTGCTCAATGGAGGAGAGATCCGGCGACCTTGCTGGACAAGGTAACATTGTACAAGCACAAAGACAAGCAGTAGAAACTCTCGCCGTGTGCGAGTGAGCATTATCTTTCTGAATTGTAAGCCCAGGATGACATGATATGAAGGGCAACACAGCGGGGGTAAAATATCGTCAACGTACCACTGTGCTGTAAGGGTGCCGCGGATGATAACCAAAGGGGTCCTGCTATGAAATGAAATGGCACCCCAGACCATCACTCTTGGGTGTCGGCCCGTATGGCGGAAGACAGTCAGGTTGGTATCCCACCGCGGTCCGGGACGTCTCCAGACACGTATTCGCTGGTCATTGGGGCTCAATTCGAAGCGGGACTCCTCACTGAAGACAGTTCAAATCCATTGACATTCCAGGGCGAATATGCCCGACACCACTGCAAACGGGCTTGTCGGTGTACAGAGGTCAATGGTAGTCAACGCAAGGGGCGTGAGCTCATCCCCCCTTTCTCTGAGCCGCATATGAATGGTCCTTTCGTTCACTGAAGCCCCAGTTGCACGTACGATTGATGATAATGATGAATTTGGGGCTGTGAGTGCCGCTCTGACGATTGCTCGGTGCTCACGTTCTGTCGTTTCTCTAGGTCGACCGCTTCCTTCTTTACGCTGTGTTTGGCCATCGTTCACCCATTCCTGCAAAAATCGTCCAATAGTGGCTTCGCTCCTATCCAAATGTCGAGCGATTCACCGATTAGACCAGCCGGCTTCTTTGAACCCAAATACACGCCCTCTCTCAAATGCTGACATCTGCGCATATTGTTCGCGCACCTGTATGGGAGGCATAGTTACTATCTACCTGACTAAGTCTCCCATACAAGTGCATATCATTCATATCAAATGAAATTTGGAAAGAATTTATGACCTGGAATCGAAATTTCCCCTCTTTAATATCCTGCCAGTTGCGCAGCTAAGATGCGCTGCAACGTCACATGTTCATTCATTGGCCGCCAAACTTTGCATTTTCCGCCGAAACCTGTATGCATATCATTCAGTGTCCAACCTTCATTACCCCCTTCTTGGTGCTTCGTTTTTTTTCTTTTTTTTCTAAGAGTGTATTATAAAATGTGTGATTAAAAGTAGCAGCCTTTTCTGATGTTACTGTTGGATTTTTTTTTATCACTTTTAAATTTTTCTCCAAATCTAGGAAAATTTAGTTTTAATTTTTGTTTCAGATCGCAACTTTTCATAAGGCACTAATCAAAAATTGAAAGCAAACATGAAAAAAAAGAAAATGCTAAAAGGGTGCTATTCAAATCTAGACATTTTATGTCATCATATAATTCGGTTCATTGAATAATTTTGCTTCTATTATAAGTCAAAAATTTAAACCGACCAAATCCCGTAGGCATGCGGCATGAAACCTGAAGACTGGCCTCTGAGTGAAAACCTGAACACACAGCCGAGGGTCCACCTAATCGCTAACAATTAGGACTTAGGGGCCGTGCCAAGCAGTAGATACTGTAGCGTCACGCAAGTATGGGGTTATTTTCACACAAAGACCCAACAGAGTGCACGAACACAGCTGCGTGCTTATAGGAATACCATTTTTCAGTTCCCACCGTTTTGAACACGTGTGTGGATTCCGAGCGGATTAAAAAAGCGATACCAGCAAATGCCGCCAGAAATTTTAGCCTGAAAGTTAAGCCCAGGCATGTCAATTTCCCGAGCAAGATGTGGGAATATCAGTTTTGAAAAACATAAGCGTCTCCCATCGCCTCGTAAAACTGTCTTTCGTAGCAATAGCTCAATGTGAGTTTGACACTATAGCGCAATAAAGTTTGCCGGAATGTTCGGCGTTAAGAAAGACTGTCACCAGCTAATCCGCACGGCCCCCGCTCTGGAAAACAGACGCATTTCTAGGAATTCGGATGGACAAAAAAAAAATGGCCGCGAGATATAGTCAGAGATTTGGAGATGTTTAGGGAGAGCCTCGTTGAAACGTCTAGCTAGCGGCTGTACGTTAAGAGCTCCCGCTAAGACGCCCTAGCCTCGGAGCGCTGCTGATAAATCGCTGACGCACTGTCCTACTGTATCTGCTAAAATGTCATGCTGATCTACTGTACTTTTTAAATTTAATTTGTTTTGTTTCATTAAATTTTTGTTAAGTTTTTTGTTAACCTCTGGCCTTATCATTCACAACTCGGACTCTATTTTTCTTGACCACGATTTTATTAATTTAAAAAATCTTCAGAGAAAAGCCTATGATGCCACAATACTGCCGACTGAGTAATGTAAGTTAATTTGTAAATATGTACGTTAGACTTCTGAATAGAATATGTTGCATATCAATTGATTTAAAGTACAAATTTACTTGAAAATTTTAATCATAGTTGTCTTTTTAGAATTTAAATTTTCTCGCGATGGTTAAGACCAAACAGAAACTAAATTTACCGAGTGGCAGGACATTATTTTATTGATTCGCCTTCAAGACGATATTATTATACCGTACATAAAGGAATTCAAAAAATCATTATAATTCATTATATAACTTTATAATATGTATATACTTCACAATGTTTCTTTACTCAGAGCTGTTAAAACTTTCGTGTTATCTTAAGTAAAATAAAAATCTCCTCGCCCCCCCTTTTCAAACACGACTAAGTCAAGTAGTCTATCAGACGTCAGATTTTGAAAGGCGCTTTCAAAAAGAAGGAAGAAAGAAAAAACTCTCGGAGCTCTTGTCAGGTTTTCGTGATTAAGATGATGAATGGCCCCACTTAGTAAGACGGCAAATTGCGAAACAATGTATCACCTTGATTTTTATACTCGTGTCATGAGCGCTATGTGTAGAAGAACTATGAAGCATATGTCAGTACTGTAGCAGGATTTTCCCCTCATCTTTTATCAAATTGGGAAACTTTTTTCGTCCCGACGATTTGAATGAAACCCATTTTTCCCTGGCGAAAAGTTGTTGACGGGACATTTTTAGGTGATGCTCAAGCACTGAGAAAGTAAGGGAAGGTTGTAGTTACACCTTTTTCAGTCGCACATTACCGAAACAGTTCTGGGCTTTTCAAACTGTCACAAGATTTGGTATTCAAGTGGGTACGTTATTATGCAGTAAAGGTTCTTCAGTCATTCAGAATAGACTAAAGGAATAATTAATACAGCCTTTTGAGAGATACGTCACGAAGGTGAATTTTAAGCCTTTCTTAAAGCCGGGGTGCATTAATATTTTTTTTTGCCATTATCTCGCCATGTAT
This sequence comes from Dolomedes plantarius, assembly GCA_907164885.2. Taxonomy (NCBI): domain Eukaryota; kingdom Metazoa; phylum Arthropoda; class Arachnida; order Araneae; family Dolomedidae; genus Dolomedes; species Dolomedes plantarius. Next base: position 160,603,776 of record OU015496.1, on the reverse strand, counting down.
TTAAAAAAATATTTCTGTATAGGATACACTCTTTCTTGTCTTCTTGATGATAAATGTAACACCCCCTTCACTTTATTTTGAAAGAAAAATCTATCTAGCCTCGATGTTCTATTCTGTGGCAATAAAGATGTCCAACTTAAAGTTTTGCAGTCATATAAGATCCTAACAATGCAAAATTAATCTCTTGATTCACGCACACTTTTCGCCAAACCACAGTTTCATTTGTTGAATGGTTCTGCCGAAGATTTACCTCAACCTCTTTCTATCAAATGCGATGTAACAAACAGAGACAAAACAAAATCGGAGGAATCTGATTTCTTGCAAGTTTCCTCACAGGAACCTTCGATTGCCATTTACTTAATATAAATAATTGTTCGAAGGTTTAAAACTGTCCAGGACGCAAAAGCTTTGAAAAAAGTTATTATTTTTGCTTTTTTTCGGTTAAAACCTATTAGAGAGCTTTTAAAATCCTGTAGCGTAAACTGTGTGCTTCTAAAACGATTTCAGTGCCAAAAAAAGGAAAAAATTCTTCTGTTCTGTAATTTCAAATGTGTCCTCTGCCGTTCATCTGTACATGAAGCCTATTCATCGTCCACGGCCATCTCTAGCTTCTTTCTAAACTGACTTCTGAGGCTAACGTCAGTTCTATAATCTCAAATCCATTCTGACAAGTCGTCTAATTCAAAGGACAAATCTAGTCAATTAATAATCGTCATCACCATAGAATCTCATCTTTTCTCTCTTATATCCTTCTTCCATTTTCTTAATTCCCCAACCCTGGGGATTTCATTGTCCGACCCTTCTAATTTTCGAGTCTCCCGAATTTCTGCTATTCGTTCGAGGTTGTAATTTACATGTTCGACTCTGTCCAATCCTTCCTGACGGGCGTATCCTATATTTCTATCTCCAACTTTCTTGCACATGCTCCTCCGCTTCTTTTTATGACTTGTGACCCCTGGCTTCTTGCATGCGTGTGGTCCCCTGCTACATTCATAAACTTCGCTAACTTCTCAATTGCTCCAATTTCTTTTATTACCGCTATGCTTTATCGCTTCTTCTTATATTTCTACATCTTTATCACTCATAGGCCCAGCGTGCTTATAACTTTTCTTTTTTTGGGGGGCGGGTGGGGGGGGGGCACAGATCGAATTCTGTTAGAGCCATCCTCAGCACATTGACTACCGGGCGGTCCTTAAAAATATGAAATATTATGATTTTTTGAAATTGAATAACAATAGAATTGATGTTTGAGTAGTATTCAAAAGTTATACAATGAGAAAAATAAATACAATATAAATAAAATGAGAAATAAAATATAGCATTGAATTTTTGTTACGGATCATAGATTGTTTAAAACTATGTTAAGGCTAAAGCCATAATCGGAATGTTCAGTTTTACAGTTTGAAAAGGCGGAAAAAAACAAATTTTCTTAGAAGTTTTCTACAATTTATTTATTTTAACTGAGCTTCTGTTAACATTTTAATTTATTTAAGTTAAGTTGGGTGGCACGTGCCCCCCCCCCCGATGCTACACCTATGTTATCAATTGCCTTCTATTTACGATGTCTTATTTACAACCTAGTTTCCTATCTTTATATCCCCCTTTCTATCACATAATGTCACTACCCCATGATATACATCTTGGGGCATTTTTTTCTTTTTCAAAGGAAAAAATTTAAATAATGCTTTTAAATTTAAATGATTCGTGAAAACAAAATCTAGAATAGAGTGTTTTAAACGCTCATAAATTCCTCTGGTGGATGAAATTTGTAAAAAGAATCTTGTTGTAAGGAGCAGGAAAGTTCAGGCTATCAGAAAATACCATTTCTGTTGGATTATCAGCATTGGTGTAGCTGTAAATGGTAGACAAATTTTCTCTATAGGTTAACACTGAGGTGAAAGAATACAGTAGGGTTAGTACACAGCAGCTTTAACGCTTTTCAACTAGCAAAACGTGTCCTCGGCATGAAGTTTTAAAACTCGGCATAACTCCTTCGCATAACGTTCGAAAACTTGATAAAATAAATTTCTAAATATGGGGCCTTACACTGCCCGAATAGTTCAAGTGGTAGCATACTGAATTTGAGGTTAAGAGACCCGATCTAAATTCTCTGTCGGAACGTTACAAGAGAGGAAAAGAATAATGCTTCAAAATTTTAAATTCTAAAGTGTGAATCGTATTTCAAACATACTAATCCTCATACTGTTAAGAAAGATCTTTATATACGCGCGATGTTTCAGGAATGAAAAGCAAATACTAAGATTTATTTTTAATTTCTGAATTGCAGGACAGATGGTCAAAGAAAGTTTCTTTAGCAGAAACTAATTGCTGCACATCCCAAAATTTTCTTTTTCCTCTTAATTACTCATTCAAATACTAAATTAATTCAATTCATTCTTAAATTCGCTTTCAATTTACCACACAATTAATTGTTTATTGTTTGCTCTTTCTCTTAACTTTATTTGTTCTTCTCTATTCCCCTCTTTAGTGAGTTGCTCCAGAAAAATAACAGATGAAATTAATTTTCGCTTCGATAATTAAATCCTACCTTCGTGTTATGAATGTTGAACTCCGCAGTGATTCAATGCTATGCATCGAAGTTATTTACACATTTTTTTTATCCTAGTCTGTCTTCCAGTGTTTGGTATATTCATTAACTTCTCTGAAATACGAAACATCAAAAAAAAAGCTGAGAAAAGGAAATACATTTTTCTGAAGGACTCGGGTTTAGACATCACCCGAGTTTATTAATGCCGAACTTGTAAATTTGATTTCTTAATTAGGCAGGCCAGTCAGTATCGTAAAAATATTTATTTAACTTCGGGGAGCTAGTCTCTAGAGATAACTAGCTCCCCGAAGGCTTATGTTTTTCTTTAGTTCCTTGAGAGAAAAATATAAGCTATTAAGGAAAATCATTTTAAATTCTTGACCACTGATGATTCATTTTGTTACACACTGGTTGAGGGGCTTTAGGTAGCCTTGTAGTAGCGCGCTTGCTTTCGGTGCTGAAGGTGCTCGGATCAAATCTTGACAGGTGTCTACCCCCATGTCTAAGTCAGATATAGGCACGTTAAATCCATAGACCGGAAAGTCCCTCTATGAAGTCAGAGATGGGAGAGGGTGCGATCCCCCCCAGATGTCACCCCTGGGGGTGCTCGGTCAAAACTGAGATGGCACCTGGCTAAATATGACTCCAAACACTGTGTGCCATTATAAAACCCGGAGCCGCATCCCTTTGCCCGATAGCCTATATCAGGGATTCCCAACGGGGTCCAGGTTGACCCCTTGGTGTTCGATGGAATTAAAAATGGGTCTATAGTATTCCAGGGGTCTATTGGGGGTCTATGATAATTTTTCTGTTTTAAAATTTAATTTTTTAGGAATGCAAAAACTAGATAATAATATTCGTTCTAATATGTATAAATACAGATTTGCATAGGGCGGAGTGATCCACCCATCTAAAGTCGAATGTCATGACACTTTTGTATATGTATCGAATGAAATTATATTAAAATTACATATAAGTCAGTAAAATTGTTTAATAAAATATATATTTATATTCGTTATGTTAGTTATTGTGACTATACAATAATAAGCAATTTCAGGCCAAACATTAAAAAATTGTACCAGGCACAACCACTACATTAATTGAAATTGAACTTTTGTGCAGTTACAATCTGTGTTTGTGAAATCTTGATTATATTTGTGAAATTAAAAATTAAAATAATACAAAAATAATAAAACATAAACCTAATGAACCACTTTTTCTAATTTTTTGTTCATATTCTTAGTAAAATTGTTACCTTTAAGAGTTTTATGTGCAATTATTTGTATTGTAGTTATGTTGCATGCTGTATATTATGGAGAAAAATGTGAAGGGGTCGATGAAGAAATTCCTTCTTTTAAAAGGGGTCGATGTAGGAAAAAGTTTGGGAACCCCTGGCCTATATGGACCTGGTCTGGAAGAGATTCCGGCCAGGAGCATTACAATCAACATCAACAGACTGTTCGTAAGTTAATAAGAACTGCAGCTGTTGTCGATATTGCACAATAATGAGGTAATATTTTAAGAAAATCAGTATACACTAGGTGCAAAGCTCAGGGACCAACAACATTCGATTGGTTTAAACCCGAAAAAAGAAATGAAAAAAGCGAGAAGTGATATGCATAAGGATACTTGATCAGTAGAAATATGATGCATATGTAAATTTCAAGATTATCGTGTTGCACGGCATGTGATACAGGGCAGAACTTGATAAAAACAGCTTTTCTGAGAAAATTTAAGGAACAGAAAGTTAGTGTGTTTGTCATTGTAAGCAGTTAAAGTGAATTTTAATTGTATTAAAGGTGATACAAATGTTTAGTATGATACATTTTGATGACTTTACGCGTGGTAGAATAATTGGTAAGCTTGAAGAAAGACGCAGGGGGAATAGTGTAGCCGACGAGTTTGCCATCGCCTATAGCAGAGGTGGGGAACGCATGGCCTTGAAGCCGCATGGGGCCTCCGTGATCTTCTCTTGCGGCCTTCATAAAAGCTAGCACTTGTATTAATTAATATTTAATTATATAGATTACAACAATTTCCAAATCAATAGAATTAAATAAAGAACGGCATGAATGTATGTACAGTGTCAGCCAAAATAAAGTTGACATTTTGAAATTGTTGTCTAAAGTCGCTACAATTGTATATTTATCCAAATGAGCTTCGTCTACCTTCATTGTATGGTAATTTAACTACACTTTATGTGTAATTTAATGCTCAGAGTTTCTTAGCAATACTACCAGACATGTTCTATGATCTCTACACAAAAACTATTTTCTTACTATTATTGTTGTGACTGACTCCATGTACGCTAAAACATATTATTTTTTCTGCAAAAAAAAATAATAATTAATGATTAATGTTATAACAAGTTTTTATCCTTATGTGAATACAAAAATATTTTATATTGTAACTTTTTATGACAAATAATAAATAAATAAGGACATAATTTTTTTTGTTATTTTTCTATATAATGCACCAAATTGTTAAAACTATATCTAACTATAATAATTTCATAAAATTCGCATTTATAGGTTCATCAACTTATGCGGACTTCTTTATTACTACCTAATTTACATGTGGCATCTAATGGTAAAAAGGTTCCCCACCTCTAGCCTATAGCATTGTTTCACGCGTGTGGAACACTTTCAAAGCAACAATGAAAGCTCTTAGAAAGATCGCTATTGGTGGGCCACAGATGACGACACCAAGGGATGACCAATATATCGACTTTTGCATAAACGTGGCCTATTCACCTGACGGCCAGAACGTGGCATCCCGCTAACGCCTGCACTTCCGAAATACCGTCTTAAATGGTGTTAGAACAACAAAGATCGGACTGCCCAGAAATGGGGAACGGTACTCTTCACTGATGAGAGTCGCTGCTGTCTAGCCAGGGATTCTGGACGTCATCTGGTTTAAAGAGAGGTGCAAACGCAGTATCATCTTGAAAACATTACCGAGAGAGATCGGTATTGAGGGGCAGGTGTCATGGTCTGGAGAGGTATCATACTAAATGGTCGTACTGAGCTCAGATTTTCGAACGTGATTCAGTAACAGGAAACCGCTACTGCAGTGAGGTGATCATATTTCCCTCAAGTCTTTTCCCAGATGCCATTGGTTCTCAGTTAATATTTACGGACGATTATGCCAGACCTCACAGTGCGTGTGCTGTGAATGAACTGTTGGAAAGTGAGGGTATCACTCGTATGGATTGGCCTGCGAAGTCCCTAGACCTGAATCCAATAGAACATGTGTGGGATGTTCTGGGAAGACGTCTAGTGGCCCGCATAATTCCCCTTCAAAATTCCCATGAACTCAAAACAGCTCATAAGCCAACTCGTTTAAAGCATGGTTAGACGCTGCAAAGCAACCATTGCAGTTAAGGGATATCATATTCCCTACAGAAAACCACCAATTTGTTTTTTTTCCCTCTTTACGCTTTTGTACGATGAATATATTCAAGCTGTTTCTTAATAAATTCTCCGAATTAACATTTGTGTTCTTTTTACCCGTGTGCAATTTCATTCACCGGTGGGGCACATATTAAGGTATCTGTGGTGTGAATTTCATTCATTCATACAGGTTGCTCCATTGTGAAGTAACTGCGAAAAAACCAAACAATCCGTAAGTTTTGCATTCCAGTGTATATATTTATGTGTGTATATTTTAGCACATTTTCGTATCATTCTTATTTCACAAATCATAATTGGAGTCGGGGGTTGCCTTATTTGGTCGGAAGATCTGTACGGTCCGTCCGGCGCCCAGATCCATAATAATTACCCGAACAGGTGATATTCACCCTCGACTGAGTATGCAGGTTTTGCTACTCAGGGACTGGTCTTCAGGTTCATAACACCGTTTAAGCTAAACGCTGTGGTCAGTTAATAATTTTCAATTTCACAAATCATAATTTGCTATTCCTCACTATTTTGATGAGTAACTGGATTCTTCTCCACAAATGAGATGTGTAAGATCAAAACTAGCAATATCTATTTTTCTTTCGAAAAATTGAGTTAAGGTTACTTTCTTGTAGTATTTTCAGTCAGTCAAAAACGAAAATTTTTGGAAAATGGCCGACTGGTAAAACATAGTGTGGGAATTTTTCTAAAGGTAGAATTCTTCTTCAGTATTATATCTTCAGTATAGTTCTATGTCCTTTGGAGATTGCTAGTTTTGATCATAACTCAAATAACAGTTATGAGGGTAACATATTCAATGAACATTTTGTTTTCGCTGGCTCAGGTCCACTTAAAGTGCAATTTTTATATTGATGATTTTTTTTTCTATAAACCTGATGTTTTAAGCTAAAAACATAAAAATGTACTTTTCCAGAGAATCTCATGCCCCGTACCCCTTGAATTCCATTTTATATCGCTAAACCCTCGTAGAGATTTATTTTAATCTTGAATAACTTGAGAGTTTAATGAGTTACTTTAAAAATTTTATGCTTTCGGTACTTTTATTCATTGCATCTCCAGGTCCAGGTAAGGAGTACGATTAATACAGTTTGTTTTGTGCCAAAATTTCATCTCCAGGAGATGTTTCTGCACAATTACTGACGATTGAAAACGAAACTTTCCTTTAACAAGTCACATGAACTCGGTAACACTAAAAATGATGTAAACTTTAACATTTTTTATTTCCTCTTTAGATTCCTAATCAAACACAGGCATCGAGTTTTGATAATGAATCTAGAAAGTTCTTTAATTAATTTTACGCGAGGCAACCAATAATTTATATCTAAGGGGTTTTTTCTCTTTTACGCTCATTTCAGTCATTGACAGCTTGTTTGACTTGAATAATGAATTAGCAAAAATGTGATAAATAAGACCATTCGACTCGAAGTTTATTGATTGCAATATTTTTTTTGGCATCTATCAAAACTTATTAATTTATATTTTGCTAAAATTCTGACATTAGTGTATGTATATTATATTCGAACACATTTAAGCTAAGGAAATCAGTATGTATTTCAGCATAATTCTCATTTCAATTACTGTTCAGAGTGATTTATTACAGTAAGTGTCCTCTGCCCCATTTCGTCGACATCATTTTATAGATTACTATATTCCAAATATATGTTTATATATACGCATATCTACGAGTACGCATATGTACGATACCTGTATGTACGCTCTTATATACAGGTGGTTATCAAAATAATGGAAACACCTATCAATATTAGTGGTGTTTATAAATTGCTTCGTATTTTTTATAGAATATAGTATACACAGTATTCTAAGGTAGCAGTAATGAAACTATGGGCATCAGGCTCTTTGGGGGATAGCGTAAGATGTCAAACCTTGTAGACCGTGCAGCGAGGGCAAATTGTTGGAGCGGGTTTAAATTGGAGAATCTGTTACTGCAACCCCCAGGCTAATGGGTGTTTTCGAGCTATGGTATCGAAAGTCATGATAGCATACAGAGTGTACGGAAAAACATCCTATGCTAAACAGAATAGTGGACGAAAGGGAGAGCTGAGTGATAGCGACGGACGAGGTATTGAAGCGGATTGTGACCCAAAGAAAGAAAACAACTGCAACCAAAATGACCTAAGAACTCAATCGGCATCTGCATGTTCCGGTATCAACCATCAGAGGTAGAAGGGAACTTCCCAAACAAAGAATTTACAGAAGAGTAGTTAATCCCAAGCCACTTGTAATAGATGCCAATACAAAATATCGTCCACAATGGTGCCACGAGTTCAAATCCTGGTCGAGTAATAGGTCGAAAAACAGCATTTGGTCCGACGAATAATTGTTCACGTTGTTCTTCGCAACAGGACGTGCGTATGTCTGGAGAACACCTACAGAAGCGTAAGATACTGGCTGGGGTCTGTTTTAGAGAATAGAGTCAAGAGTCGATATCCACCAGCATCATCTCTACAGAAACTTTGACAATTTATCCATAAAGAATGGTATAATATTCCCTTAACCACTATTCATGACTTTCATAATTCAATTCCCTAGTTTATTCAGGTGGTATTAAATGACATAGTTGCTCCTATGCCATATTAACAAATAATCCCATGCTATTCCTAAATGTTTCCATTATTTTGATAACCATCTGTATATATCGGGAAAAATTATGATACGCCCACTGCTTGTTACACGATTTTCAAAATCGCCAACTTCGCACGCTCTCACGTATGGTCTTCTGGAGTTGCAATCTCTCCAGAAGACTACGCAAGAGCGTGACATTTAAGATGGCTAAAAACAAGAATTAATATATAAAAGCAGTTGAAAAGAAATTCTAAAAACTGAAAATAGTTGAAAAAGCATAGTAATTTTTAAAACTTAAAATCGTTACAAAACACTGAAAAATCAAACTACTTTCTTTTGCCTTAATGTAAAATACTATTAAAAAAACTATTGTAAACTATTGTTTCACTTACCTTAATTGTAAAAAATTATTCGAAATCGGCTTGGATACCACAGTTGACGAGCTTATGAATCTCGTAAAAAGCGCCAAATAAACGTGCCAAATAAGTGGGTGATTCTTCACCTGAACCCATTTTTCAATGCGCCGGGCTAATTGGAAAATTATCGACCCCTTTCTAATTGAGATTTTTTAGGCTTATTGTAATGAGCCCATACGCATTTAGGCTAGATAGAAAATTCGCAAGAGTTTTCTGGTTCGCATTAGTAGCCTGGTTTCATCCAGGCTTATTGCAATAAGCCCAAAATAGTAAAGGCTTGTCAAAAATGACAGATAAAGAGATAGTTACTTAAATACTTCATTTAGTCAACATATGAATCAGTTAAGAGTTACTTAAGTTAAAAAAGAGGTAAGTCGAGAATGAATTTCAGCGTCCAGCCATTAAAAAGAGGTAAATTAAAAACTGCACAACAGTCATCATTGTTGGAGAATTTTTAATTATTATTATTAAACAATTTGTATTATTATTATTAAATAATTGTAATAAGCACATTATTAAAATAATAAACTTTTTATTCTTTGAATCGGACCCTCTCCCAACATCATACGTTTTAACTTTATTAATTACGAATGGTACGATTTACCACTTAAACTTTGCTGGTTCTTTAACATAATTAATTGATGGACTGTAAATTGGTTCGAAATGTTTTTATTTTCAACAAACAACGAGAGTTTTAAATGTGCACAACGCACCGACGAGACATACCTCCGAACAACAACAAGCTTCGAACGCTTCGAGGTGAATGAACTTCGGCATCCATAGGGTTGCCGTAGAAAGCAAAACTAGCGCCAACGCGGGTTTACAGAAGGGGGAACAATAATGGCGCCAAGCGCTAGAGAAGCGGTAACATACCGCCCCGCGTTGCTTGTCTATGACATGCAACACAAATTACAAGACAAATTACAATAATTTTTCGAAGTTAAGCACAATGCAACAAATTGACATTTCGTTTTTTTTCTTTTTCCGTAAATATTAAATTATATACAATTGTACAGAAATTAAAGTGAAAGTAAATATATACAGGAAAATATATATATAAAATTGTACAGAAAAATAAAGTTAAAGTAAATATATATACAGAAAAATATACAATTAAATGCGTACAGATCTATTTTCTTTATAACAACTTCAAAGAGATCAATTTTCAATGGGTAGGAGGCAAATTTTAGAAATTGATCTTTTAAATTAACCATTTTTATTTTTTACAATTGCTACGCGAATTTTGCCATCCTTGCCTGGAATGACTTGACTTATCCTGCCAAGACACCATTTAAAGGGTGGAAGGTTGTCTTCCTTTAGTAGAACCATTGCATTTTCTTTAATGTTGTTTTTAGCAAATTGCCATTTTTTCCGTTCTTGCAAATGGTTTAAATAATAAATGGACCAACGTTTCCAAATTTGCTCAACCATTTTGGTTAATCGTTGCCAACGGGATAATTTATTGTCTGATTCATTTATTAAAGGTGGCTCTGGGATCGAATTTATGGGCCGACCTATTAAAAAATGTCCAGGAGTTAAAGATTCTAAGTCCGAGGCATGAGATGATAATGGAGAAATTGGCCTTGAATTTAAGATGCCTTTAACTTGGGTGACAACCGTCAAAAATTCCTCATAAAATAATTTGGCATCAGCAGCAGTTCTTTTTAGATGATGCTTGAAGGACTTGACACCTGACTCCCAGAGTCCACCGAAATTAGGGGCTCGAGGGGGAAGGAATTTCCAGGAGATATTCTCCGTAGCCAAAAATCTAGATAAACATTCATCAGGAAAATTAGCAAGTGACGCGAGTTTTTTCAATTCTAGGCTAGCTCCTATAAAGGTCTTAGCATTATCACTAAATAAGGTTGAACATTTTCCTCTACGAGCGAAAAATCTCTTCAAGCAAGCAATAAATGCTTGTGAAGTTAGATCGAAAACTATCTCAAGATGTATGGCCTTTGTAACTAAACAAACAAAAATAGCTACATACACCTTGTGTAAATTACCCTTTCTTTGATACTTATATCGAATGTAAAAGGGACCACAAAAATCTACACCTGTGTTAGAAAAGACAGGATTGGGGTTGACTCTCTCTGGAGGCAAATTTCCCATTAATTGATCTAAAGTAGTAGGTTTGTGTCTAAAGCAAGTTACACAGTTGTGCACTACTTTTCTTGCGATATTTTTACCTCCAATGGGCCAAAATTCTTGGCGAACAAAATGTAATAAGGATTGAGGTCCTGCATGAAAGTTCTTTAAATGATAATGCTGGAATATGAGAGTAGTCAGTTCGTGTTTTCTAGGTAGTATTATTTGATGTTTATTATCATTACTTATATTGGCATGAGCCAAACGACCACCTACTCTTAACAAATCTTCTTCGTCTAAAAAAGCATTTAAGTGGCTTACCTGGCCTTTCTTCACCGATTCACCGTTCTTTAGTGTTTTGATTTCCTTATCAAATTCACTTACCTGAATAATTTTAATTAATTTCTTTTTAGCCCTTTCTAATTCCTAGTTTGTAATTGGACTGATTATTTTCATTTTGTTTTTAACATTAAATACAAACCTGCAAATAAAATTAAAAATACAGATTAATTTAACGTAGTTATTCGACAAATTAAGTAAATCACTCGAAAATGTATTTTCTTTAGTGTTAAGTAAGTTAATGTCAGAAAGTTTTTTAAGTTCATCTTGGTAAAGCTGCGATTCTTGAAGAGACACATCAACTGAGATGGGGGTACCAATGGATTCCTCTACAAGTCCAGGACCTTGCCACCACAGCGACAAACTTGAAAGTTCATGGGGCGAAGATCCACGAGAAATAATATCAGCAGGATTGCTAGATGAAGAAATGTGTTTCCATTGATGCGATTCCGTTAAGCTTTGAATTTTAGAAACTCTTTTTCCAACGAAAGTCTTAAGTTTATACGCCGGTGTCTTGATCCATGCCAGAGCAATTGTCGAATCTGTGTAAAGACAAACTTCATCAATTTTCAACTTTAGAGAATTGCGAACCTTGACTATCAGTTGCGATAAGAGTAGGCATCCTGATAACTCAAGACGAGGCACAGACATAGTTTTTAATGGTGCAACACGAGATTTACTGGCTATGAGATGAGAAGACACAGTATTGTCCTTAGCAATACAAATTAGATAGACAACTGATCCATACGCAGATTCGGAAGCATCAGAAAACCCTCGAAGTATGATCTTATCGGCACTGTCAGTCAACACATATCTGTTAATTTTTATTTCTTCAACAGATCTTAGGCACGAAACAAATTGTTTCCATTCTAACAATATGTTTTCTGGCAAAGGTTCATCCCAAGAAAGCTTCCAAATTATTCCGAGTGCCTTGACAGTTGGATCTAAACCCGAAGTAAATTTATGTTCAGGACACTTCTCCGAAACACTATTCAACAGGTCATTGGAATTAGACTTCAATTTGTGGAGTTGCATTCCACAAGTGTGAAGCATTTGCGTCAACTGGCACTGCAATTCTCGTGCAGTTTCTAAAGTAGAAGCACCCGAGACAAAATCATCCATGTAAACATCATTAAGGGTAACTTCAGCGGCGAGCGGAAATTTGTCTGCTTCATCCAAAGCGAGCTGCTTCAAACAACGAATAGCTAGAAATGGGGCCGATTTTGTGCCGTAGGTGACAGTGTTAAGCCGATATGTAGTTGCTAACTCATTTATGCTATCTTTCCATAATATTTTTAGTAAATCTCTTTGAGATTCCTCAATCAATATTTGACGATTTATCTTTTTAATATCAGCAGTAAAGGCGTACTTATATGTCCGAAATCTCACCATTATATCACAAATGTTTTCTTGCACTGCACCGGCAAGAAGCAAGTCATTTAGACTTTGTCCCGAAGTACTAGGAGCACTGGCGTTAAATACAACCCTTAATTTTGTGGTCGAATTTTCAGGTTTGTAAACACCATGATGCGGCAGATAATACGAACCTTCACAATTCTGATCGTTATCTACCCTTTCCATATGGCCCAAATTTTCATACTCGGTTATAAATTCTTTATATAAATTTTGCATCATCGAATTTTTATGCAACCGCTGACTAATTGATTAAGTCTAACGTTGGCTAAGGCCTTAGATTCACCCAAAGATCTATCTTTCATGGGCATTTTAACTACGAAGCGACCATCTTTATTTCTTTTGTGAGTTTCTTTAAAATGTGACTCACAAAACTCTTCTTCTTTACTAAGGATAGTCTGATCTTCACTAATATTTTCCACAGACCAGAATTTTTCGACTATCTTTTCTATGTTTTCACTTTGACAAATTAAACTACATAAATTAGTATATGGCCCTTGATTATTTGTATTTACATAGCCACTAGCGACATAACCAAACACAGTATTCTGAAATAGTAATGAGTTTACAGATGAACGTATTTGTTCACCCTTAACAATCTCAAAGAAAGTCTCAGCTCCCAAAAGCATATCAATTTGGGATGGCTTCGTGAATTCAGGATCTGCCAACATAACTTGTGGAATTTCTATATTTTTTAAATTCAAATTTGTTGCCGGAACCATATCCGTAATTTTATCGACGACTAAAAAGTTTTGCAACGAATAGAACGATCCATTTCCATTTGCTATGTTAGCAAAAACTTCATATTGAATTGGAGTAGGTATTCCTCCTAATCCGGAAACCGAAACATTTATTTTTTGTTTCCTTAAATTAGCGTTATCAACAAATTGCTTAGTTATGAAATTAGACTGAGAAGCACTGTCAAGGATTACTCTTGCTCTCATAAATTGGCCATAAATATTTTGCACAAATACTACAGCTGTTGAAAGGAGAACACTTTTATTTTTTATAAACAAACAAGCAGAGGAAGAAGTATCTGCAGGTGGCGAGTCATTTTTCAGCTCTGGAGTTATTGTTTCAGATTGCGCAATATTCAATTCTTCGTTAGAGGGATTGCCATATCGGTGTAAGAGATAATTATGACGACCATCACAAATCTTACACAAATACTTAGGTTGGCGGCAAGAAGTCAATTTATGCCCCGAATTTAAACATAAAATACAAAGTGAGAGATTTTTAACCATATTATAACGTTCCATAGCATTCAAGTCAAGAAAATTCTTACATTTATAAATAGGATGATTTGATAAATGGCATACTGGGCACTTAGATGAAGAATTATTCATTTTCGTTACGAAAGTGCGCGTTTTGGAATTCTGAAAATTCAGTTTCGATTTTGGTGGTTGGGTGATATTATTTTGTAGATTTTCCAAAATTTGACATCTTTTTTCAATAAAGGTTGTAAACGTGCTCCAATTTGTTAACTCATTTGACGTTAAAGTCATTTCAAATTGTTTGCGTGTTTCTTTATCCAACTTTTGCAAAACAATATTTATCAACATGGCTTCACTTAATTTATCCAAATCCAAATCGAATAATTTTAAAGCTCTTAAATGTTTATATAGCTGATCAATTAGTGATCTTAAATCCTTAGCACATTCGTTGTGTAACCTTTCAATCGAAAGTAATTCTGAAATGTGGGTATTTACAATAAGTCTCTTGTTATTAAATCTATTTTCCAAAGCATTTAATAAAGAACAAAAGGAGTCGTCAGTTGACATTATCCGAGCCGCACTTCCCACTAAGCATGACTGCAAATAATATAGCTTTTGCGACTCAGATAGTTGATTGTTCGACGAAATTAACGAGTCAAATTGGGTTTTAAACATGTTCCATTCCTCAATATTACCCGAAAACTTCGGTAATGGAATTTCTGGTAGTTTAATTTGGACATTATTAGTTTTAATTTGAGTACTAGCATTACTATTTCCAACATTATTATGCATACAATTATTATAAATACGTTTGAGGCTTACCTCAAGTTTCAGAATATCAGATTCTATTTCAGCAAAACTATCTTCGATTTCATTCAAATCTTCATCTTTAACGACTTTGTAGTATTCCAGACGCAAACACTCGATCTGATCGTTTAATCTACGAACTTTATCCAACTTCACTTTGATTTCTTCTATTTCGACATCTTCATTAGTTTCTTGATCCTTTATCGATGATTGCAGTCTAGTTATTTGCGCTTTGATTCCACCACGTTTCCTATTCAACGATGTAATGTCTTCATCCGCCATAATTAAAATCCGAGAACAAAACGAAATGGCTAAATATAGCTCAAATTAAAAGATTCGATCTCCGAGAGAGCGGACCAAATAAATGGTACGATTTACTACTTAAACTTTGCTGGTTCTTTAACATAATTAATTGATGGACTGTAAATTGGTTCGAAATGTTTTTATTTTCAAGAAACAACGAGAGTTTTAAATGTGCACAACGCACCGACGAGACATACCTCCGAACAACAACAAGCTTCGAACGCTTCGAGGTGAATGAACTTCGGCATCCATAGGGTTGCCGTACAAAGCAAAACTAGCACCAACGCGGGTTTACAGAAGGGGGAACAATAATGGCGCCAAGCGCTAGAGAAGCGGTAACAACGAATATATCACTCCCAACACATTAGAAAATTTTGATAGTGAATAAGATTTGGAACGGTTTAAAGGTGATTGCAAGGAAGAAGAAATGGAAAAAGAAAGAGGAGAAAATCAACTCGCTAACTTTGAACAAATAAATAGAGGCCGTCCAAGGGACCGACCAAGAGTAATTTAGACTGTCCAAATTTAACTGGTAAACTTCTTAAGGTGGAAAATAATGTTTACCAGATAGGAGTAAAAAGTGGAAATATTAAAACTTGGCTGGCTAGATGTGACTTCCAAATTTCTGGCACACAAATCCTTGAAGACGTCCCAAATATATATGTATATATATACAGTAACCACCGCTTATAGGGATCAGTGGTTATAAGAATCAACCGTTTATAAGAATCAATATCGCGAAAACAAAAAAAATGCATTATTTCCATGTTAAAATTTTCGCTTTAAAGAATCAATCACCGATTATAAGAATCAGTTTACACTCTTCGCTTTCCTTTCATTTTTCTAAAGAAGCCACTTAAACCCTAAAAAGGCACTAAAAAGGCACTAAAAAGTTCTTTCTTTCTTCTTTTTTTTAAAGAAAAATTGATAAGATGGGATGGAATATAGTCTTAAAATTCATTCCTTTCTTTTTTAGACATAACATAATAGTTTCCCCTCAAACAATTTAGCACAACACTGTCCTATTAGCTTGACCCAGGGGCATCATTACCCGTCCGGGTCCGATTTCACTTTTCTGCACTGACAAACAAAAATAGGGGCCCTTTTTTTTTCCCACCTCCCACATTCTGGTTGCGGCTTCCTGGACCCTGAAATACATAAATCTTCGGCGAAGTGTCCACTATCACTTAGACAAACGTGACATTAGTAGATTCAGCACGTTATCAAACCGTGAAACGTAAGCTAGAAGGTGAATCTTCGTCTGCGACTATTAGTATTGAAAGAGTATTGAAGCAGCCTCCTGAAAACTTCATTACGTCAAACTACCATAGAAAACTTTTTCTTGCTCCCTTCCTGAAGTTGAAATGTTAAAACTGTTAAGCTGGTATGTTGTAACAAATATTGGATTTTTTTCTTCTCTTACTATAATCATGTGTATCTACTTATTGGTCTAGAAATGAAGTTGTATTTTTAAAATTATAAAAAATAATTTTAATAAAAGATAATTAACGTAAATTAAAGAGTATTTTATGGTAAATTATCTAATATATGTATATATAGGTGTGTATGCCTGTCCAAAAACCTAAATTTCGGCTATAAGAATCAACCGCTTATAAGAATCAAAAACAGTAATAACAAACGTGATTCTTATAAGCGGAAATCACTGTATATGTGTGTGTGTGTGTGTTAGTTAGCTCTAAAGCTCGAAATCTGTTAATGTGCACATTACCTAGATAATCTGCAGATTAACTGATTTGCTCCGTTAAAGTGCGGAATTAAGAGTTTTCCGCACTTTACCTAGGTAATGTGCACATTAACGGCTTCCGTATCGTTAAAGTTCAAAAGTTTGTTTCTCTCATTTCCTTTCCCTACTCCTTCCCTCTCTCCCTCCACTTTTAGTTTGGTTTCGCCAGAGACTTGTCGTCGCCGACTGTTTTTATTTATCATAATTTGTGTTGTCTGCCAGTGCGTAGCATAGCTGTGTATGTTTCATATAGGCCTGGGCGTCAGACGGACAGAATAGATCTGCCGACCAATTTGGGCAACCCTGGGCCTCGTGCAACATCTGTAAAAAGAATATGGATCAGAAAATACAGCGTGATGAAGCCAAGAAAGGTTTCGAAAAGCAAGCAATGAAAATGTTAGCAGTTTCTAATGCAAAGCACCCAAATGTCGATGACGGTGTCACTGTGAGAATTAAAGTACCCGAGGTAGACAGAACAAAAACTGATGCCATTTCGATTTTAGCTGTGGTTCTTAGTAAAACAGAGGATGGATTTTAAAACTTGGTACTAAATCGGGAATTTTAAAACAATTGTATGCAAGATCTGAATTCAGTGTTTGAAAAGAGAGATATTTTTAACGAAAGAAGGTGTTCCTCCTGTAGAAATATCTTTACGTCAAACAGCAATAAAACAATCACTTGGTACTGGGCAGGGTTTCAGAAAATGTGACTGCAAATCTAAATGTACCACAAATAGGTGTGCTTGTCACAAAAACCAGTTTCTATGTAATTCAAAGTGTCACCAATCTTTAGATTCAACTAATAAGTACAGGGGCATAATTTTATCATATGTTTTGCAAATTCATTGCCTTAATTGTAATAATATTTTAAACCGTTTGATTCTTTGTATTATAGATTTTTAATTGATTGACGATTGATTCTATCAACAAATTTGTTGATTGTTTGATTTTATTAACTTGATTCTTTAGATATCTAAAAATAAATAAATAACATCATTTTAATTTAAGGGTACAGAAACGTTGCTGTTGTTCCAGCAAATATCTTATTTTCACTTCAAGGAGTGCCTACTAGGTAATGTGTAGATTATCCAGGTAATTTGAGAAATTAAACAATTTTACATGCTTTAACGGACCAAATCAGTTAATCTGCAGATTAGCTAAGTAATGTGCACATTAACTGATTTCTGCACTTTAGCGGTAACACACACACACACACACACACACACACATATATATATATATATATATATATATATATATATATATATATATATATATAATGTTTGTGAAGCTGTAGCGAATGAATCGATATTCAGAGGCCAGGGGTATAGCATCAAATTCTCAGTGTCAAACAAAAAAGTGCGCGTGCAAGAAGGCAAATCAACTATGTTCATCGAAGTGTCATAAAAGTTCACAATGTGTAAATAAATAAATTTAAAATGTATGATGTGGGAGAAAGTCCGATTCAAAGTCGAAAAGTTTGTCTTTTTAATAATTTGTTTATTACAATTATTTAATAATAATAATAATAATAATAACACAGTTGCTTGATAATAATAATTAAATTTTTTCAAACAATGATGATTGTTGTGCAGTATTTACGTTACCTCTTTTTAACCTTAGTAACTCTTAACTAATTCATATGTTCACTAAAGGTACGTAAGTAACAATCTATATGTCATTTTTAACAAGTCTTTACTACTTATTGCAATAAGCCTGGATGAAACCAGGCTGTTTGAGCAAACTATTGCGAATTTTCTAGCTAGCCTAAAGGTGTATGAGCCCTTTACAATAAGCTTAAAAATATCAGGCTAATTAGAAAGTTGTCGAAAATTTTCCAATTAGATTGGAGCATTGCAAAATGACGGTGTTCTTTACAAAGAGTAGAATTTGTCAATTCGCCTATCGATACATAAACTCCGAAGCCTCTAAACTGAAAAATTACAAATTTTACAGGAGAGCCAAAAAAGTCACAGCTGTAGACAAATACGTCATAAATAAGTCACAGCAGTTCATTAAAATGCTTTTAGAATGCACTTAACACTATTTATTGAGTTCCCTTATGAATCAATAGATGGAAGCAGCTGTGAGTTATCGTATTCCCACATATAATGAAAACAGCAAAAAATAGTAGTTGAGAGGTTTCTGAGTTTAGATATCCCTATGACATATATACATTTAATAATTGCATCGGAATTCTTAAAAATTTATTATAATTTTCCAAATAGTAGGTCAGTTATTCTGAAACGGTCCATGTGTGACAAATTTTCCCCATGTGGGGGGGGGGGGGATCGGCAAGGCTTTGTAAAATTAAAGTAACTCTTTACCGAAAAGAGTTTTCAATATTTATTTACCACTAGCTGAGTGGAAACCCGATGTGTTGCATTTTCGATTTAAAATTAAATGGTTTTATTTCTTAAAGATTGAAAGCTGTTTAATCACTTTTAAAAATATATTATAATTTTCTAAATACGAAATAATTATTTAAAATTCTCTTTTTCAAATTTCGGTTTTTGACTTTTGAAATAAGTCTTTAAAATTTCTGTTTTCAAAATTTGCTTTTTAAACAAAAAAGAAGTTCATTCAATTAGAAAAAATTCTAAAGGTATTAACTTCTCATTTCCTAAAACAAAAATTATTTCTGGTACTTTAAAATTACTTCTGGATTTCAATTATTCAATGACTCGTTCTCAACTAATTATTTTTCCCTTTGGCAACATGGCCGAATGAAAATATTAAATCTGGTGGGGGGAAAAGTGCTTAAAAAATAAACAGTTCTGATGAATTCAAAATTGGTGGCGGAAGAATCCTCATCACTTCCTCATTAATTAGAAAAAAATTTCACGAATTTGCTGGAATTATTAGTGAGTAAAAAAATAAGTCGAAAAATTACGAACTCAGCATTCAAGTTATAGAGAATCTATGCTCACTTCTACCCAGACTTGGGTGTATATAATTTGAAGTAGCACTGTATTTGAATTATATACAAACACAGTTTATACATGAAATAATGTTTATTGAATTCGCTGCACATATAATTGGCTTTTACAGCAATAAGCATGCGTACTACTTGTACGGAATGTAAATACAGCTTTCAAGAACAATATATTTTTATACTCACGAACAGTAAGTCAAACCAGCAGTACTGCCATGTAAAACTCCTGGCCCGCTAAGGACTAGAGCAGGATAACACCTTTTCAACCTTAACAACAACTCCCCTTTTCATTAATGACGCTGCGTGGTATTTATACTAAGCGCGTATGCCAAAATTAGCATATCTGAAGCAGCTTCTTTAATTCACTCAAAAGTTCGATTCTTGTGAATCGAATCTTGTGTATACCTTACAAAGTTACATTAAGATACAATGGCGATCAGCGCGGGAAATTTCAAAAGTGAGTTTTGTAAGTACGCTTTTTTAGAATAAAATTTTTTTTATTAAATGTATCTGGTATATTTTGGAAGCTGAACATCTAGATGCCGATAAATCGTAAAATTGACATTAATAGGTGCAGAAAACCGAAATATTTGTCCATCAAAATTGTCGATTTCGGGAAATTCGGAAAACTGGTTTGGGGGAAAAGCTTCGCTTGCAGTGAAAAACATTTTAAACTTTTTAAAAATGTGCATATCCTTAAAGATGAAGAGTTGTAGAACACATGGAAATAAAAAATTTGTCGATTGGAGGACGGAAAATTTGAATTTTGCATGCATGAAATTAGTGGAAATTTGCGAAACGGAAAGGAGCTGGCCCACCCGTAATGTCAGCTGTTTCTATTGTCCGCTTCTTTTGAGTTCGGCAGTTTTAATTTAATACTTAAAAAGTTTAAAGTTTTGAAAGTTGAGGATGGTATCAGTGCTTGCGTCTCGTCCGCCCGCGTCCATCGGTACCAGTCGCGATATCCTGCTATGCTCTGTTCGCGAGATTAGCCCGTCCTCGGGGGTCTTCTCCCTAACAAACATACGTTTGTTTACCTTCAGCTGTCAATAGTAAGACTAGCTGAGTAGCAACCCTATGTGTTGCTTTTTCGATTTAAAATAAAATGGTTTCATTTCTTAAAGATTAAAAACTGTTTAATCACTTTTAAAATTATATTAGAATTTTTAAAAAAACGAACTAATTATTTTAAATTCTCTTTTTCAAATTTTGGTTTTTGGCTTTTGAAATAATTTTTCAAATTTCCGTTTTCAAATTTTGCTTTTTAAGCAAAAAAAGAAGTTCATTCAATTAGAAAAAATTGTAAAGGTTTTAACTTCTCATTTCCTAAAACTAAAATTATTTCTGGTACTTTGAAATTATTTCTGGATTTTAATTATTGAATGACTCGCTCTCATACTCGTTCTCAACTAATATTTTTTTCCTTTTGGCAACATGGCCGAATGTAAATATTAAATCTCATGGGGGAAAAGGTGCTTAAAAAAATAGAAAGACAACTCTGATGAATTCAAAATTGGTGGATGAAGAATCCTCATCAGTTGCTCCTTAATTAGAAACAAATTTTACGAACTTGCTCGAATTATTAGTGAGTAAAATAATAAGTCGAAAAATTACGAGCGCGGCATTCAATTACATTAAGATACTATGGTGATCAGCGCGGGAAATTTCAAAAGTGAGTTTTGTAAGTACGTTTTTTAGAATGATAACTTTTTTTTATTAAGTATATTTGGTAATATTTTGGAAGCTGAACCAGTGACGTAGCGAGGGAGGGGCAAGGTGGTCTATCATACCTCGGGCGCCACTTGCAGAGGGGCGATAAATGGTCTATCTTTTTAATTAATTTTATATATTATATTACAATATATTTTTCGTGGGGGGCGCCAAAAAGGAATCGTGCCCCGGGCACCAGTTATGCTCGCTAAGTCACTGAGCTGAACATCTAGCAAATGCCGATAAATCGTAAAACTGACATTAATAGGTGCAGGAAACCGAAATATTTGTCCATCAAAATGGTCGATTTCGTGAAATTCGGAAAACTGCTTTGGGGTAAAAGCCTCTTTTGCAGTGAAAAACATTAATAACTTTATAAAAATTTGCATATCCTTAAAGATGAAGAGTTGTAGAACACATGGAAATAAAAAATTTGTCGATTGGAGGACGGAAAATTTGAATTTTGCATGCATGAAATTAGTGGAAATTTGCGAAACGGAAAGGAGCTGGCCCACCCGTAATGTCAGCTGTTTCTATTGTCCGCTTCTTTTGAGTTCGGCAGTTTTAATTTAATACTTAAAAAGTTTAAAGTTTTGAAAGTTGAGGATGGCATCAGTGCATGCGTCTCGTCCGTCCGTGTCCATCGGTACCAGTCGCGATATCCTGCTATGCTCGGTTCTCGAGATTAGCCCGTCCCCGTGTCTTCTCACTAACAAACATACGTTTGTTTACCTTCAGCTGTTAATAATAAGATGGTGGGCGGCAAAGTTTAATTTTGCATGCATGAAAATAGTGGAAATTTGCGAAACGGAAAGTACTTGGCCCACCCGGAATGTCAGCTGTTTCTAGTAAATAAGTATCGCATTTGTACTTTCTTTAGAGTGTTAAATGGGATACTTAATTTGGGACACAGAGACTGCTAAAATATTATGTGTATTAATGAAGATAAAACCATCATATTTGAGGCTGTGAAAGGCAAAGTGGTGTAAGTCACATTTTCAACTTTTTTTCATTTGAGGGCAAAAATGTAATCTCCGTGTTCAATTTATAGTGGAACACGCAAATAATTATTATTTGCAATATTTTAATAATTATTATAAATTATAATTTGTTCAATTTATAGTGGAATTTTTTGTAGTTTTTGTTGTAAAACGCTTTGGACTTACACCAGTTGGACTTTCACCGACTCATATATTTTCACTACTCACATGGGCATTTCGTTACTGTTATGGACTTTTATTAAATATTATTTATCAAATTTTATAATAATGTTCTATTTGTATACATACACGTAACCAACGTTTCTTCAAACACCAGGGGAATACATGTGATAAGTACTCATTTTAATGGTTACTGTGCATACCTCTTCTACCAGACCTTAAAATATCTACATTTTTGCTGGACCATCCAGTTTTTCCCTCACACACAAAAAAGTGTATTTTGCAAAATGTATAATAAAACCCTGCCTTAAGACTATTGTGTACTAACCCTATTGGATTCGCTCACCCTCAATGTAACCCAATGGAAAAATTTGTCAAAGGCCTGTCAATTTGTATTTAAAGATTTTTTTTAATTGTATTCCATAATAGAGCAAAATTTTTACACGTTGGGACATTTTTCGTTTTAAAAAAATCCAAATAATATTTTTTAATTTAAATTATTCTTGGAAAAAATTGTATACTGTGTTTTAAACGCTCATAAATTCCTATGGTGGACGAAATTTATAACATGAATCCTGTTGCAAGGTGCAGAAAAGTTCAGGCTATCTCAAAATATCATTTTTATTGGATTATTAGCATTTATGGAGCTGTAAATAGTAGACAAATTTTCTCCATAGGTTAACAATGAGGTTAGCGAATCCAATAGGGTGTGTACACAGCAGCCTTAACTCCATCACACACAAAAAAAATTTTCAAAATATATAATGAAAACCTTTGTTAACAAAAATAAGAGTATATATTACTAACTGAATACCCGTACTTCGCTACGGAGTACATTCAAATTAAATACAACGGTCAATGTATGCAATTAATGCATATATATATATATATATATATATATATATATATATATATATATATATATATATATATATATATATATATATATATATATATATAATAAATACAACGATCAATGCATTCAATTGATGTAAAAGAAAACAAAAATATCTATTTATAATAAAAATCATAACGGATATTTTTATAGACAAAATAATGTAGTATAAAACATTCAAATTAAATCTAAAAAGAACATACTAAAGAATATAGTGCAGTTAATATAGAACAGTTTGAGGAACATATCTTTTACTGTATTTTACTATTTTTGTCCAATCGTCTGACGCATTAGCAAGAAACAAATATAGATATATATATATTTTTGTCTATTTCGTTGTTATGCAAGTGATGGAAAATTAGTTTAAAGTATCACAAAAAGGAACGAAACCACATGATCAGCATTTAATAAATTAAATTCTAAAAATTATTCTTTAGAAATTCACCATAAAATCAGAAAATGGAGGTAAAGATTCGAAAAAGATCTCATTTTAAAGGAATTTTTATGATCTTTCAAGTGATATAAATTTTATAACCCTTAGATTATTATTATTTTAAATGAAAACTTAAAAAAAGTTACAAAAACAGTTTAAAAAATTAATTTTAAAAAATCTAAAAAGAATTTTTCAAAAATCTTATTCCACCCCTACACCATAAGGAGAATCGCCATGCAAAATTTCAGCCCTTTAGGTCCAGCGGTTTGGTCTGTGCGTTATATGTCAGTCAGTCAGTTATAGAACTTTTATATATATATATATATTTATATATATATATATATATATATATATATATATATATATATATATATAGTTTACAACCTTAAAATATGTTTTAAAATCTTCAATATGTGCCTCAAGTAGTAAATGGACAAATTCAACAAAAGATGCGATAAAACCCAACCGTGAACTCAAAGGAAGTAAATTGCATTAGACTTTACTTGGAGCAATTTACAAGTGCGCCTAAATTTTAAAATGAAGCCAATAAAATGCAATATGTGGTATTCTAACGACAAGTGATGCGAATATGCTAACTACTTATTGAATCCCGGGTCCCGTTAGTTGGCAGTTAATTCTCTTTGATGTATGATCATAAATCTTGCTCAGATGGCCTAGATGATACTCCATGCGACTAATAGAACGTAATTACGGACTTTTCTTTCCGGCTTCAATAACGGCTTCAGTAATAATGGATTTTTACATATCTAAGTACTGTAACTCACTATGTCTTGCTCATATCAGATGGAAATGCATTCCTGCAATTTGTGCTCGTTTTGGAAATTGTAATTGCAAATAAAGAGACTCCGAGGAAGTTCTGACATAGATAATCACTACAACTGAAAATCACATCTGAATACAATTTGCCCACTCATATTTCACTGAGGTTGTTAGGAATATTTGAGTATTCTGTCAGCGTGTTCATCTACTCTATTCGTTCACAATTAGTTTTTTCTTTTTAAAACCCATCGAGATCCTTTCCAATTTAAATACTTAATAATGCATTTCTAATTTGCCTTCGAAAATTCTCTATTTTACAAGTCTCTATTGTGTAGGATTGTAAAACACAAATTGCTTTTCGAATAAATGACTGCTATAAGATGCTATTTTCTGACAAAAATTTTTCTTTTTCACACCTGCAAGTTAATAAATTCCAAGCCTTTACTTCCAAGACATATCACGAGACAGTAATTAATCACAAGTTAAGTTTAACACAAATTACGTTTATTTTAATTTTAAGTTTAACACTAATTAACTTTATCACAAGACAGTTATTAAGCATTGGTAAATGAAAGTTATTCCCAGTTTGTTCATTTTTAAATACTCGCTGTTTCTCAATAGATTTCTCTCTAGATTTAACATATCTTTTAAGTGAATTGTACTCGGAATGCCCAGATAGTAAGCAATAATATTTTTATTTTTGGCATCTAAAAAGAATGACACAGACAAACGAAAGCCAATAATTTGACCAGCTCCTTATCATTTTTTCCCATTATATGTATGCATACATGTGTGAGTGTGTGTGCGATAAATTAAAGGAGAAAGTATGGAAAAAGTGCGCAATTATTCATTAAAAGAGGTGGGGCTTATTGTAAACTAGTAGATAGCTGTGTGTAGGAAAAACATATAATACACTCTCACAAAAAAAAATATATGCACCCAGAAGAAATCAAGCTACTATCACGAAACTTGGAAGGAATATAGTCTGGTAAGAGATATGAAAATGATTAAAATTTCGACGACAATGAAACAAGAGTAACCGCGCTATGTGCATATGAGATGCGCAGCTGGGAGAGTTTAAAAGAATGATTGCTCGTGCCATAGGGTTATTCAAACAAATCTGTCAACATGGATGGACGGTATTGTGACTAGAGATGCCTCTGAGACGTAACCGGCGACAGTAAGAACAATTGTTGGACTTTGAGAGGGGACGTATAGTAGGCCTTAGAGAAGCAGGTTAGTTGAACAGGCGTATCGGCCGCCACCTCGGTTGGAGCGATATGGTATGTTATGAGGGGTACCAGAGATACTCCTTTGCGTTGTGTAAAATTAGGGAGGTGAACTCCAAAGGGAACTATGCGTTTATAAATAAAAATAACAACATTTATTATACAATATTTTACAAGAAAAGGTCGGGTTTACATATTATATTTCAGATCTTGGCTATACATATTTTAACAGAATTAGGGCATACTTCATCCGCTTCCTGTGGCATAACCATTACGGGTCGAGTGAAATAAAGTCTTGTAATCTCTCAAACGGCATGAGCACTATTTAAAGAGGAAAGAAATGACCAACTTGGGGAGTTTTTGATGAAACAGCAGAGCATGGCGTCGTTGAGGCACTTCTACCGGAGGAGGCTTTAGGCATCGGGCTAAAAATCATGGGGCCCTTCATTGGAGGAGGCGGAAGAATCAGCGCTGGCGGTTGAACACGAACATCTCCCCATTTTACGGGGCGACTTTTTTTTCCCCAGGCTTTCTTCGCAGCTCGCCACCTCAAATCCCTCTCTCGCTTTCCCTCCGATAGTCGTTTTTCTCCCACACTCGGGGCTCCCCCATTTTTGATTATAACTCCTCCCCAGGTCAATTATTCACGTAAATTTATTGCCTCTTCAAGTTTTTATTCGAGGGCAGGATGTTCCGACATCCCCAGGGTTGACCCACGTGGTACTCTTATTTCCAAGAAAATTGGATGTCCGTTGAATTTCCTGGAATTTCTTTCCCCCGTCCTGAGGAATTCAGGGGGTGCGATGTTTCTTGGAAAATTGGTGCAGTTCCCCCTTTTTCCAATATGGCCGTTTTATGCCCCGTAATCGTGTTGGAAAAACAAAATGGCTATGACGTTAGAAGAAGTTCAAAATGTCCAAATTGTGGATCCTTCACAACATGGTAGTTGCAACATGGTAGTAGGTTACATGGTAGTAGGTTACATGGTAGTAGGTCACAACATGGTAGTAGGTTAGATTAAAAAAGTAAAATATAAAAAGTTAAACTGATCATTCACTTCATTTCTCAAGCACAAAACGCCAGTTTATATTAAGCAGTTCAATACTTTATTGGCCAGATGATTCCACACCGAGATTTTTGTCGGCTACTTCATTATGGTAGCACCATCTGGATGAACCAGCAAAAGCCCCTATGAGATCGGCAGCACATGAAAGCCCATGCACTGGACGTCGTTCGAACCACTTTGGGGAAGTTCGCGAAGTTGTCCCCTATGCGATGTGGGTGGCGATCTTTGAATATTGTAGAAAATCTTACGTTAGTTTTATCAAAACATTCCAGTTTACCTCCCGCAATGTCCTCTCATACAAGGTAAAAAAAGTGGAAACTAATTAAATAGATTGATTTTGTAACGTAAGGGTAACGGAAGCCTCAGTTACAGAAAGACACAGACTACAGAAGCCTCAGCTGATCATTTTCATTGGTTAATGGAATAGATGTCCAAAACAAGCGAGGTAACTAGAAAGAGTAACACGAATACGTATTTAAATATTATAAAGATGATAAAAAAGAGAATCTGAGGTGGAGAGGGGGTATACCTTTACATGAACCGAAGACTTAACCAGATGTTTCGGAGTTTTGATACTTTTAATAACTTTTTATTCAAAAAAGTCATTCAAACCAAATTCTTTCACAAATTGCACAACTGTGAAGAGGTTGAGGGGTTGGGTAAACGATCATTGAACACAAATGACGCATGATTCAAAACTCAATTGGTAACCGCGTCATCACTGATATGAGTTCTTAGTAAGATGAATGTGCGGTGTTATTCTGACTATTTTTTTTCATTTTGAGGGCAAAATATTGACTTTCAATAAATGTATTCCAATTTACTTAGATTTACTTCTGTACCCTTAGATTTTATTGTACTTAGATTTAGTGGTATCTTGGTGTATCTTCTTTGTACTTAGATTTAGTGAAACTCTGTTCTATAAAATTCTCTCGCAGCTAACTGAATGAAACTGCAATATGATAGGAAACTTATACGTACAGTGTTACCTCGTTACTTGACGTTAATCGGTTCCAGGAGGCACGACGAGTGTCGAACGAATTTTTCCCATAAACTGAAATTATCCATTACCGAACCCCAGAAATTTCCCATTTTACTTAGCTATTTATAAATTGATGGGTTTGTTAATTTGTTACAAAATCTCAAACCTAGAGAGACATAAATAATAAACAATAATTAGGTGAAATCTATATCTATAAAGGAAGAAGTCCTGACTTATATATATATACATACACGTATCAACGCCCAGCAAAAACTATTGGAGATACAGATATCAAATTTTAGGAGCTTATTACTTTTGTGCTGAAGGCGTCATTTAAGAAGCGATTTTTCAAAATTCGCCCCCCAAGGGGGGGGAGGGGGGCAAAACGTATTTTTTACATATTCCTTTATATCTCAAAGAAGAAAATCGATATCCATAAGATTCTTGCTTTAAAATGTAAGAAACATGAATACCTAAAAACCAATTTCAGGATTTTTCAAAATTCGTCTCCCAAGGGGGAGAGGGGGGCTAAACGTGTTCTTACGTGTTTTATCTATATATATAAAGGAATCAACACCCAGCAAAAACTATTGGAGATACAGATATCAAATTTTAAGAGCTTATTACTTTTGTGCTGAAGGCGTCATTTAAGAAGCGATTTTTCAAAAATCGCCCCCCAAGGGGGGGAGGGGGGCAAAACGTGTTTTTTTACATATTCCTTTATATCTCAAAGAAGAAAATCGATATCCATAAGATTCTTGCTTTAAAATGTAAGAAACATGAATACCTAAAAACCAATTTCAGGATTTTTCAAAATTCGTCTCCCAAGGGGGAGAGGGGGGGCTAAACGTGTTCTTACGTGTTTTATCTATATATATAAAGGAATCAACACCCAGCAAAAACTATTGGAGATACAGATATCAAATTTTAAGAGCTTATTACTTTTGTGCTGAAGGCGTCATTTAAGAAGCGATTTTTCAAAAATCGCCCCCCAAGGGGGGGAGGGGGGCAAAACGTGTTTTTTTACATATTCCTTTATATCTCAAAGAAGAAAATCGATATCCATAAGATTCTTGCTTTAAAATGTAAGAAACATGAATACCTAAAAACCAATTTCAGGATTTTTCAAAATTCGTCTCCCAAGGGGGAGAGGGGGGCTAAACGTGTTCTTACGTGTTTTATCTATATATATAAAGGAATCAACACCCAGCAAAAACTATTGGAGATACAGATATCAAATTTTAAGAGCCTATTACTTTTGTGCTGAAGGCGTCATTTAAGAAGCGATTTTTCAAAAATCGCCCCCCAAGGGGGGGAGGGGGCAAAACGTGTTTTTTACATATTCTTTCGTATCTCAAAGAAGGAAATTGATGTCCATAAGATTCTTACTTTAAAATGTAAGGAACACGAATACCTTAAATCCCATTTCAGGATTTTTTAAAATTTGGCCCCATGAACGAGGAGGGGGGCTTAACGTGTTTTTCACGTGTTCCTTCAAATCGCAAAGAAAGAAACAGATATCCATAAGATTCTTGCTTTAAAATGTAAGGAACACGAATACATTAAAACCAATTTCAGGATTTTCAAAATTTGGCCCCATTGGGGGGGGGGGAGGGGGCAAAACGTATTTTTTACATATTACCTCATATCTCAAAGAAAGAAACAGATATCCATAAGATTCTTGCTTTAAAATGTAAGGAATATGAATACCTAAAAACCAATTTAAGGATTTTTCAAAATTCGGCCCCCAAGGGAGTTAGGGGGGCTAAACGTGTTTTTACGTGTTTTTTACATATTCCGTCATATCTCAAAGAAGGAAACAGATATCCATAAGATTCTTGATTTAAAATGTAAGAAACACGATTAAATGTAACAAACACGATCAATGTCACGATTTTTCGACATTCGCTTTAGATTTTGAAAAAATTGCTAGAAACAATCCAATAATTTATATTTCCTATATATCACCATTTTGAACACCAAATTGGTGGTAGGAGAAAAGAGAGAGATCAACCTTAATTAAATGAAGTGTGGAAAGGTGTGTGTGTGTGTGTGTGAATTGTATATATTTCGGTTGTTAGTACGTATACATCTAGAGCTCAGGTTAACTCCATTCATTTTTATTATCCTGGGCAACGTGAGGTAATTCTTTGTTTATGAAACCGGCGATTTTCACAAGGGTTTAAGGGGAAGCCCTCAAACTCCTCGAAGGGCCGGGATCCAGTGGGTTATCAAAATTGAAAGAAACATTTTAATGCTGACATTAGCATGGGGGGGGGGGGTTATTATAATATGCTGATGGGATGATGACCAGTGGAGAGGGGTATAGATTGCCATAAAATACAAATATACATATCATACAAGTAAGCTTTATTAAGGGTTCACCCGTGCAACGCCGGGTATATAAAGCTAGTAAAATATAATTTTATTTAATTTAACCTGTACTCAGGAGTTCGTGACCTAATGGCACGGTGGCGAGACGTTTTTGCTTCCAAGGAGAGTCCCATTCCAATAAAACAACAGGCACTCGAACAGGGGCTCTTTGTATTTTCTGTCTACCATTAAGGCTGCTAGGTACTAACCCCATTGGATTCGTTCACCTCAATGTAAACCTATGGAGAAAATTTGTCCACGGATTGCCGACTTGGATTCAAAGATTTTTTTTTAATTGTACTCCGCCATTGAGAAAAAAATTTTACATCTGTGTACATTTTTTATTTTTTTAAATGCAATTAATATTTTAAAATTTAAACTATTCGGGGAAAAATCTGGTATAGTGTGTTTTAAACGCTCATAAATTCCTTCGGTGGACGAAATTTATAAAATGAATCCTGTAGCACTTTGCAGAAAAGTTCAGGCTATCTGACAATAACAGTTTTATTTGGTTATCAACATTTATGTACTTGTAAATAGTTGACAAAAATATATTTTAAATAAAAAATTTGGGAGCAGCGCTTAACTCCCCCTATTGAGAGAGATCCAATACAATCCCTCAAAATGTCATTCCTAAGGGGGGTGGAATTCTCGAACTGTCAACTGGACTCCTCCCACCACAAGAGTCTGCAAGAAGAGGAAAAGGGAAATACAATTTTTTTTCTTAGTACATAGCAGCCTTAAACCTTAATGTAGACCTGCTGCTGCTCTCTCTGAAGTTCCTGCGCTCCACAGTGCTGAGTTCTTGTCTGTGTTATTCTACTTAGACTGATTGATGTCATCATGCCTGATTTCCAGTCCAGTAGACTTTCCCACAGACACGATGCCCTCCACTATTGGCACAGCCTCACAGCCTTCAAAGTTCCTTGGAATTGCCCCCATCTTTGTTCTGCGGCGAGATCAGACAAGCAGCTATCAAGCTCATACTTAGTTATTGTCTCATAGTGGTTTCCACTAATTTCTGCCGAGTGGTATCGCCAACCTTCTTCTAACTCTTGATGACAACCTTCTTCTAACTTATGGTGATATGACCAAAAAGAAAAGCTCGAAATGGAAAAAAAACGTACATAGCGGAATATGTGGGGTTCTACTCTGAGCGCGAGACTAGCGCGTCTGTCTTTGTTTCGTTCAGAGAGACGGTATTGCCTGATGCAGGTTTTATAAACAAGTGTGACGATTACCGAGCAAAGGTCGAGTGCCCAAGCAATTTTTACCATGTTTTTATTAACTTGCTTTCTTGTTTGTGTGTTTGTCAAGTACAAATCTTGCAATCGATTTTTAACTAACTTCCCGACTAGATAGACATGTGAAAAACAGTTTTTTCAAACAATTTGGCGGTTTTCATCCTACCACTACACCTCTCAGTCAGAGTATGTTGTTGTTAGTGCACTAGTCAGTTGTGTGAACATGAAATGTGTGTATCAAAGTGGCACAACGGAAAGGAAAGAAAAGAAGAGAGCATCTTTAGACGTTGAAAAAAGTTCCAAAAGTTTAAATAATTGGTTAACTAGTTCTACTTCTCAGTCACAAAGTCAGCTTTTGAGTCACAATGATACATCAAATACAGGTAAGAAAGTTGGAATTAGTTTATTAGCTCATAAGTACAGTAGAGTTCCCCTAATCCGGACCCCGGTTGTCCGGACATCCGGTTAATCCGGAGGGGATTTAAAAAAATACTAATTAAAATTTTTTTAGTTAAAAATTTAATTTTGCGAGTGGTAAATACGACTGACCCTTTGATCCAACATGGTAGCTCATCTCCGGAGAGTTGATTCGGTTGGGACTGTTCTGAACAAGTTGGTTATTGACTCAAAACTTTCTAACTAAACATCTTAGCTTTTTTTTATTGGAACATATTTTTAGCGCTTCAAATCTAATCTAATCAGAACTAATTCAAGCTCTGACAGAGAAAAAGTATAATGACGAAACTCACCAAAAGACACCTGATTCGGTTACCCAACAGCTTGAATGTTTCATCTGCCCCAACGAAAATGACCCTCTCGGAATTAAAAAAGCTTTTATGGAGAAGCACCCAATTCAAGTTAGTGAAGGAAAAGAAACTAAACTGCCATTCGACTCTTCAAAACTTTATTACCGACTTTTGCCGACTGGTGAAAAAATTCATAGAAAATGGTTATCATATTCGATTCGGCTTAACAAATTGTATTGCTCCTGCTGTATGGCCTTTGGAGGTAAAGATAATAGACATTTCTCATTTGAAACCGGGCATGACGTTTCTCCTAAGCATATTCTGTACATCAGAAGTAAACCATCATAAGTGAATTTTCTTCAGCGAATTTCCCCATTTTTTTCAGGAGAGCTTTGTGATGGTTTACCTCTCAAAAAGACTTACATATGCGATAGTTTATAAGTCTGTATTTCCTCCACCATTTTTTTTTTTTTGCATATAGGACAGTTTTCCTCAAAGAAGCTCCATCCAAAACGAGTCACTTACAATAAAAATATCGAAAATGAAGAAAATTCGCTTATGATGGTTTACCTATGACGTACAGATTTATAAATCCGTTGAGATTCATGAAGATTCTCGTTATTAGGAACTCGCGGCTAAGGCAGCTTTTCAAAGCCAAACAGGTCATGATATTTCAACTCTTCTGACTGGTAACCAAAACAAGCAACGAGAAAGAGAAGTTCACACCAGATAATTGGTTGTTCCACGTTAAATTGATATAGTTTTGTTTATCGGGAGGCAAGGCAATGCATACAGAGGCGATAAAGCAGAAGGGGCTTATACACTGGACGCTATAGAAAATCATGGTAATTTTCTTGACCTGGTCATGTTGGTTGCAAATTATGATGTGATTTTACAAAATCCTGTCAGGAAATGTATTGAAGACATCAAAAAGCACAGGATCCTGTGAGTTCAAATGCCTTCAGCTGAAATCACCCAAGTGAATCAGCATCGGGCAAGGACACTAGCTCAGAAGGTGACATGACTATAGCAATTCGTCTCCGAAAAATGGAGAGAGGTTAAATGCAGGGCTATAGTAGAGAAAATGGAGAGAAGAGAGTTTAGGGATAGCGACACATAAATTTTTATTTTGTTTTTACGATTTTGTAAATGCTTTTTGCCTTGGCGAAGCCGAGGTACGACTGTACCTTCGAAACAAGTCATAACAATTTTTTACATCAAGTGAATTAGGTGGTATTCCACATAATAATCATTAATAAAGCTTAGAAATATCTGAAATTATAGAAGTCCGGCCTTATAACAATTATGACGAGAGACTCAGACATGATTCTACTGATAAAATTAGAAATATTGATTTTATATTTTGTTAAAAAAAACTGTATAGTACTAATAAAGGAAGAATCCGATAATTATTTTATATATTTGTGAAAGAAAAATAAATCTCCTTTTGATAAAAATTAAGAAGTTGTTAAAATAAGGTGTTGGGGTTTACGGAGTAAGTTCTAAATAGCACAAGGATGAAGTTGAAATGAAAGTACATATCTTGCACGGGATAAGAGGAGGACGCTCTGAATCCTCGATTAAAAGTCTGTAGCGTATATCCTATGTACGATATACTCTAAAAGGAAAGCACGGTGAAACTTCTCTATCTGACCACCCCTCAAAACGGCTACTTTTTTCTCCGAACCATGACTCGCCGCCATAGGGAAGTTTCACTGTAAATTATTAATTATATCAACACGAGCTGAATATCGCTACGGAGTACATTCAAATTAAATACAACGGTCAATGTATGCAGTCAATGGTTATATATATATATATATATATATATATATATATATATATATATATATATATATAATCGTAACGGATATTTTTATAGACAAAATAATGTAGAAGAAAATATTCAAATTAAATACAACGGTCAATGTATGCAATTAATTCGTTTGTTTAATATCCATAAAACATACTAATTTGAATTAAATTCTTTAAAAATTTTCATCTCAGTGGTTAAATTTTATCTACAAGTATCACAAAAAGAAAAGAAACAACGTGATCAGCATTTATTTTAAATTATTATTTTAAATGCTAACTTTGAAAAGTTACAAAAACAGCTTAAAAATTTTATTTAAAAGAATCTAAGAATATTTTTTTCAAAAATCTTTCTTAGTGCACCCCTACACTATAAGTAGAATCGCCAAGCAAAATTTCAGCCCTTTATGACCAACGGTTTGGTCTGTGCGTTATCTGTCAGTCAGTCAGTTACGGAACTGTTTTATATAAATAGATAGTATATTTTGTTTATTTATTTATTTCACCTATTTATGGCAACGTGAGACATGCATCTCCTTAATTTCCGGATGGTTATGGACTTAATATCAGGACTAACTTTTTAAATTTAAAAATTGCTGGCCGACCGAAATTTTGAATAGAGCACTGCAGCCGCTGGAATCCCTCGGGCCCCTAGTATCGTTTTCCGTTTTCCGCGGAGCGACAGACAGAGCGAACTGGACGATGAACTTGCACATTATAGGGCGGCGCTGCTTTCGCGGCTAGATGGGATCGGGGATTACCAAGACTGACCGGGACAAACAAAGATTCCAGTTGAACCATTACTGCCATCTGTTGCTAGAATTTTAAACTGAGTTGACAAATTTAAATTTTAAAGTTAGGTTAATATACTCCTAAAACGGTGTTTCTTTAAACTTATTGTTCTACATTTTTTAAATACTTTCTTATCAGTCTTTTTAAAGACGCTTTTTTAATATTCTATCCCTTATTCATCTTTTTAAAGTTTCTTCTATGGGGGTGGATGTTCTAAACTGTGTAATATTTTTTAATTAAAAGCCCATACTTAATATTTCATAAAATGTCATTTTTTGACGTGATCTATACTTAAAAGGTGTACTATTTATTTCATAGTTCTTTTTTCCTTTATTTCCAATATTTTATTCTTTTTTTAGTTATTTTTCTATTTTCATCTTTTTAGGATTTTTTTTTATGCTCACAAGTGTCATATTAAACAATATACTTTTTTCTGCTTTATGTTACTGATCCGGATTAATAAACCGACCTGCATAGTATTGCCGAGTGGAACATTTTATCTGCGGATGCCGTATATTAGAAATATCATTCTTGATAAAGAAAACAAATTATGATATTACATTTATATCTGATTGTGTTTCAGAATCTGGAAAGTTAATGAAATATCATACTCAAATCCCAAGTATCCATGGATAGTTTATCCTTATCAAGTCCTGATTTTCCATTTGACCCGGTAGGCCCGGGCCTAGGGGCCCCCGAATGTTGGGGCCCAAAAAAATTTTTATTTTAAAAGAAAAAAAGGAAAAGATTGCCCTTTTTTTATTTTGCCTTTTTTAATAGCAATTGTTTTATAAATCTTTTCAAATTTGATTGATTGATTGGTTCATCATATGTATAGTTATATGTATAGTTCATCATATGTATGTTTAGTGTATATAAGGGATTAATAAGTTTTTCTGGTTGCATTGTATTGTATATTAATGATGAAGTAAATATGTTGTATTGTTTTTTGTTATTTGATAATGTTCTAGGCTTCTACGCTTCAAATAGCCAATTCTTGGTAAAATGGTACTTTCACAATGATTCATGATTATTTCTTTTGTATGTCAATTTTGGGAATATTACGGCCACATCAGTGTTAGGGGGCCCCCATCCCAAGTTGTGCCTATAGTCAAGAATTTTCTAAATCGGGTCCTGATCCTTATATTATATCCTTATTTTATCGGCCGAATTCCAGCGTTAGGCCAGTATAACTCGTTCTCACAGCAATGCAAGTAATGGCGGGAGTATTGGTCTCCTCCGAAGAGAATATCCACTTGAAAGTGGTCACACGGGAAGAGTTATTTTTTCATGAGGGTGGAAAGTCAACGGGAGAGGAGGAGATTGTCACCAAACATCCCCCACTTTTTGCCAAATATTGGCATTTGCCCCAAGGAAGAGTCGAGCAGATGTTTCTTTCTGCCGATGGGTAGTGGTAATGGTGTGCCCTCCCTAAGAAAAAGCAATGTTTACAAGAGACAAATGGGAAGAAATACACATCTGCAGTTAACAACTGAAAAGATATTTTAAACGCTATATTACCTATTGGAACTATTATACCTA
Organism: Dolomedes plantarius; assembly: GCA_907164885.2. Classification (NCBI taxonomy): domain Eukaryota; kingdom Metazoa; phylum Arthropoda; class Arachnida; order Araneae; family Dolomedidae; genus Dolomedes; species Dolomedes plantarius. The sequence goes on along the minus strand of OU015496.1, from coordinate 160,567,204 downwards.
TTGGAATATTAACTGCCGTGATTTGCTGTGTATTCTGAAATGTTTAAACGCTGATTTATTTTTCCACGTTATAAATTTGAAACTAAGCAAAACATCTTTCATGTTTTTATTTAACTTTTTTAAACTGGCCAAAAATATGGCTAACAGTAACCAAGTTATGAGAAGATATTTCACAGATGATGAAATTAGACTTTGACAAAAATTTTCCCTATTCAAATTGCGGAAAAATTTGAAATTTTTATAGAGTGTTGAAAAAATTAACTACATGGGATTTTTCATTAGAAGAGGTCATTAGTGTAGTCACCGTGTAAGGTTTACATAAGATTCAATTCACAATAATCGAACTTTTAAGTGCATAAATTTAAAGAAGCCGCTTAAAATATGCTAATTTCAGTATACGCTGTTGGTATAAATACCGAGCAGCTAAATTACGAAGTGAGAGGTCGAAGGACGTGAAAGGAGGAGTAGAGCTGACGAAACAAAGCATTGAGCTGGAGCTAGGCCTAGAGTCTGGTTTGTGTATAGTCTAGTTTTGCGAGCAGCCGCTCGAGGCGTATAGCTATGTTGCTTCAAACCTACGCGAGTTCTTGTTAGGCAAAACTCCAAACGGCCCCCAACTCCACGTGGTTCCGTCCGGTAACTGGACTTGTCCAGGCTAAGGGGGCATGAGTTGGTGACCTAGTCTTACTCTACATTGAGTAAGTACTAACAGGTTCCAAGACCCTAAATCAAATATTGAATCTACAGGACTCTAGTGAGTGCAGGTCTGCACGCAGCGACTTTGGATCTTCAGCCAATCATGCGGTATTCCCTTCGGGTGGGTCGGCTTAATGTTTAGTAATTATCCATATATTATAAAAATAAGTGAAAAAAAATTATCCGTAAAATTTCCAACATGCACGTAAATGAATGAAATTACCATTGTATTGCCTTTTGTTTTCGTACATCTGGTGCTTGTATTGATTTTGTTTATGATTGATAGAAACTCTAGCAAGGAGGAAATTTTTACTTTTGGTTTAGTACATCCTGGGCTTGTATTGATTTACTTTAAGGAGCGTTATTCTCATGAGGTATCGAGGGAAAAAAATAATTATTGAAATGTTACATTCATCTTATGCTAAAATTTATATTGTATCAGAAAGTTATATAAGTTTTTATTTTAAGTAATTTCGAGTGTAAATAGTTTTTGATTCAAATAACCATGGCCTTTTTTTCCAAAGCAAAAAAAAAGTGATCTTCAGACTTTGGCAATTGATATGGGGAATGGGAAAAACAGATACAGTTTGAGATTGAAAAGTTAAAAATTGGGGATGAGTAGAAAAAACGCCAGTTAGAACTGGAGAAATTAAAAATTGAACCTATGCAGGTATCTTCGACTGTAACTTCTTAATGAGGAATTTGCGTGTAGTGTTACCGCTCCAATCAGCGAGAGGCGAACGATGTGACATCAGTTCTCCCCCCCCCCCCCATTCACTTAGGGAGATGCGCGACGTCACGTGACAACTACGTGATTTATTGTGTTGTCCCAATAAATATATATTAAAAAACCTTCTGAAGGAATCTCTGATGGAGTCGTTTCTAATTCCCTAGAGGCACCTCAAACCAATATATTGGTAATCCAGCCATCGAACACAGCCTGCATCTTCGAACACTGGACTTACGTTTCATATTCGCTAGTAAACATGGCTCTCTCCCCTGGATAAACAACAGAAGCCTCTGAAGTAGTAATACCGTCCTATATATCGGTGGACGCCACTTTATATTCCATATGCTTGAAAGTACATTCGAGTTAGCAACTCCCAAAGCTTTATCTGAATGGAAAGCAAAATACAACTATGTTGTCGCCCACCTGCCGCCTGCAACAGCTACTATGGTGCGTGACGTTATAATGAAGCCAGATACTACGCACCCATACGAGGAACTGAAAACTAAAATCCTCGAAAGATTCGGAGAAAGCCGAACACTTGAAATACGCAAATTACTAACTGGCGAAAGCCTTGGAGATAGGAAACCCACCGAATTTTGCGTTTAATGAATAGGAGAGCAGAAAATCGCATGTAGGCGACGAACTTCTTTTGCAACCAACCAATCAACCAAAAAACCCATCAACCAACCAACCAACTACCTTCCAATCTCATTACCAGTGATGCTGTCAAACAACCCATTACCTTTACCTATGTGTCCGCGTTAATTAAAACAATGAGAACCTTAAATCCTACTTGCCACTGCCGTCATCAACGAACCAACAAACCAACCAAATAACCAACCAATCAACCAACAAACCAACCAATGTAAAACTACCTTCCGATCTCATTACCAGTGATGCCGTCAAACAACCCATTACCTTTACCTATGTGTCGGAGTTAATTAAAACAATGAGAATCTTAAATACTTTTGCCACTGCCGTACATGGCAGGTCCGAAATTTATGTCAATCCCTCATTAAAAATCTATTCACGTGTATTTTTAAGATCAGGCAACGTCAATCCTCCCTTATCACCTTGTTACACGGGACTCCCATCTAGTGGTCGACAGGAATGACAAAACTTTTGTTTAGAATTAAACGGAAAACAGAGTACAGTCTCTATTGATAGCATCAAACCTGCATATCAACTTTCAGACTCTCTTGAACCTTATGGACCTCAAAAGAAAACTGAGCCCATGAATGCTCAAACAACTCCCGTCGAACAGACCACCGCCAGATCTGGTCGCAAAGTTCGTTTTCCACAGCATCTTGTTACTGAATATTTTGTGTAAAACATTTTGTATTATGAATTGTACATAATTTACCTATCTTTTTATTTCATGTAATGCATATGTAACCTCATTTATCTCTCTTGTAAATCACGCGTATACCAATTTCCTTCTCGGCATCATACGAATTTTCATTTGTACTCCAAACTGTTAGTATAATTCTCACTATGTACTTAGTATGGATTAATTATCAATTTCCTACAATCGTAACTACGTCACTGAGGGCATACTCTGTAATGTTCCTGCTCCAATCAGCGAGAGACGAAACATGTGACATCAGTTCTCCCCCCCCCCCCCTTCACTTACGGAGATGCGCGCCATCACGTGACAGTCGAGGAAAAATAGGGATGCGACATCGATGTCGATGTTTTCAAAACATCGATTTATTGAAGCCGATGTTTTTTTAACATCGATGTTTTGTGCTCGATGTTTTACGTTGTTTCGATGTTTTTTTTAATGAAAAAGTACCTAAATAAAAAAAATTACCACGTAGCATAATTTTCACACTCAGTAAATGTCTGAATTCTGAAAAGTATGAATACAAAAGGGGGAATGCTTCCTTAGCAAACAGACAAATGGCAATTAACAACCAATGAACCAATCAGAGCGCTTGGAATGTTCCTGACATCAAAAACCTTCCATGGGGATTTATTTTACAAATAGTATATACACGAGTGCATCCATTTAAGTTTTGTTTTGTTCTGGTTTTATATAAGTTGACGTTAATATTATTAGTAAGATGCCTCCCAGAAGTACCGTTTAGAAATATTTTTACAAAACCACTGACAAATTAGCGAAATGCAATATTTGCCTTAAGTCCCTCAAAAGTTCTGGCAATACCACGAATTTATCTGGACATTTGAAGGCAAACCATGGCGGTATTTACAACGAGAATTTTGAGTCATCAATGTAGCCCAAAGCAACCAAGATTTTGTCATTTGTGTCTGCCCAATCAGAGAGTAAAATTAAATCACCCCCTCCCCCCACGACTAACGGAAGTAACATTAATGTTAGAGATTACTAAACCAGTTTTAAAAAATGGATGTTCTAAAACATCGATGTTTAAAAACATCGATGGTTTTTGGGCGATGTTTTATTAGCATCGATGTTTTAATATTGAATATCGATGTTTCAAAACATCGATGTTTTGTTATCGATGTCGCATCACTAAGGAGAAATCCCTCTCACTGGTCGGACGTGGTGTGTCGAGTGACGTTCTGCATGTAAAATAAAAATAAATATATATTAAAAAACCTTCTGATTAAGTCGTGTCTAATTCCCTAGAGGCACCTCGAACCACCATATGCGAATCCACGAACTACCTTCATACTCCAAGTGAGTTCATTTAAAATTATGAAAGAGGGTAACGGCGTTACAAATAAAAAGCCATCATGTATGATTCTGAAAAAAAATTAAATTAATTATAATAGTAAATTTTATTGTCACTGCATCTCATTTTGTCTCCATTGTGATATAGCTACAATGTCAATAATTTGATTTTTTTGACACTAATTCAAATTTTTCTTCCCGTTCAAAAAACGTATTGACTTTCAAATATCTCATCTTCAAACATAAAATAATAATAAATACTTTCGTATTTGACAGCTCTCTCAAACAACGCTCTTTTCGAGAAAATAACACTCTTTAAAGTGTTAAAGAGAGCGACAAAAGATCTCGTTCATATAAATTCACTCCAAAAATTAATTACTTTTAAAATACCCTCTGCTTTATTTTTAACGTAAAATCAACTTTTTTTTGACGTTTTATAAAAGGAGAAGAGTTTATAGAGATTCTACGCTCACTTCTACCCAGACTTGAGTGTATATAATTTGAAGTGGCACTCTATTTGAATTTGAAACAAACGCAGTTTATACATGAAACAATGTTTATTGAATTCGTTGCACATATAATTGGCTTTTACAGCAATAAGCATACGAACTACTTGTACGGAATATAAATACAGCTTTCAAGAACAATATATTTTTCAATACTCACAAACAGTAAGTCAAACCAGCAGTACTGCCACGTAAACTTCTGGCCCGCTAAGCACTAGCGCAGGATAACACCTTTTCAACCTTAACAACCTCCCCTCTTTATTAATGACGCTGCGTGGTATTTATACTAAGCGCGTATGCCGAAATTAGCATATCTAAAGCAGCTTCTTTAATTCACTCAAAAGTTCGATTCTTGTGAATCGAATCTTGTGTATACCTTACAAGTTTTGATCAAACACGAATGAACTCGAGCGGAATGTATAAAAATTCTCTTTTTATTGAGTATCGTCGACCAGAAAACTCGTTTTACTTTTGTAAACATTTAACTTTTTAAAATGTTAGTCGAACCCCCTTTTAAATAACTTAAGAATGCCGGGTAACACCCATATTGGATTTTCTCAGCTCAATGTTAACCTATGGAGAAAAAAAATTTCCAATGATTGTCGACTTGTATTTAAAGATTTTTTAAATCTGTACTCCGTAAAAGAGAAAGAAATGGTACTTTTCGGTTAACGGGGCATTGTACGCCAAATCGCCAAATATGGTAACCTGTTTATTTCACCTCACGAGTAGCTATTCAATGACGTTATTGAAAATTAGCGGGTGAACATCGATGCAGCAATTTTCGTGTTTTTTTTTTTTTTTTTTTTTGGGTAGAAGGGCTGCTTTATTTTATTTTTATTTTTATTTTTTACTTTATTTACTTTTTTTAAGGAAAGGATGAATTGAATCGGTTATTTTGAAAAGGAGTCATCTCTTTTTTTTTTAATTTTCATGAGAAGCAAAAAAACTATAACTCGTCTTCGTGCATTATTAGTTAGACTAAATTTAGTATTTCTTATATTTATAAGGCATCAATCCTGATGCAAAAATATAATATGTTAATATTTTTGGAAACTTGGGAGGGGGGGGGTAGAGCCAGAAAATTTGGCGAAAGGGGGAGATGAGTTTTTGAAAAGTGGAGATGACTCCTTTTAAAAACGACCGATTCAATTATATTCGTACTTAACTGAATTCGTGTGGCGTCGATTCTCGATTGCAGGAGAAGACGCAAATGTTTCCGGCAAGGTTAAACGAAATCGGCAGCTTTATGCCTCCTGTGTAATCTGAAATTAATGTGGTAAAATCCATTTTGTATTTTTCTTATTTCTGTGAATTTCTGTATTTATCTCTGTTTTTGTGTGTATTTATATTGAATTTATTAAAACAGTCATTATTTTATTAAATCCAAAATATTTCTTATCTCTCGAGCTCGATTTTGCGCCAACATTTACGTTTCGCGCCAAGTGGTGCTCCGTTAGAAATTTTTTAACTACGGTAATTGTTTGCTGCAGTACACAGTATTTTGAGATCAGTTCTTCGTTAAACTTAAAAGAATTTAGCTTCAAATACGCAAAAATATTCAATGCATTCGTGCTATTTTTATTTATTTTCCTCTCGTTTCTCACCGGATCACGGGGAAATGAAGAACAAAAAAATGAAGAACTTCTGTAAACATGGAAGTCACGCTTTTTCTTTTCAAGAGTCGTTTGGCATTCGAAGCTAGAGAAGTTGGTCTCAGGTGCTCGTAGTCCTGAAATATTCGATTAAAGCACACAGGATGTTTGACTGCACAGGAAACTTCTGATGATATTTGTTGTTTAAAAAAAATCATATGGGAAACATGGATGCGTTTAGAGGCTTTCATGTATGAAATGAATTTGGACAAAAATGTAAAGTAAAGAAGTAGTTGAACAGTGGGGCGTAAACTGTAAGTCATGGCTGGGAAATTTTTTTTCAGGGAATTTTTGCAAGTTTTAGTTTTGTATTAGTCTGTTTGAAGCATAAAAAAAGAAACGTATTCGGATACCCTTGAATACATTCGTAGTAAACAAACTGACGAACTTACGAAGCTGTTTTTCTGCACAGTTATTTGTATTTTCTTTTTTATTCCCTATAAATAATAAGTTGTATAATTCGTAGATTTTAATCAGGCTACTATAAAAGAAAATTCCACTTCATGTGATATTATCTCTCTATCTATCTATATATATATGCATGTGAGGTGCAGTCATTTTCAGAGGGAAAAAAATATAATGACTCTCATTGAACGGAATAATTTTAAGGGACGTCTCGTTTGGTAAGATACAGGCTTCAAGGTTATTTAGAGGCATCCGTTCGACGAACGATTCTGGAGTGTCGTTAAAGTGGTGTGCGATTTCTGTAAAGAGAAGTGTCTGTTGCAAGAATATATGGTTGAAAAAGGCAGCGAGACAGAGATCTCAATGTCTCTGGTTCGATGCAGGTCACTGACAAAATCCACCGCCCTGCATTTTCGTCCAATTTCACAAATTTACCTCTGGAGGTGCGGGGTCAAGTATTCCGGTCTCATCACTTGACTCGGTTCAAAATTACGGGACCGGTCCTTTGGCCAAGTCGGACTCCGACCCTTGTTTTGCTTTTAAAAACCGGAGCCGCACCGCTTCGCCCAATAGCCGTTATGGACTTGAACTGACAATATACAGTCGGTGAAGGGGCATCAGTCACAACAACAACAACGAACACGCACACACACATACATATATATGTGGGTGGGTGTGTGTGTAGGTGTAGAGTCCGGGGGGTAGAGATGAGTGTTGGTATAATATCCAGGGGTATAAAAACTAAAAGTTAATTTACTGATCTATATTTATTTAAAGTTAGAAATGTAGGCACAACATACTATAACACAATATAACAGAATGTAAACACGTTAACTCTAATATTGTCCTAGCTCTTGTACACGGCCCGCTGCGTCCGCGTACGCCAGCTTCCAATCTCTGAATGTCCAGATGCATAGACGTAAAACTATTGCGTTGCCTACCACGCCCTCTGGTGAATTTTTCATCCGACAGCGCTCGGCCATCAGACCTGCAGTATCCTCGCTGCAAGGGAACAAATCTGAAAAAAAGAATAAAACAGGGGGAGAGAGAGAGTATTTACAGAGAAGTGTGTGGACAGGTTAGTTAGTCCACGGTTTTAACAGATCAGCCGAAGTGTTGGTCAGGTTTGGACCTTCATGTTCTCCAAGTTTCTTAATTTCGTATCTGTCCTTGGGCTTTCTTTACATGGATCACTTCGTAGGGTCCGAGAAATGTTGGCCTTAGCTTCATTCTACTACCGAATTGAGTACGTTGGATGGCCACAAGGTATCCTTCTTTAAAGGCATGGGATTTTTTCCTTTGCTTGTCAAATCCCCTTCGGTAATCTTCCTGTATCTTCAAAATGTTCTTCTTCGCCTCCTCGTGGATCTCTTTAAGGTTATTCACCATAAAGTTGATTCTTTCTTCTTCTAAGATTTCTAAAATTCTGGAATCCTCTCTGCTTCTCATGTTGACTCCTGTCAACAATTCGAATGGTGTCTTTCTGGTACTTCTCGATACTGTTGAATTGATCGCTCTTTGCAATATGTCCACATGTTTGCACCATTTGGTTGGATCGTCTAATGGTAATTTGGATAGGATTGGGATCAACGTTGCATCTAATCGCTCTGTCCGTTTCCTCGTGGAACTCCCGAGGTAACTTTGATGTGTTCAATATTTTCATACTCACAATAGTCTTGAAATTCCTTGGAATTAAATGTTCCACCACGATCAGAAATAATACAGTGAAGATTTCCAAATATCGCTCACTGTTGTTTTAACATCGCTATGGCATCCTGGGTGGATACAGTCTTTACGGGATATAACCACGCAAACTTTGTGAAAGCATCTATCACGCTAAAGATGTGATTGTAATTTTTGTTTGTGGTCGGAAGAGGACCAACAAAATCAACATGGTACGTCGACAAAGGCACGTCTTCTTTAGGAATCGGATTTAACCAGCCTTCTGCTTTTCCTGCTTTCTTATTTACTAAGATACATTTAACACAGTTATTTATGACGTTTTCAACACATTTTTTAAGGTTGGGAAAATAAAAATCGCGTTTAACTACATCCTCAGTTTTGGCCATACCAAAATGTCCTAACTGGTGAGCGTTCCTAACAACCTCGGCCTGCATCATTTACAGTACTACCAAGACTTCCGAATCATTTACAATTTTGTATAGCACATTGTTCTTCAAAATATAATCTATTGTTTTACCATCTTCCAATAATTTTTTAATGGTTTCTATATACTCGTCATTTTCTTGGGACTTAATTATTTTATGTCTTATACCTTCGCATGTTACACTCATAACTGGATGTCTGCTAAGTGCATGTTATCGGCAGGCAGAAAGGATTGTTAAATTAGTTACCTTGTCATCCTTGTTCGTTCGTGGTACTTATCCAAGAGATGCATTGATAAAAACAAAAATACATTCTCAAAAAATAATGCCAAAATTTGAAACAAAAAGACAATTCAATGTGTCAGTGAAATAAGTAATGGAAACCATGTGTGATTAATATGGACTTTTGAAAAACATGAATATTTTTTTCAAAATAATGTTTTGCCTTAATAGACATTACATTAATATTTTTCTAAATAAGTGTGATTTGTTTATTTTAACTAAGGTCCGTCAATTAAAAATTGTTTTTCTTTCATTCCAATGTGTATTATAAGAATATGCTAATTTAAAATTAATATGATGAAATTCGCGAAATTCCACAAAATCAGTTGTTCTGTTATGGCATCTAAAAATTAGAAATACTTAGAATATGCAAGTTTTCTGTCAAAATATCATATTTTGAATATTTTAGTTACAGAAAATATACATTATTTTTATATACTATAAAAGAAATTAACAAAAAAATACAAATATAATCACTTTTTCATAAAAATATCCATTTTGAAGCCCTTTGCGGCACTTAAAAATAATTTAGTAGATCAAAAAAATTTTATATTCTTAATTTTAATTTTAAAAGACAACTTTTTAAAACTAGAGCATATTGAAATTCTGAAAAAAAAAATTTCGTTCCACCGTGATGTCCGAGTGTCTTTTAAGTGCCTCGTCCTTAAGTGCCTTTATGTGTACTATTTTTATGAAGTAAAACGTATTATATAATCTGTTTAGCAGATCTCCTGACTAAAAGGAATGTTTAAATTACATATTTTGCTACTTTTTTGTACTACAAGTGTATTCAATTTCAAAATAATTGCGAAATTTGTCAAAAATTTAATAAAAACCAAAAGTTTGCCCTTCTTGCGCTAACTGAAAACATGCACCAATTACGCTAATATTTAATTTCCGTCTTTATTTTGTTAAAAGGCAACTTTTGAAAACTAGAACATATTGAAATTCAAAAAAAAGTTTTTTTCGTTCCACCCTAATGTGCAATGAAACCATTATCTGTGTTCTGTTGCTGCAACAGCCATTCACAGAAGGCCACGCGTTTCTGAGAGTCATCTGGTTTCAGACCATGCACGGTTGTGTACCGAAATGGGTGTAGCCTCTCAGACCGTAAAAGCCTGTGCACAGTACTTTTACTCGAAGTCATCTCACGGGCTAATGCGCGTGTGCTTACCTCGGGCGTCTCTTCTACCCGCTGCAGTATTGCATCCGCCTGTGCTACCGTCAGGCCACTCCGCGGTCTTCCAGTATCGTGAAGATTGGCTGTTGGCAAGACGCTTCCCGTATTTCGCAGTCTGTCGTCCAGCCTACGGATGACGTTGACATCGGGAGGACGGCGGGGCGGATATCGACGGGCATACTCCCTAGCAGTTCGTAAGGCATTTCCATTACATCGGCCGTACATCAAGTACATGTCGCAGTAGTCACGAACGGAGTACATGGCCACCATACAAAGACTACCGGTAGCTGCAAGATGCAGCCTTTTAAATACCAGTTCAACGGCGGCTTAACGTCATTCCATGGCGCGCGCGTATGCATGACGCGATATGCGCGGCGAACGTTTTAAACATTATCGTCTGGAAAGATATGCAAATATTGTTGTTGATGTGTCCAATAAAGTGTTTTTTACTTGCACCGGCAGTGACGTCATACTTTGTTTTTCGTATTTTTCTCGTAAACTATGGATCGTACAGGAACGCTTCTTGGGGCAGTTTTTATGTACTCCCAAAGAGGAATCTAGCTGTGCAGAGTTTATGCGGTCGTTTTGGGACACCCTGTATACATTCACCTTGAAAAAATAAATGGTGTCCACCGTCTTTACCGGTATTCTAGAATGTGCTCTTAGGTACAAAAAGGTTCGGGATCCCTGCTCTAATTCAACCTGTTTTTCTAATTGGGCGAGTTCAATTTTCTCCAATTCAATTTTTTTATTTTCTAAAGCTAACTGCTCTTCCCTCTCTTTACTTTCATTAAAGATTTTCGATTGTCTGTCCTCAATTATGGACGTTAGTAAGTCTGTAACATGTTCGGAGTCATCTTTAAACGCTTTACATCCTTCAATTCTACTCTTTAACTGCACCACTGTCGACCCAGCAGGTGGTGTTTCCTCAATTTCAGTTAATGAATTGATTAAATCTTCTTTCTTTGAATTTTTACACATTTTGTATCAATCATATATATTTTAGCTAGCAGGTAAATATAAATCAAAGTTCTCCTACCTGTTTTCACTTGAGCCGGAGCCAGTCCCAGTTTAAAATCGAAATAAACAGTATCCACGAATGCATTAAATCAAAAGTTTATCCCGGCCAACCCCCACTGTAGAGTCCGGGATAGAGATGAGTGTTGGTATAATGTCCAGAGGTATAAAAACTAAACGTTAATTTACTGACCTATATTTAATTAAAGTTAGAAATGTAGGCACAACACACTATAACACAATATAACATAATATAAACACGTAAACTCTAATATTGCCCTAGCTCTTGTACACGGAATGTCAAGCTCTTGTCAAGGAATATATATATATATATATATATATATTCCTTCTTGGGTCCGTATTCTTGGGATACATGCTATTCCACCCCGTAAGGAAAATGTTAATAGAACTGAGTAACCTTGAAGAAATTGGCGGGAAAGGAATACGTTGAAAATTGAGTTCAGCTTAAAAACTTCTCGAACGATCTAGATACGAATTTAGTGCGCGATATTTCAATGCAGAGGGAAAAGAAAAGTCAGACCGGTGAATGAAATCAATTATGATGGACACGCAGTGAAGGTTTCCGTGTTTTGAGATGGCCGGAAGGCCAGGTTTTCAATATGGGTTTGAGAGTGATTTAACTCTGAAATGGAAGAATAAACGTAAGAAAATGGGCATTGTTGTATGTATTTAATGTGTTGGAGTGCCTTACCACGACGCCACGGACTTGTATGAGTACGAAAGATTGCAAAACCATATTAGAATAGCGAGCGTGATTCGACACTCGTCTTATATATACACTGCTGGCCACTGTAAATGCAACACCCTAAAGGAAACATGCAAATAACATGAAATTTACAACATGCATTAGCGGAGGTGAGATATGCAAATGATTGGAATTTCAGCGCAGACGCTCATCACGCGCGCCTGTGGCGCCACTTCAAAGCGCTATTTAAGGCTTGGAGATTTCGACGATTTCAAGTTCGGCAATTGTGTTTTTCTTGACGTTTTTTCAAAAAAACGATCAATTATGCCTCGTCGAAAACAGCGATCATCTTTTGATCAAGTATCCGAGTTCGACAGAGGAAAGATAGTGGCCTACCGAGATTGTGGATTATCTTTCAGGGAAATCGGTAGTCGTGTTGGACGAAACCAAACAACTGTAATGCGGATATGTGATCGTTGGATGCAGGAGGGTACGACGGACCGGCGTGTTCGATCGCATCCACCTCAGCGCACCACTTCACGTGATGACAGGCAAATTGTGCGCATGACAGTGACGGATCGCTCAGTCACATCACGAACCATAGCACAGCACATGCAGTCTGTAACGCATCATCCAGTGTCTGCGCGTACCATTCGACGCCGTTTACAGCAGAGTGGTCTGTCCGAAAGACATCCATTGCTTTGTCTACCCTTGACGCAGAACCACAGACGTCTCCGCCGCCAATGGTGCGATGACAGAAGGATGTGGACGGCAGAATAGAATGAAATTGTCTTTACTGACGAGTGACACTTCTGTCTGCAACACCACGATGGTCGCATTCGAGTCTGGAGACACCGTGAAGAGAGGATGCTGAACAGCTGCGTTATGCACCGCCACACTGGTCCTGCACCGGGTATTATGGTATGGGTCGGTATTGAATATCACTCTCGCACACCTCTAGTACGCATTGCCGGTACTTTAAACGGCCTGCGCTACAACTCCGAGGTGTTGGAGCCAGTTGCCCATCCTTACCTTCAGGGCTTGCCCACAGCCATATTTCAACAGGATAATGCGCGACCACACGTGGCACGCATTGTCCAACGGTTCTTCGTCAATCGCCAGATTGAATTGCTTCCCTGGCCGCCTCGCTCTCCGGATCTTTCGCCGATAGAAAACATGTGGTCCATGGTTGCTCTACGATTGACCCAGATTCCATCCCCAGCTGCCACAGCAGATCAACTTTGGCAACGTGTGGAAGCTGCTTGGTCTGCTGTACCCCAAGAACTCATCCAAAGTCTCTTTGAATCAATGCCGAGGCGTGTGGCAGCGGTGATCTCCAACAATGGCGGCTACTCTGGCTACTGATTTTGGCAGGAACCACACTTCACAGAAGTCTATAAATTTAATCATTTGATACTTGGTCAACATGTTATCTACAAAATAAATTTTGTTGTGATATCTCTTGTCTTTCTTGGTGTTGCAATTTGGGTGGCCAGCAGTGTATATACTAGCTGAGTGGCAACCCGATGTGTTGCTTTTTTTGATTTAAAATGAAATGGCTTTATATCTTAAAGATTAAAAACTGTTTATTCCCTTTTAAAAATATATTAGATTTTTAAAAAAAATAATTATTTAAAATTTCCTTTTTCAAATTTTGCATTTTAAACAAAAAAGCTCATTCAATTACAAAAAAATTCTAAAGGCTTTAACTTCTCCTTTCCTAAAACTAAAATTATTTCTGGTACTTCAAATTTATTTCAATTATGTACTTGTAATATGTTCTTGCACCCGACGGCGGCTGGTTTCGAACCCGGGACCTTAGGATTAGACGTCAGGAGCGATACCTCTGAGCCACCGCTACTTCGGTTAACGGAACTTTGAGAAGCAGAAAGGAGCTGGCCCACCCGGAATGTCAACTTTTTCTGCTGTCCTCTTCTATTGAGTTCGGCAGTTTTAATTGAATAATTATAAAAGTTTAAATTTTTGAAAGTTGAGGATAGCATCAGTGCACGCGTCTCGGCCGTCCGCGTATATCGGTACCAGTCGCGATATCCTGCTATGCTCGGTTCGCGAGATTAGCCCGTCCCCGTGTCTGCTAACTAACAAACTAACATTTGTTTACCTTCAGCTGTTAATAGTAAGATACAGTGGAATCTCGATCGATCGTTTTCGGATTCATCGTTTTTCCGCATGTGTCGTTCATTTTATCCAGTCCCAACGATCATATTGCTTTGTTATGTTTCCGCATCTATCGTTTTCCCGCATTTATCGTCTATTTCAATCGGTCCCTTCGAAAACGATAGATCGAGATTCCACTGTATATATATATAATAACTGGGTAGATAACTGGGCTAGAATAACTGGGATAGACGATCACTTTAGGAACAAGTAGCAATTTTCACTTTCTCGTGACTGCTATCGTCCGCAAGCAGCTTATATAGAGCGACAGACATATCTGAGTGCTTTGAAACCTGATTGAGCAGTCAGCAGAGCAGACTATCTAAATTTAGGGAAATTTATACGAGGTATGATAGTTCGTGTTCGTTTTATGGGTCATGGCATTTCAGAGATACAGGCAAATTTTAGATTTTCAACTTCGACCACTTCAAGGGTGTACCTCCGGTAAATCATCGAATCAATTGCAGTAGTATGATCGTCGTAAGACTCTAAATTAGGGGTCTTCAACCCGTGGCCCGCGGCTCAAGGGTGCCACGCTGACGGTATTTTAGTGGCCCACCGAAAAAATTTCGATCATGCAAAACTTTCGTTTTGCATGATCGAAAAAACAACCTTATTTGAAGAAAAAAAACAACCTTAGGACTGCAAATTCTCTAGCACAAAAAAAGATCTTGAATGCCCACGGCACACAGGCTTATCAAAATAATAAACTGGTAATTGTATTCAGAATCTTAAGACGAAATAAACACAAAAAGCATCACGCCAAGGATCTTTCTTTCCAGAGCCTCACGTGCGTCTCGTCTTTCTGTATTCATTCTGTTTAATGCAATATAAAGTAATAAATACATTGATTCAACTCCCATTTTTGTAGTTTGTAGAAAATAACTAATAAAAACTTTTTTTTAATTTAATAATGTTTATAAAGGTACAAAATATTTTCTAAAACACACCATACACAAAACTTCAGTGACGTGTTTTGAAGGAATTTATCCTTCATCATCATGCTAAAAAAAGCAAGTCATCAAGGAATCACTTCAAAGTCTGAAGCTCGTTTGCAAAAAATAATACATTTTTTTATTATACTGGTATCCTAATTTTTCTGGCACTTTAGTGATATATATATATATATATATATATATATATATATATATATATATATATATATATATATATATATATATATATATATATGTGTGTGTGTGTGTGTGTGTGTGTGTGTGTGTTTGTATAAAGTGAAATTTATTTCTCTATTACGGAGTACAATTTAGAAAAGAAAACATATATCTTTAAATCCAAGTCAGCTATCCTTAGGCAAATTTTCTCTGTCGGTTAACACTGAGTTGGGGAATCCAATAGGGTTAGTACACAGCAGCCTTAACATCGCGAATCTATAGTAACATGACCTGAAGTCTACAGTATGCTGCGAGAAAATTTCCTCCCGGTATTTTTCTAATCGTAGTTTAGGAAATGCATAATTTTTAATTATGTTTTAGGCATTTGAGAAAAAGATTTTTGAAGGCCAGAAACATGTTTTATTTTAGAAATATTTTTATTTTATTTAATTTTTTTTTAATTATTCACTGTTTTGTGAATAGATTTCAATAAATAAATGCTCGTAAAAAAGTAACTACTGATAGTTTATAAGTAATAATAACTACGCGCTCTTAATTTAAAATTATTTAGTCTCACTCAAACAACATCTCAATTCAAATGTATGCATAAGCTAATCTGCGATTAGAATAATAATGAGAGGGAATTTTTCCATTGGTTACTTGGAACGAAGATCTGCAAAGTCAACTGATGCACTTTATTTTTTAAAAGCGCCGATAGATAGCGCCACTATTCCAGTTAAATTTACAACAAATACAAGACTGATGGATTTATAAAACACAAAACTTCTCCTGATGGATTTTTAAAACAGAAAAATTCGATTTTCTGGGATTATAATTTTGAAATAAAGTATAATTTATTAAACGTATATTTGTGGTTGGTTTTCTTCTTTTTTTACAACCCTACTGTTTTCAGAATGATTAGTCATAATTTTCATTTACAATGAAATTTTATAAACGTGTGTTCAAATGCTTAGAATTTTGTTGCACCTGATATTAAAAAAAGCATTTTAAAAATCAGGATTTTCCGAAATGGTGTGCTGACACTTATAGTTTTCACTAATTCATCCTCTAGCGATTTTTTTCCCATCACATACGCAAGAAAAATGAGAGAAAAGATGCAATATTCTCAAAACGATAAGTGAAAATAAGGATTAATTTTCCGTGTTTCGTAATGAATATTAGACTGAATTTCTCAACATATAACCCGTTGGGTGGGCCAATATCCAGATGTTAGGAAGAAGAGGTTGGCAAAATTGCATATGGCAGTTGTGCGCAAACTATGGGTCGCGAAAATAATTATAGGGGCCAACGGGTAGTGTGAAGTAAATTTATAGCAAAACGAATTATTTAATTAAAAAATTTGCTTTAGATGCGCTAATAATTTTTAAATCATGCACTTTTTTGATTTTAAATTTTAATGATTTTTATCTAAATGAAACACAAGTACACACTAATATTTAAATATGAAGTTTTAGTCCCTTGAGATTTGCCAAAAAGAAGTTCAGAAGGTAAGCAAGACTTTTTTTAATTTTATTATGCAAAGTAAATATATACCGAAAAACTACAGCTCCTTTATTTTTAAAATACAGTAACCACCGCTTATAGTGATCAGTGGTTATAAGAATCAACCGTTTATAAGAATCAATATTGCAAAAACAAACACAAATGTATTATTTCCATGTTAAAATTTTCGCTTTAAAGAATCAATCCACTGGTTATAAGAATCAGCTTACACTCTTCGCTCCTTTCATTTTTCCAAAAAATCCACTTAAACCCTCAAAAGGCATGAAGTTATTTCTTCAATGTTTTTTAATGAAAGAGTGATAAGATGGGATGGAATACAGTCGTAAAATCCATCCCTTTCTTTGTTAGACATAACATAATAGTTTCCCCTTAAACGTTTTAGCACAACACTGTCCAATTAGCTTGACCCGAGGGCATCTTTACCCGTCCGGGTCCGATTTCACTTTTCTCCTCTGACAAACAAAGACAGGGACTCTTTTTTTCCCACCTCCCACATACTGGTTGTGGATTCCTGGACCCTGAAACACATAAACAGCCTCCTGAAAACTTCATTACGTCAAACTACCATAGAAAACTTTTTCTTGCTCCCTTCCTGTAGTTGAAATGTTAAACCGTTATGCAGGTATGTTGTAACAAATATTTGATTTTTTCTTCTCTTACTATAATTATGTGTATCTACTTATAGGTCTAGAAATTAAGATGTATTTTTGAAATTATAAAAAATAATTTTTATAAAAGATAATTAGCGTAAATTAAAGAGTATTTTATGGTAAATTATCTGTGTGCCTGTCCAAAAACCTAAATTTTGGCTATAAGAATCAACCGTTTATAAGAATCAAAAACAGTAATAACAAACGGGATTCTTATAAGCGGAAATCTCTGTAGTTTGTCAATAGTTTGTGTTGTTATTTCCTTTTTTTCTACTTTTGTTAACATTTTCCTAATTTTTGAAAAAAAAAAGCTAGTGCCAATAAATTTTCTTTGGGGTGGCGTGATTTTTTACTTAAATGGGTCAAGGTCAAAAAAACTTCTCGCCCGTAACTTTTAATTGTTTGTCCTGTCTGTTCCCTAATTACTTAAGTTAATGTTTTCTTTTTTTAAATTAAATTCTATAGCTTTTTTACGACGGGATTTCGTTTCCTGTTCGTTTTTCGTATTGAATTCACTCAGTTTCTCATTTTTCCATGTGAAGTTTTGCATGCAATGCTAAACTATACTACAATGGAGTGCTCGCCCATAGATTGTAGTTTCCACAATACTTCCTAAAGGTCCAAAAAATTTTAAGTACCACTGGTGATATACGACACTAAAATGACTTTCCCTCTTTTCTTCTTTTTACCATGTTTTTATTAATTCGAAGGGGCATCATTACACTCGCTTTCTTGTTTGTTTGTTTGTGTGTGTGTGTGTTTGTCCAGTACAAATCTTGCAATTGATTTTTAACTAACTTCCCGACTAGCTAGACATTTGAAACTTTTATAATAGCTTAGAACACGATGACAATGCATTCTTTTAATACTTTTAGCCATCTTTAACCAGGCTTGAATTCATTTTCTGTTAATTTTGTTTTGTAGAATGTTGCAGCCATCTATCGGCCGAGACGGGAATGAAAAGTTAAACGCTAGTTAACTTCCAATTCCCGAGCTAAACGATTGATTAGGCATTTGATCATTTTCTTTCAAGTTGCTGGGATAATTCATCAAAAAAAATTTTGAAAAGTATTTATCAATACATAGAATTGTCAAGTTTATATGATTCAACAGAAAATTTAAAGACATGGTATATAAAAAGTTCTTTTATCTTGTAATTATTCTCTCTTTTTCTAGATCAGAGTGGAGGGGGGATAACATTTCTATTTATACTGATTTCTATTTATACATTTTCTCCATACGTTAACATTGAGGTGAGCGAATCCTCAGTTAGGTACCTCAGGTAATCCTCAGGTTAGTACACAGCAGCTTAGCCCAACTTCCACTGTGAGCATAACAAAAAATAAAAGCATTTTATCCGTAGAAAGGCATAAAGGAGGATTTTTAAGAACAAACTTTAATTTAAAAGCTTACTTAGCCTTGAACATCCACCTCAAAAAAAAAAAAAAAATAGGAATTTAATAATTAATATGAAATGGGAAACATGTGGTAATCGAAATTTATGAAACTGTTTTCAAAGTTTTGTAGTTATGAAAAAATATGGATATATACCTTTTTTTTCTAGAAAAATTGAACTTTCATTAAAAACTTTACTTAAGTTAAACTCCACCGCAATTTTTTTTTAAATTAAAGATAAAAAAGGGGAAATGTGAGGAAATTAGGCTATAACAATATTTTTTTAATATAGAAATATGAAGGAGTACCAATATCTTATAAAAATTCATCTTTAATTTTATCGATTAATTTAATCAGCAGTAAACAGCCACCTCACCTACTTGAAAGCTTTTTTTTTTATTCTGTTAGATAAAGATATAAAACTGGAAACATCTTTGAAATACAAATCTTTGAAGTACAATTAAAGCGTTAAACAATTGTTATCAATTGAATGAAACATTATTTAAGAACTAATGAAACATTTATTAAGAAGCAGAAAAGCTGAATTTCATTACGAAAAAGTCCCGTTCATAAACGAACACCTTCTGCAGGCTGTGACTCGGGCGAGTATGGTTACCACAGATTCAAAGCTTTCCGCAGTGAAATATTCACTGCTCCAGTTGGAGCAACAACAATACGACTATTGTACTTCAACACAAAAATAAGTCTAAAAAAAAGTGAAAACAAAGAACTGTGTTCTAACGTGTTTGTTTGCGCTTACATTTTGCTCTTGCAAATTTCGCTGAATTTCAGGCCCGACGAGATCAAGGGAAAGAATTTATAATATTCCATGGATCCGGGGCCGAATCTCGACGGGTCTCTCATTTTTTAGGATTTCATAAACAATGTCTAACTATACTTTATTATTATATTTTAAATTTTAAGGGCTTTTACAAAAGAATATTTTGCTAATAGTATTTTGAACACGGTTTATTGGGAAGTGGACAAACTTTAGTTTCTGCCAAATATTTCTGAGAGTGCTAGATGACACAATAGCTTTATTCAGACGTCTTATTAGTGTAATTCTAAAGGTTCCGCCAACCACAGTGATAAGCTTATACGGCATATTTAATTGGAGCCAAGTCGTCCCCCCCCCCCCCCAACAATCCGCTCAGCAGGGACCCATTGGCTCGGGGGCGAACGACTTACTCGGACACCACCAAGCCGATTTTTTCCCTTTACAATTCGCAATCCTAAACTATCTATTTAACCAGTTTATAATGGCAACCCCGCTTAAGTGTAATTCGAAATGATTACCGCCACCCCCCACTTTCGTGTACAAGCCATTGTCAAACTGAAGACCAGAGCTGCGTAGCAATCAATACCTGCAAACTCAGCCGAGGGTTTATTTCCCCTGTTCGGTTTATGAATAGTATAGGCCTGAGGCGCCGGACGGACAGTACAGATCTGCCGACCAATTTGGGATACCCGGGGCCCCGTCTTAATTAGTGTGAGCAGATAACTTATATTTGTTGAATTTGAGCGAGTGGCCCTATTTTTCTGTGCGGAAGAATACCGTTACCTATAGTAGCGCTGCCCGCCTCACCACCGATTTATTCCAGGTTTGGTTTGGTTTGGAGCGCTACGGTCAATTTTGTGCTACACGAGGGCTAATTAGACCGGCACCTACAGTTTAAAGCCGATTCTGAACGGCTACAAACAACCATGCCAACTGTGGGACTCGAACCCACAGGATCCGAACCGAATGCCAGCGCCCTAGCCATTCGGCCATCAACTGGCCACTTTACTCCGGAGTTGCGTAGAGAATGTGTCGCTGCGTGCGTCCATTTAGAGATGTGTGCATTTGGTCTTTAGCCATTTTGTATAGATAATAAATACAATTAATCAAGATCTATGGACAGGTTTTCCATGTGTTTACCAACATCAGAAACAATATTAAAACTTAGTTTCCGTTTCATTTATAAGTATCTTTCCTACTTCCAGACATGTCTCAAAAGCATGAGTCCCCAGTAAAGTACCTGGGGGTAATCCTAAAGTACCGTACGTTCAGAAATTATTTCGTATTTTCGTGCCTCTCAGATGATGCAAACTTTTACTAGCATTCCGTAATAAGCAACAATCTGTTCAGGACAACCCGGTGTCTTATGATATCCCAGGTGATATCGCAGTGGCGAGGCCGGATTCTGGTCTGAAAGGGTTTGGTTTGAATTGCTACCGTCAACTTTTTGCTACGAGAGGGACAATTAGACAGGAACCTGCAGTTTAAAGTCGATTCCGAACGGCTATAAACACCCCTGCCAACAGTGGGACTCGAACCCACAAGATCTGAACCGAATGCCAGCGCCCTAGCCATTCGGTCCTCACCTGGCTCTGGTCTGAAAGGGATTTTAAATGTTTTATAGTTATTATTGTTATTATTATTATTATTATTTCCAATGGGAAGCAATAAACAAAACAAGAAGATAAAAAGTACAAGAAAACAAACAACAAGACAAAAATTGAAACGAAGAAGGAGACCGTAACGTATCAGTTGCTCTATGCTCTTACTAACCAATGTAGGCTACAAAGATCTCTACAGTGCCTCACAGGTCTGGGGGTGGGAAATGTTCATAACTTGTGTTTTATAACAAATAGTGCAGAAATGACTCTCTAGAATTTTCAAGCGGCTCAAATGTTAAGCCAAGCAGTCATGACCAGTTAAATGCGGATCATAGCTACCGAATCCTCCCTTGGGAAATCTGGAATGTATGCACTATTAACAAAGCCTAACTTATTAGAATTTCTGTCAATTAATTCTTCATAAAATAGGTTCTTCGATTTCTTACAATATACCCTTATATACTTCTACAAATACCCTTAAAGAATCACATGCGATCGGCCTATCATTGCAGCACCTCTCTTTGCCAATCCGCCCGCGAGTTCATTTCCTGGAATTCCGCAGTGTGTTGAAATCCACTATAAAACAACTCTGATGCTTTGTGATGACAGTGTATGAATTAGGGACTGGCATCGAGAATTTCACTGGCTTTGTAGCATTCCATAGAGCCAATCGCTTCAGTGGCAGCTCGAGAATCGGAAAGTATCACACATTTTTGGAATGTGATTGGGTAGCATGTCAACTGGATCAAAGCTGTAAGTATAGTTTCTACTTCTCTATCAAATGAAGAGGCATACTATCAATAAGAGTGTAAAAACTGAAAGCTTCACTGAAGACTCTTGCACCGACGTTTGCACAGTCTCCCTCTGTCGATCCTTCGATATAAAATCACGCATTTTCTGGGTACCTATAATGGATGGTCTTCAATGCCAAAGGTTTAAGAACAGTTTGATCAGTTTCATATTTTAAAATAGGCTACAGTAAGATAATAAAATGATATTGCACAGAAGCGACTTCACGTAGATTTTGAGGCAGAGGAAGTTGTGGTTTTCCTTCAATTTCAAGAACACTCTTCGTCTTGAATTGCCGCTTTTTTAAAACCTAACTGGTCTTTAAGAGACCGTTGATAAATTAAAGGTTCCCATTTATTCTTGAAGGGAATTCTTAACAACTTTTCATATAATAATAGGGTCTGTGGCAATCGCCACATATCTCACCAAGCGAACAGTTTGGCGAGACGTGCATTCCGGCAAACCTCAGGTGTGATGTGCCAAAATGAAGCCGCCCTCTGTCGGAGGAACGCAGAAACCAGAAACGATATTGCTGTATGCTGTGCAATGGTATAATGCCAATAAAGAAAATATTCTCTAAAGTTTTAACCTTCTGATCAGTTTAATAATGAACTGATACAGTATTCCCCATCTGTTCAGTATAATGGTATTATGATGAGTACCAGAGATACCCCATTGCGTTGTGAAAAATTAGGGAGGTGATCTCCAAAGGTAGCTATACGTTTATACATAAAATAATAACATTTATTATACAATATTATACAAAAAAGTTAGGTTTACATATTATAAATGAGAAATCTTGAATATCTGTATATTGTATCAGAATTAGGCCATGTTATATCCGCTTCCTGCGGCAGGACCATTACGGGTCGATCGCAATATACAGGCTGTTCGCACATTTTTTAGACGATTTTGGTAAGCGGTAATAAAAAATCTATTGCTGCGAAAGAAATAATTGCAATTGTACTATGTTTTTAAAAGTCAAAATTATCGTCTGCGGCTTGAAAGTTTTGTTTTTATTCAAAATGGCGTTTTTAACAAAGCAGTGGTTCGAAGGCTACATTTATGCTCTTTCCGAAGAGAAATATGCATACTCCGTTATCCAAAAACGATGGGAGAGTCATGGTTTTGTGATATCTAAAGCGTCGATAGGTAATATCGTCAACAAGAAATGAAAATAACGTCAAATTGGAGCCTCAAGTGGGACAAAAATTCCAAACAAGTATCCAAGGAAATAACGGACATCTTCGACTATTGCAAAGGTACGTTGTTTAATGTTAAAAGAAAATCCCCCTAGTCAAAGGACAGTTGCAAACGCAGGACACGCTGCAGAATTTTATATGAGAAACACTTATCCAAAGAAAAATGGAAAACAATTGTCACAATAGATGAATCATGGATGTATTTAAATGATTGTAACAAAAAAAGAGCCATTTATTATCATAAAAGGGGAGAAAAAAATTTAAGTACATGGTTCAAAGAATCGAAAGAAAGTTTTTCTAAGGGATTCATGATTGTTGCTGGTTTTTCTTATAATGGCAAGTTAAAAATAATGAGAGTGGGAAAAAATGTCAAGATTAACTCCAAATACTATCAGGAACATATTTTATCGCCAATTTTTCTGAATGAAATACCATTGCTTTACCCACAGTGAAATCAATCTGTGAGACTCCATCAGGACAAAGCTAGCAGTCACACATCAAAATCCACTGTAAAT
The DNA here is from genome assembly GCA_907164885.2 of Dolomedes plantarius. Taxonomy (NCBI): domain Eukaryota; kingdom Metazoa; phylum Arthropoda; class Arachnida; order Araneae; family Dolomedidae; genus Dolomedes; species Dolomedes plantarius. Next base: position 160,543,522 of record OU015496.1, on the reverse strand, counting down.
TTCCTAAAAGAAATGGAACAAAAAACTGGTATCAAGGCCATACCCTTCACTGATATCCCTACTAAATCTCCCGATGTATCACCTGTGGATTTTTGTGCTTTCGGACTTTTAAAATCTGCATTATCCAAACGTCGTCCCAAAACCCTTACAGGACTCTGGAAAGCTGTTCAGGAGGAATGGGATAGAATACCTCTTCTGACACTTCAAAAGGCATTATTATCCCGAAAATTGCGGTGGTAAAAAGATAGTTTGGAATAAGGGATGTCAAATAGAACATTTAAAACACAAGAATTTTATGTAATTTAGTTTTGTGAATACAATATACATCGTCTAAAAAATGTGTGAACAGCCTCTGTAGTTCAGTCTAAACAAAACTGAGTTCAGTTCGTCAAGATTTGATGTAAAAAACCAGCACTATATGAATGGGGAGAAATGACCAACCTGGGGACCTTTGATGAGGCAGCAGGGCCTGGCATGAAGTCGTTGGGGTACTTATACCGGTGGAGGCCACAGGTATGGGACTAAAATGATTGGGTCCTGCGGTGGCGGTTGAAAACGGTCATCTCCCTTTAGCAGGGGCGTCTTTCTTCTCTCCTGGTCATTGCGCAGCAGTCACCGGACTCTCTTCACAGCTCACCACCCAATCTCTGACCCTCTGCCTCAGTTCTCGTCGTTTCTCCTCTACCAAACTTGGGGTTCCTTTTCCCCCCTTTTTGGTTTTGACCCCTCCCCAGGTCGATTTCTCACTTAAATTTATTGCCGTTTCGAGTATCTTATTCGTGGGCAGGATGATCCGACATCCCCCCGGTTGACCCACCTGGTACTTCTATTTCCGCGAAAATTGTCCGTCCGTTGAGTCTTTCCTGGAATTTCTTCCTCCCGTCCTGAGGAATTCAGGGGGTGCGATGTTTCTTGGAAATTGAAGCAGGTGCATCCAATATGGCCGTTTTATGACCCGTAAACGTGTTGACGGAAAAACAAAATGGCGCTACTGTTGGAAGGAGACAAAATGTTCAAATTGTGCATCCTTCACAACAAATGGTGACCTTCTGGACGTCTGAAGTTTTTAATCTTAATAAGTGAAGACTTCAAAGACAATTCGAGAGGTATTCGAAATCGGAAGTGATCCATTCTGACTGTTATTTCGTTTAGATCAGTGGTTCCCAACTGGTGGTCCGCGAGAACCTCGGGGATGGTCCGGCAATACATATAAAAAAGTTGCCAAATAAATAGGTATTTGAAAGCAATGCTCATTGAATTCGATGGGTGGAATATATCCGATGACTATCAGGTGTTGAATTAAAATTTCTTAAATGTTTAACATAACAATTTTATTATTAGAATATGATACGTTAGAATGTGAGTACCTTAATCCTGTATCACTTCTACCTGAGGACTATTCTATACCCCCATAGCTCCCGGAAAGTCGCCTCCTCAAGTCGGTGGGGGCTCGGGGGGGGGCGCACATGGTTCAATTTCTGACTTAGTGGTCCGCAGACTTCTACGGATTGGGAACCACTGGTTTAGATGGATGCAGCGTGTCTGACCCAATGGAATGCAGATAAGTACCTCTTGATCATTTTCCTCAATCTTTTCAGTTTTTTGTGCTTAAACTCTTAACGTGTGCAGTTTATTTTGGTTTCATGATTATTCATAATGTTGATACCGTACAGATTCCCTTATTTAATAGATCAGACCCTGTAATGACATTTTCTTTAGCCACCCCTAAAGCAATCTCCGAATCCTTAACAAAATATTGTTTCACATCTTCCATCTGATGTTTCATCAATCATTCGTAAAGTGACCATTTATTTTTTTCCTCTAAACGGGACATCAACTAATTTCTAGGTAATTTATTAGACTATTTTTAGACTGAATTTTCAGGTCTGAATATCTTTTAGTTGTTTTCTTTAATTTTTCACATAGGCTTATCACGCGGAAAAAACAAAGCGATCGGAAAGCGTGTATGTGTGCACTTTGGAATTGGCATTCTTGATTTTGTCTTTTTTCCGGTCGCGTCGACCGAAAACAATACATATTAAATTTAAATTAAATAAAAAAATGCATATTTTTTCATAGTTTCTATTTATCAATAAAAAAAACCACTTGAAAATAAATCATTTATTTAGTCTTTCTGAAGAACAAATTTGCTTAAGTATATTTGGCGTTGATTTTATATACAAATAAAATTCTTGACACGATTGAAAACATTGTTTTATAGTTTTTCCCAGTCAGCAGCGCCATCTGTTGACGAACTTTGAACTAATTTTGAAAATTGGTGAGAATAAATTCCCCGGATACCTAAGCAGAATGCAGCAAACCGTACATTTCTACCATCTTCCGTTTTTCTTTAATTGATTTTTCAAATCGTCGGTTATGTTTGGGACACCCGGTAAGTGAATACTCATCAAATACTTCTGTGTCTTGTTTAGAATCAATAAATCCTTTTGCAATCAATTCACCCATTATACTTTAAGTTTCTTCCCACCTAATTATTTTAGTTAAATTTGCCCATTCAAATATTTTTAATTCTTCAAAGAACACAGTCCACTGTTCCAAATATCCTTTGCTTATTTTATAGAATTCAGCAGCTGTAATTTTCATATATTCTTCGTCAACACCACTACAGACACTTTCTTGCAATTTCGCCCTTAAATTACGAACGGAGTGGAGAAGAAACAGAGTACTTTGTTTCAAAGCCAAATTATTTTTAGTTGATTGATTTCCGTTGTTGCTTCAATTGGAGAAATACTCTGACCCTCGATCTCTAACACAGCTTAATGGAACGTTGTTGACTGTGCGTGCGTGAAAAGGAGCCATAATTCAGAGTTAGTGTTTTCAAAAAAGGTTCTCAATATGTTTGGGCATTTATCTATACTCAAAAAGTAGTTTTTTAATGGATTGTAGAGTTTCAAAATCCTCTCAACCACAAGCATAAACGCAAGCCACCTAGTTTTACTATAGCCTAGCAGTTTGTGATACTCTATGTCAACTTCATTACAAAATTCTCTCCAAACTCCCACGCGAACACAATATGTAGATATAAAAGTGTGAATATATTTTCACAATAACGCATTCAAAGTCTATAGGCAGACAATCTGCGGCAGTTTTAATTGCGTTGTGAATTATGTGTGCTCCACATACGATTCCTAGTAATGTTCTTCCGAGAGATAAATTTAGTTTTGCGTAAACATTGTTGATGCCTCGTCTTTTCATTCCGCCAAAATATCATCTCCACAAAATGCCACGATTTTTGAAGTCAAATTATTTTCTGTCAGTACTCTCATGCTGTAATTCATAATAACGTCTGATGTTTCGCCCGGTTGAACTTGGAATTCTAAAAGTTTGACTTGTGAGCCTTCGTATGGTAAAAAAAACCGAACTAAAATAATGAATGTTTTCTTGGATCCATACTTCGAAGCATCAGTTAATATAGCAACATAGTTACATTTGTTGAGGCGATCTTTTAATTCACCTATTACTATTGGCGCTATCACATTTACAACAATAGCTTCTGTTTTCGTCCGGGCACATCCAAATTTCTGTTCAAAACATGTTTGAATTAACTTAGAAGCACAATCGTTAGAGCGAAAACTGTGGTTCTCTTGCAACGTGTGATAAGCCCAGACGCCTTTCGCCGCAGCAATTTCCAGATCTTTCGAAGTTGGTGAATCCGTTTTCTTAAATAAATCAATCAATCAAGAACTTGTAGCGGCAGCAAGATTGGAATTTTTATGTTTTAACGTAGGATTACGTTCCTCAATAACGGTCCTTCGGAGAGAAAAAAATTGTCCTGCGTCGCGAGTTATAATTTTGGCAGAGTGCGAAACCCAGTAGCAGTAAACAGTTAAGTAGGAAAGTACCAAAATGCGTCAAAAGAGAGAGAGAGAGAGAGAGAGATAAGCAAACGATAAGTAATCCTACATTAATAACCAGCGGTAGTTTCGTTAGAGGAGACTACCTGAAATATTTTTTTCTGATCTTAAATGCTGGTTAATATCGCTGGCAACTCCATGGGGTATGTTAAATTCTGTACGACACTTTTCACATCTGACGTCCGATGGAGTACTTCTTTGCTTTATAAACGTGTACTTATTTTGTATTAATATTAAAAGTACACTTGCGTTTAGGCATTGTTAAAATGAAGGGTTCATATACAAGAAACTTAAATTTACTACAGGGTTACTACAACAGAATCATTCATTTTCAAAACCCGATTTATTCAAAAGTATTATGTTTACAAATATGATTGATATATAAAAATAACCACAAAATATTCAAGTTTTATGCTCACTCTACAAATGTTCTATGTGTGCCCCCTTGGTCACTAGTGCTGCCACGCCACCTGGTGTACGAACTTGAACTAGTGCTGCTACGCCACCAGGTGGCTTTGTACCAGGACATTGTTTATGTCCTGGTACAAAGCCACCTGGAAAAAACGATAGAAGAGCTGGAGAAACGGATCAGTGATGCATTGATGAACATTGATGAACATTGAGCTACAAAATGTGTGGAATGAATTGAACTACCGCCTGGACGTGTGTCGTGTGACCAAGGGGGCACACGTAGAACATTTGTAGAGCATAAAACTTGAATATTTTGTGGTTATTTTCATATATCAATCATATTTGTAAGTATAATACTTTTGAATAAATCGGGTTTTGAAAATGAATGATTCTTTTGTAGTAACCCTGTACAATAACACACGTCGATTAAAAAAAAATTATCAATCATTAGAAAGATGTGCGTTCTGTCTTGTACGTCAGACCTGGGCATGTGTGCCCGCAACCGAGGAGCGAGCGGACTACTTACAATAGTGCCGTTTACATGTGCCAAAAACCCGGGTAAAAGCAGGGTCGTTTCTTACTTTTTCCCTACGATAGGGAAAAATGCAGGGTGGATTTTCGACCCTGCTTCGACCCAGGATAAAACCAGCTAATTACCCATGATGCATTTCGAAGCTGGGAGTAAATAACATGGCGGGTTTGAATTTGTGTGAATCCATGAAAATGCAGCTAAATGATCGATGGAAGGATCTGGAACCCCTTAACGATCGCATAATTTTCAAGAAAACAGTAGAAAAGTGCCTATTTTCTTCCGGAGGATTTCATTTATTTCTGCCCATCTAGTTTAAAAAAAAAACCATCCCCAATTACATTATAAATAGAATGGTACTGCCATCTGGTATGTAAAATAAGAAATAAAATTTCATTTCAATAAAATTTCAATAACATTTTCATTTAAAGTGTTATGGTAAAATTAATAAATTTAATAAGTATAATCAATAATTAAACGTAACATTAAAATTTATTTATAAATTAATTATTTTAGAATTCACAGATAAAAATTTATTTATATCTATTTATGATTTTTTTATTTATACATGACTAAAAATTACTGAAACAAAATTGAAATCGAAATTACATTTTGATTTTATAAAAGGATTTATTAAAACAATAAGTATCTTACAATTAATCTTATAATTTAAAAAAATGCACCTATCGATTGGAAAATTTTCTTTCCAGTCTTTATTACTTCAGGAATTTAAAACAATTTCTTCTCACCAAACAGAGCTTCGTAATTTTGCCCACATTCTTTGTTGTGGAAAAACTAAATTTAGCGATGAAGCCATAGATCGTACGATTATATCTAATATCCGCATCAATCTTCTAGTTCTTATATTCCTTTTTTCCTATCTATTTTCTAAATTTATTTTTAAAAACAACAAAAAACAATCGTAAACGTTCTATAATTATCAACAGCGACTGACATGTGCTGCATTTAAATAACAAATAGACGCAGACGTAATTGTGTTTTAGAAGAGGAGTGCATTGGTCGTGTCGACTTTATCTCCTGTAAGCAAGATATATGTAATCAAGGTGGGAGTGCTCAGTAGTTAAAATTTTAAGTAATGAATTAAAATATTAAGGTAAGAATAACGCGGTTAAAAGAAAAAAAATTAATAGTAAAGTTAAATTAAAACAAAAAAGTTAATTTTAACAGAAAAAATATAGAGTTACAAGTTAAGAAAATTTAGAAGAAAAATTAGATAAGACTAATGATCCACGAAAAACAAAAAAGTAATAATATTAAGAGGCCCAGAAAAGCAGATATCATAAGAATACAAAAAATATTTTTGTAAGTTTTTCAATCTTTTTGGATTTTTAAAGTTTTATGATTTTGTTGTTGTTGTTATTTTTAAAATTTAAGAATACGAGGTCAAAAGAACAACAATTGGAAAAAAAGGCCTTCCCCAGGACCATACACTTCGTAACGAGATAAATGCGGAGTTCGAAGATGGAAAGCTAAAAATAGCAATTCAGTGAAATTGGAAAAGTATGACACCGGCTGGGATCGAACCCATTACGTGATTTACAAGGAATGATGGTGTATGAGTATCACTTCCGCCGAATCATGTGACGGCCTTTACTTCCGGTAAGACGGGTAAAAGCAGGGTGAAAATGTGGTCCCATGTAAACGGACTTCGAAGGTTTTCCCTATTAGCGGGTAAATCCCGGGTATTATTGTTGTCCATGTAAACGCAGCTTAAGTGTGAGATTAATCGGCATACCATCATCGCTGCGCTACTAGGCGCTGCCGTCGTATGATTTTTAGATTTTTAGAGCCCTTTTTTAAAATTGTTACTGTGGGTTGCTCTCTTTGTAAAAACAGGGCATTTCGGTGTCCCGAAGATGTGCTTGGGGACAATGGGACAGGCTATCTAAAAACGGGGCGGTCTCGTTCAAATCGGGACGTATGGTCACTTTAATCATTCGGGATATTTTGATGCAACCGGATTCTAATAACCCCTGTGGTATTTTTAAAAAAGGAACTAATTAGTTGCTCGAGCGAATCATCCCAGCAGGAGATATGACAGTTGTTGTCTGGGGAAGAACTAGGGAATCGGAAACCTTCAGATTTATTGCGTAGCATAAAACGTCGCACGTAATCCTTAAATGTTCCAGATAATTTAATGTTAGAATTGTTTTTACAGTGGTTACCTACTTCTGTTCAGTCAATTTTAGCTGCTGTTTCCGATTTAACCCTTGATAAAGCAGCGGAAATTTCAGATCGTAATTTGGAAGTTACCCTATCCCCAGCTGCAATATTATATGTGTCCCGCTCGACTAAACACTCAGTAGAGGACAAATTAAGGAAAGAAATCGAAAAATTAAATAAGCGCATTAACCAACTTTCCTTTTCGCGTAGCTGATCCCCACATTGTAGAAATTGGAGTAAATCCCGGGAGCGAAGTAGTAGTGCAAATTGGGATTCATCCATTTGCTAATATAATCGACGTTTTGGAAAAAAATATAAAGAACAAAAATGCGTAAGACCCTGGTCTTGGTCTGGAAATGAAAAAAGCAGAGAATAGAGGCGACTTATTCTTTGGCTCAACAGTCACGTCGCCTGTTCATTCGAGACCGGGCTGCATATTTTGAAAGACCTACGATCTCGGCACTCGCTTGCCGGTTTGACGAAAGCATCAGTTTCGCCATCTGTTGTCTTATATAGGAATATTTTTATTAAGTTTTTTTTTACTTCTACGTAATTTAGTACGTTTTAAAATCTGAATTACATATATAACACAGGATTTAAACAGATTTTAACAAAATAAATAAAGGAATAAATTGAAATAAGTATATTATTGAATTTTAAATTTACTTTCTTCAAATATCCACAGTAATTTTAATTTTTTAAATTTTAATATGTTAATTAGAAAATAAATGTATTTAATAAGCTTTAATTAAACAAATTAAGTTGCGTTAGTTAAAAAATTTAAAGTTTCAAATTCCAATAATTTAAATTTATTTTAATATAAAATTTTTAAAAAATCAAATTTTAAATTAATGAAATTTTTAAAATATAAAAATTTATTTTAATTTGGTTACATTTTTATGCTAAATTATTGAATAAATGAGGAAATGATGCTGAGTATGAAGGAATGACAAATCACTATTAAAGTTGACTATTTTCATATAACAAATTAGTTTTGATGTAATTATTAGTAGGCAAGAATAATACATTATTTTAATAATGGTTTATTTAATAATAGTAAAAATTTTATCCATAAATAGGCACATGTAAAATTATTTATCAAGAAATTTATATTGGCTTTCTCTGCTATTACAAGGTATAGGCTGAGGCAGTTCATATTTTATACCTATCAAGCTGTAAGCATGAATGTCCTTTGTTGAGGGTCATGCATATCTGTAGTTTCCTGTTGAAACCATTACATTTATAGTGAAATTTTCAATGTCTACTAACAGGATCTCTCCAGAATACAGTGTTTTATCATAATTTATCCTCACTTACTCACCAACTTTGCATTTAGTGTTTTTGATCTTTTGATCTTTCTTTGCTGTAGATTTTTTTTGTTTTATTTTCAGAATTTAATTGAAAATAAGTGCATTTGAAAATCTTGCACTGAAAGCAAGAAAGTGAGTGAAAGTCTAATACTGTATGTGCTGAAGTATATACAATCTGATAAAAATGGTTCAAAATCTTTTTCAAAACAAATATGATTACTTTCAATTATGCAAAACAAGTACGATTACTTACACATCTTAATTTTTTTTTTCAAATTTTCTGGGCTTTAAAACATATTGCATTAAGTAATTTCGTGTTTTCAAATCAGGAATACTGTATTCAATGCAATATTTTAACATGAACCCATACAGATCCCACTTTCAAACTTATACAATCATTCCAGTACTATATAAAGTATTATTCAAAAAATTTTGAAAATTTTTGAAGCTGCGCATTTTGAAAAATTCAAATTTTAAATTCAAATAAAATTAATTTTTCTAAGCCCTAATTGTGTTATATATCATTGAAAAGGGTCTTGAAAATTGCTTTAAAATGCCACCAATCTTAGCTCTCTAGCTCTTATTGTTGAAATTTTTTTGGATAATTGAATTAAAACACAAGGAGTGCGGTAACGAAGAAGTGAAAACATTCTTTCACTTCTGAATGTATTTGATTTCGTAATGTCATTTCGTAATGTCTGAATGATTATATTTGGATGTAAATATATTTATACATAGCATATTTATACATGTATATAGCGTAATACATGAATATATAATATATTTATATTAAATTGAAATATATTGAATTTGATTGTTAAATTTGAATTTATTCTTATTTATTGAAATAGACTGCAAAAATTTTTTGCACTTGAGTAATTTGTATGATTTTTTAATCTGATTTTCTTTAATTTTAGTGACGCTATCTACTGGAAAAATAAACTAATAACATAGGTTTATAATTGAATCATCTTTCCTTTTTTCGTTGGCTTTGCAAAATATGAAGTAACAAATTTAGCATTTTCAAATTATTAATTAATAAATAAATAAAAATTATTGTGGATATTTGAAGAAAGTAAATTTAAAATTCAATGATATACTTATTTCAATTTATTCATTTATTTATTTTGTTAAAATCTCTTTAAATCCTGTGTTATATATGTAATTCAGATTTTAAAACATACTAAATTACGTAGAAGTAAAAAAAAATATAATAAAAAGATTCCTATATAAGTCAACAGATGGCGAAACTGAAGCTTTCGGCAAACCGGCAAGCGAGTGCCGAGATCGTAGGTCTTTCAAAATATGCGACCGGGCAACAAATGTTGCATTCGTGGTCGACACTGGCTCTGACTCATGCATTAAAAATTAGACACAGTATAAATAGCAGTATAAAAAAGCATGTGAAATGTTATACACTTCAACAATAAGAAAATTAAAATATTGAAAAAAATTTTAATCTCTATCTAAACTTTTTTTTAAAGTTATAACGTTCTCAAAATATGACAGTTAAGAAAAAGATACCATAGAGAAAAAATAAATCATGCTACTTGAGAAAGTCCTACCACAAATTTGTATAAAATTTATATGCAAATATATTTACGTACAAAATAATGCATATGTAATACATTTCAGACATGCTTTAACATAAAAAAATTCCTGATGAACCAGTGTGATTGATACTGCATGAAGTTTTGTGACTTTCATACCATATATTAAATTCTGCAGATTTCTGTCCGAGATCAGATTTAGCATATTTACACTCAGTGCAGTGCTTTGACACCACCTCATAATCTAAGGCATAACTTGTTAATATATCAATGACACAACCAACACAAATTTGTGATGTATGTCCTCGGGTAATCCAGGTGCCGTCGAAAGAAACACCAATGTTTATTTATTACAAATGCCCAGAAGATTGGCTATGACGCCATATGTTCTCAAGAAACACCAATGTTTGCAATTGCATTATCATGAGAAAAGCCGTACTCCTTTCGAACCTCATGTCTGATTTTATACATATCTTTTGCTGATGAAACTATTATTGATTCATGCAACATTTTTCTTGTAACCACTGAAAATTTCGTTTGGCATCAAATGCATGTTTGTGATACAAAAAACCTCTAGAGTTGAATAGTGTAAAAACTTTGCCTAAAATAAAGACTGTCAGCCTATTTAATAAATTACTCGCGTTTGTTGCATTAGAGGTTAAATAAGGCTATATACATAGTATAACATAATTCATAAAATTCGTGGGTTCCGTAATGCGAAGAGGAATGTCAGGCGATTCGGCGCATCACAGCTTCAGTTTTCCGGCGTCTCTGCGAACTGTCACTCACGAGGAATTTTCATTTCCCCGTCTCTAAGTCACTAACTGCTCTACTCTTGGAGGTAACTTTATATACACTTAGCCTGGAATGTCCTCTGGGCAGTCTGGTTACGTCTTCCTTTGTAGCTGGTTCATTGCCGAGTGCGCATCCTCATCATCTAGAGGTGCCAATCGGTCTGGACTCGACAGTAGTCTATTGAATTCATTCTGTGCGCTAAAGGTGGTCTCCCACAGAGTTTCCACAGGAGAATCTAATCAGGAAGCGACAGAGTGTCTGGCTTTTTGTGTTTACAAGCGGCAACCGGTCACCTTCGGTTCAGGGGATATAAATCAATTATAAGCATGAACTCTCCCTGGGTATATCTTTTCTTGGAATCCTCACGTACTAGGGTGGTCAACATCGCTACAGTCTAAAATTCCTCCCTCCTCCAGATTTTTTTCTGCAGAGGTCTCAACGTGGGTAAAAAAACATGGTCCTTCGCCAGGACGGTTACAATAACTCTCCATGAAGACAAATGCACGCCTAACCCTGCCTCACAAGCAGACCGTCAATTTTTTTCAGACTATGGCTTTAACTCCATGAAAAAAAATTTTGCAGACGTATACTACAAACTATCATCCTTAATTAGGACACACCATTATACAAGTAATATGGAAAACAACAATACGAATTTTATCCACACAAAATACACACAGTATAAAATAATATCGCAATAGCAAAATTTCCATAAATTATTAACACTTTCACAAGACATTACATAAGAAATTAAAATATCAACACGGTTACACAAAAGAAAATAACTACAGTCAATCAATACACTTACAATACACATTAAATTATTCTTATTATTAATTTTGGCGTAGTCTGGTGCTCCGCTTAACCCAACCGCATTAAGATGCTTCTTGCGTATCTTATCGCTAGGTTTTCTCACTCTATGACATGTGTCACAAGTCTTCACGTAATTTTTATGTCTTATATGTTGTGGTTTTCCTTCAATTTCAAGAACACTCTTCGTCTTCATCGCTGCTTTTTCCAAACCTAACTGGGTTTTAAGAGACCGCTGAAAATTTAAATGTTCCCATTTTTTCTTGAAGGGAATTCTTAACTTTTCGTGTAATAATAGGGTCTGTAGCAATCCAAATATCTCATCAAGCGAACAGTTTGGCGAGAAGTGCATTCTGCAACCCTCAGATGGGCAAAAATCAAGCCCTCTGTCGGAGAAACGCAGAAACCAGAAACGATATTGCTGTATGCTGCGTAATATTGTAATGCCAATAAAGAAAATATTCTCTAAAGTTTTTACCTTCTGATCAATTTAGTAATGCACTAATACAGTATTCCCCATATGTTCAGTATAGGTCAGTATTTTGTGGGTCAGTAGATAGGGATTCACAGCAGTTTGTCAATAGTGGGAGGATAATTTTTTTTTACATGTAGTTTCCAAGGTTGTGCATGCGCAACCCCATTTGTTTCCAGCTAAACGCTTCAAAATATTGAAACGTTTGCTGACGCGATCAACAGTTTTATTTACATGAGGTTTCCAAATAAACATATTATCAAAAGTAACACCCAAATATTCGTATTTAATTTAAATGTCATACACCAAAATAGGGCAATTAATGCATATATATATATATATATATATATATATATATATATATATATATATATGTGTGTGTGTGTGTGTGTGTGTGTGTGTGTGTGTGTGTGTGTGTGTGTGTGTGTGTGTGTGTGTGTGTGTAGAATATGTACCAAATCCGTGGTACGGAAATATATTTTTAAAAGTGAATTTCAAATACAGAAATAAATATGCCAGTTACCGCAATTGAAAAAAAGAGATTTTATAAACAGCAACACTTTAGTACAGTTTTTTTACCACTTGCAGCAGTAGACAAAATAATACTACAAATCTTCGCTGGAAGTTGACAAACTCTAGCACCTATGTACTTTTCTTAACAAGTGGGAATTTAAATACAATTTTAATTAATACACATATAATAGTTATTAAAAAGTACCATACGACCTTAATAAACTCTTGAGCTAAGGTCCTCGTCTCAAGCCCGACGAGAAAATATCTTTTCAAGAAGAAAATGTCACCAATTCCAATTCTTCAACCTATCGCCACAAGAACAACTCTTTAACTCATCTTTTATTCCAGACTCTTATTCACCTAGGAAACAAAACCCGTGATGCCACACCTCTCAACCAAACCATTTTCTAACAATAGACCCAAGAGCAGGATTTATTATTTACTCCATGGTAGACGCGTGAACGTGCCAAACAATAGTTTTAATTCACGAGAACTCCAAAACATCGCATGCTGGCGATAACACGCCAAGTTGGCCCCTAACTCATAACAATATATATATATATATATATATATATATATATATATATATATATATATATATATATGGGATGGAGTTAGTACTCCATCCTTTAGTAGTGAAGTATTAGACGTTCATCGTTTTAAATATTTAATGAAATAATCTTTACATGACAGGACTAACACTTAGTATGAAATAAAATAATAAAAAAATAAACACAAAAGCATCAAAAGAGCTAAACGTCAGGAGCTTGCGGAACAACACATCCGCTTAGAATCCATGCCGCAATAGTGCGGAGTGACAGTTACAGTCCATAATGATGTTTACGCGCGAAGTCCTTCGCGCCGGAGTAGTGAGGAGTGGAAGTTGAAGTAATAATTCAATGGTGTTGCCAACTACATATTTATATATACAGTTGGCTCTCTGTTTAACGACTTTCAAGGGACCGTGAAAAATTGTCCTTAAGTAGAGATCGCCCTTAAACAGAATTTGTGAAAATATGACATTTCCCATAACGTCGGAGGGGCCGGGACTTGGAAATATCGTCTTTAAATAGAGATCGTCGTTAAGTAGAGCGTCGTTAAACAGAGAGCCAACTGTATATATATATGTGTGTGTGTGTGTGTGTGTGTGTGGGATGGAGTTAGCACTCCATCCTTTAGAAGTGAATAGACGTTAATCATTTTAAATATTTAATTAAACGAGACGATATTTACAGAACAGGACTAACATTTTAGAACATTTGGATGAAATTAAAAAAAAAACGAAAAGGCATCAACAGAGCTAACATCCGCTCAGTGTTCTTACTCTGTCAACAATGTAGTTAAAGTTACAGTTAAGTCCACTGGTGTTGCCAACGCAAACTCACATATATATATACATATATGTGTGTGTGTGTGTGTGAGAGAGAGAGAGAGAGATCCGGGAGTAGAAACAAGTTTGAAAGTGTCGTCCAGGGGTATTTCAAAAACTAAACGTTAATTTACCGACAATAATTTATTTAAAGCTAGAAATGTCGGCACATCACATTAAAACACAATATAACAGAAATAAACACGTGAATACTGATATAGTCCTAGCAATCGTACGCGGCCGCTATGTCCACATACGCCAGCTTCCACTCGCCGAATGTCCAGATGCGTAGGGGGCGTCCATTAATTACGTGAGGCTTTTAGGGGGGAGGGGGAGTAGAGCCGAATCTCACCCAGTCTCACGTGGGAGAGGGGGAGTCTCGGCAAATTTTTTCCGCAAGAAACAGTGTAAAATTGCGAGAAAACTGGGTTATATTAAGTAAAACATGTTTCTACACTAAAATATGGCTAAATCCTACCCAATAGTTCCTGTGGTCACTCTTGAGACCACAGATGAGTCCCCGAGGACTGAATTAGAATGAATATTCTTTTACGAATTTTAGTAGTTCCTATTTAAGTATTTTATTGTTCGATTTTCTGACTGTGATTCTAGACTACGTTCTTAGTAGTCTTAAATACTAGTCTTAACTAGTCTTAAATAAAAATAATTAAGCAAATTATGTTTTTTAAAAATAAATCCAAAGCAATAAAGCACAGATTAACGTATTTACACTAAAAATACGCATTTTGAAAAATCTCACGTGAGATTAGGGGGGGAGGGGGGAGGAAGTCGAGCCAAATCTCATAATATCTCACCAGGGGGGGAGGGGGTCAAAAAATCGCCAAAATCGCCAAAATCGCCTCACGTAATTAATGGACGCCCCCTAGTCGTAAAACTATGGGGTTGCATACTGCGCCATCTGGTGGAATTTTCATCCTACATATATAAATATATATTAACATATGTTACCGGCAAAGTATGAAACGCCGGCATTCTATAGAATGCCTAGACATTATATATAATGCCGTACATTTTTAGGCAAAATATGAAATATTAGAATTATTACATACTTTCCCTAGGCATTGAATATAATACCTAGGGATTCTATAGAATGACAAATGCTATTTAGGCAAAGTATGAAAAAAGGTTCTGATAAGACTATTATATAAATGACGTGCATTAATCAAAAATACAGATGTTATTCTGAAAAAATGAGAGTGCCATTAAAAAATTTGTATTCAAAATACGTAAAGAAAAATGAAAGTTGTACAAAACAAAAATTTATGCCATTCTTATTAAGGGAAACAAAATTTTCATATAAAAAAATAAGAAATTAAAATTAACCTACTTGTTGAATCATGGTAGGCATGAATGACATTTTTAATTACATTTCATTACACTTTTCACGCAAAGACATTTCATATTTTGGCACTTTGTTTTACACATACATTTGACAAATCCTTGGCCGCTTCCACTAGACTGGGCAATTGCAACTGACCGGAGAGGAGTTTCATGGTCAGGAATATCTTCAATTCTAAGCAAGTTCTTAGGGCATAGATTGAATTGTGATCTCGCATATAGTTGTTTTAAAATTTCTTCAGAAGGTCCAAGTCGGAGAAAGCATCCTCTGTCACATATATTTCAACTGCCAATATATTGCATGAATCACCTCGCCCCTTGTCGACGTCATGAATAGGAACTCGCCCAGTAGTTCCCAAAGAAGCTTTGGGAATTTTTTTTTCCAGATTCATTTTCATTTTTTTTTTTTTGGCTTGTATTTCCAGATTGATTCTAGAATTTATTTTAAGTTGAATAGCATTTTCAGTTTTGAAACAAAGGGTACACAAAATATCCATTTCATAATCTTTACTAGCATGGCCACAGAAGGTATGAATTTTTTTACGACACTTTTTGTTGTTTTAATCCACTATCGACTATAATCTCATAAATGTATTTTTAAGCAGGTTCTTTTTCTTGCATAATCTGATTAGTTTCCCCTTTTTCCATTGTTTGGACGATTTCTATTTCTTTTTCTAGCTGCTCCTCTGTATTTGTCTTTGAAAACATCTTCGGGTAGAAAAGACGTTGTAAGCCCTACTTTAGGTTTACAGCCAAAGAGAGCTTCGTATGGTGTTCTTTTGATCCCAGAATAAGCTATATTTTTCATAAATTGAACGAAACGCACTCCTTCACTCCAGCGGTCAGATTTGTTGTCCTGCATCCAAGTACAGAGCATATTTTCGATATCTTCATTAGCTCTTTCGACACTACTAGGGCCCGATTTAGAAAATTCTTGACTATAGGCAAAAACTCGGGATGGGGGCCCCCTAACACTGATGTGGGCATAAAATTTCCAAAATTGACACACAAAAAATAATAATCATGAATCATTGTGAAAGTACCATTTTACCAAGAATTGGCTATTTGAAGCGTAGAAGCCTAGAATATTATCAAATAACAAAAAGCAATACAACATATTAACTTCATCATTAAAACACCAATACAATGCAACCAGAAAACTTATTAATCCCGTATATATAATACTAGCGGCCCGTCCCGACTTTGTCCGGGTTGAACAAAATATTATACCAATAAACTTCCAGTTGATAGCCAATAAATTGTAAATCTTTTTTTACCTTAATAATAACCTAAATAATACCTTAAATTAATTTTATGTTAGTTAATAATTAAAATAAATTTTTTTAAAGAAAAAGGCGTGTCGGAGAACGGCTAGGTTCGAACCGCTAGCGTCAGAACAGAAGCCCACCGCGATAGCACCACGCTAAGGATCGTTGAAATCTTCGGAACAAAAAGCGGTAGAAGACAGTAGCGGAAACAATGGAGATTGTTAGGATTAAGCCCCTAACTTTATTTCTACTGATCAGATATACATAATATATAGCCTATGTCCATCTGGAATAATGTACCTTTCAAACAGTGAAAGAATTTTTCAAATAGGTACAGTGGTTCTGAAGATTACCCTCCACGTACAAAATCGCTCTCTCTTTATATATAAGTATAGATAGCACCACGCTAAGGAACGTTGAAGACTTCGGCACAAAAAGCGGTAGAGGACAGTAGCGGTAACAATGGAGATTGTTAGGATTAAGCCCCTAACTTTATTTCTACTGATCAGATATACATAATATATAGCCTATGTCCATCTGGAATAATGTACCTTTCAAACAGCGAAAGAATTTTTCAAATAGGTACAGTGGTTCTGAAGATTACCCTCCACGTACAAAATCGCTCTCTCTCTTTATATATATGTATAGATAGCATACATATGATGAACCAATCAATCAAATTTGAAAGGATATATAAAAAAAAGTTGCTATTAAAAAAGGTAAAATTTA
The DNA here is from genome assembly GCA_907164885.2 of Dolomedes plantarius. Taxonomy (NCBI): domain Eukaryota; kingdom Metazoa; phylum Arthropoda; class Arachnida; order Araneae; family Dolomedidae; genus Dolomedes; species Dolomedes plantarius. Next base: position 160,526,348 of record OU015496.1, on the reverse strand, counting down.
AAAAATTTGAATAGGGAATTTTTTTCTTTTAAAATAATAATTTTCGGGGGCCCCTAGGCCCGGCCTACCAGGCCTAATGGAAAATCAGGGCCTGGACACTACCCTGGCTTTGCGAATGGCGAGGCTTCCCATGACCGATCTTCAGTGCTGGCCAAAACTCCTTCAAGCTGGTCGCCACATTATTTGCAAATTACCTACCATTGTCAGACTGTAATATAGATGGCGCTCCAATCAACGAGAATATATCCACTGGGTTGTAAGCTACTTCTTCAGCTCTCTTTGACGTTAGAGACTTGAGAATCACAAATTTTGTGAGATCAACTTCGTACACCATAATAAATTTGTATTCTCTATCTGGCTGAGACTGAAAGTCAATTAGATCTACCTGATAACGGGAATTAAATTCGGGAAATATCATAGGTTTCACAACAATGTCCTTTTTAATACCTTTCTGTTTATTTTCTGGCAAGGTTCACAAAGGTATATGTACAGTTCAATATCATGACGTGTAACGTTTTTGTATTTCGTTGAAAGATCTTTCAACATTCTATCACATCCTCCGTGTCCAATAGCCAAATGAGCTTCATGAAGTACGAGAAATAACTAAGAGTCCGTGACGTAATACTGTATAGTACTGACGCCTTCTTTAACAGGATAAAGGAGTTTACTTTTGTTTTCCACAATCATCACATCATAGCGATTCGGCCACAAATAGTCCCGTGGTTCCTTCTTGGTAGTCACTTTGGCTTTTTATACATCATTTATTAATTTCTGGTAAGTAGTTTCGGTTAAGAAAGAACTGTTTTTTGCAGCATTAGCGCCCTTTACACGTACGCTCTTTCGCGAGTGGAGCGTACGGAATTGCGCGCGGGAAAACTTGCAGTACGCTCCAAAGAAGCTTTCCCTTCCTCTCCGACACCTTCACACGTGCACTCAATCACGCGGGATTGTGGTTTCACGCGAGAAAGAGCGTACGTGTAAAGGGAGCTAATAACTCGAATTTTGGACAGTTCATAGTCGAATCGTTGTTTCATGTCTATAGATCATGACTTCTTCTCCAACACTACAGCTTGCTCCACCATTTTCATGCAGCACAGTAAAAGAGTAATTTTTTGTTGAACAAATTTAAGCAAAATTGCGTATTTTGACACTCCCGAACAAACCGCAAAGTGCAACTGTCAAATTCTGAGCCTAAGCCGCGCGTTAAAAGTCGAGTGCCTTGCCACATGATATTCGAAACGAATCGTAGATGCATTTAATACTTTGCCGGTTTCTCATTTGGCATTCTACACAATGCATAGGAAATGTGTGAAATACGTATGAATCGTTACATACATTGCCGGCTAGTTTTAGGCATTAGATACAATGCCTAGGCATTCTATAGAATGCCGGATTTCATACTTTGTCGGTAAAATACAGTATGTTACCGGCAGTTTACCGAAGTTAAGAGGGTGGGAAGGGACTTTAGTGGGCATACTGTATATATAAAAGAGTTCCGTAACTGACTGACTGACTGACTGACTGACTGACTGACATACAACGCACAGACCAAACCGCTGGACCTAAAGGGCTGAAATTTTGCATGGCGATTCTTCTTATAGTGTAGGGGTGCACTAAGAAAGATTTTTGAAAAATTCTTAGATTTTTTTAAAATTAAATTTTTAAGCTGTTTTAGTAACTTTTTAAAGTTTGCATTTAAAATAATAATTTGAGGGTTATAAAATTTATATGACGAGAAAGTTCATAAAGATTTCTTTAAAATGAAATGTTTTTCGAATCTTTACCCTTGGAATGTTTTTCGAATCTTACCCTTGGAATTGGTGTAAATATATATATATATATATTTATAAAAAAATCATAAAAGATATTTTTAGACAAAATAATGTAGAAGAAAATATTCAAATTATATCTAATAGGACATACTAAAGAATGTAGTACAGTTTGAGGAACTTTACTGTATTTTAATACGTCTGCCGCATTAGCAAGAAAAAAAACTATTTTTTTTATCTATTTCGTTGTTATGCACGTGAACGATAAATTTATTTAAAGTACCAGAAAAAGAAATCACGTGATCAGCAATTAATAAATTAAATTCTAAAAATTAATCTTTAAAAATTCCCCAAAAGTCAGAATATGGAGGTAAAGATTCGAAAAAGATTTCATTTTAAAGGAATTTTTATGATCTTTCTGGTGATATAAATTTTATAACCCTAAAATCATTATTTTAAATGCAAACTTAAAAAAAGTTACAAAAACAGCTTAAAAATTTAATTTTAAAAAATCTAAGAGGAATTTTTCAAAAATCTTTCTTTGTGCACCCCTACACAATAAGAAGTATCGCCATACAAAATTTCAGCTCTTTAGGCCTAGCGGTTTGGTCTGTGCGTTGTATGTCAGTGAGTCAGTCAGTTACGGAACTGTTTTATATATATAGATATGCATACATACTGTGAAGAATCCATTGATTTTCACAATCTTAAGAAACAAGACCCCTTCGTTTTATTCACGTTCCAGGAAAAAAGCAACAACGAGATCCGGAATGATCTCTCAGATAGCCAGCTAAGCTGACAAAAGAAGAACAGCACAAAAGAGTTTTTTACAATCAGCACCAAACAAGGCGTCCGCATGTCTGAAAATTCAGACGTACGGCTAAAAAAAAATTAGTCACAGACACTCCCCCTGATTCATGATGATCAGGAAAAAGTTGAATCTGGCGACGGATCCTAACAGCTGTTGATGTTAGACGTGCCGGCCAACGAAAACTCTACAGAGGTGAGGTCACTTTAAAAGGCGCCAACGAGAGCGCTTTTAAAATTTAGAGCGATAGCAGCGCCAAATTTAAAGTGCGTCAATACGAGAGTTAAAAAAATTAGTTAGCTCTAAGTTCTCAACCTGAGACAAGCTACTCCGGCAATTGCAGTCGTGATTCTGTTACAAGTCCTCTGTGAGGCAAAGCGCTCTACTTACGATTCAGAGAAGAATCGTTTGACGTCTAGTCGACTATTTCTAGCAGAAACAAATTGAAGGCTGAGTTTATAATCTTAAGCTGAGAAGCTCTACTCAGGCCTTGCAACCAGCATTAAAAACCTCGATAAGTCCTTGTGATAGGCGAAGAGTTTTATCGATTTCCTGTCGACCTCCAGCATCTTACCTAGCTTGTCTTATGACCCCAGAAGGATCCGGACAATTATTGAGTTCTGTGGTCTTGAACTCTCGCAGAAGTGATCGATACTCATCCTGAGTTCCAGTGCACGAGAGAAAGAACTCTCGCGTAACCTGAGTGCAGTTAGACATCTAATATAAACTGAGGTGGTCGCTGACTTGTATATCCGCACATCATTAGAGTGCATCTCTCCTGTAACTTTCATAAATTTCACCGACTCAATCATTCTGTAAATAAATTGTTCATTTTAAATATTATTAAATTGTATCGCTGTTTTTTTCGCTACCCAGTAAATGCTTTACAATACACACACCCCATATTTTGTTTTGTGGGGATTTAACAATCCTTCCACTATTTTCATATGATGAATCATATTGATCGGTTAACGCATTTTCATTTGATTCGTTACATTCTTTTCTCGTATTCTACAAACTATTCATATGTTCCGATGCGGCAGACATTTTTGTCTCTCGAATTTCTCCGATCACTGCCAGATAAGTTGTTTTCTCATAACGGGTGAACCGTATACGTGAACCAACGTAGCTGCTAGTGCAACCACAATTTTTACCGATCACCTCCAGGGGCGGCGTCTGTTTAGGATCGTACCCTCCACCCACCTGCATATCACATGGAGGCACTTTCTGTTATAACCCGGATAACTATGTAGACACAGTGGATTATAGTGACTCTTGACGGAATTCGATCCGAGCACCCTCAGTATCTAATCTCGGCTTGCAAACAACTAGTCTGCCTCCGGCCCAATTCATTCTCATGGCCTTTCAGTAAATAAATGGAAACTTTTTTTGAACTTGATTATTTACTAATTAACACCCCATTGAAACAGTTTTCCATGATATCACTTTCCTAGCCAATGGTTCACGTCGAATTTCAATTCATAGTCGAATCATAAGTCGAATCTTTTCATCAAAAGTCTTTTCATCACCAGGCCTAGTCTCAGGCCTTTCGAAAAGAACTCGCTATCGAGAAACGTCAGAAATAACGTCACGATGAGGGCGCTCTCGCAAGCTAGGAGAAAATTGGTAGTCTCAGGCCACTTCTCGGGAGCAAAACTCACTTCGTATTTCTCACTTAGCGGGTAAAACTTTCCACCAAACTTGAATCGGTGAGAAACTTCGTTTTCGAGTTTAAGATGGCCGCCGATTTCGTGTTGATTGTGTTCAAATGAAAGTACGTTCATTTTTGTAATTAAGAGAAATTAAAGGCTCTGGTTGCGCATTTTAGTAGTAAGTAAACTTATTTGATTAATGAAATGCCTTTATTAAATGCATGCAAATTTTCTTTAGATGAAACTGTTTTCTTGAAAGTAATATTTTTGATCTCTCTATAAAACATCTCTTTCGTTAAATTACGTGATATTTCGTTATATTTGAAAAATTAATTAATCTAATCTAAAGTAATATTAATAATCTAAAGTAATATTATACTAAGATTGTTACGAATTTAATTTTTAAAGAAATTCGTGAATTTCTCACTCTTAAGACACTTAATTGAATGTATTTATTGGATTTTAAATAAATTTAGCAGAAAATACTCAGATTGGTTTACTTAACAGAATCAACTAGGTTTTGTTATTTGAAGGAGTGAAGAAAGAGATAATTTAAAATACCTCTGCCTTCAATTTCAAATTTACAATTGTTGTAAAATAGGCAGGCTAAAGTACACAAAATGTGTTATTATGGACCAACTAAGTACTTATATAAGTATGCTTTAAGAAAGTTGATTGATTGATCTTAATCTTTTAACCGAAAATTACGAAAGATTAAATTCTAAAATTATTATGCATAGATCTACCTTTTGGATTTAATGTTAAGTGTATCAGATTACTAATAATAATTTCCTGAAGTTATTATGTATATTTCAAATTAATATATAGCTTCAGTTATAACTAAAGCTACATATTAATTTGAAATATAAAATCAGATATATAATATATATATATATATATATATATATATATCTGATTTTAAAAATTCGTGAGGATTTTATTCAATTAAAAATTCATGCTCTTCATAATTCCCGTGAGAATTATTATGGCTGTTTTAAAATATGAAAGTTAGTTGTAACAATGCACAATGTATTGAAAACATGAAATATTTATTTTGCTAAAGCAAGAAAGTTACATATTTTAAGGATATTTTTTTCCATAGAGTTTTTTCTTTAATTTTATGTTTATTTCTGCTAAGTTATATTTTCCTAAATTTTCAGATGTTACTTAATGTATTTTTTTACTTTAAACAGAAGGATGATAAACATAGATTACACGTAATTTACACTACGCTGTTATATAAACATTATACACACACACATATATATATATATATATATATATATATATATATATATATATATATATACCGGGTGGTCATAATTAAACTGACAGTGCTCACAGTGTTCTGTAGCGCGATCTATTTGCGAGAATGACGCCACATTTTGTAGGAAGATTAAACAAGACGGGGGACGAAGGATTCCGCGAAAAAATAAATTTGTTCCAAACGTCACCGCTAGGGGAATATTTGGCGCTGTGTAATAGAAAATAGAGTGTTAACAAATGCAAATTAATACGGAATAAAATTACCTTTTATTATGCACATTTTCTTATTTAGTTCAAGTGCAATATGGCAACACTTTTAAAAAAGCGTAAAATCTACATAAACACCGATAAAGTCTCGTGATCTGCAATATCACGTACGCTGAGCAGAAGAAGAAGTTCTTTATTCAAATTTCACGTTACATCCATTGGCACAGTGCCAGCTGCTTGGGTTTTAAAAGGCAATGTGTTACGTTTCGAATCAATCGGATTGAAAGTTTATGTGCAATGTCTCCTTCTTTAGTCGAGCGTGCGTTACTGGTCAAATTCTTTTACCTCAACCAGTGCAACGCGTCAGCCGCTCTTCGTGCTTTTAGAACGCACAAAAAAATGCGTAAAGGTAACGGTCCTGTGTCAGTTAATGGGCTAAAAGCAATGGTTGCGACGTTTGAGAAAACAGGTTCTCTGAAGGTTCAGTCAGGCAGAAGACGAAAACCTGTACCACAGGATACAATCGAAGCAGTTGCCACGGCGATTGTCGACAGAGGACCAGACAATATTGCTGCCACCTCTAGCGCTCGTGGATTAGCTCGGAATATGGATATGCCTTACAGTACGGTATGGAAAATCTTACGAAAGATTATCAACTTCTATCCGTACAAGATCAGCCGTGTACAGGAGTTACTGTACCCCGACCATGATAAGCGATTGACTTTTGCTCTCACCTTTCTTGCCAGAATGGAGGTGGATGATGCTTGGCCGTGGAAAATCTTATGGGGAGACGAGACGCACTTTTACCTGCATGGAACTGTGAATACCCAGAACTGCCGAATTTGGGATGACAAATCGCCACATGCAGTCACAGAAATTCCCTTACATTCACCAAAGGTAACTGTTTGGTGTGGGTTCACAGCGGAATTTATCGTAGGTCCATTCTTATATGAGAACATTATCCCGACAGGACCGGAAACCTGTTCTGTTACCGAAGAGAAATATCGCCACATGTTGAACAGCTTTGTCATTCCGGCACTTCAGCAAAGACAATGGGTGGGGGAAATAATTTTCATGCAAGATGGAGCCCCTCCACACGTTGCTGTACGGGTGCAACAGCTGATACGACAGAAATTCACAACAGAAAGAGTCATTAGCCGCTACTTTCCAACTGCATGGCCACGGTCGCCTGATCTTACCCCATGCGACTTCTGGCTATGGGGTTACCTTAAGTCCAAGGTCTATCAAGGAGTGGTCCAGGACCTGGCTACGTTGAAGGATAAGATATCACGGACTGTACGGGAGATTCGTGCAGACATGTTACTTTCTGCTGTTGTGCATACTGTGCACAGAATGCAATATGTGGTCCACAAAAACGGCAGCCACATTGAACCTCATTTGAATGCAAAATAAAAGGTAATTTCCGTATTGATTTGCATTTGTTAACACTCTATTTTCTATTACACAGCGCCAAATATTCCCCTAGCGGTGACTTTTGGAACTAATTTATTTTTTCGCGGAATCCTTCGTCCCCCGTCTTGTTTAATCTTCCTACAAAATGTGGCGTCATTCTCGCAAATAGATCGCGCTACAGAACACTATGAGTACTGTCAGTTTAATTATGGCCACCCGGTATATAAGAGCAACGAAATTAATCTAACTCGTTTCAATAGGCTGCTAGATTTTGTAACTAAACATAATTACATAGTTCATAATAATAGTATATACTTACAGACCAAAGGTGTACCACAAGGTGGAAATGCTTCAAGTATGCTAGCTAATTTATACTTACATTATTTTGAAATTAATAATATAGATAATTGCAATTACAATATATTTAGGTATATAGATGATATAATAGTAATTAATAAAATGAATAATCATATAGACTTAAATTTTTACCCTCCTAATCTGGAACTAATTAAAAGTAGCCAAGATAATATTAATGTAAACTTTTTAGATATTAACATTAAATTAAATTCTCATAGCAAATTTACTTTTGACTTATACGACAAAAGATCTGACTGTTTAATTGTTAAATTTCAAAATTACCTAACCTGTTTACATAAATCTGTTTTTAATAACATTATTGTAAATCAGTTAACCTAATGTTCTAAAGACAATAGGAATAAGCATATTTTAGACTTGATAGCTGTGCTAACACGTAATTATTTCCCCGAAAGTCTATCCAAGCACATAATTGGTTGTTTTAGTTTTAATGAATCGTTTGTTCTGTTGCAATTAATAACTAAATCATAATATTAAGTAAAATTAGAAAAATTACCTACTAAAAATAAAAAATAAAATTAAAATCTAAAGTAAAAATAAAAAAAGATAAAAAATTACTCTTAGCAATAATAATAAAAAACTAAATTAATATAGGTTTAATAGTCCTAAAACACAGTATCCATAGTAGGTCAGTTTCTGTGTTTCAATAATCTCCATGGTTGCAAGTTTTGTGACGTCAGTCATCTTGCGGTTACTTATACTTAACTTCCACTCTGTCTAGCGCCAGGATTGGTGTTCTATAGACTTAGCGCCTGTTTACAAACAAACACTGCGACGCCGAACGCTGGTTGGCAAAACATCCGTTGACTTATCATGGCGTTCTATGAACACGCTTACCACAAATTCGATATAAAGTTATCAAATTATGCGAATACTTTAGACAGATCGTCCAAACAAACTTACGTTGAAAAAATAATCTTTAGAGAAGAAGATGGGGTTTCTTTTGCCTTCTAGATCCCTTTTTATTATAAAAATGAAGACTGGAAGTATGACATTCCCTATGGCCAGTTGTAAAGAAATCCGACAGCAAATGATTTTTGCACTTTACACCAGGAAAAAAAATGTTAGATCCCTTTGTTTGTTGTATGTTTGGTTTGTATAATTTTATATGACCTTCACTATATATTTAAAACTGTCGATAACTTTGCTGATTTTACTTCGCACGTGTTGAATTATGTGTAAATTGTACCGTGGTATCTATTTTATTCTTATAACGTATTTATGACGATTCCATTTTGCTAAAAAATTAGTTTTGAATCTGGAAAATTAATTTAATTAGTTAAATTCTTAACTTGATACGCTCTTTTTAAGTTGTTATATCATGTTATCCTTGCTTCTGGAATAAAGGGTAAAGGAATAAAATGCATCACATTACACAGTGAATTAACAATAAAAAATTGCTGCGAATAACACCATTTCAGTTTATTGTTTACAGTGATGTAACTGTTTTACTGACATTATAGCTTGCATTAATGATGCATTAATGCTTGCCTGAACATTATAGCTTGCATTAATGATGAAAATATTTAGTTAAAATACTTTACCGTTTAAGTTATTTAAATTTCTAGGTATTTATATTTAATTGTTCTGAATATTTTGATAAATAAATGCTCTTTTTTAAAAAGGGGAAAGTACAAAAGATTTGTGAAAATTTCAATATTAATATTTCCATGGTTTATCAAAAATTTATAAAAAATATTATCGAGAGATTATTTGTAAAGAATAAATTTTTAGATCTTAAAAGAGGTTTTATATATTTGTTGTCTATGTATGCTATCATCAGGTGCCATAGGTTTATATTCCTCTCCATTAATTAAAAAGAGCTTAATCTATATAAAGTTTTTGTCATGTACCTAAATTAGGTTTGTATATTTTCTAAGTTAAAATTTTTGTAAATATAATTTAAATATATTTTGTTGTAAATATATTTTAATTAAGTAAAAAGAAAATGTTGCTATAAAAGCAATATTTAAGTGCTGAGATGTAGTTTGCACAGAATGCTGTCTGATATATGAAATACATAATCTTGGCAAAATGTTCCAGTCTGAAGAGCATATTTTTATTACTTAGGTTTTATTCACATATGTATCTTTTTCATCCTTCGGAAAACGATACATGTCAACATCATATCCTTTTGAAAGCCTGAATGTGCACCCATAAGCTACGAGTACACAACTCACTAGCATAATGATAATTTAAATCGATAAGCGGTTTCAAAGATATGTAAATGTTTAAGTAGAGCTTTGCTAACATGTGCACGATGCAAAATGCCGAATGTTTGCCTACCAGGGGGGCGGTGCTTAAGCGTGACGTCACTTCATGACGTTTCCAGCAGAAAGCCTATGGTTAAGTAACTATTTATTCAATTCTACAGTATTTCATGGATTGTACGGTGTCTAAGTATGTTTATTGTTTAGATCATACTTATCGGAAACAATCCATTGGTTTTTAGACGGTATTGACACCGCTGACGAAGAGATGCTGTCTGAAACCTCTTTCATACTTATCTTTTCATGTTTTTAGTTCCTGGCTGCAAGTAGCTTTAGTGCTCATACTGGTTTTCTCTTTCAACTACTTCTTATATATATACTAGCTGAAGTACCCGGCGTTGCCCGGAATTTTAAGAAGGTTTGTTAACTAAAATCAATTTAAAAAATTAACACAGTATAAATTAGCCAAAAAAAAAGCATGTGAAATGTTATACATATCTCAGTATTTTGGTAGATGCAGTCTTTCATCATTGTACCATTAAAAGCTGTAAAGTAAAAATGTCAAATTGTGGAATGTTTGTTAACCAAAATCAATTTAAAAACTTAACACAGTATAAATTACATAACCAAAAAAAAAGCATGTGAAATGTTATCCATATCTCAGTATTTTGGTAGATGCAGTCTTTCATCATTGTACCACTAAAAGCTGTAAAGTAAAAATGTCAAATTGTGGAATGTTTGTTAACCAAAATCAATTTAAAAACTTAACACAGTATAAATTACATAGCCAAAAAAAAAAGCATGTGAAATGTTATACATATCTCAGTATTTTGGTAGATGCAGTCTTTCATCATTGTACCACTAAAAGCTGTAAAGTAAAAATGTCAAATTGTGGAATGTTTGTTATCCAAAATCAATTTAAAATCTAAATAATTTAGCAAGATTTAACCTTCTATGTTTGGAGCAAAAGAAGCTGATAAGTAAAACATAAAATATACATACATTTATAATAAACCACTAAAAGCTGAAAATGAAAAATGTCAAATTGTCTTTTGGAAAGTAAAGCTGAAAAGTAAAAATGTCAATTTGTTGAATGTTTGTTAACCAAAATCAATTTAAAGACTAAACACAGTATAAATAACATAGAAAAATAAGCATGTGAAATGTTATACACCCAAATAATTTTTAAAAAATCCAATATAAAAATATATAAATTTATAATTAACTCCTCAGAATTCATCTAGATTTAACCTTTCATCTTTGGAGCAAAAGAAGCTGAAAAGTAAAACATAAAATATATACATTTATAATAAACCATTAAAAGCTGAAAAGGAAAAAATGTCAAATTGTCTCTTGGAAAGTTAAGAGTTTTAAAAAGTAAAGCTGAAAAGTAAAAATGTCATTTTGTCGAATGTTTGTTAAACAAAATTGATTAAAAAAGTAAGCACAGCATAAATAACATTTTAAAAAAAAACATGTGAAATGTTATACGCATCTCAGAATTTTAGTAGATTCAGCCATTCATTTTTCAAGTTTAAATTAAAAATGTCAAATTGTCTAATGTTTGTTAACAAAAAGTAATTTAAAAACTAAACACAGTATAAATAACATAGATTTAATAACAGTATAAATATCATAAAATATATACATTTATAATAAATCACTAAAAGCTTAAAAGTAAAAATGTCTAATTGTCCATATAAATACCTCCATAAATGCAGGATTCTGTAGCCAAAAAAATATATAAATAAAGTATTAAAGTATTTGTTAAAGGCACTGACTGATGAAAAAATTAACAGAAATCTGCAGTTTCGGCTACACGCACCATAAATGCAAGATTCTGTAGCAATAATAGAAACATCCTGTCCTTATTAAACTCCATATAAATCTCTGTTCAATTAAACTGATCCAAATATTATCTGAAGTACCTTCATAAACTATGCTTCTCGTTTCTTGATTCGGGGTTCAATATGAATGTTTGTTAACCAAAGTCAACTTAAAAACTAAACACAGTATAAATGACATAGGAAAAAAACATGTGAAATGTTATACACATCTCAGAATTTAGATAGATTCAGCCTTTCATCACTAAAAGCTGAAAAGTAAAATTGTATTTTGCCTTGTGAACTCTGCATGAAAAATTAAACATAGTATAAAAAAGGGATGGGAAATGTCATACACATCAATACTAAAAAACAACGAATAAATTTTGGTTCGAATTTGACTCTTAGTGTGCTTCACTCTTGAAAATAGTTGTTCTCAGATGTACGTGCTTCCAAACGTTGATGACCAGAATAACACTTGACTATGCAGTGAAGGATATTTATATCTGGGCAGGTATGATTCATGAGTACAACAAAAAGACTCAATTGAATTTCTCTTTAAGTCAGGGCCTGACTAAGGCAGGGGCATACGGGGCAGTTGCCCCGGGCCCCCACATCAGAGGGGGGCCCCCAAATCGAATAGAAAGTTTAGTATTAAGTATTAAGTTCTTCATTACTGAAGTAGTGAAGCAGAGGGGGGCCCCAAAGAAGTTTTTGCCCCGGGCCCCAATTAGGCTAAGTCGGGCCCTGCTTTAAGTTAGATGTCAGATTGCAACTCTATGCATTCCATTTGACAATTTGCTAGCATTATATCTATATCGACTGTAAATAGAATAGAAAACATGCAAAAACAAAAATTGTTTATTTTCCCCGAAGTCCTGAAATCAATTTTAAATTCTTGTACTAAATCGAAAAGTAGGGCTGCGTATTTTATAACATTTTTAGAATTGTGCTTGGTCAGCGTCTCGAAATGCAAAAAAAATTTAACATTTCATTTGGCTTGCCATAATTTCAACTTCATGGATATTGCACTGAAGTAAAATCCATGAAGTGACGGGTGTTTGAGTCACTTAAATGGGCATTCAGATCTATCAAAATCTGCTAAATCTGCAAGCCAGTTATAAAGTTCTGGCACAGATTACTTTTCAATGTCATGAACAATTTGATATCATCAAGTAGGCTATAAAACCTTTTTAATATATTCTCCACTGAGCTACCTTATTTCTTAAAAGTATTGCCATATTCAGCATCCAAGCTTTTAAGAAATTCCTGAAACTGGCTATGAATCAATCCCCAAGCCTTCATAAAATTCACCATTTTGAAGATGATTTGCATAACATGGTCCATTTTTTTCCTTTTCTGCATTACTTTTTATATCAAGGCAGGCTATTAATTTTTTTTTCGCTTTGAGCTCTTTCTCACTAACACTCTGGGCCTCACTAACACTTGCTTTGGGCCGCATGCAGCCCGCGGGCTGGACACCCCTGTATTAAAATATAGGTAAAAGACCCTGACAAACGTAAAAATTAATAAAAATCTGCAATTAGGGTTCCACACACCATAAATGCATGATTCTGTAGCAATAAACATCTCCATAATTAATATCTGCATAATAAATGTCTGCATAAATGCAAGATTTTGTAGCAAAAATATTAAAGTATAGCTAGAAGGCATTGACAAACAAAAAAATTAATAGAAATCTGCAATTGAGTTCCACGCGCCATAAATGCAAGATCAGTTGTTATCAAACAACTAAAATAACCAAACATGTTATTTTTCACACATTCATTAACCCATTTAAGACTGGCGTTGCGAAAACGCAACATTAATTTCTGTATTTTTGAAAGACATGTTCTAAGTTTTGTACCTCTGAAGTAACATTTTTATTTTATTCTCTATACTTTAATTCTGGTGTTTTTTTTCTGGTGTTTTGAAAGGGAAAAAAATGACTAATTTCAAATAATAACCTTAGATAGCAGCACATGTTAAATTTCTGATTTGATGCTTGTTCCGAGTTTACCAGAGACTAAAGAACAAAATGGCTTCAACTGGTAAGGCATAATTTTTGTTTTTATGTTTCTCAGTTCATATTTTTAAAAATGTTGCGAAAACGCAACATCAGTCCAATGTGCATTACTTAATTCCAATGGGTATTATTAGTGCTGCCTAGTTTTTTATGCAGTAAATTGGTATTGTTTGCATTTCTGATAAGTTTGTCTCTAGAAAAAAGCGATTTTTGACATTGGAAGAGACATTGCGAGTATTTTCATGGGCTAGATGGTGAAATCGCTAGATGGTGAATGCAGGTGAAATCGCTAGATGGTGAATGCAGATGAAATCGACATTTTTTTTCTAATAAATGTAAAAGTAAGCAGTATAGTAAGAAAAAGGAGTATATTGTATGGGAAAAATGGAGACTCTACATGGATGTAAGAAATTCTAAAATAAGTTTATTAGAGTTTCATAAATCTATATCTTTGAGAGAGCCATATCTTTGATAAAAAGGCTTGAAGAAATGCATATGAATTCTGTTTTACCTGAAACTTCACATATTGGAAGACGATCTTCAATTCAAAATCTAATTCTCAACGAAACTCGGAAAAACCGTATGGGCCATATTATTACTAAAAATAGTGAAAATAAACAAAAAAATTTAAACACTGCAAAAGTCAAACAATTACTGTATGTAATAAGTGTAATGTACCTCTTCATGCGAAAAGTTTCAAAGATTAAAAAAAAATTTTAAAATTTTTATAATTTTAAATTTTTATATTTTTAAAATTTTTATACCGCTTTGGATTGATGTTGCGAAAACGCAACATTTTGTAACTCTCTTAAAAATAAATTTAATTTTATGGAAACAGCTTATTTGTGTAATTATTGTTATAAGAAGTGTTAAAAAACTGTTTGGTGTATTTCCAATAAAGGAAACGTGGAGCGGTCCTAAACGGGTTAATATAATCCTTATGTTGAAAGGGTCAAAATGTAGAGATGAAGCTAAACGTTGCATGTATTATTTTTGCATTTTAAAATTTTCTCTTAGATTGTAGGCCATTTTGAAGATAACTGTCATATGTATCATGTGTGAGAAGGAAATTAAAATATTAGCATTAGGATTTTGTGGAGAGTGATAGGCGTTTTATCTAAATTTCAGATTAATATTCTACGTTCAGAGTCAATTTTTCAAAAAAAATTACTTTTTACAGATTTTTTTGGTCTTTTATGGTAAAATAGCACTACTTTATTTGAATATTCTTTCTTTTTATGCTTCTGTCTACAACTCTTTACAATATTTCTGAAATATAATTGTAGTTTTTTTATTTTGGGCTGTTTTTATAAGGAAAGGAATGATGAATCAGGGAAAATTTTCATAATAGAACATAAAATTGCATGTATTATTTTTGCATTTTAAAATTTTCTCTTAGATTGTAGGCCATTTTGAAGATAACTGTCATATGTATCATGTGTGAGAAGAAAATTAAAATATTAGCATTAGGATTTTGTGGAGAGTGATAGGCGTTTTAGCTAAATTTCAGATTAATATTCTACGTTCGGAGTCAATTTTTTAAAAAAAATAATTTTTTTAAAGATTTTTTTGGTCTTTTATGGTAAAATAGCACTTAAAAATTAATAAAAGGAACAAAAACCTACCTGTAAATAGCATACTTTTTTTTATAAATTGGTCAATTTGAAGTAATTTTTATTGAAATTTAGCTAAAATGCATATAACTCTGAACAAAATTATATTGCTACTATTTTAATTTCCTTCTCACACATGATAGATATGACAGTAATCTTTGCCTGCGGCTTGTCCACTTATTATAGTCGCTTCTATAAAGTTCTTCATCAATTTCTTTATACATAATCTTGAAGGTGGATCCAAATTCCTGAGAAGCATAATAGGTGCACCAATCTTTAATTCCAATATATGTGGCGGTACTCCAGATGGCCACAGAGAGTTCAAAAATGTGTGTTTCTCAGAATTATGTTTTTTAGCACAAATCTCTACGGTTATCATGATATCTCACATAATAATGTATATAATTTGATAAAATTTTCAGAAAATGTTTTAGATGCTATTATTAATGAAATGAGGCACAATAATTGGTGTATAATAAATAGTTTTTTTATTTTGGGTTGTTTTTATAAGGAAAGGAATGACGAATCGGGGAAAATTTTCATATTGGAACATAAAATTGCGTATATTATTTTTGCATTTTAAAATTTTCTCTTAAGATTGTAGGTCATTTTGAATATAACTGTCATATGTATCATGTGTGAGAAGGAAATTAAAATAGTAGCATTAAGATTTTTATGCAGTTATAGGTATTTTAGCTAAATTTCAATAAAAATTACTTCAAATTGACCAATTTATAGAAAAAGTATGCTATTTACAGGTAAGTTTTTGTTCCCTTTTTTTAAATTTTTAAGTGCTATTTTACCATAAAGCACCAAAAAAAAACCTTTAAAAAATCATTTTTTAAAACAAACAAATGGAATAGCTAAACACAAACATAGTTAACCGTAAATAAATCGCAAAACTGTGCTTAAGTTTAGACTGATTCTTTTTAGTTAAGATATACTAATTTTTATGCTTTTAAAAGTACATCGTGAATTATAAAATTAAGAACAATATAAAATACAGTAACGGATTATTGCTTCTTTTAGAAAACAACAAAACAATGTTTCAAATTCCAACTTGTGTAACTATTGCCACTCGCTGCTACTGTCGTCTGATGAGCAAAAAAAATTAAATAATTCAATATTATTCTGATTTTTCACGCTAGTGGAAAAAATGCCACGCCCACTTTAGAGTCACTTGAAATAATTAAACACACACAAATATATAAATTGCACAAAAGGTTTTTTTTTAAATTCTGTAATGTGTCTAAATCTCCACTATGGAAATATATCGGAGAATTCCATCATTTTAATAAGAAATTTCTAAAATGAAAATAGCAACAAATAACGTGTGTTTATAATCTGAAGACGATGTTAATTTCACTGAAATGTTTTAAAATATAAATTTTAGATAAGAAATATTTAACGCATTTACTACGCATTACATCGTTTCAATAAGAAATGTCTGAAATGAAAATGGCAACAGAGAACGTTTGTTTACAAAATAACGCGGCGAAAATAAACGACGATCGTTAAACGAAATGTCTTAAAGTATAAAATCTGACTTGAAAGATTATTAGTTTCATTTATTATTCTGGTTTAATATATAACTTGAAACTTTTTGATTTTATTTATTTTTATCTTTTCGCTCGCTGTTTGCCAGCTAACCCTAACGTGGACGCCATATTCAGAGGGGTGATTCCACAAAGTGTAACAGCTTACATTTAGTTTCAAAATTGTGGTTTTTTATTAATTAAAAATCAACAGTAATTAATTTCGATTTTTGAAGTTCTTCAGACCCTCGGCTGTTTTTAAAGACGCCTGTATGTAAAATTTCACGATCGTTGCTCCTAAACTGTGGATTTCTATACAATTACAGAGAGACAAACATTCATTTTTATATATTAGATATATATATATATATATATGTCGTATATTATAATTGATAAATGTCTGTAAAAGTTAATATTTGATTGTATAACTGTGCTAATAGATATGTGTAAAATTAAGACATAAATCTATTTAAGTCTAGCAGGTCTTGCAGGTTAAGGTTGTTTATTGGACACGTTACAAACACGATGCTACATACACAACAACTTAGATACAACTACCGGGTATAGAGTGTTGCCAAAAGTACAAAACAAAATAATGTGAAATCTAATTTCAGCAAGATATAAAAATATGAAATGTATAATGAGCTTTTTATGTTGTTGATCCTTTTGTGTGTTAAAGTTGCTTAAAATGTCTAAAACCTTTTAAATATGCTATAGTTGTGATGTTTAAAATTATAATCACTATTTTTTCCCATATTGTAATATTGATTGATATTTTATGCTTCTTCACTCAGATCAAGGACCTTAACTGAAAATTTATCTATTCTGCTAGTTGGGTGTAAACTTTAAAAACAGAATTAAATCATTTTCTATTTTGAGGTTTTAATCTTGCTCGCAATTTCATCAATTTCATGACTAAAGAAAGCAGTAGGATGAAATACTTGAGTTACTGTGTGATGTTAATGTTAATAGATTATATCGTGTTAAAAGTTTTAAGAAACACTTGTTGAACTATTAACATGCTTAACAGGAATTATAGTAAAAATTATGTCCTCTATTTTGCTTTTCTATTGATGTTTAACCAATCAATGTCAAGTTATAGGAGAATTAATATCCCTGTGTAAATTTCTTTCAATAAGGTAAGCTTTCGTTTTTTTTTGCCCTTTAAATTTTGTATCTAGTAAAAGCTTACAAATAATTAGTATATTGATTACATTTCCCTGTTGCTGTAGTAGTTTGAAATACATAATATTTAGATTGTATGTTGTTGCCTTATATGGCAATTTTTTTAACTAATCCATACAAATTATACACTGCCAATACTGCTGGCCATTCATTTAAGGGGGTACCGTATAGGTAGCTAGCTTTACCCCTATTTGTATGCAGTATCACTTTTCTTGACCTTATTTAAGAAGAACAATGAAAATTTTACAAATTTTTAGCTTCAATTTATATATTTCAACATAAATGCGCACAGATTGCTATATTTTCTGTCTTTAATATCTTAAGAGAATAAATAAATTATTAAAAATTAATGTTTTGTTATATACCTGTCAGTCTATGTTTTATTATATCTTAATTTATTCTTCTTCTTCGCTAGCACTACAGCCTGTTACAGGCCAGGGCTGTCTCGTCAATATTTCCCCACCTAGCTTGATCCCGTGCAGTGGCCCTCCATCGGTTCACTCCAATTGTTCTTAGGTTCTTTTCTACCTCATCCAACCATCTGGTTGGGGTCTTCCTCTTCGTCGCCTTCCCTCCAAATTTGAAAAGGTGACTTTTTTGTGGGAAACGTGTCATCATATCTGACTATGTGGCCTAGCCACCTAATGCGAGATTGTTTTGCCACCTTTAAGATGGCGGGTTCGCCATACTTTTTATATATTTCGTGAATATAGGTGATTCTCCAAACGTTGTTTTGCATAATTGGTCCAAAAATCTTCCTCAAAATTTTTCTTTCAAAAATCAATAAACGATCTTCTTCTGCCCTGTTCAGGGCTGAGCATTCACTCCCGTATAAGACAACAGATCTTATCAGGGTCTTATATAGACTTATTTTTGTTTTAATGCTGATGAATTTGGATTTTAGTTGGTTTCTAAGGCCATAGAAACATCTATTAGACATGGCTAGTCTGCTTTTAATTTCAATTTTTAAGTCATTGCAGCTTCAGATCATTGTACCCAGGTATTTAAATTGCTTTACATTCTCAAATGTGTAGTTATTGATATGCAGAGGGGCTGTATCTATTTTCTTTATTTGTTGCAATCATAAATTTAGTTCTATCCTCATTGATGGTTAGACCCATCTTTCCCTCTGCATTCTCAAGTGAAACGAAAGCCTCAACGACAGCTTGTCTAGTTCGCCCAATGATATCAATATCATCGGCAAAAGCAAGCAATTGGATTGTTCTCTGTAGGATGGTTCCGCTAGTATTTATATCAGAATCCCTTATAGCCAAATTAAACAAAAGGCATGACAGGGAGTCTCCCTGTCGCAAGCTCCTCTCTGTATAGCAAGGCTCCGAGAGGCTTGACATAATTTTATCTCTGCATTTTACTTTCATAAGAGTCATGCCAGCAAGACTTATCAGTTTCGTTGGTATATTGAATTCCCTCATGGGAATTGTATTCTTTTCCGAGACATAGCGCTTTATTGTTCCCATAGTAACGATATAGAAATTTCAGAAAAATAAAGCAATGTTATTGGCTTATCGTTTATCGTTATCAGAAAAAAACGTAGTAGCTAGTGGGCGGTGCTTATCCAGAATTCGAGCGGGGAAAGCTTTCTCACTGCCTTTGGAAAAGGTGCCTGAGACTACCAATTTTGCTTGAGAACGAGAACAGCCTTCGAGGTGAGCTGCATCTCGAAGGGGGAGAATCTCGATATCGAATGCTTTTCAAAAGGCCTGAGACTAGGTCCCCATAAGTCGAATTTCAATTCATAGAAATAAATACTTCCATATTTCTTCTGAAATGAAGAAAAGCCGTAAGTGATAGCAGATACCCTTTGATGAATTAATAATGTAACCAAGTAGAACATTAAAAAAATCCTGAAATTCTTTATAAAAGAATGAATTGTGTAAGAACACACGATCTCACTTCCCTTGACGTTTGTAAAAGAGCAAGGGTCATTTAGAGTTTGGTTCCGTCACAAATAAGTTTTTTTTTCTCATGTATGTCAACATACTTATGGATGAGGATGGGTCATGGGTCAACAAGCGAATATGGTTTCTGAGAATGAAATTGCTGATACATTGTCCGGCATTTATGACGTGAGTGTCAAGGCATTCCTGTGAGAGTTTATTTTCACAGAGAAAACTGACTGGACCTTTTCAGAATACACACAGCTGAATTCACGTGTCTCTGATGACAATACATATATCGTTTGTATTTGTATTGTATCTACAATGGTGGATCATCGCACAGGCACAAGAGTGTTGCTTGGGCCTCCGACAGTCAGCTTAAGAAGTCAGTAGCTTTAAGAAATACATTCTTGGGGGACTCAAAACTACGTTGCGCTTGTGTTCCTTTAAGCGTTTGATCCGTTACTGTGTATTTAGAATATTTATGTCGTGTAATTTTGTATCTTATTTTCATCATTTAAAGTTATATTAGTCATTTATATTTGAAAATTGAAATTTGATATTTTATGCTTGAATTAAATTTGTTGAAAACTAGTTTCAGAGTGGCAACATTTCGTTGAAACGAAATTTGAACTGCGCCCTCTTTAGCGTCTGTGTTGTCGTTGGCGATTATTTGGGCGAAAATATCACGCTATTTATTTATGTTGTATATATAAATACAGCCTGGTCATCGGTTTTGTTAGACAATTATTTGCTGTTGTTGTATTTTTATAATATTTTTTTAAAAAATGAGCAAGAAAGCATCTTATAAATCTGGTGATCTTGTTTTTGCTAAAGTCAGAGGATATCCGCCTTGGCCTGCTAGGGTAAATTATTTTTGTATTTTTTAGCCGGTTATGAAAATTATTTCTCGTCTTACATATTTCACAAATTCATTTGCAGTTTCAAATTTCTTCTTTATTGCTCACTTCTCTCGATTAAAGTATCATTAGTTTTTTTTAAAAAGAGTTAATTATATTTATATTTTTTTGTTAAATGGAAGAAAAATTTGATTTTAGAAGTTAGACTTGATGTTGTCGGAAAAATCTCACATAGCAAACGATTGAAACTTCTGATCATATATTAAATTTCAAGATATTATTTTTATTTTCTTTTATTAAATTTCTGCTATAACACCATAAACACAATATGATTTTCAAATTGGGAAAAATTGACATTGATTAAACATTTTTGTCATGTTAATTTATTATTACTCATCTCTACCTTATAAAGTCGGTTAATTTTTATCCTTATAGATTCGTGTAAGGGAAGATATCAGTAAGGTAAATAAGATTTTGTGAGGATTATTAAGTGTAAATTTCTCAAAGATTCATGAAATTAGAAATTTCTTTAGAAAGGCAATTTAAATGTTACCAAAGTTTTAGTCATCCCTTGTTATATAGTACAAAATTCAACGAATTGTACTCTCATTTATGAAATTATCTATTATAAGAGTCATCATGAAGCATATTGCTATCATAAAAATCATAGAATTATGTTTGTGGTGAAGAAAGTCTGAAACTTGCCATTTACAGTCTCATTCAAAGCTTTGGCATCATAGAGACTATTAAAGAAAAGACAATTTTGAACTTATACTTTATATACTCTCACAGTAATATAGTGTTCTATGCCAATTCAAGCATTACTTTATCTATATGAAAACTTACATGGTAATCTCAACCAGTGGCATACGCAGGATTTAATCTTGGGGGGTGGGTGGGGGGGGAGCGAGTTGAATGGACAAAAATATTTATAATGCAAATTCAATATTCATAATACAATTTCTATTTCTTTGGGGGGGGGGGCAGGGCCCCTTTTTCCCCTCCCCTCTGGGTGTATCACTGATCTGAGCACTTGTTGGCTTTTATATAATTATATGTATTTTTCTCCTTTAATAAGTTTATTCTGCAGTAGATCTCAGGAATAGGAACTTATCTAATTATCTATTATGAAATATTGTTATTGACAAGGGATACATCTGTCAAAAGCTGTAGTTACACAATATTTTAAGTTCATAATTTGAAACTTCGATTGAAATATATGTTGTGTAAAAGCTGATTTTAAAACATTTGTATCTGGTAACTTTTTCACTTTCCTGATACAGAAAGCTGGTTAAAAAATGAGCTTGGAAGAAAGTCAGATCTGGTTGCTGCATACAACTGTCATTAAGAAAAGGATAAAAATTATAAATTTTTTTTCAAATATCAATATATTTCTTTTATTTCATTACCAAATTTGGCTTCCATAATAAGGGTATATAATTATTAATATTGAAGTATCAAAATACAATGTAGTGCAATAATCACTACAAATTAACAATCATCTTACAATATTTGGCCTTTTACATAGGACATTAACTGTATTGTAAACTCAATATTATAAAAATGTTTCAATTTCCTTCTTCCCCCCTTGTCTGACAATTTAATTTCAAGAAACTATATGCCCAAAACTGTTAAATAGGATACTTAGTAGTAGCCAAATGAAGCTAATGAAGTGAAATAAATTTACTTCAACGGCAACCAAAAAAGAATTTTAAATGACATAATTTACGTCAATGGCGACCAGAAAGGGGATCATAAATGACATAAATTAACATCAGGGCTGTGGATGTGCTAACAATTCTTCAGACTTTTAGTACTTATTATTATGCAAGAGTTTTTTTCTAGGAAATCATGTAGACTGTTCATTATAATAGAATTAAAAGGTAATATTTGCTATAAAGAACTATATTCCAATTAAATTTACCATTTTAAAAATCCCTAAGATATGTCATTCTGTGTACTTAATTCCTTTTTAATTAGCATTTAGAAATTTAAGTTCATCAAATTTTCAGATTGTGATAGTTTATTATTTTCTTTTGCTGATAAAATTTTTGGGTGTCTCATTTACTAAATTAAATATATATCAAATTATATCTATTTTTTTTTTATAAACTTCAAAATTCTACCCATGAATTTCCTTTTATGTTAATTGAAGTGATAAAATAATAGAAGTATTTACATATTTTCTGCAAACAGTTTTTCTTTTCAAAATAAATATTTATATTTATTTTCTTTTAAGGTTGAACAAGAAGCACCTCCTGGTAAAAAAGTCCCTAAAAATAAATATCCTATTTTATTCTTTGGGACTTATGAAACGTAAGTGTTTACTTTATTGTATGTAATATTAGCATATTAGCATAACTGTAATTTTATTGCATAATTGCTAATAATTTTATATATAATTCTGTTTATATATATATAATATATATATATATATTGCTCACTCTTTTCAACAACGTCATAACTCAAAAATCGGCGATTTTTAGTTATGCTTGTTTTCAGAATGCCCTGAAAGAGTAGTATATCCCTGCAAGATCGACATATCTCACTGCTTAATATTTAGCTGGTAGAGAGCAGAATTAAAAATTTATTTGCAATACATTTCAATGTAGTTTTTAACTTTTAAATCACTCTCCTGAAAAATTTTGTTTTTTGAGGTATGACATTGTTGAAAGGAGTGAGCAATATGTGTGTGTGTGTATTTTTTTTATCTTTTTTTTTTAAATTTTAATTTTTAATTTTATACATTTTGCCTACCATAGTTCTCTCAAGCATAAGTCTTACAATCCAATATATGCATTCTTCTATACTTATAAATATAAAAAATACATATGTATTGCTTATATTATAATACTGCTTGTAAATATTATTATAAATGTAATTTTTTTCTTTTTTCTTATGTTAAATATGTTTGCAAATATCTTACTTAGCATAATTTTTTAAATTACATATAATGCAAATTGGGATTGTTTCTATTTCCAGTAAAAGTATAAATCATTTCAAAATATAGTCATGTTGTAAATGTCCCAGAACTGACAAAAAATATAGAATTGAGCCCTCACAGCAAGAATAGTGTATTTCAAATGTATATGGGGTTAGACAGGCTAACTAATAGCATTATTTAAATAATAATTATGTATCAATTTAAATGGTATACCTACCTAAGGGGAAATTTACTGACTTATGGATTGGGGAGGGTCAGAGAAATTCATTAGGGTTCATATGGTCCTTATAGGACCTTAAGAACTCCTGATCTTCAGTTTATGTTTTTAAGGGCCTTTAAAAAGTTATTTTTTTTAAATTACTAAATTTTGCGTTGAAGGTCTTTACTTTTTTTCATTTATTTTTTAGTCCCTGAAAAGGACTTATCAAGTTGAAATATGAGAATTTTCAATTTATTTCTGTTAGCAATTAAGCGAGGGAAAATACAGATAATACTTTTTGAGGATGTCAGTTATTTATTTTATTGTTGTTATTTGTGATTAGAACATTTATTTGATGTTATTCCTCTTACCTCACCATACCAGATTTAAAAAGAACTTCGTTTTGCTGTAATGAATCACTATGACACTGTTTACTGATATAAATATATCATATTAAACAGCTAGGAAAGCTAAAGAGATTATACTCCCCCCAACATGGCAGGCACTTGCCCATTCCACACCAGAAATTTGTTGTCTTCTTATTTTGGGAACACCACATAGGTGAACAAACATGTTGAAAACCCTTTGAGGGGACAGTACAAAAATGTCCATGCCTTATTTGGGATTCTAACACAAGCCCACTGCATGGAAGCTGGTGATGCTAACCACTATACAAAGTGAGAGTAGATTGTAACCTATAAAAATAAATTTGAAATATGATGATCAGTATAATGAATTTTAAAAATGTTGTTTTAGAAGAAAATATAAGTTCCTAAGGCACATTAGAAAAAAAAATAAATAAATAAAAAATTTATTTATATATACAGTAAGAACTGTTTATAAGAGCACCAGTTATAAAAACATATCGCTTAAAAGAACGGAATTATTAGTTTTTGGCCAATTCTCATGTGTAATGATGGATATAAAATCTGGTTATAACAACATTGTTAATAAGAACATATCGCTTTTAATGACTTAAAATTAATTTGTTTCTGGAAAAGTAAATCGCTTATAAGAACATGTTAATGGGAAGTAGCAGCACGTTGTTCTTCAACTATTTTATCCATTTTTTTTTATCTAAAAAAACAGACTAAAATTAAGAAACTTCGAAAAAGTCCACATGCTGTCATAGAAGAAGCCATTTTGCATTGGTTTAAGATTATAAGGAGTGCCAACATTCCATTTATTAAACCAATTTTGCAAGCGAAAACAAATGAATTTGCTAAGCTCTTTAAAAAACATAATTTCATTTGTTCAACTTCGTGGATCCAGAGATTTCGGGATACGCATTCCATTGTGTTCAGAAGAATCAGTGAAGAATCGAAGGCTGTGCCACCAGGTTTGGTTTGGAGCACTACGGTCAACTTTTTGCTACACAGGGGTTAATTAGACCGGGCCCTACAGTTTACATCCGATTCCGAACGGCTACAAACAGCCATGCCAACAGTGGAACTTGAACCCGCAGGATCTGAACCGAATGCCAATACCCTAGTCATTCGGCCATCACCTGGCCGCCGTGCCACCAGGAGTTTCTGATAACTAGCTTAAAACCATTTGGACTACGTTAAGAGAAGGTTATGAAGACCATGAAATCTTCAATCTTCATTTAAAAAAAAATAAAAAATTAATTGTTTCCTGCATGTTGGTTTTCTCAGGGTTGAAAATCCTCCCATTTTTTAAACTCAAGATGCTAGAGATGAAACGCTTCAAGACTGGGTTCGAGATTTGCCAATTGAACAAAATTCACTTCAGGAATATGAAGACATAGATTTCGCT
Source organism: Dolomedes plantarius (assembly GCA_907164885.2). Taxonomy (NCBI): domain Eukaryota; kingdom Metazoa; phylum Arthropoda; class Arachnida; order Araneae; family Dolomedidae; genus Dolomedes; species Dolomedes plantarius. The sequence goes on along the minus strand of OU015496.1, from coordinate 160,500,789 downwards.
CTTGCAACTCATGGGAATGTAACGGATGATGATATTGTTGCAGGTGTAAATACAGAGATTTCTGGCAGAGATGATGATATTGACGACAGTGCCAGTTCAAAAGATCTTTTGAACGAGTTTCCAAGTTTAAAAGAAATGTTTTCAGCAATCAATATTAACAATGACGATTTTGTGACGGATAAAAAAAGCTGTTACGAACTTGTCGTGATAACCAAAAATTTTTTATTTTAAAAAAAAACCTAAACAAACAAATATTACTGACTATTTTTCAGAAAATTAATAAACATGTAAAAACAAAATATTGCGTTATGTATGTACATTCATAATAGCTACATAATTTTATTCATTTTTCTTTTTAACGATTTTAGAACTATATATTTGAAAAATTTCAAAAGTACATACTTATATGAAAATGTGTGGTGTGTTTTTCCTTGATTGAACTTAAACCTTTTAATCATTTTTTGAACGTCATGTTTCAGGTGTAAATAGAAATTATGTGACAATGAATTTGGTATTTCCAGCAGTTTTAAGTTATCTATCGGATATAAAACTATCGATTATAAGAACCAGTTTTGAAAGTCCCCTGGATGTTCTTATAAATGATTTGTACTGTGTGTATATATATATATATATATATATTTATTTTTTAAAAATTTTTTTAGGTCTAACTTTGAAATTAAAACATTTTAAATCATTTTTGAGGTTTATAAAAAATGCTACCACAGGTTTTCAAAAAGTCTAAAAACATGACTCGATTTGATATGACTCGATTACTAAAACTATAAAAATGTTTGTAGCAATTTGTGTATTTTTATATTATTATTATTATTATTATTTTTTTTTTTTTTTTTTTTTTACTCTTTAAAAGTGAAAACGTTGAAAGTTATTTTACTTTTTCTTGGAAATTTATATTTTCTGTACACTAAGGAGGAGGTAACGCATGATCTAGCAAGAATTTTAAGACTTTTTTAATAAACTTGATTTTTTACATATTTAAAAAAAATTAGTTTTGTAAATAAAATCCAAATTAGTAACTAAGTTATTCATTTTGTGGAATTCTTCCTGTTGAAGATAATTTTATCTAAAATAATTTTTAAAAGAGGAATAAGTGGCAATCTCATTTTTTGTAGTGCATGTATAAAATGTTTCTTATGATTTATTGGTTAAGCCCATGTGTATGCTGTTAATGTGTCATATATTAATAGATTTTCAATCCGGTTTAAATCCATATGGTGATTAATGGATAAAAATTAAAGATAATCAAATAATCCATATCGTAATAAAACTGAATTTTTAAACATTTTGGTGAAAAGGTATAATATTTTGATGTAGTTCAAAATTTATAATTTATTGGGTTGTATGGAACCTGTCAATGAAAACAGTTCACTGTAACAGTTTTGTTTGGGATAAGTTGTACTGTCTGTACAACCTTGTGTATTTTAGTTATCTTTATTCATATATGCGGATATCATAAGAAGAGAATACAATAGTGGATTTCTCCAACCCTCAGCAATTGTTAATATATGTAAATCTTTCCTTAAACATGCTTCTTTTTACTATACTCCACTTTTAGAGTACTTTTTGGGGTATTTAGTAGAATGTATTTGTTGATATAAGGTTTTAATTCAACTATTGTGCTATAAATTCTAATATTTTCCCTCTTTAATGCTCAAGCACTACTTTTATGTATCACACAGTAGTCACAGGTTTTATTTTTATTTTGTTTGTACATGTCTTGTGATATCCTGTTTTTATATTTTAGTTGCCACCAACTAGTACCACAATTATTTTAATAGGATTTATAAAATACCTAAGATTTGACACTCTCATCAGGATAGAATAAATGTTTGGAAAAATCAGTTATATTGAACACTGATTACATTTTATTAGACCGTGTCTCCTTTCATATAAAATGTCTCGTAAGACTTAACTACGATAAAAGTATTCTAAAGAAAAAAAAGATTAATTTATCAAAATGTTGTATAGCTGTAAAATAAGATTTTTCATGAACATTTGTGATTGAGAGAAAACATTTGCAAATTTGTTCAACTAATTTTGTTGCCGAAATAGTTTGTTAGTATCATACATCAGACGTACACAACATAGCTTGCGGGACACATGCGATGCACCAGTACTCAGGCCACAACGTTAAAAATCTAAAAAATATGGAATATAATTTTTAGATTTATAATATCATGAAAGGGATGTATAAGAAATGAATATTAATATTTAATTAATTTTCAAAATAATTAGTTTATTTTTTGTCAGATAAAATATTTTTCAGCTTCCCAAATATATCCTATTTTCTTATGGCCCGCAGCAGCTTCCCATAAAGTAATATTGACCAGCTATAGCCTTAGACCAGTGCTTCTTAAACTGTGGGTCACAACCCCAAATGCGAGCAAAATTTTGGGGGTCATGAAAATTTAATTCTGATACATGAATTTAATTCTTGTCGCTCACAGACATATCTTAGATATATATTTTAATCTAAGACATATGTACATTGTTGCCAAATATGTATATTTTCATATGTATATTGCTTACCAAAGAAATAAATTATGAGAAAATATTATCTTTATATCCTTATTTCCTGGGATCACAAAAAAATCTGATAAAAAAGGGGTCATGAATGAAAAAAGTTTAAGAAGTGCTGCCCTAGACTATAACCTTATAGGTATTAAATATTTAAAATAGAAGAACATCTACCTGAGTCAAAATGAAAGAAAAGCTGAGGCAGTAAAGCAATTAGTATTTATTTAAAACTAAAAGGAATGCATAATTTAGACAAACCCTAGTATATTTTGAAGATAAAAAATACTTACAGCCTAAATATCTGAGCTTAACAGAGTTCATCTTAACATAAAATTACATCAAAACAGCTGCAGCCGCTTTACATAAAAAAACAGAAAACAAGTAGTGCTGCAGGAAATAAACATGTACAAGCTATATTTAGTAATCGTCTGGTAAAAATAATTTGCATTCACTTGTGCTGATTGACCAGTTACAATACATCATTTATTGATACTATTCAGCCAGTGCGAATTGCTGTGTGGCATAGTCAGGCATAGTCACTTTTATGCAAATATCAGAAGCAAGAATGCATGAGATATTTGCATAAATGTTTAGATATCATTGCCAAACAGAGAAACATATACAAGTTCACTAGCTGAACTTTATCCCATTTAAATTTTTTTTTTTTAACCGCAATTTCTTTCAAGTAATATGGCCTTTATCACATTTTGAGTTGTGCAAACCTGTCATATATAATTTTACAAAGCGTTCTATTATTGGTTGATTTTCCTCCTCTTTTCTTTCAATTGTATATCTTATTTATAAATTTTATCTTGTTTTAAAAAAAAAAAATGGAAATTATGAAAGTATACTGAAGAACAATGTTTATACTTAATTTTAGTGCTGTGTTAGCAGCTAAAGATTTGTTTCCATATGAACAATACAAAGAAAAATTTGGAAAACAACAGAAGAGAAAATTTTTTAATGAAGGCTTATGGGAAATTGAGAATAACCCTACAGCGAAACCTGGATCTGGGCATGTTGTAAGTGATTTCTGCTCTTGATATGTTTTTCAGAAAAGCTTTAATTTTCTAAATAATTTAATAATCTAGTTTTCAGTCTTTGAATAAAAATGTGTCGAAATAAAATTAGAAAAATATGGATAATTTTGAACCATTTTATTTTATTTCCCGTTTTTTAATTTCATTCTAATTTAGATTGATGTCAAACCTTATGTACAGAGTGTGATTAAAATGATATTCTGTAATTTTTAATTCTTAAATTCCAGAAACAATATTCTGCTTTCAATGCTATAAAAAATTACTGAATTTTTATAGGATAAATTTGCTTAACTGGATATTAATTTGTTGTTAATAAACAACATAAAAAACAGAGTATTTTTATTTTTACTAACAAACATAAAAAATTAGGTATTAATTTGTTGTTTGTTATTAGTCTATATACAAATAACTATAGAGTTCTATGCATGCAAATCAATTACTTATCAAATAATGTAAAAAGTTTATATGATACACTAAAATTTCTTTATTTCGTCTTTAAAACCAGAATATACTTAGATATAATTCTGATATTTATGTTTATTCAAATCCTGTGAAAAAATTTCTTAATTCTTATTTTATAAAAATTTAATTTTGGAAGCTTTATGTGTAGGCTTTCATAGATAGGTAAGGCATGTTCACTTGTACCGAAAACCACTAATATATTCTGGCAAATACCTAACAAAAAGGCCTGCACCATTCTAAGGCAAGATTGCGAAACTGTTTTATGATATAATCAGTTACTGTAGATGATCCTTTCCAGAGCCGCCTCCATTTGGCCACTTTTCCATTGTAGTACCTGAGAAAATTTTAAAAACAGCACTTTTTCAAATTTTTGGAGAGACTCGAGTTAATGAATGTATCAGGATTAGAAATAGTCTACTTTAAGAATAATGATCATTTTTGAAAAAATATATGTATGTATTGAAAAGTTTTATTTATATAAATTTTTTTTTAAAAATTACAAAACTTAAAAAACAGAAAAAGTGAATAAATTTCAATATAAATTGTTATGTAGTAAAAATAATTATGAAATCATTCTTTGAGCTTTTATTGCAGCAGATGGTGCTATTGCATCTCTATAATTAATTGTTTCAGATATATTTTCTATAGAAACTTGCTAGGTCTTTCAATCGCTCTTGAGTGGTTGTAGATAATTCTGTAAAATTTTCAGTTTAGAGAAATTGCTCTCAGCTCCTACTACAGTTTCAGGTAGTGTTTGTAGAATTCTTAGAGCTACAACATTATTTGGAAATATGCATTCAAAATTTATTTCTCATGATCTCAAATTCAGCAGTTTATAAAAAATAGCCTAAATATTCGCTTTTCTGAGATTTTGGGGCTGAATGTCCGCATCATTGAGAATTATATCAAGTGGACAGATGTGATTAAGGCCTGTGATGATATGCAAAGGGCAAGTCTGTACTCTTTAGTTTTAGTAGATTGCTGTTGTAAGCAGCAGTTTATCTGGAGGGTCCTAATTATTGCAGAGGAAGTCATTCGTAAACTCTTAAGCATCAGTGCCTCAATCTCTGCTTGAAATATAGTTCAAAATGCTAGGTCTTTTTATTAATTTTGTTACAAGATTTACAGTGTGCTTGTTGCTAATAATATCAGATTCCAAAATATAACCCCCCCTTTTTTTTTGTTATAGACTTTGCCAAATTAGGAGGATTTGGGGTTTGTAATTATGTAAATGTTTATTTGTTGTAAATTAGCTAGTCACAGATTTCAGTGCATTGGAAATTCATTTGTAATGATATGCTTTTTTTTAATAATGGAATGAAAGGTGTTTATTGATGATGCTACCAATTTAATGTTCTAACTGCTGTTCAGGGGCCCTGAGGAATACCCTGGTCAAGTCTAAAACTTTTGGTGACAGCAGTGTTGTATTTTACTGTGAAGTAGCTATTTCTCTAAAATTTGTTGAGCTAGAGAAGAGCTTTACAGTAAATTGTAAATTAATTCAACAACTTAATAAAGTGTTTATTCTTCCAGATCCTATCAAAAACTTTTGACAGATCTAGAAAGTCTGCAATTATATTAATTGATACGTTGATCTGAGCATCTTTAACTTGCTGTAAAAAAAAAAAAAATAAATAAATAAATAAAATAAAATATTAAATAAATAAGTTTTTGGTCTGTGGTGCTGTGTTTGCTTCAAAAGCTATACTGCTTCTCTGAAATCAGACTGGTAGCAGACTAATGGAATGAGAAGCTTTGCGAGAATTAGTTTTTCAAAGAAGCATACAAGAAATGCAGTGTAGGGTTCAGTATAAAACTTGGAGAACTTGTGAATCTACTTGGTTTATTGATAGGATTAAAAAATGCTCTTTTTCAGTCATGCAAAAGTCAATCCCTATTCCATAGCACATTGAAAATACCCTGTAGTAATTTTTTCTTTAGAGCTGAGGTTTAAGATCATGAGCCCATGAATACCCTAAGGAACTGCTGATTTAATGGTATCAGTATTCCAGATAACCATTTCTAGCTTCTCAGTTGAGAAGTTGTTATTAAATTAGAAATTTCTAGTGTAGATTTTCAACATCCTTAAACATAATTTCTGGTGAGTCTTGCAGTGAATACTTTCCTTGATAAAATTTAAATCATACTCTATCTAGTAATATTCGTTTAGTGTGTTGGGGACGTTAATATCCACTGCCAGGAAAATATTAGGATCTGTGAAAGCATTTTAGTTTTTTGTGTGTGAGGCTGTCCCCTATTGATGTTTAACAAATTTCCATAACCTTGAGACTGGAGTTATAGAACCTAGACCATTACAGACGTCCATATATTTATTTCTTATAATCATAGAATATTGTCTTTTAAATAAAAATAACACTGTATTCTTCCATTTCCAAACTCACCCAGTATGCTTTAAGTTCCAAATGAAATAAAGCCTATGATGGATTAGGCTATCTTTTATAATGATCCCATTAAATTTTAAATTATCATTTATCTTAATTAGGTTCTAGCAGTAGTCAATAGTCAGCAATCAATCCTTTAGTTTTGGGTTATTCTCATTATGCAGATAGTAAAGGTGTGGTTTGACAAGGGGAAAAAGAAAAAAGAAATTTCTATGTTTTTTGTCTTTTGTGATGGTTATCAGTGCATTTTAAAAAATTGGTTTTAATTGGACTGTCTATAATATGCTTGAAATTTGTTATTTGCAAATATGTTAAGCACCATCATAGTGAGTCATAATACCATCATCTAAAATATTGTTTTCTCATTAAATTTTAAGTTATTGAAAATAATGCTAAAAGCTACATGAACAAATATCTTCAACATTTTCTCTTATATTTTGTGTTTTCTCCTGTTTTTGGTATTTTTTCGTTGAAAATAAATTAAGTATTAAGTATGTTACATCAAGTTTTTTAAGGAAACATATATTTATAAGTTTATTTAATTGTAATTATTTATTATTTTTTTATTTTAAGTTAATTTTATTAAATATATTTACTATTGTATTAATAGAACTTGTTTACTTTTCGAAAAGTAAGGTAAAATTTGAACCTTAGGTTGGTCTTTAAAATTTCTATTAAAGGTATTTGAAAGTTCTTAAAAAGTGATTTATGTTGGTTATAGTGATTTATATATAAAACTGTGAAAACCATGTATATGACCTAAAATTTTTTTTTCTGTTGATTTGTATTGGCATGCTATTAGGGAAAAGCAAATTTTAGATTATCAGATAATTTTCACAGCTGAATTTTTTAAAAATACTTTATGGAATCTGGTATATTTTATAACTCTAACAATTACCGCTTCTGAAGTAGATTGTTGTACATTCAGTAGTTAGCAATGTACTCAAGCATTACATCATTTCATTCATTTAATAATTTATTTCATTTTTCAAGTATAATAAATGTCTTATACAACTTCTTTTTCTTTTGAAAGACTGTTAAAGCCAGTGAAAAAGATGATTCACAAGATGAAGTGAACAGTGATGAAGATGAAAAGCTTGTCATAGATGAAAAACCAAGTGTAATAATTCATTTTATGTATTTTAATTTGGTTTCTTTTTGAATTTTGAATTTCTTGATCAGTATTATCTAATTGGGATTTAAAAAAAAAAAAGGGGGGGATTTTCCTATAACAGTATTTTGCAAACAGCTAGTTCTGTATGCAAATTGGTTTTTATAACATTGAACTCATTATATCTCAATCTAGAATATAACCAGACATCATACTGATTTTATAAATTTATGGGTCTCAGGTATCGGTGTATTAAATATTTGGGTCCTTTTTTGATGATTTGAGAAAAAAGAATGGCCAATTTCACCAATTTAAAAGCTATAATGCCAAATTCTCATAAGCACCTTCAAGCGTGGAGTTGCTCAATTTCAGGCGTTTTAGAGATTTCTGTAAAAGGGTACATTGACACATATATCCCCATATTTATAAATTTAACCTTCCAGCAGGTGTGCTCTCTATATCAACGTGAAAGGTCACATATATTTTCCAGATACGCTATTGTAAAATATAAATTTTTAAGAATTTAATTAGTGCAATTATGTTGTAATTAGTTAACAGTTAATAAGTACACTTTATTTAAGCAAATGTTATTTAAGTTACAAGACTAGATTATACCTTTATTTAAAGAAACAGAAACAACATAAATGTAAAACATGAAAACAATATAAAATCACTAAAGAATTGTTGAAATGACGTGAAAATAAAATAAATGAAATTGTGGATAACTCTACTGAATTATTGTCGTATTGCTCGTCCAAAGTTATCTTATCAGGCGTGAATTAGTTGGGTAGTACATTAATTTATTTATAAAGGGGTAGTTGGGTGCGTTGTGTTTTAAAATTATTTTGTTAATAACCTGTAGTTCAGGATGTAATTAGCAATTGACGAACAAGTGAACTAAAATATTGAAGAACAAATAAAACAGAGAGTTGATTTAAATTTAACTTAAACTTAATTTATTTACAAATTATTATACATTTTTTGTACATATTATTTTAATCATACCTTTTATAGGCACACTTATCCATATACCAAAATCATATTATCATTATATCCAATATTAACATTCAAAATTTACTTGACGAGGAAAATAGGGAGCGCACGACAAATAACCAAAATTCAAAATACTTATTCAACTCTAACTCTTATATAAATTACTCCTACTCTGACTGTAATCAACCTTATTTAAAAAAAAGGGGGGGGGGCTGATCTAAACAATAAATTGTGCCACTCACTCGGTTCCGTTGATATTTAGCAGATTGTTGACTCCGCTGACTCGTCTAGCTGGGGTCCATTGGATCCTTCCGTACATAGGCAGGGCACACACACCTCTTGATTCTACATCTCTGATAATTCTTGTGACCGCTACACCACTCGCTCCACTATTATTTTATATGCAGGGGAATTTCTATTTTATCAGTAAATATGTGTGGGGAACTCCAAGTTCGACTCAATGCAGTAATAACAGAAGGAGACCCGCAGCTCTACTCTAATACACAAAATCTCAGGAAATAAACAGGGAACCGAAGCTCGACCCAACACGCCAGAAGTCTTAGTCCCAAATTTATACTTTTCAAACTCCTTTCTTCTTTCATGTCTCCTCCCTCTCAAACCTTCCCATCCATTCAAGATTCTGCAACAAACTCATTCGCCTGCTCACTCCAAACTTTATTTAATTGGCTGCCCCTGCTAACCAGCACATGCCCCCACGGGAAACGCGCTTGCATAAACCTCCCACGACGCCCTTGGTTCTTACATGCCGCCGTTGTAAATCTGAAAACACAGTCCATTGTCGTATAGTGTCAAACCCTGGCGACATCTTTTCTTAATCTTGTCTGGCGATCAACCTCCCAAGTTGACCACCGCCGCAGGACTATTCACTACCTTATGTCACACAGGACCGCTCCGCTCTGTAATTATCGTCCCGCTCAGCCAGCATTCTTAATTTTATCAAATCAATGTAATGATGAAAGCCTTCGATCGACTTCACCTCTTAATATTTCTATGAGATTTTCATATATTCGAAGGTGCTTCATTACAATTATTTATATTTGTAATATAAAGGTATATACATACTATAATAGAAAAAAAGAATTTAAATTTAGATATAAAAAGGAAATAAAAAAATCAGACTTTTTAGGCATTGAGCTGTAGCTTTGCAGTCTGAGCAAATGTGTTTAGAGTGCTCCAAGCATATAAATTTCTTGCAAATCTCACAGCTAAACCTCGCGATCCTAGTATTCTTGTCCTTTTGGCAGGGCTAGCACCTTATTTTCCCTGATGTCACTTCTTCCACTTCTTCAATGCCTAGTTCTGCTTTTCTTTTCAACTCTTTAATTTTTAGTGACAGATACAGTGCCTCTATTCAAACATTGGAAGCAATTAGACGCAAAAGTTGCAACCATAATGTTTAATAATAAAACAATAAAGGTTTCTTATGAAAAAAAGACATTGAAAACTTACCCAAACAGTCGCACGTATCTCTAAAATACAAATGGTGGATGTATGCACCTGATTAATGCCTTGAAATTCAGACGATGACTGAAAGTAAGTCAAAGTGAGCTGGTTGAATAGCCAAGTGCTGGTGTTCGTAGCGCTCACTGGCTCAAAGATATAAAAACAACTTCAACTTGAGTGTATCTCCCACATACATGCTCCTGCAGGAAGACTGAAATAAAATTGGGATTTTTTTGCTCAGTTATGTGTGGGCATTAATTATAATTTTTCTGCTGGCTAATCTGTGGCATATAAAAGTTTATTGTTGTTTGGAGGGTGTAAAAAGGAACCTTTCTAGTCTATCAAAGGAACTTTTCTCGAAACTGTATTTTGAATCATAGTATTCCAGAGGCAGAGTAAACACACTATACATTGACAAAATTTCGTAAGGTATCTATATAATTTTGAAGTTTTAAGTTTAAAGTCAACTGTACATGAGAAAAATCACCACTTGATCAGATCATTGATAAATCGTGGAGTTTCCAAACTGTTTTTCTCTTACTTTCTTTTTTTGTTTGTTTGTTGTAAAGAGACATTGGCACTTAAAAAATCATCTGCACCAAGAACATAAAGATAAATAAAAGTTATTCAAAATTGAAATAATTTTGATTAAATTTGCAGTTTTAAAACATACCCTGTAAAAAAGTATCTGAATTTGATAGAAAAATTCACGCTCAAGCAAATTCATAGTAACATTTTTATTAAGGTGTAAAATCCTGAATGAGGATTTTTTTGGTCTGTGAGATTCTTAAATTTTTTGTACATTTTCTATACGTATGCATGTATATTTTGGATGTAGTGCTTAAGCTTGAAGTTATTACAAAATTAGTAATGTAATAATTTCATTCATCACCATAATAATCTGTAGTTAAAAATTTCTCAGAGGGTAATATTGAGTAGACTTTGATGTGAGTAAGATCATATGTTTAAAGTATTTGATGATTTTGTTCTCATTATCAAATATTCATGCTTACTTTTCTTTCTTTCAAATTGCTAAAATAATTTGCTGAATCTCTTTAAAAAGCAGATTATTTTCTTAAAGAATAAAAAAAATCACCTAGAAAACAATTCACGATTATTTACTTTTTTTTTTTTGTTTGTCATCATGAGTGAATTTTTTCTCTTCAATAAGATTTCATGAAAAATTTTGAAGAATTGTAGAAAAATAAGTTCTCTTGATCTTAATTTTTGCACTTCATTATCAATTTGTATTCTGTATATTAATGATTATTTATTCATTTGTTGTGTTTTATTAAATTTGTCAGTGTATCAAAAAATGTAATATCTTATAATTATCATTTTTTAATTTTGATTTTCAAAAAAATTAATTTTTAAGTTAAATTTAAAGGAAAATTAATTAAGTTAAATTAATTAATTGTCCTATTAAATATAATTTCCATGTCAAAGATTTCTTTTAAGATTTCTATGAAAGTCTTCAATATAAATTTAGAAGGAAAGGTTAATTGGTTTATAATGATCAGTGTAAAAACTGCCCATGTGTCTGCTCTCTGGTATCAGAAAGAATTTGTTTAAATCATTAAATATTCATTGGTAACAATACTTTTTACTGTTTTGTTCAGAGAATTGCCAAAACAATTACCAGTAAGATATTAAAGCATAGTAATTTTGGTTCTGGACCTCTAATATGTGAAGGCATAAACTTACAAAAATATTTTAGTATTAATAAAATATGTATTTGTTAACCATGAAGTTTTTTGTTCATATCTTAACTTTATATTTTTAGCATTGTATTCATCAAAATTTAAATACAGTCGAACTTCCATTTATCGAACTTCCCTATATCGAAATTTTCTATATATCGAACTCTTAGCAAATCTCCATGTTCATTACATAGAAAAACTGTTTCTATATATCGAAAAAATCTCTATATATCGAAAAAATTTTCACGACATATTGGGAAATTTTATTCCACTTTAGAATAAAATCTTTCAAGTTTTTGCGTTTGAAAGTAATTTGTCTAATAATAATAATAATAAATACTTCGTGGACTTCAATTCGTGGAAAATTTCCCTGATGAAGTTTTTAATGGGCTGAATGTAACCACTGTCTGGATTATTGTTTTTTTAAAGGTATATAGTACTCTATAAATCTTTCATATTAATTCATTTTTTAGTTATTAACTTTCATTTAATGTGATTCGCCTATATATTGGAAATGGAGTTTCGTATACGAAAATTAGCTTTAATTTTAATGTTTTATAAGAATTATGATAAAACTAAGATCAATTCTATATATCGAATTTTTTTCCGGCATTTTGCTACTTCGATATATGGAGGTTCGACTGTATTTTCTTTTTCTGTTTTTAATCATAAATACATGTTAGTATATTGCAAGCTAAAATTTGATAGTTATTTAGAATTCTTAAAATCAGTTTCCCTAATGAAACATCATTAAATGGTTTAGCAGATGTTTTCTCTAATGATGTCATGAAATTTCATAAAGTGCCTATAATGTCAAGAAAAAGTTGCAAAACTGTCATTCACAAAGTTAGTCAACGCTGTGCTTAGCAAGGATTGCCAGTTTTTTAATGCCAATTTTCATGATCATTGATATTGGTTTTTATGATCAGTTGAGAAGATCTGTATTTGTATTGCCCTTTTAACTGTTAATAATTGTGTTAGTTGTGATTGTTAATCAAAGCTAAAAATTCATTAGCAATTCACACCATAAAACACTGTTAAGCTGTTAGATTGTCTGAATAAATTTGGTATTGAATCATCAAAAATTACCTTATTCATTATTTAGGTATATGTATCCAACAACTATGGACCTAGGTTTCCTAGTTATAGGCTCCTCATATAGCTAAGGAGTACACTGAATGAAAATTAATTACAAATGGGGAAATACTCTAAATTTTTATTGGTAGCTCATTAGGAGCCATGAATCAGATAGCAGTTGAATTAACCAATATCTTCCACTGAATAGTGGTGCAAAATTTAGTTTTGTTGAAGAGAAAAAAAATACCATGGAACACACCCCAATACCTTATCAAAGGAGTCACCTTATGTAAACCCCCATAAAAATGGCAAAACCTAGGTCCATGACTGCCGTATATGTTGAAATTATATATATTTGCATAATTAATCTCTCTTAAAAGGGTGTGTTCCATGCAATTTTTTCATCTTCAAGCAATCTAAGTTTTGTACCAAAGTTTGTGCTAAACCCCTATCTTTCTTTTGTGGGCTGGATTGATTATTCCATGTTAGTCACTAATGAAAATATAGAGGAACCTCGCCACTGGAATTCTCTTCCTGCCAGCTTGTTGCCCATGAAATAACGTGGACAAAACCAGGTCCGTTGTCGCTGGGTATGCTATAGATATTTATCTTTGCATAAGTGTCCCCTCTTATTAAGGTGTTATCTTTGCACTTTTCCCATTGGTAATGCTTTGAGTTTAAACTCAATTTTTTTTTTCTTCTAGAAGGAAGATGGTGGTTCTCATAAAAGGAAAGGAGATCACAAGGAATCAAAAGTAAGTCCACACTTTTTTGCAGCTTTATATACTGAAAACTTGTAGTTTATTATGAAGCATTTCATATGTGCTCCATAATTTTTGTCCTATGTATCCTGTATTTGAGATTAACTCACAGCTATGTTAATAGTTCAGTTTTGTCTCTTATTTTCTCTTCATAATATTCCTTTCAATAACTAAAAGAAATTTTGGGAAGTACCTTGCATTTGATGTAGAGAATGTCTAGCATTTTTAATGTAAATATAAGGCACTATCGCCCTTTAGAAAATCTTCTGCAGAAGGCATATATCTCCTATTTAAACTGAGTGCCTTACAATATTGTTTATAACATTTCTTTTTTGTTTAAATGCAGAATAGGAATACCAAAAGTACTGTAATCTGTCATATATATATATATATATATATATATATATATATATATATATACAGTGGAATCTCGATCTATCGTTTTTCAAGGCACCGATTGAAATGAACGATAAATGCGGGAAAATGATAGATGCGGAAGCATAACAAAGCAATATGATCTTTGGGACTGGATAAAATGAACGATACATACGGAAAAACGATGGATCCGAAAACAATCGATCGAGATTCCACTGTAAATATATAATTTGACAGTTGATTTTTTTTCTCTTAAATAACTTTCTTAAATAATTTCTTAAATATTTATATCTGCTTACATTTATCATTCAATAGAAGTAACTTATTCAAAGTTGCCAAATGCTCTAAAATTTGTGGAGTTCCTCAACAAAAATGTGAAATGCTTGTATACTCCGTGTATTTTGGTATATGCTCCAGTTAAATGAAATAGCAAAGGAAAAATGCATTTTCCAACAATTTTTTTCTGATTTTCCTTAATTTTAATAATGAGCAATTGAATAAAGCAATGAATGCAAAATACATTTCTTACTGAAAGAAAGTTCTTAATTTTGTTTCTTAAAGCAGTGATGCAAATTATGTTTATGTACAGAAAAAGTAAGTACTTTGAAACTTTTTTTAGTATGAGTGTGTATGTGGTTATTACAGACAATAGTAAATTGAAGATTATCATAATAGGTCCACCTTTGAAAAATTTGGAACTATCCAAGAAAAGGAAATTAGGTATAAGAAATTTTCTCAGAAAATTTGCTCACTGGATTTTGTTAAGTCAGGATGATATTGCAGAGATTTTTATTTCGACTATCAATCTTCATTTGGAAATTGCCAGTCATTTACTGCTGTTAATAAGTATCCGATGACTTTATAATAAGACATGACTGCAATAAAAATTTTAGATGTCTTATGTTCAGCTTTCACTAATTTCAACCTATTCCGATTATCGATTCAAGCAAATACAGATAAAAAACTGCCATATCTTTACCTCTACTAAAGTTAGTAATTCATCAAGAAATTTTGAAAACTGCATATGGCTGAATATCACATAAACGTACATTTTCGATTTTTTTTTTCGCTAAAAAAAAAAAACTTTATTTTAATTTGAATTTTTTTCACCAAGTCTATAAGTACATTGTAGATAAATTCTGAGTGTGGCAGAGATGGATAAATTGTTTTTGTTATTTTATTAAATTTTTTCCAAATAAAATTCACAATTTTACAATATAAAGTAAAACCCAAAATTAAAACTAAATATATATATATATTGTCTAAATACATTAGGAAACATAAGACCTTATGTTTTCATTAATAATCATGCCGCAAAAAAATGGTTTGTTCCCATAACCCGACCGACTCTACAAAAGAACGGAAAAATTGCCGACCCTAATGTTTTTTTTTTTTAAGACAAAAAGCCTGCATTAAAAGGAAAAAAAACCGCAGCAATCCACACAACATAGCAAAATAGCTTTCAATAAATCGATTACAAATCAGTATCAATATCACAGTGATCGATTTTAATCGGGAATTATTATTATTTTTTTTTAAATAGCAAGATCACATGGAAATTTGATATATCGATATGTTTTAAAAATAATAAAACTTTCAAACATGAAATATTGAAGTTTTGTATGAATAAACCTTTTTTGTTGTATAATGGACTCGTTTTAATCTAATATCAATACATATTTTTTTTTCATTTGCCGCATTTGCTAAAAATATCTCTTTTATACATTTCTTGCCTTGTTTTGTCCCATTTTATTTGATTGAATTTTGAAATATTAGAGATTTCAATAACTTTTGAGGGCAGTTCTAATCGCATTTCCTCTACTTTCTCTGAGTTTAGAAGAAAATATTAACTTTACTTTGTTTAAATATTTGAACAAAGTCCTCAGCAGATTTTATGTCACCACCATGTAGAACAAAGGAATCAGCAGTTCTTTTAAGAGAACCACCAATTCCATCCATTGCACCCTTTCCGTGGCCACTGCAACTGAAGTTCCATGAAACCTCATTTGCTTTTGGAAAAAAAAGTGGAATTAATTTTACCATCAAAAACATGTTGTAATGGTTGCGGTATTGGCTAGTTGGACCATAAGGAAAAAAGTAAACCTTGTCAAAACAGTCCTTTTTTATTTGATCGAAAATACATGACATATGCGACCATACTGCATGAGCTTGGATGAGCTAAATTTTCTGAAACGGTACTAAAGCTTTTCGCAGTAAGTTTACAACCATCACTGGTATATACAAGAACAGTATATGGACAGATAATTGTTTTTTTTTTATGCTCCAAAATGCATTGATTGGACTTCCTTATGTAATTTCATATCATAATTTTCAGAAAAATCTATATGAAATAAAATCTCATTAGGTTTTAAACCTTCTTTTAATTCCCTCAATGCATTTGCTTGATGAACCATAGTTTCAATATGCTTCTTATATTTTGGGGTATCATTTTTCAAATTTTGTATAATTTCTTCCAGTGTGGAAGACTTTTCCACTTCGGCCATTTTTGATATTATCTTTTCTTTCCCCTTTATAACCTTTTTCTTTAATATTCTCCCATGCAAAATATATAATGATCTGTTTGAGGTCGTTATTTATCTTTTAAATCTTCCAAATTTAAAGTAAAGAGAGATTCTGGTCTCTTTTCTTTTACAATTTTTAAGTAGTAAAGTTTTGAAATTAACTATTGCATATTTTCGTGCTTTAAGCATGCACAGGTTTCTCTGTCCCTTATTTTAGGCAGAACTACCCAAAAAGGCTTCATTCTGCAAAATGTTGTGTATGATATAATGTTGTGTATACGACGCAGTCATCCCTGGCGACGTTGATCATTACCATGACATCACGAAAATGACAAATTGTCATTTATTCGTTCTTTACTAAAAAGAATACTTCGGTTAAGCCTAAATCATCACATTCCTGCCTTCTAGTCATCATTTTATACTAAAATGCAATTTTATTGAAAATTTTAAAATAATATTTATATTTTTGTCATGCATCGCGAAAATGACAAGCAATAAAAGTACGCACAGCTTATGAACAATAAAAATAACGTTTTTACTTACCTAGTTCTAATTTTTTTCAAATTTTATTCTTCACAAATCGTTTTTGTTGATATCTCATCGAAAATAAACTTTGGAAATAATCTCTTAGTAATATAAGAAAACATTTTCATAAGTCACGAAAATGACGACAGAACTCGGTGACAAGCAATTTAATTAGTCATTCATCAAAATTTCCCTGCTGAAAAAGACGAAAAAGCCTTTTTCTTTGAAAACAATTGTTTTTTTACAAGCCTGAGCAATTGATATTAGTATTATATTATTTTTGTTAGAAAAAAACATACCTTGCATATAACCATTTGGCCTTGGAGACAGTCACTTTTAAACTTTAATGTTTAAAATTTCATAAAAAATACTTAAATTTCTTTAAAATCATAAATTATACTTTGTAGCTCTTCCAAAAAGGTACTTTTAAGGAATAAGAATAAATTTTTATGATTTATTTCATTAAAATTAATAAGACCTGAGACACTAAAATGTACATTTATGTGATATTCAGCCATATCTTGTGAATAATATTTTGAACAGCAATTTGGTAAAATTTCTGTATTTTGGAAATTTTTAGAGCTTTTTCAAGACATTTTGAATCACTTATTAAAACATAGTAAGAAATAAATTTTTTTTCTATTTGGAGCATAAATTAATTTGTATGTACTTAATTGCAAACTTTTTATTTAATTCATTTTCTCTCAGGAACATAAAAGGGTTTTGATATAAATATATTAAATCTAAAGTTAAGAATTTAAGAAATTTTATGTAAGAAAAGATTTGCAATTACAGTGGAGTCCTAATAATCTGAAGTGATTGGGACCAGACCCTTTTCGGATTAACGAATTTTTTGGATTAATGAATTTATTAGATTAAGTGAAATCTTTCTAAAATTAAGCTTAAATTACATAATGTGTGATTACATAAATATTACATATTACATGTGATTACACAACTTACATTTTATAAGGTCTGTCTAAACATCACCAAATCTCGGGACGAAATGGGTGATAAGATAGCAGAACGCTGCCTAGTACAGTACAGTAGAGTGTAAGTTGTTTTAACAATACGTCACAGTGCTCAACAGTTGGATTTTAGATGATCAGCAGACTGTTGAAATAGTTTTGGAAGAACCTGTCAATGTTTCAGACGAGAGTGAAGGTGATGCAGATGGTGACAGCGATACATTTCCTAATTATATGTATATTTCATAGAATTGTGTAAGAATTCTATTCATTTTTTGGCCGCAGTACGTGTAACTTGTGTTGCGACATCATGGACTTTTCAACTGGAATGGTTAACAGCGAGGGCCAGCAGGTGGCCGTTATATTGAACTTGCCAGTTTCCCAATTTGATACAGACAAACTGCCAGGATGATGACCTTTCAGCTTGTGTTCAACATTTAAATGTCCTTCACACAAACTTTGAAGTTAGGTTTGAAGATGTATTGACTGTGGAAATACCACAGTGAATTATCAATCCATACCGTGACATTGAAGAAACGGATGTCATGTTACAAGAAGAGCTGATCGATATAATCACCAACAAAGAACTTAAGGTGCAGTTTAGAAAGGGATATCAACAATTCTGGCTTCAGAGAGACATACCTGTTACATATCCTTGCCATGTGATTGCAAGAACTAGGTAACTCAATTTTTCAAGTTCTGAGAAAACGGCGAAAAACATTCTAACTATTCCTTATCAGGTATTTTTAAAGTGCTTATCTGAATAAAAGGCTTAATATGACTACCAATTATTATTGTTACAGGTATGAATAACAAGAAGTCACCAATTAAATTGTCACTTTGTTCACATATTTAACAAATTAACAACAATTAATAATTAAATGGTAGTTATCCAGTTCTTGCAATGACAATTTCTCACTAAACGAAAATTGTGTAGTACTTACCTACTTTGTTTCTTCCATGTTGTATACTGGTAACATAACAATAATACTATTAATGAAAAACAAGAGTGGTCTAGGAACTTTTACTCCCCAAAAGCTATTTAAAACTAATGGTAGAGGTGCAAGCGTGGGAGTATGTTGCTTCACAAGTACTTACCATTCTCATCCCAACCAGTTTTCTGACTCGCCTTACATCTCAGACTAACAAAATCCCACTGAATATGAAAAAATAAACAATGTTTAAATAATTGTTGAGACATTTTTTCAATATTTATTTATTAAAAATTAATAAAAGAAAAATTTATTATAAAAAGTACAAAAACTAAAATTAAGTTGTTTAAAAAACACTTTTGAATAAAAATCAATCTTCTTTGTGGTTCTCATGAGGCAGATTTTTGTAAAAACTAAGATAATCTTGGCTCATCGCTGTTGGGTTTGTTGTAAAAAGCGACAATAAATCCTTATACTTGGCTTCAGAGATTGGGTGCCCTTGCGGGTAACACATTTCCAAAACGACATTGTTGGATAAAAGCCTCAGAGAGGCCCTCTTACAGCAGTCAACAGTTTTAAACTCACCCTTGAAGGATTCTTTGCACTCATAATGATATAGGGTTTCTTTTTGAATAGGATCCAACGCATTTTTTGAAGCAAAATTGCTTTCTTGTCGGTGCTAGTTTTCCACATAGTGAGGTATTGGTCGGCAAAAGCTTTCCAGTCCATGATGTCCTCTGGTTCAACATCATGAACTAAATAAGGTTTGTCACCCCTTTTTTTCTTGCCCCACGAACTATAGATTTCCAGTCTCCTGGCCAAAATGCCTTACCCACTCGCTTAAATTCTCTTCCAATGACTGAATGCATCGAATCACACTCCATCTCACTGTGGCCAGGAGTCAAGAATTTTAAATCGATTGTTTTAAGTTGTTCGATTTTTTGTACAATGTACATGCACATAGCAAACATGTATTTATTTAAGTTCTGCCCACCACATCGGTCACTAAAGCATCTCGCTTCTTCAACATCTTTTGGTAGCGATCCCAAGTATTTGAAAAGGAAACTTGCCATCTCACATCTTCCCCTTCCTCCTTGCCCTTCATGCCAGATGAAACAATCACCTTGTTTTGTTGTCACATTGAATATCGTAAAATTATACACTGACAGTCTGCGCTTATAAAATAGGGCATTATTTGTGGGATCGCTGGGGCAAAGCAGAACTTGTTGTAAATCAAAATTACAACTTACCATTTTGTTGGTTGCAGCTGCTTCCCCCTTGTCAATTTTTTTTTGCATTTTGAGCCTCATCCTTTTTTTAAAATAGGCATTGTGATTTGTAGTGTCTTTCTCAGTAGGATTGGTGTTACTGTCAAACGCAACACATAACTGACATTGGTCCTTTTTAGGTCTATGAAATCCGAGATTAAAATTGTCCAAAAATGTTTGACGGTAAATGGAGATTTTGGCACACCGCTCATTTTTTTCTTCACAATCTTGACGGTGCATTCTGTACATGGTTGCAATATTTAGGGAGGCGTCTAAATATTTCCGGGCAGTTCCTGCCCGACAATAATGTGATGAAAATCAAGGATAGCTCATGATGTGTTTATTTTTTATTGTGGGATCAAGAGTCACACTTCGTCTTTTCCCTCTCTCATCAGATGACCCTACATTCTCAGTGGACCTCTTTTGCATTGCAATATCAACAACTCCTTTTTTAATTCCCAGTGTATTTAAAAACATGGTTTTGCACACCCTCCTTTTTTCATCATTGACTGATAGAAAATACTTGACAGAATACTGCCTTCGCGAGTGATCTGGTGTTGTTGTTGACCTTTTTACTAGTTTTTCGGTGTTGATATGAATAAAGTCCCATTGACGAGAGTAGTTAGCCAACTGGTAGTATGTATTGAAAACCGTGGTTCTATCTTCTTCCATGATGGCAGAGCATTTGAGTGGGCACTTGTTATTGCACGGTTCTTTCATTTCAGTAGCTGGAACAATTTTCCCAGCAGAAGACACATATTCTTTTCCCTCCAATCTCCTTTTTTTTCTAATATTTCTGGTCCATTTCTCAGGCTGTCATTTCCTTTTTCGAGGCTTATTTGTAATTTGTGAATGCTCCTCCATACCAAATATGTTAGAATGAATATCACCATTCGAATTCAACAATGTTGGGACGTCATTTTTCAAATTATTTAAGGAAAATAAACAAAAAAATATATTTTTGAAGCAATCATGTACTTAATTGATAGGTATTCAAAAAATAATACAAATAGGCATCTACATAAAACAATAATAATGTAAGAAGTTAACTTCTTAAATAAATAGGTGATTCTTATGTAAAAAGTGATTTATCTTACCTTTATTTGCTTCCTGGAGTGACATTCGAAGATAGACACAGAGTCAGTTTTAGATTAGCGGTGGCGCAGTGAGCGGTAAACTTGGTAACCTGAGATATCTAGTTTCAACACATCACATCGGAAGGCCTTGATAGTGCAATAAACGGCTATCTGAAGATGTTTACTTCTTGCAGAGAGAAAATACTCATCTTTCTGTTTGTCTTATTATTACATTAGTCAACAAATGGCATTAGGTTAGCAAAGTGAGTTGGCTAGTTATTGCATTCAATTCTTATGTAACTTAGCTATAAAATAGCCAAGTATCTCATAAACGAAATTTTTCGAGTTACCTAGTTCTTGCATTCACGTGACGTCCTGCATTATGGACCTCGAGAAAGTTTTTGATAGTTTTTCCATCTTCATACCTCGGTGAAAGGGGTTTCAGCGCGGTTATAAATCTCCTTACCAGAAAAAAACAGATTGAGAATCACTCGCCGAGGAGATTTAAGGTTAAACCTGACTAAATTGAAGCCAAATATTGAAATTTTGCTATCAAAGCATCAGGCTCATCCCTCCCATTAAAATCATTGATTTTGTTGTGCATTTATTTTATGTAAAAGTGTTACTAGAATTGTATTTTGTGTCATTTTAATTAATAAATGTATAACTATAAAACTTAAATTTTTTTTATTATAAAATTTTTCACTACACAGTAAACCCTCTCAAAGTGGGTAACTCTGTGTCAGCTTCAAAAGCACTTTTAAGTTGATGAATTTGTAAAAAAATCAGTATTAGAATAGCAGGGGGTCTACCCAAAACAGAAAAAATTGGCAGGGGGTCTACAGGACAAACAAGTTTGGGGACCTCTGCCTTAGACAAAAAAAATTTAACAGATTCTTTTCAAACCAATGTAGTTCCGTAATAATCAGTTCAGTACAATGTCTGACTTTGAATTTTCTTGTAATTGTCAGAAATATACTTTTTATTGTAACCTTAGTTCTTTTTGACTTTTGGTTTTGGATTAAGCGGAATTTCGGATTACCGAAGTTTGGATTATTGGGACTCCACTGTATAATGTTCTCTCTACTCAGGAAATAACACTTAAAACTCTTAAGGATTTAAAAAAAAATGAAATTGTTGATAAAATGTTGGTAACTTTGCTCAATGGTGGCTCCAAGGGGAGGGCAATAGGGCATATTGCCCCCCCCCCCCCCCCTCCCGAAAAAAAACCTGGCTTTTTTTTTTTTTCCTTCATAGCCTAAAATTATATAATCGTAGACCTAATACTAAATGAGTTTAAATTTAAAATGAGACGATGTTTATGTCTTTTATATATATATATAAAACCCTAAGAGCTGATGTAGTCCCCCCCCCCCCCTAAAAAAACTTTGAACTGGAGCCACCCCTGACTTTGCTGGATTTCTCATCTTCAGAAACAGTGTATATTAAGAATATGTTCAATACTGTGAATTATTATTCAACTTCTTAGATCTAACTTGAGCTTTTTTATTTGTTTGTTTGTTTGTTTTTTATAATGAATGTTTGGGTCAAAAACATTTGAAAGGCTTTTTTTCCTGACATCATCTCTACATGTGTTAGAGTAAACAAATATTCCGTCTTACATATAAATATCAGAAAAGGATTAATATTTACAGAAAATTGTATAATCTTTTAAAGTACTTTTTAAAAAAATTGTGCATGTGTATTGAATAGTTTTCGAATGAAACATTTGCTGAATTTCTAGAATGAAAAATTTTAGTTATAGTTGTATGTTGTCATAGCGTGTTTAACCCATTAACCGCTGGTGTTGCGTTGACGCAATGGTCAAAGTAAACGCGTATAAAAATTTAGCTATCAAATGAATTTTATGTTAACAGTAGTTTTTGAGTAGGGTTAATAATCGAATTGAAAAATATTTGCCTTCCACTGTTCTTTTAATTAATTAACGAGTTCCAAACTTAGACAGATATTTAAGCATTTTTGAACGAGAACTTTCTCCTGGTCTTTTTCACAGAAGAAATATAGGAAGACAAACGTGAGATTTAGGGGTGATTTATTTTTAGCTAAGGTCAAAGTTTTTCAGAACATTTCATCAATCGGTTGATTTTGTTTGGGTGGGGGAGGAAGAAAAAACAGGTATTGCGTTGGCGCAACATCAGCGGGTAAAGGGTATTCACATGTGTCGCTCGACTCCGTAGAACTTTCCCCCGTTCTGTGGTTATAGAAATGCCTGAAACTAGATTCTTTACGTTTAAAGAAGTTCTTCAAAGAATTTTCGATGAAGATTCAGATAATGATGACGAGAATTAAACTGATATTGTTGTTATTCTACCAGAGACAGCAGAGGCTAGTGATGAAGAAGAAGGAAATGATAATATTTTGAATAGTGACAATGATGATTTACCATGCAATACTGCTGTCGAAATTGAAGTGTGAGTAAAAAAGAAGTTTTTGCCTCCTAAAAGCAGTACAAGTTTTTCGAAAAAATTTAAAAAACAAAAACTGAAGATTTGAAATGGATAAAGAAGGGACCATTGAATATGTCTCAGCCGAAAAATGAAGAAAAAGATCAAATCGGAACTATGAAAGGTATAATACAAGATAAAACTAGTGCAGAGATTTTTGATCTTCTCTTTGGCTCAGAGGTTTATTCCCTTCTCGTCGAATAGACAAACTCATGTGCCCAACAAAAGAATCACCCCATTTTTTAGCATCTGAAGCCTACATGAGACGGTTCATTGGAATATTGTTGCCGACGGGATATTATTCTTTACCTCAGGAAGAAATTTACTGATCTCTTGTTAAGGACATTCAGCATGCAAAAGACATTACCTAGAGAATGTGGATATTTTATTGTCAAGTCCGAAGACAGCAGAAGACTGCGTTGTAAACAATGCCATAGCCAGACAATTTATCCATGCAAAGTTTGTCACGTTACTCTACATTGTGATTATAGTGAAGCTTTTCATGATAGAAACTGTATTCTGGAAATAATAAGTAATTTTGTAAAGGAAAAATAAGTTAAATCTTTATAATAAATAAATTACCTGTAAAGTGATCATTATCTTTCTAAAGTGAAACAAAGTTAAAAAAATTCCCAGTGCTCAAATCAAAGAAAACCCAGCAGAAGTTCAGTTGAACTCACTTAATGTCAATACTCTTATTCCGCTGACGTTGCGCGAACACAACACTCGATTTTTCGAAAGTTAAGACCAGTTTTGTTATTTTACCCATAAATTAATGTTGTATATGTTCAAATGAATAGCCAATATTATTTGTATAAAAAAAAATTCACCCCTTATAGTTTTGGCGGTTAATGGGTTAATTTGTTTCTAAAAGAAGAACTTTTAAACTTTTTATTATTGCATATAAATAACTTTTATACATTGGGAAGGAATGCAGTGGACACCTTTGAATTTGAAATTAAAAATAGGGGAAGCATTTATCATTGGGGTGAATACAAAATGTAGTATTTGCAGCATATTAAGAGTTCGTGAAATATGAAGAATGTCTTTATTTGCCTTAAAGTGCTGCTTTCCAGAAAGGCTGAAACTGTGTGAAAAGAAAACTATTCCTCTGACCCTACATTAAAAGGGATTGACCTCGGCAGCTTTCAAAGGGAAGATATATAGCAGCTAGTACTCCTGTTATGATGAGCAGTCTGGTCATTGTTTTAACCCCTCCTAAAATTTCCACAACATTTAGTTTTAAAGAAAAAGCATTTTTCTTTCAAAATTCTTTTGATATGTCTCTATTTGTAATACTGCATGTGTAGCTGAATGGTTAGTATACTTTTATAATTTCACAACATTTCCTGCTTTTTGGAAATCAATTCATCTATTTAATTTTTCTACATTTGAGATATCCTTTTTGCGTATCTAACATGGATGATATGATGGTCAGCATATTCGTTATGTACCATGCACATATGACATTTTTAATCATTTTTTTTTTTGAAAGAATTGTACTGTAACATGTATTTACTAGTTTTTATTTATTTATTTAAAAAAAAAATTTTAATAAAGATTTACCGTTTGAAAGAAAATTAACTTCCTTTTTTTTCTTCTTCCCATTGTAAAAAATTTATGTACTTTTTTAGTTAACCCTTCAGCGGGCATGCCCTTGTACAGAGTGAAACATTTTCATAATTTTGAATGGTTTGGTTTCTTGTAAGGTTTTAATGTTCTAAGCAGTTTCTATTTATAGCTACACCCTTTCTAATGCAGGTCTAATTTTCTGACCCTTGTATTCCTTTCCATTCATTGGTAGTCGTGGTTTAACTGTGGTAAACCACGACTACCAATGATTATACTGGATTACAATGATTATGATTATACTGGATTATAATACGACAAAACCAGGAGTTGATGTACTCAATCAAATGTGTAGCTATTACACAGTATCCCGCATATCATGAAGATGGACAATCTCATTAATTTTTAGGTTTTTGGACATAATAGGAATCCATTCGCAAGTTGTCCTTAGATCCATTAAATCTGACAGTTTTTAAATAAGGCGATTTTGTATTTGCATTCTTTGGCCTTTAATTATAAATATATCTCAATATTATAAACATTTTATATCTTGTCATAAAATGCAGAATTATTATTTTCAATTCGAAGAAAAAAGTTTATTACAAAAGGAATAATCAAGGTTGAAATAGACGTTGCACTTTGTGCCATGTGTGCCTGCTGGTGTTCCAAAAATTGGTGCACACGCTGAAGGGTTAAAATAAATTCTCAGTTTTCAAAAACATTTCTCTGTTATCTGACCTTATTTTACAAAAACAATCCCTACTTTTATGCAAAATATTTCTAGTTTTCTCTTGTATTTGGCAAAATTTTGTGTATACTCCCTGTTAGCATCTGTGAATACTATGATTATTCCTCTGAATACAAAATTATATTTTCAAATGATATTTTATCTAAATATTACAGTCCAATTTCTGCCCAATTATATAATTATTCTTTTTCTTTTCAGTTCACTGTAGAGGGCATGCTTCCTACCTGGCATGCCCTAATCAAATGAGTATTGAGTAAAAGTGCATTAATACCTAATCATACATTACAGCCTTTGAACATTTTTTTGTTCACAAACTTTCTGTTTAATTTATAGCTAATGTTACCATTTTTTGTTTAGCTTTAGAACATAAAGCAATTTTTCTCTTTTGTCTTACTATGAAAGTTACTTTAGAGTGATTACTTATCCATAAGAGCTTATTTGAATTGTATCTTAAATTTTAGTGACAGTTATCACTGTACTTGACCCAATATGTTTGAACATTGACCAGTGCTTATTACTTTCAGTAGATGAAATTACTGAACTTAGAGCTTCTGCTTTTTAATTAAAGTAGCCATTAAGCTTATTTCTAAGCTGCTTTTTAGCTGTTATGTAATGTATTTTCAGAATTAAAAATTACAATGCATGCAAATAAAATATCTCAAAGTATCCAGACTAAGTTAGTTTGGTTTAGTTTGGTAGTACTATGGTCAACATTTTGCTACACGCGGGTTAATTAGACTGTGCCCTGCAGTTTAAAGCTGATTCTGAATGGCTACAAACATCCAGGCTAATGTGGGCTCAAACCTACAGAATCTTAACTGAATGCCAGCGCCCTAGCCATTAGGCCATCACCTGGTCCAGACTAAGTTAGAATAATTATTAAAAAATTCATCATGAATTGGAATTTGAAATTTTTTTTCAAATCAACTTTAGATTTAGAATAAGAAACTAATTGAAACATTTGATTAGGAAATAGAAATTTTATTAAAATTTCATGCTTTAGGGGGAATTTTTTTTTTATAAAGTTCAAAATTTTACATCAAGTCTGTTATGCGAGAAATATAAAGACTTACTTTTCATTTTTGCACGGTGGGGGAAAAAAACGACTTATGATTTTTTTTGGGGGGGAGGGGGGGCAACTTTGGATTCAGAATTTTTAAAAAAAAACTTATTGAAAGATTTAATTTGCAGATTAAAATTGTTAACATTAAAATCTTATGCTTTTAAAACAAAAGAATGATATAATTTATCAAGAAAAATGACTACATATTAGTAAACAAATATGTTTGAAGTTAAAAATTTTACATCAAGTTTGTGATATTAGAAATTTGAAGAAAATAAAATGCTACATTTCATTTTTAAAAAATTGATGGGATAGGTGTTCTAATAAAACATTAAGTAGGAAAGTCAGTCAAACCCAGGGTTATGTATTTCTGTAAATTTTAAATATAGAACATATTTACATAAATTGGTCCTTCAAAAACTTCAATTTTTTTTACTTTCAAAAGTTGCCACAACTTTTTCCCTTCTATTCATTGTCTATTGATTCAGCTTTCATAGACAAATTATATTCTCTAGAGCAGGACTGTTCAACTTGAAATGTGATAAGGACCATATTATTTTACAGAAAGCCATTGCAACGGGTGGCAAGAAAATAGGATAGATTGGAAAGTAAAAATATTTTATCTAACAAAAAATAAATTATTGATTATTTTAAATAAATATTAATAGTCATTGCTTATATATTCCAAAATTTTTAGATGTATTATGTTGTCCATCTTCACAAAAGGCTTTGGCCAAAGGATGAGTGTTCATGGGCTGCAGGTTGTGCAGGCCTTGTTTAGATAAAATAAACTGCAATTTAATGTGATCTGAGAACATTATTTTATTTTTTCATGTTTTATGTTTTGATAACCCCCTACCCCTCAAAAAAAGGAACCATTTTTTGTGTTAGTATTATTATACATTTAAAAAATATCTAAACAATTTGAAATGTGAGGCTGTCAAACTGCATGTGGCCTGTGGGTGGTATGTTGTGCAGACCTGCTCTAGAGCATCCAAAGATGTTTTCTTTGTTTACCTTTTCACAGCTTGTATATTTTGCAGTTAAATGGGTGGAGGATGAGACTACTCACCTTTTGCTTTTGTCCTTTACCTTT
Source organism: Dolomedes plantarius (assembly GCA_907164885.2). Taxonomy (NCBI): domain Eukaryota; kingdom Metazoa; phylum Arthropoda; class Arachnida; order Araneae; family Dolomedidae; genus Dolomedes; species Dolomedes plantarius. The sequence continues at coordinate 160,472,637 of OU015496.1, read as the reverse complement.
AGATTACAGGGGAAGAAAACTGACCTGTTCTGTAAAACTAAATTCAAGCAATGTATTCTCATGTTATTTTCTAAAAATATTCTTTATGATGTATAAAATGTGCATTTAATTAACCATTCTGTTTACAATGGAGTGAATTTTTTTTTCTACTCGTTGAATTGTTAATGAAAAAAGTCATCCATTTTAAGACAGGACTCACAATTCATTTTTGTTGTTACCTTAAAAGCACTATAGCAAAAGATTTGAATTTATTTCTAAAATTGTGAGCTTTAAGTTGCTATAATTTTGCTGCGATGAGAAAATGTAGGGGGGGGGGGGATCAACAGAAACTCTGAATTGTGAAAAGGCAAAATCCAAACTAAGCCTTATTGAATTTTCTAACTTATTCATTTCTTTATCATGTTTGAAAATTATTTAAATTAAAATATTAAAATAAATAATGTTACAACAAGGGTGGGCAACCCTTGTTACACATGCAAAAAGTGGCATGCCGATGACTTGTTTCAGGCATACAAAACAAGTGAGCCAATTTTATTTTCAATTAGCTCCTGTGGGCTGAAACAACAACCGACAGCGGTGCTAATTGAAATATTGTTGCCATTGTAAAACTACCTGATCATACTACATGGGCTGAAATAAGTAAAGGAGTTGTGAATGAATTATCTATTCGATAAATTGACATTCCCAAAGAAGTATTTGCCAGAACAGATGGCGCCCCCAGTATGACTGGTATGAAGGCAAAATTCGTAAATCTGTTTGCAAAAGGTGTTGGTCATCCACTAATTCTCATTGCATCATATATGAGGAGGCTTTAGGTACAAAAGCTGGTCTAAAGAAACTTCAGGAAGTGATGAAAACAGTTTCCAAGGTTGTTAATTACATTTCTGCCTCGGCTGTAAATAAAAGACAATTTCAGATGCTACTAAATGAGGTAGATTCCATGTATAATGGACTAAAAATGCATAATGTTTGTTGGCTAGTTGAGTTTTGTTTCTGAAATGATTTGTTTAATGCTTAGATGAGATTAAGCTCTTTTTGAATGACCAACAAGTGTCTTACCGAGAATTGTTTGACATCATGTGGGTTTGTAAACTCATGTTTTTTGAACATTGAAATGAACTGAATATTAAGTTACAGGGCTCTGGTAAGGCACTTGATGCTATGTTTCGTTACATAAAAGCTTTTGAAATGAAACTAGAAGTTTTTATGAAGGATGTTGATAATGAGAGATTTAGGTACTTCCCAAACCTAAAAAGGTACATCAATGATCACCAAAAGATGACAGAATAGACCACTAATGCCTCCAAAAGCTGTTTGTAAACACTATCGAGTCAACTACTGGGCAGTTTGTTACAAGCTTTTCTTAGTTCAGAGAACTGGAAGAAATGGCAAAATTCATTGAGTTGACAGACATTATCAAACTGGATGAACTAAACTTGTAAAAATTATCATGGATAGACATGGGTGATTTTGAAATGCAGTTGATTAAATTTCAGAGCAGCTTAATTTGGAAGCAAAAATTTGTTGACCTTAGAATTGACTTTGAAAATATTGAAAAGAAGCGATTAAAGATGGGAGTAACACAGAAAAATGAGGAAAATGAAGTATTAAGGATTTAGAATACAATTCCAGATTATTATGACTGTTTAAAAAACCTTGCAGCAGCATTACTATCTATATTCTCGTCTACATATGCTTGTGAATCTTTGTTCTCAGTGATGAACTTTTTTAAGTTTTGTAACAAGAGTAACCTGATAGATGAATCTAGTAGTGCATACATATCTCTCAAGGTTACTAAATATAAGCCCGATATAAAATCTCTGCCATCAGTTCTGCAGAAGCAGAAGTCCCACTGTTAATATATAAAAAGTGTCTACAAGTTTTTGGTCTCTAGTTTTATCTGATGTTTACTTTTGAAAGTTTCGACGGTTCAGGGTGGTTTAAATGTAGTTTTGGAGGTAAATAAATATATTTTATTTTTTATACATCATTTATAAGGAAATTGAAATCAGCAAAAGATTATTTGTAATAACCTTTTACTGTGTTTTAGTCATACAGATGTATAACTGGGAAAAATTAATGACTGCTAAACCAAAAAAAAAAAAAAAGTTTGTGTTAACTTTTTGTGTTGATGAGTCAACAAAAATAGTTAGATGAATAAAGTCTTTAAATTGTGTGAATATGTATGGCAGTTAAAGTTATACTTACAGACTAATAAAAAATATCCACAAAAAAACTTTTTTGTAAAAACCTGTCATCATTTTTTTTTCATTCATTCAGTTTTACATGATTTACATAATAACTTACAAATCAAATATCAAGATATCAAACAATATGTTCTCAAATTTTCGTTGGCATGTGGAAAAGTTTTGTGTCAGAAATTTGGCTGATTTTGGCACACACTCTCAAAAAGGTTGCCCACCTATGTGTTACTACATGTGGTTGAAGTAAAGCACCTTATAGGCAAAACAAATATATATGTATCACTGATTTGATTAGAAGTGACCTTCCACCTGTTTCCTGTTCTGAAAAGTTAATGTCTTCTGTAAAACATCTTGACCAAAAAAATACTTTATAACAAAGTTGAGGTAATATTGTCTGAAATTTCCTGACAGTTTAAAAGTTTGAGAAAAAATGTTTATGAACAAATTTTGAACATTTAGTTTCTTCTCCCCCATCCAGTGCATGAGAACTGTAAATGAAAGAATGTAGAACCAAGTCCTTATCAATATTCAATGGGTCATCACCATTTTTATAGTGCACAATAAAAAAAAAATTTTTTTTTAATTGCAGAAAACCTTCAGGCCTGTAACTTGAAAATTGATAGAGTTTTTAAAAAGGTTCAGGCTACACTTGTTAGGCCTTTTTTTTTTACAGTTATGATGCTAATATAAAAAAAAAAACAAGTCAGGGTGCTGCATTCTTCTAAAACAGGCTGGATGGATCATTACATAACTTAGCAAACCAGATTTAAAGAATTTATTCATGCTAATGCTACACTTTGCAGAAAACTTAAATAAAAAGGAAAACTTATTGTATTTGAAAGTTTATTAATTAAAAAGAAATAAAAATCAGCTGTTTGTTTTAAAATACTGTTGATTTTTTATCTCCTGAATTTTAAACATGTTTTATTTATTTCATTTTTATGCGTAAGCTTATCTTTATATAACTTTGATAACTTTAAAGTACTTTATTTAGGCAATTTGTATTAATTTTCATCCTATTAAATTTTAGGTTTATGATTTTTATGTCTTTTAAAATGATTCAAATTTTTTTGTAAACCCTGACAACTTTGAATTTATCAAAATTATCTGTATATTGTACATATATTTTATAATTTGCAAAGCTGTTGGAACACAAATGATTTTTTACCCTAAGTTTACTGAACTTGCTTACATAAATTTTTAAAATTGACTCTCTCTCTCTCTCTCTCTCTCTTTAAATTTGACTTAATTTTAGAAGTGGAGAATCATTTTAATACCCATATTTTCAACCAAGAGTGAGCCCTGAGTAAAAGAATAAAAGAGAAGACCAATAACTATTCAGATATTAAAAAAACTTATTTTGTGCAGCTAATATACTTTCATCTAAGGATGACTGGAAACATCTAAATAATACTATTATATGTTTGTATCTTAATTTTAATGCTTTTTAGTCATTTACTTAATACAGTGATTTCCGCTTATAAGAATCAAGTTTGTTATTACAGTTTTTGATTCTTATAAGCGGTTGATTCTTATAGCCGAAATTTAGGTTTATGGACAGACACACACACCTATATATAGATAATTTACCATAAAATACTCTTTAATTTACGTTAATTATCTTTTATTAAAATTATTTTTTATAATTTTAAAAATACAACTTAATTTCTAGACCTATAAGTAGATACACATGATTATAGTAAGAGAAGAAAAAAATCCAATATTTGCTACCACATACCTGCTTAACAGTTTTAACATTTCAACTACAGGAAGGGAGCAACAAAAAGTTTCCTATGGTAGTTTGATGTAATGAAGTTTTCAGGAGGCTGTTTATACCTCTATCAATACTAATAGTCTCAGACGAAGATTCACTTTCTAGCTTACATTTCATGGTTTGATAACGTGCTGAATCTACTAATGTCACGATTGCCTAAGTGATAGTAGACATTTCGCCGGAGATTTATGTGTTTCAGGATTCATGAAGCCGCAACCAGGATGTGGGAGGCGGGGGGGAAAAGTCCCTATTTTTGTTTGTCAGTGGAGAAAAGTGAAATCGGACCCAGATTTGTAAAGATGCCCCTGGGTCAAGCTAATAGGACAGTGTTGTGCTAAAGCGTTTAAGGGGAAACTATTATGTTATGTTTAACAAAGAAGGGGATGAATTTTACGACTAGATGAAAAAAAGAAAGAACTTTGTGCCTTTTGAGGGTTTAAGTGGCTTTTTTGGAAAAATGAAAGGACAACGAAGAGTGTAAACTGATTCTTAAAACCGGTGGATTGATTCTTTAAAGCAAAAATTTTAACATGGAAATAATACATTTGTTTTTGTTTTCGCGATATTGATTCTTATAAACGGTTGATTCTTATAACCACTGACCACTATAAGCGGTGGTTACTGTATTTTGTGAGACAGTGGATTAAGCTGTATACATCTACAGAGAAGTTCTGCTTATCCAAAAAATTATTCTCTAATGTGGTCTTAATTTCATATTTTCCCTTTATAGAAAAGCAAGAAGTCAAAGACTGAAAAAGCTGATGCATCTGCAGATGAAGATGAAAATGAACAATCCAGTGATGACAACTTGGTTAGTAATGAAATACCCTTTTTTCTGCTCTGGCAAAATGTCTTTCTACTTCAGGTTAAAAATTACCTTTCCCAGTAAAAAGATTGCAATAATTTAAATTTGTAGATGCCTAATCTTTGGATCTGTTATGTTTTTAGATATAAATTTAAAATTCCCAAAAGCTAAATGAGTGTTGTTGAACAGTTACACTGCATTTAAGAAAGCTATAAATGTTTTTTACAAGTTTTCTACTCTTGAACAAGCATATAGGATTTTCTAAATTCCTGTTCAAGCAATATTAACAGTTTTCACACATACACAGTTTATTGAAGATTATATCAAGATGTTCATAAAAATAAATTTCTTTTCTCTGCATATTCTGTCAGTTTAACCTTTTTTTCAACTGGCTCTCCAGGAACATTATAAAAATTTGTCATGATGTCAGCTCAGCCGTGGGTTGTGCTGACATTAATGACAAATTTGTAGGATAATTTTACTGAGGAAATTCTGCTAAGCTATCTGTTCTAAAATATAAGCTTAAAAGTCACAATTTTATTTATAAATTGCGATTTGTTATTTTAAAATAGTAATTTATAATAATTTGTGAAGTTTTAAAGAATGATCTTTTTCTTCTATTTAAAAAAATCACAAATTTTTCTATTATTCCTGTTTAATAAGAACAACCTTGTATAGCTCTAAAAGTGATGAAGTTTGAGTTGAAATTGTGAAAGAAATAAACAATGTTAAATTTGACAGAAGCTTACTACTTCTTAAAATCTTTAATAAAAATTAAGAATAACAACTATTTTTTTAATTAATATAGTTCTTCATGAGGTCACTATACATTCATTTACAAATGCTATAGAGACAATCTCATTTAATTTTCCCGAGCTTAATGAAGAAACTGTATAAATCAGTTTGAAACTAGTTGTAATTGCTATTGTGGATTTTAAGAAGTTGTGTGTTCTTGTTTTGCATATTTCACTACTTTTGTGTTAGTTTCTAATTTATTAAAGATTAAATCAAGTTGAAATTCATTTTCTTTCATTGTTGTAGTGCTGAGTTTAACCCTTTTAATCAGAAACTTAAGGAATGCATTAGGATTCTTCTTTGTCTATTCTTATCTGTTTAATAGATTAATATCATTTTGTTATGTTTTACAATTGTATACTCCAGAATTGTAAGAGTTTACCATGTGTACTCAGATATTTTTAATCAGATTTATATATTAAATTTATATCTTCAAATCGAATTACTCTGAATTGGGATAAGAATTGTCCTAAGTGTTTAAATTGCATTTTTAGTTTATTGTCATCTTAACTGTAAAAGAAGAGCATGTGTTGGAACAGAAGTTGTGAGCAATAAAAAAGAAATATTTGTAATATCAGGGTTCTATGCTTTGTGTAGCAATAACCCAATAAAATTATATAACAGGGTTCGACTGATGCACCACCCATCATGGATTATGAATCAAAAATAAAATTAATGAAATTAAATTCCTAACCTAAAAAGAAACCCGCAAGAAAAGCTGAAAACAAAACCTAAAAGGAAAGGGCTGCAAAATAAAACTTAAAACATTCTGAGAAGCAAAAATGACATGACTCAAACTTAAGAGAAAATAAAATTTCATTGTTTATTTATGATGATAAATAATGCAAAATCTTTCATGACAAATGCAAATATAGAAATATCTTCAATTTTATGAGGACACGTTTGCCCGTTAAGATTATACATTAAAAAAAAAATAAATACAGTCGAACCTCCATATATCGAAGTAGCAAAATGCCGGAAAAAATTTGATATATAGAATTGATCTTAGTTTTATTATAATTCTCCTAAAACATTAAAATTAAAGCTAATTTTCGTATACCAATCTCCATTTCCAATTTATATGCGAATCACGTTAAGTGAAAGTTAACTAAAAAATGAATTAATGTGAAAGATTTATTGAGTACTTATATACTTTTAAAAAATCAATAATCCAGACAGTGGTTACAGTGATCATAGTTACATTCTTTTAAAAAAAAACTACGAATATCTTGCTGAACAGCCAGTTTTGCAGAAATTTCATCAAAGAAATGCTCGTATTTATTCAGTCCATTAAAAACTTTATCAGGGGCCACGAAGTATTGTTTCAATTGCCAAAAATTGGGAGATTTTATTCTAAAGTGGAATAAAATCTCCGAATATGTTGTGAAAAAATTTTCGATATATAGAAACAGTTTTTCTATGTAATGAACATGGAGATTTGCTAAGAGTTCGATATATAGAAAATTTTGATATGGGGAAGTTCGATATATGGAGGTTCGACTGTAATAAAAACATTAAGTTTGCGACTGGTGAACCAAATTTTAAAAAAATAAATAATAATTTTAAAAATTAGGTAGTCTGCTAATGAAACTACTGCAGGTTATTAACGTAGGATTACTTATTGTTGCTTACTGCTTTTACCTCTTTCTTTTTTTTCCCAGCATTTTGGTACTTTACTGTTTAACTGTTTATTGCTACTGGGTTTGGCATGCTGCCAAAATTATAACTCGCGACGCTAGACAATTTCTTTGCTTTCCGAACGACCGTTATTGAGGAACACAATTCTACATTAAAACTAATGCTAAAAAGAAAAATAAAGATTACCAGCTGTAACTAAAAAAATATACATAAAGTAGAAATGGGAATGGGCATACCCTTATAGAAATTTTGCACTTGCTTCCATATCGCTTCATCAGGAACCGTTAAGTCATGAGATCTGGCTCCATCATCTCTGGATTGCCGCCGCTCGGGTTTATCTAGGCCGAAAAAGGAAGGCTGTTCACTTGAGCTTATCTCCCTGTCCGTCTGTCTGTGAAGAACCTCTTTGCTTGCCAAGTGAGCTCTATCACCTCTGTTTGTTCTTACACCACTCCAAACATATACGAAAAAGAATCTGCCTGCACACCATGAATTTTGGATGGGAAAATTTTGAGAAATGTAGTTGTATGTTGAAATTTCGAATAATTGGAACTGTTGATTATCTTGATTTACCTTTAGCATCTTGTTTTATTGTTTAGTATTTAACTTTTAGTGATACAGCCATCTAAATGTGATGTATTCATATGCACAGCTTTAATCAAATTCTTCCCGCCAGTTTGCAGGGAGCCTGCAAAATCGTTCAAGCATTCCAAAGTCCTGTGTTTTTGTTCTTTCCTTCCCCCTCTAGCTTGGGGCTTTAGGGTAGATTCAAAGAAATGGCAAAACAGGATATATTAAATTTCCAGTGAGATGGAATAACAAAAAGGAATTAACACTAAGAGAAGATTAACTTATAAGAAAAAAATATAAAAAGACATTTAATTTTATATTAATTAATTTGAAACCTAAATTCACCAGCCAACAAAACAAAAAAAAACTAATTACCAGCCACTTTATATAATATTTCAAACAAATAGTTAATATTCTAAACAATACGTATATGAAAAAATATCAAAACTTGTCATGACAATTTTTTCAATTTTACCTTTTACATGGAGATTTAGGAAAGTTGTACATTTTCCCCAAATCCCGTTTACATTATTTAGGCAATTAAATATTTGATCACAACCAGTTTAATCAAATTAGAGCAGAGGCTTAAAAAAATGAAAAACAAAGCTGTTATACTTCAGGTTACTTAATTTAAAAAGCAAAATTAAAACCAGTTATAAGAATGACTAATTACTGTACTTATAATTATTTAAAACTTAATTTATGTACACAACACATGAACAAGAGATGAAGAGCCTGAATAAAATGCAACATTTGTTATTAATTGCCTTATATGTTGACCAGCAATTAATGTAGTCATGTACTAATATTAATAATGTGATTTGCTTATGTATTTTAGAAGACTGAAAAAAGTAAGAAGGATAAGAGTGAAAAGAACAAAGATCGTTCCATCAAACGCAAAAAATATGATGTGGATGATGAAGTAGAGAATGAAGAAGATAAAGAAGACAATACAGAATCCGATGCAAAACAGGAAAAAAAAGAAGAAAAGAAGTCAAAGTCTAAAAAAGATAAAGAGAAAAAGCACAAGGAAAAGCATGGAAAGAATCGTTCTTAATCATAAACTAATATATATACGATTTTGTGCATGCATAGCTAAATTTTGGAGTTCTCTTTACAGGGAAAAAAAGAAACTTTAAAAAAATATGTTCACACAAAAGGATGAAAAATTGCCTGTTGGCAACATATCTTTCTTTTCATAAGCTTGATATGGAAATAAAACATGAGTGCATGTACAAAATATTCTTAATTTTTAATTTGCTTTTTATTATGGTTGAGTTTTGTTACTTGATTTTATTGGCATCTATTTTGTTTTCATACATTTGAAACATTTTCATTATTGTTTCACATATGAATGCATTATTTGATCTCTGTTCTCTGTTGTTGGATTAAATCATGTAGGTAGTATAGGAGAAAAGAAAAAAAAAGTTGCCTTATGATGAGAACTGCAATGGCATAGCTTCACAGCATTTCCTGTATTTTACGTTGCATGGAATCCAAAATTAAAGGCACTGGAAGGTTAAATTGTATTTTCCTTTTCCAGACAAATGTGCACTTTTCACATGTATTATGATTAATTGTCAAGTTTTAAAATGAACCTCTCTAGTTTTATCTCTCTGTCCTTTATTGATGCATTATATTCAGCTCCCTTTTAGCTTCGGTATTTGATTTTTTTAAGTCCAAACATTGTGTACAAGATACCTTTTCTCTGTTCTGTCATGTTCATGCACCAGAATTAATTATGTTGAGTGGTATAATTAAAGCATGCTTTAGATTCACGTTATAGTTTAATTTAAACAACATAAAAATTAGATTTTAGTGTTAAATGTGTTTGCTTAATGTTCATTTTTAACAATTTTACTTTACAGTTAAGTTCGTAATGACTCAAAGGAAACGGACATTATATAAGTAGTTTTTGCATAAAATTGTATGAACCAGAAGACTGTATGAATGATAATGTAAATTAAATTTTTAAAGATATACATATTGCAGAGTAAAAGTTCTGGTGAATTTCTGTCATAATTTCATGGAACACAATAGAGGAAAGGAGGGAAATGTAGTAGAACTCTAAAAATGTACTACTAGGAAAGAAAATTAATGATCTGTCTAAAAATATTTTTGGGTGAATTATATTTATCATTATTTTGGTAGTGTTTTGTCATTTTTTTACTTCATGTGATCATCACTTCTTTGATGATTTATTTCTGTTGACATGCCAAGATTTCATCTGAATTTTGTGAAAAATAAATGCAAAATAGAAATATGTTAATGGTCTAAACTGAAATATAATTTTAGCTGTAAAATACTTATTTCATTTGAATTATTAATTTTTATGAGTGATGATTTTTTTTATATCTCTAAATTTTATTTATATTTTTTGAGTGTACAGATTATATTGCTGCCTGTAGATAATTAAGTTTATATTCAGTGACTTTTCTTTAAGCTCACATGAATTTCTTTAGACTGATACATAACATGTAACATTTTAAAAACTCCTTATTTGATTGCAAAAGCTGCTTCCATTGAAGAAAAATGTTTTTAAAATAATGTATTGTTTTTATTTAGACCTGCCAAGTTTTTAAATGATGAACATTTTCTGTGTCATGAGCACTACATTTCACAGTATTCTTCTTCTAAACTAAAATTAAAGGATATCTCTATGTTGTGTGCATCTATGAGATTCAAAATGTTTTTTAGGAAAAATTATTTCTATTTATAAAAAGATTAGTTTATCTTTTAAGGCAGTCTTTTGAGGAAAATCTTTGTATGCATATGCACTCATTCACATTTCTAACATATTTGCAACTGTAAAAGCAAGAAGTTTTATTAATTTTTTGTTTCCACTTTTGAATTTCATATCATAGTATTGAACGTTTGGGAAAATCATTTATTATAGTATTGCTTGCCACAGAAATTTCCTCTTTTGGGAGAATCACATTTCACCCCTGCAAATATGTATATATATTATTTACATTTTCATATTAATTTATGTGTATGTGTTGTTGTTGGTTAGGTAATAAGTTAGTATTTTATTAATGCCTGTGTGAATGATTTTCAGTACTCAGTACATACTTTCATTTAATATTGATAAAGTTCATGCAATCACTTCAAAATTGCTATATCTTCCAAATGAAATGTCTGAGCACTGTTTATAAAGCTGTTATCTGCAGATTCCAGGGTGTTCAGGCAATAACTTCAAAGTTGCCATGATCTTCCAAGGAAAAAGTCTATAGCATTGCTTATGAACCTGTTGTTTTCAGGTCCCTGGGAGTGAGTGAAACAGATAATAGTCAGGGGTCTGAGAAGGTAATGGTTGCTCTAATTTTTTAAAAGATGGACAATTAACCCTCTTGGCTGTGGGAAAATAATCACAAAATAATTATAATTGCCAAACAAAATAAATAAAACCATTGTATGATGGGTTCTTGAAGAATAGCTTTCAAACAAAACTGTCTTCCCTATTTTTTTTTTTTTTTTTTTTTTTTTTTTTTTTTTTTGTGCTATCAGAAATACTTATCTACTATTTCCAGGAAAATCTCTTCACTTCTTTACTCTTTTGTATAACTTACCTGTATGAGATGGCTCTTTCAATTGATATATGTGAAAAATAAACAACAACATCGACTAGGGTGAAAGTACCTGAGAATCAATGTTTCAGATACTTAACTGAGTGTTGTGCTGGACTTTGTGTTGAAAAACAAACATTGCCTATACCATAATTACCGATATTAATAATTATATACTCAAATATGTCTGTGTAGTTATATTTTTTAATAGTAAGATTGATTTTTGTTTAGTTTTTTTTATCTAAAGTCTGTGGGTTCAAATCCCATAGTCAGCATGGGTGTCCTGTCTTCTCTATGCAGTTAGTTCCAGTCAATGAGCCGTCATGTTGCAAAAGCTGACTGTAGCACTCCAAACCAACAGTCTGATATTTTTTTTATGATAGTAAGATTAATTACTAGTTTTTAACTTTCATGAATAACAAATTTTTTCATCTTTAAACTTTATATGTATTTTTTGAGTGTACAGATTATATTGCTGTCTGTAGATAATGAAATTTATACTATAACATTATTATTTAAAGTTAAACAAAATTTTAATTTTGGTTAATTTCTGACTAAAAATGAACAGCTGAAACTACTAGGTCTGTAGTTTGAGTTTTGAGCCTTGGTCTCGGGGCCCTTTTCTGCTATGCGGTTTGCAGTGGCCTTCTATCGTCATTATGTGGAGATTCTTAGGGCTCCATAGTTAAATAAGCATTTTGTTGCACATCTTGTAAATATGGTGTTCATCATTTTAAAATGTTTAGTATCCTTTTATGTAGACAAATGGTGATAGTGTATTAAAACTCTGCATTTTAAATAGTCTCAAAATTATCTCTCTTGGTGACTACAAAATTATTTCAGGATAATGAAAGAGATTGCTTTGTTTTGTACATAACAAGTTAAAAAAAGAACTGAAAATCAAGATATGTAAGTACATTGTTGCACAGCTTTGAAAGTTGGCAGGTCTAAATTTTTGTTTCTTCCTGTTACATATAAGCCAAATGTATTTGTACTTGAGCTATGAATTATTGATTTGTTGTGAACTATCATGTATTCCGCATTTCTAATTATTCAATATGAATCTCAGATGCGAATCCTGCCCTTTATGACAAGGTTTAGTGTATTAAAAAAATGTACATGAGTGTTACATGCAGGTATTTTCTTTTCTATTTAACACATTTAATTAAAAATGTAGTATCCTCTGTATAGGACATTTTGATATATAACAAAGGCTTTCAAGATGTCTTGAAAATTTTATTAGGTTGCTTTTCATTTTTGTTATTTGTATGACCTAGCTGTGCAAGAAATGTGTCTTTTAGAGCACATACTTATATTACTGATTTTCCAGTCTGGCTGATATTGTAATTATTAACCCTTTGCGGTTGTATTTGTTTTAAACACTAAGTGCTTTGGTGGCTGAGTGCAGATATATGGCCGCAAATGGTTAATGCAAAAATTGTAAGCAGAGGTGCCCCTTAAACTAGGAATTTCAGTACAACAGAAGCATGATTTTGCTTTAGTGGGCATTATGCTTAAGCTCTATAGGTCTGCATTTGTAGTGGTTGATTAATACAGCAGCTATGGACTGTTTTTGCCTCTTTAAAAAGTTTTTTTTATATATTTTTATTTTTAAAAACTTAGCACAACATAGTGAATGAACATACAAGTAGAAGCATTTATATAATTTAAAGTTATTTTACTTTTTAAATGGTGACAAGTTTAAGCATTAATGTGCAAATATAACAGAAAAGTGCTAATATTTTCTATTCTCAATATAATGTCTGTGGTAAGACTATTATTTCAAGAAGAATGATAATACTATTTTAGTTCAGAAATTATTTTATTTTCATCATTTTAATAAAAAGTTATTCAAAATACATAAAATATCTTGCATAAAACTGTAGGTAGAATCTTAATATTCTAATAGTTTAAAATAAGAATTGATGTTCAGATGAACATATGTATAATCTGATAATTCCTCTAGATTTCTGATATTCCAAATTTTGTTGATTTTTTATAAATAGAGTGTAATTATAAGTAGCTCATTATTATTAATTTGTTAAGGGAGTGGTATATTTTCATTTTTTTTACATTTAATGATTAAGAATATGCATTGTGTGTGTTTTATGAAAATTCTCTCTTTAGTTAACTATCTCAGTATACTTATTTCAAAATTATCAAATGTATAAAATTTCCTGGCACCTCTGTAAAAAAAAATTTTTAAGTGCAAATATGTGTAATGTTGTATTGTTTGTAATAAAAAGATTAGAAACTAATTAATTTTTTCTTTTTGTGCCTTTTATGGTTTTTATCTTCACCTGTACACGTATATGGATTTCATTTTAATTGTTTTGTGAGCAAATTGATTCAGTGATCCTGTTCAATCTCTTTTGTCATTTATCACTGTAATTATTTTAATTAAATTATAATTTGATGCAGCTTTATATACGCTTTTTGTCTTGTATTTCATAGACGGGTTTTGTGATTAGATTGTTATAATTATATTTATGGAAAATTTGAAGGGATTTTTCACCATTGTCTCATGCTACATAAATTCTAAGATAACTGTTTGAAATTTGTAAAATCTTTAACAGGTGTTTTGTCTGCATAAGAACTGAATTTTTAATAAACACAGTCAAACTTATATATTGCAAGATTGGATTCTTAAACTTAGGAGGTATAAAAGTTTTGATTACACACCTGTGTTTAAAGTGAACAAGCGTTTATAAAATAATTTATTGATTAATAAAACAATCTCAAGATAAGATGGTTCAGACAAACCTTACAAATGCCTAGCAGAATATTTTAGATAACCCTGAAAGGTGTTATTTTTTTTTTTCAAAAAATTATATTTATTTATTTTTATGAGCACAAAGTATGATTTCCCCTTTGTGTTTAGAGTAAAAATATTACTGAAAACCAAAATTCATTTCAAGAACTTATAATTTTTTTAGATATATCTTTTATTTGTTGTCTGAGGTCAGTGTTTTCCAACCTCTCTTGTGTTGCAACCAGTTAAAATAAATACCCAATTAATGAGTAGTTCCCTGTATTATTTGGCATTTGTTTGGGTAATGAAAAACTAAAAAATAACTGGGTTCGAGATTTTAAATATGTACTAAGGTGTTATTGATTGATTTCATAATTTTTTATTCCTCTGTTAAATTTTATAAAGGCATAGCTATATTACTTGTTTTATTGGAAATTTGGAGGAATATGAAAAGGTAGAAATGCAAATCAATCCTTAGTACTAATAATTAACTTCAGTTACCCTCTGCGATATAATACTTTGCAACTTCCTTGAAGTTCTTGACTGAAAGTGGGTAACAGGATCTTTGACAGTTATCATTTCATAAATAATTTTCAATACAAAAATCTGTCCATATATTTTAAATAGGTAAGAGTATTAGTGTATTAGGTGGTCCACTTCAATTTAAAATCTAATGTAGATGTAAGTAAATCTAAATATCTCACCTTTTTGTATTTTTATATTGATATTTGATAATTTTTAAAATGTATCAGTTGACAAGTAACAATTTTATGCTGAACTATCTCTATTTTAACAGAAAATTAGAGTTTAGATATAGTTAGCAGTAGATCCATAAAAAGTTGGAAATGGCTTTAAAAAGCATTTAAAATAGCTAAATTTTTGCTGTTTCAGATGTGGGTGTTAGAAACTATAAATTTCTTGTTATATAAATTTAATGCAGCATTTTGGTCTTAAGTGGTTAAAAAATGATGATTATTTGTAAAGTTCATTAATATTTTGCTCTAACTGTTATAAAATTACCTGAGTGAACTAAAAATTTAGAAATAGAAATTGTTAAAATAGATTAAATTACAGTATATTTTGAAAGTTGTTTTAATCTTCACCATTAATTGCAATTCTATCTTAAAAGGTTCCCTTTATGCAGGAGTGTTATATCTAGAAAAAATCTTCTTTTCTAAAATTTTCTTCAGTACTGAAAAGTTAAATCTGACTTGTTTTCTGAAGAATCAAGACTAATTATGAATTTTATTTGTGTATTGTGATCATATTTTAAAGATTATCTTTTGATCGAAAGAGTATTGTATAAATAAGTTTTCTCTATCATTGTAATGTGAAATTGGACTAGCTTTTTTTAAGAATCAAAACTCATATGATAAAAAAAGCACCCTTCTCTTTTATTCAGTGATTTTTTAAATTAAATAAAAAAAATTTTGGACTAAAATTGTTAAGACATTGCATAAAATTTGATTTTTTTTTTTTAAATTCTAGAGTATATTCATTGGCTTTTGTAGTTGAATAGAGGTATGGTTTGCCATTTTTTTCTCACGTCATGTCAATTTGTATCAGTAAATCATAAAAAGTGGTCCATTTAAGTAATTCATTTGCCATGATTGGTAATTTCTATGATGCATTGTCATTTCTATGTATTACAAGTTGTACATTTTCAAGCAATATTATACTTACTGTTAGTTGTAAGTTTATTTTCTTTTCTGCTCATTTTAAGGTTAAAAAAAAATATAGATATTCTATTCTGTATCTCAGTAGCTAAACATATAGAACTTTTATTTTGAGAATTAACTTATATACACAGACTAGGGAAAATTATTTTTGTTTTATGTATTGATCCAAATTCAGTTTATTTGAAAATTACCTTTTATGTATTTTCCCTTAATTTTAAAGGGTGCTGTAATTATAAATTTTGTAATACCCTTTAAATGTTTATTCAATATGAGTGAAAATTTTCAGGCATTTAAAGATATACATGTTATGTAAAGGGTAATTAATTATAATGGTTGATCTGTGATAATTTGATACATTGAAAGCATCTAGTGTGCCCAAATCATGTGTACTTTTAAATCTTAAGTTTGTAAGTGTAGCTGAGGTATAAATAATTAAAATTGAACATTAATTAAATTCAAAGTGTCAAAAACCAGACAAATTTTTGCTTTGATGCAAAGACAAACAAAAATTGTAAACAAGCACTTTTTTTTTTTTTTTTTTTAACTGAAGAAAATAATTGTAAAATATTACTGCATATAGTTTAATGGTTGCAATACTTAGAAAGTTTTTGATTAATATCTTACATGGCCTGAAAAGTAACAAAAAATGGCATTGGTATTTGGTCTAGTGTCAAATAAGTCTACTGCATATTTTTGAAATTCATTCTTTCTAATTTTATCTGAAGCTGAAATATCTTTTTTTTTTTTTTAATTTAAATTTCATTTTATGCAAAAAGTCACAGGAGTTATTGATATTCTTTAACATGTCCTAAAGGCATTGAAATCTTTAAATGTTTTTGAGGTCTTTAAATTCTGCAAAATTACTTTATTTCATGAGATTCAAGGCTTTTCCAATAGTCCTTTTTAGAAGGAATATAGGTCTTGTGTGGATGCATTTAGGAATTCCAAATTTATTATTATTAGTTTTCTTTGTCTCATCTTGTGTAATATCTGAAGAGTGAACATAGTTTTCCTAAAAGGTTTTCTCTCTTTCTGTTCACTAATCGAAAACTTTGAATTAAATCACATATTGAAATCATTAAACAGAAACTTCCAAAATTATTTTATTGAAAAGCTGCTTTTTCAGCTTAATTAGAATATATCTAGGATTAAAAAATTTTGGATTGATTTGGAGTGCTATTGTATTTTTTTTTGGGGGGGGGGCTACATGAGGGCTAATTGGACCGGGAACTACTGTTAAAGCAATAGTGGGACTCGAACCCACAGACTTAGGTACTGAATGCCAGCACCCTAGCCATTCGGCCAGTGCCCGGTCAAAAATTTTGGAACACTTTTACTATGAAAATGGTATTTTTCAAAAACTTTCCGGCTTATTAAAAAAAAAAAAAAATATTCTATTGGAAGTTTATTAAAGAGCTGTGAGCATTTTTCTCTTTGGAATAGCAGATTGCAAACTTTTTCCAAATGTGTAAAACTCCAAAATCGAGAATTTTAAGTATAACCAATGAATACTTATCTTGAAATTCAAGATTACTCATGACCCACTGTTGTAAATTCAAGAGATAAAGCTTACAGTTGTTAAAATTATTATGTTTTCATAAACAGTATATATAGATTTAAATGTCCCGAGGATCAAATTCATCATTTGAAAATTCAGAATTGCCTGTGCATGTTAAATTTGGAGTAGTTTTGTCTGGAGGATGGTGGTTGTTCAAAGAATGCTGCCATTAGTAAAATGTAGCTGCATTAAAATTATTGCTTTACAGTTAGTTTTTGTAGTTATAAACTGCTTTAAGATGAAAGAACCAGTTTAATTACTTTTAATTAGCAAAGTTTATTGTATATGAGTTTGACTGTGTGGTAGAACCTTGTTTATTTGATTTTACTAGAACTAGAGATATAGTACTTTCAGAACACTGAAAATTAATATTATGTAATGAAGGACCTCATGAAATGCCAGAGGTTGGTTTATAAGAAAAAGCTGCAGGAAATAATATGGTTTTAACATTGAGAATCTTTAATAATCAAGGTTCTACTACATGAAATTTTCTTTTTTAGACAATGTAATGTTGAGTGCCATACTGCACCATGAAATTGAGTTTTCAATATTTGTGAAAAAATTTTTTGATTTTATGCCTGTTGCTCAGTTTCGTTATAATTTGGTGACTTATGTTAAGGGCTGATATATGTTTACAAAGCTTTTCCACTTCTAATATTTGATGGGATAATGTGAAATATAGCTAGCTGCTTATGAGGTATTCGGTATGTATAATGCGTATATCTCTAACATTAAGACTGGAAAAGTAGAAAAAAATGTTTATTAAAGAGCATGATAGGAAGAGGGTATGTTTTTCTGAATTCTGTTTATTCGAAATTCATAGGAAGTAAACTGATTACTTATCGAAACAAAATCTCCAGAGTATTGGGTGACTACATTATCCTAATAGACATGTTGAGTTATAAAGCAATTTTTGGCTTGATGCATCAGTTTAGCTTAAGCCTGTATCTGAAAATTAAGCTTTTATATGAATAAAATAGTCCTTTCATTACTAAATAAGGGAGGGACATGTTTTGTATACTTATATATAAATGTATTAATTTGCTCTTTACTTCATTTAGGGAAAATGTGGAATTTCTTATCTATAATGAATAGTGTGTTTTTCCATCCCTCTTTTTTTTAATGCCTTGGTAATCCATGGAAGAACTATAAAATAAATTACCTTTCTTTTCTGAACAGTTGCTTAAAAATATTTTTTTTTAATTGCAATTATAGAAATAAAAAATTTCTTTTTTTCTCTGTCACTTTGAATTTTTCTAAAAGTATAATCATCATCTGGAAGTATAAAGCATCATCTTCCTAACATTCTTGTTTAATATTTTTTCCCAGAAATAACTTTGGGAAAATTTTATTATTTTTTCTAGTTTTATGTACACAGAAGTTATCAGTCATGAATTCCCAAGATTATTAATATTTTTAATTTTTATTAAACTGTCTACAAGTAAATATAAAAGAAAATGTATAAATTTTATTACTATTCCTTTTTACCTGTGAAACAAGAGTTTATATCCCTTATAAAATTGCATAATCAGATACTAGCATAGTTACAGTTGCTTATTTAAAATATTTACTTGATTATTTTTTAAAGATAATTTCTAATGCATTATTATTGACAGATATTGTAGAATTGCTTAGAAAATTATTCATGTATTGCTTCAAGTAAAAGTGTTGAAATAGTAATGAATTCATACATTTAATGTTTAAGTTTCTATATTGATAGAGTGTTGATAGTAAAATTTCTTAATATCGGAAGAATTTTTTAATGTTTTATGTTTTGCAGTTGAGGGTTGAGTGTATGCGCTTTAGTTATGCATCTTGAAAGTAGTTTTAGAGTGTGTAGCTTTTTCAAATTACTTTGATTTGTGAAGTTTTTAAGGGATATATATATATATATATATATATATATATATATATATATATATATATATATATATATATACATATATATATATATATATATATATATATATATACATATATATATATATATATATATATATATATATATATATATACATACACACACCTTAGTGCCAGGTGTAGTTAGTTGCCTTATTTCACTTACTTTTTATTTTTATATCCATTCATTTTCTTAAATATGAGTGCATAAAAGAAATGTCCAAGCCATTATCAATGCCACAAATTCACTGTTGTAAGTTAGCAGTTTAGCAGTAAGAATTTTGCCAACATCAGTTGGAGAGCATGGAACAAAGTGCAGTGGGCAGACAAATTTGTCTTCCACAAATCTGATCTTCCCTCCTGTAGAAATGAATTTTTTTTTTAGTTAAGTGAAAGAAATTTTCTGCTTTTAATACATGTATTAGCATAAATTGTTATTTTGTAGAATAATTTCATGGTTAATTATGTTGAATCAGTACTGGTATTTATCTTATAAATTAAATATGGATTATAATCGAGTGTTTTCCATTTCATCTTTCAAACATCAATTTTATTATAAAAAATATTCATTGAATTTTGTGATGATGTTTAATCGTTGACTGTTGTAAACTTTATTGTTAATTTCCGATTAAGAAAATATTGCATTTTATATACAAACTTTTACATTATATGAAGCATTGTGTGGCGTAAATGGAATAGGGTTGATCATTCATTATCTATGAATTGAAACACATTTATGTTAATTTTATATATACATTAAAAATTTCATATGTTTTGCTTTACATCTTATTATCAGCTGTTTGCCATATCAAGGAGGTAAGAGCTGTTTAGTTTTTAGCATTTTATTTATAGCATTTGTATAGTAATCATGTACGTCTAGATTTGGGATTGAGTTGGAACCAGAATGCGCATTTATTAATCCTAGTGTTTGAGTACAAATATGATGCATTCTTAAATTCGAGTCATTTTATAACAAAGGCTGATTTTAGATTATGAAATGCATTATACATATTTTTCAAAGGATACAATTTTTTGTTTGTTTTTTTGTTTTTGGTATATGGGGCATGTGTTCTGAAATGATGTACTTGATGTATTGAATAGATAAAAAAAAAATATTGTTTTGTGTCTTATGCACTTTTCTTATTTTTAGTTTCTCTTTCTCACTGGACTCATGTATACAAGTTTTTCAAGTAGATATTTGCTAACATCCGTTTAGAATTACGTATGCAGTGACCTAGTGTCAGTTGATAAAATAACGAATTTAGTTCATAGTGATTTTTAAAATGTCAAACTTTGACCATGAACTTTGAAAATTATCATCATACTGCATTTCATAAAATGTTTCGTTTGGAATAAAATGATTTTTTTTTTCCTCTGGGATGTATATAAATCAGTTTGTTTACTGTTCATGTAAATACAGTTAGAAAAACTGAGATTCCTGTGGAATATAATCTTGATTCGCCTCATGATCTGTTTCACTTCATGATCAGCCGAAATACAGCGAGACAGACTTTTCCAGCTCTCATGCAGTGTACAGACATTTTCACCGTGGTGTGGTTGACTGGTTGGTTTAGACAAGTCACCTTGCTTCGGAAAAATGTGGTATGCCATAGGTATTTTCTAACGAAGTGGACAATTCATGACCCCAAATTCGGAGGAATATTCCTCCAGCCAACCACTCAGCTGCTGTGGACTTTGCTCTCCTGAAAGCGTCCGGCCAGACTCATCGGAGTGAACACTAGACATGATCTGGTGCAAATTATCCAAGCGGAGGATTATTTTGCATTCATCGTTCAGAGAGCTCTGCGGAGGCTCAGCTGCTTGCTAAGCACACTACACCGTAACGGGTCCGCCACCACCCTGAAGTATCCTTTGATAGTATACTGGGTCTATTGTTTCGTAGGGTTTTCTTGACACATGTAGTCAGCCCTTTACTTTAAACATTCTTTTATATCTATATAGTATATAAAACAGTTCCGTAACTGATTGACTGACAGATAACGTATAGACCAAACTGCTGGATCTAAGGGGCTGAAATTTTGCATGGCGATTCTTCTTATAGTGTGGGGGTGCACTAAAATAGATTTTTGAAAAATTCTTCTTAGATTTTTTTAAATCAAATTTTTAAACTGTTTTTGTAACATTCTTTAAAGTTTGCCTTTAAAATAATAATCTGAGGGTTATAAAATTTATATCACGAGAAAGACCATAAAAATTCCTTTAAAATGAAATCTTTTTGGAATCTATACCTCCATTTTCTGAGTTTTTGGTGAGTTTTTAAAGATTATTTTTTTTTAATTTAATTTATTAAACGCTGATCACGTGGTTTCTTTTCTTTTTGTGATACTCTAAATTA
The DNA here is from genome assembly GCA_907164885.2 of Dolomedes plantarius. Taxonomy (NCBI): domain Eukaryota; kingdom Metazoa; phylum Arthropoda; class Arachnida; order Araneae; family Dolomedidae; genus Dolomedes; species Dolomedes plantarius. The sequence goes on along the minus strand of OU015496.1, from coordinate 160,451,041 downwards.
ATTTATCGTCACGTGCATAACAACGAAATTAATTGACAAAAAAAATATTAAAATACGGTGAAAGATAAAATTTAACCACTAGACTAATTGAGATGGAAGTTCAGTAAGAATTTAATTCCAATTAGTATGTTTTATGGATATTAAACATACAAATTAATTGCATACATTGACCGTTGTATTTCATTTGAATATTTTCTTCTACATTATTTTGTCTATAAAAATATCCGTCTCGATTTTTTTATAAAAATATATATATATATTTTTCATTAATTGCATACATTGACTGTTGTATTTAATTTGAATGTATCTACTCCGTAGCGAAGCACGGGTATTCAGCTAGTACATAGATATACTAGGTGCGCCCTTAAAGTAACCGGATAAATTAAAAGGTCAAACGATAAAATAAAAAAGTGAAAGAATAATCGCCTGGCTAGGAGTGACATCTCAACTCTTGTTAAAACCAGTTTAAACTGGTTATTTAGGCGTTTGCATATCAAAACGCCGTAATAATTTTCTTTTACTGAGAAGGCATTGTACAAAAATATTTGCTACGGAATGGAACAACGTTGTAACATTAAATTTTGTTGCAAGGTAAATCTGCTATCGAAACTTTAGAGATGATTAGAACAGTATATAGTGATGCATCGTTATCAAGAACACAAGTGTATGAGTGGTACAACCGCTTTAAACGTGGACGAGAATGCATTGAAGATGAACCAAAAACAGGGCTTCCTTCAACTTCAAAGAATGAGGAAAATCTAGAGAAAATTCGTCCTTTGGTAAAAGCTGATAAACGTGTAACAACTCAGCAACTTTCAGACATGCTTGGGATAAGCAAAGAAAGCTGTAGATTAATTTTAATTGAAAATCTGAAAATGAGAAAAGTTTGTGCCTCGGATTTTGACAGAACAGCAAAAAGAAAGAAAAGCTTGCTGTGAAGATTTTCTGACTACTTTTGCAACAAGACAACACTTTCTTAAAGTGTATTATAGCAGGAGATGAGACCTGGTGTCTACAATACGACCTAGTGATGCGACATCGATGTCGATGTTTTCAAAACATCGATGTTTTAATCATCGATTTATTGAAGCCGATGTTTTTTTAACATCGATGTTTTGTGCTCGATGTTTTTTTTTTAAATGAAAAAGTACCGTAATAAAAAAAAAATTTACCACGTAGCATAATTTACACACTCAGTAAATGTAAGTCTGAATTCTGAAAAGGACGAATACAAAAGGGGGAATGATTCCTTAGCAAACAGACTAATGGCAATTAACAACCAATGAACCAATCAGAGCGCTTGGAATGTTCCTGGCACTCCAGAACCTTCCATGGGGTTTTATTTTATAAATAGTATATACATGAGTGCATCCATTTAAGTTTTTGTTTTGTTCTGGTTTTATATAAGTTGACGTTAATATTATTAGTAAGATGCATCCCAAAAGTACCGTTTGGAAATACTTTTACAAAACCACTGAAAAATTGGCAAAATGCAATATTTGCCTTAAGTCCCTCAAAACTTCTGGCAATACCACGAATTTATCCGGACATTTGAAGGCAAAACATGGCGGTATTTACAACGAGAATTTTGAGTCATCAATGTAGCCCAAAGCAACCAAGTTTTTGTCATTTGTGCCTGCCCAATCAGAGAGTAAAATTAAATCACCCCTTCCCCCCACGACTAACGGAAGTAAATTAATGTTAGAGATTACTAAACCAGTTTTAAAAAATGGATGTTCAAAAACATCGATGGTTTTTGGGCGATGTTTTATTAGCATCGATGTCGCATCACTAATACGACCCAGAAATAAAAAGACTCTCCCAGCACAGTGGAGAGGACCGTCTTCTCCCATACAAAAAAAGCACGGATGTCGAAATCAAAGACTAAGGTGATGCTGATTGCATTTTTTTATTACAAAGGACTTATTCACCACGAATTTGTTCCTGAAAATCAAACAATCAGTATTTTTACAAGGAGATGCTTTTTCGTTTAGGAAACAGGATAAGGCGAGTTAGGAAGGAACTGTTGGATTCTTAGCAATGGTTTCCTTTACACGATAATGCTAGGCCCCATACAGCAATTTCTGTACAACAATATTGTTACGAGTTAGGGGCCAACTTGGCGTGTTATCGCCAGCGCGCGATGTTTTGGATTTCCCGTGATTTAAAACTGTGGTTTTGTAGTAGCATTTTAGGACCGTTGTTGTTAGTGTAAGGACTGTCCGGGACATTCAGTCTTTTAGAGGAGGGGGCAATGTTACGAGTTAGGGGCCAACTTGGCGTGTTATCGCCAGGGTGCGATGTTTTGGAGTTCGAGTGATTTAAAACTGTGGTTTTGCACGTTCACGCGTCTACCATGGAGTAAGAAATAAATTCTGCTATAGGGTATATTGTTGGAAAATGGTTTGGTTGAGCGGTGTGGCATCTCGGGTTTTGTTTCCCAGGTGATTAAGAGGATGGAATAGAAATTCTGTTGAAGCGTTGTTCTTGTAGCGCTAGGTGACAGATTTCGAACGGGTATTTTATCGTCGAGACTGACGGGAGACCTTGTTATAAAAGGATTTAAGGTACTTACGAAAAATCCAGTCGACCATAAAAGTTGGCGCAAATCCGCCAAATCTCCAGGCCACTTCCACCGCCAATCATTTTGGCGACATAAAATCTACAATTGCGCGCAAAATAGAAACAAATATGTCTTCTTTGTGAAGACGACGCCCCATAAATTCAGCCATATAAGAATCTAAGTGGTGTCGCGCTGTCCCACGTTGTCTTTCGTTCCACCATTTGGCCGAACCCCACAATCACTCAATGTTTTGTGTATGTACGCTGGTATCCGGATCTACAAAGTTATACTTATGATTAACTTTGAAATGTTCGAAATTAGCAGCTCTTATTTCGTCAGTTTTATAAGCTTTCCATGACCCCGAGTCTATTGTAGAACCTTTTTCAATGTTACCTTTTATCGCTTGAATAACCGTTATCGCCTTCCTATCTGGAATTTTTACGATAAAACACTCGTTGGTCTCCTTGCAAATGCCTCCAAACAACCATTGCCTGAGGTTTATTCTCCCTGCATATTTTTTACGCTTTGAGAAAAGGCCCTTATCCATTTCGACAATGGGGTTGGCCCCTCCGATTTTTTTTCTTTGGCCTTGTTAAAAGACTGTGTGTACCAACTTCTCATAAGTAATTATTCTTGTTACTCAATTCTTCTTTTCCCCATTCAACAGTATTCAATTCTCTGTGCCAGCTGTAAATAAATCTTAGTGCAGTCACAAATGAAATGGTTGAACTCTTGAACCATGTTTCTTTCCGAATGGATATTTGCTTCTGGCAAGTCTTAATATTACAACGCCATTGAATCTGTGTTTTTTAGTAAAGCGCCATATCGTGGCCATTAACGCATTTTTTGGATGACTGTAAGATTCCATACCTTTGAAAGAATTCTACTACTTCTTTTTCTGCAGTTGGTAAATCCCAAATTTTAAATATTTTTAACAAGACAGAGCTACTATAAAACTTAAAACAGCGACAGCTTTATTGCTAGAGCTAGAAACTCTTATCAAAGTAACTTTGAATCACGTGTGGTAGGTTTTACCATTATTGGCTAAAAATCGCCTCTTGGCACCATTGCCTTCATTTGGCGAAAATGGTCGACTGGATTTTCCGTAAGTACCGGATTTAAAGGTCGTATGTTATTATTTGATAACTGTTATATGTGTTTTAATAATATTTGTATTTAATTTCCTTACTGTCAAGCAAAATTATAGGTACTGGAATTTGTTGACTTCTAGCGAAGATTTGTAGTATTATTTTGGCCTACTGCTGCAGTAATAAAAAGAACTGTTTATAAAAATCTCTGTTTTTCATTTGCGGTAACTGGCATATTTATTTCTGTTCTTGAAATTCACTTGTAAAATAACTTTCCGTACCACGGGTTTGGTACAATTTTGGTGTCAGAAGTGGGATAATTTTAAGTGAATGCCAGTTACCCGAAAAATGGAGGAACAGCTAAAATTAATTTTAGAAAAGATTGGTGAGTGCCAAAATCAGTTAGAATTAAAATTTGGCGAAAGCAGAATTTGCTCGCCAATTAATTAAAAGAGGACATTGGCGAAAGCCAGAAACAACTCGCCAATCAATTAAAAGAAGAAATTGGTGAAAGCCAGAATCAGCTCACCAAGAAATTGGAAACAGGTCTTGGCGAAATTAGCGAGAGCCAGGAACAGTTAAAAACCATTATGGGCGAAAAATTTAATGAAATAGAAGAACGCGTCGGCACTATTGAGTCAAAGCTCAAGGCTACGGTTGAGACCGTTGAACAGAAAATTAGAGAGGCCGTCAGTAAACAAATAATCAGCTTAGAGAAAAAATTCGCGGAAGAGTCAGCGCCATTTACTGTACCTTGCTACTCTGACACTAGTGTCGAGGAAGTGTACATGGTGTCGAAATCGTCCCGCCCTGCCGTAAAAGTGTCTACCTTCGACGTCAAAACGTCTTGGCAGGTGTTTAAAACACAGTTTAATATGGCGTCAACCGCCAATGGCTGGGATATTGCAATGCAAGCTTAGCAATTGGCTACTTCACTCCGTGGCGAGGCTGCCGATGTGCTGCAAACCATCGCAGTAGAAAAACAATTAAATTTTGAGGCCTTGTCGAGTGCTCTCGAAATGCGTTTTGGCGAGCAATACCGTAAAGAGTATAGCCTCTTACAGCTGAAGTCCCGCCAACAGAAAACAACAGAGACACTTCAGGAACTCGCTCGGCTATAGAGGGCTCAATTTATTTTTTGGCTCAATTGGCTTTCCCGGAATGTCCGACGGAGGTGAGGGATAACCTAGCTTTGGAGTACTTCATCGACGCCATACGCGATCCGGAGAGTCAACGGGCTCTTAGAATGGCGGACATCAAAGATTTGAAGTCAGCTTTGGTGTACGCAATGAAGTACGAGGCTACTCAGAGGGCGACACGCCGTGACCGTCAACTAGTGAGAGGGGTGACCGCCGCCGAAAACGACCCAATAGCCGCCCGTTTTGAAGCAATAGAAAAATGAATCGGAGCCTTGGCAGGGTTGAATTCGAATATGCCGCCAAGAAGAAATCCATTAAAGTGCTGGACCTGCGGGCGTGAGGGGCATCTCAAAAGGAATTGCCAAGCCGACGAATCGAAAGTCTCCAAGGCTCAGGGAAACTAGTTCCCGGCCACCTTAAGGGGCGAAGGCAGCCGGACGGGGAGAAGCCCTCTTTCAGTACACTGCATGTGTCGTCGACGCATCGCGAAGAAAAGGACCGTTTGTTGAAGGGTTCGTGAATGGTCAACCGTGTACCATGTTAGTTGACACAGGTGCTAACGTTACCATCGTCACGACAGACATAGCCCAAGAATTTGGCGAGAAGTTACTTTTCACGCCGCCAAACATCATTTTGCAGACCGTGATCGGGGACAAGGTAAAGGTAAGAGGAAAAGTTGCTCTTAATATAAGTTTCGGGAATGGTAGTTATCGGCATACGGCATATGTTGCCGATATCTTTGACCCGATTATCCTAGGACTTGACTTTTTGACCGGAAATAACTTCATAATAGATTTTAAACTCAATCAAATCCATGCCATGACCGAAGACATAATGATATTTCATAGCCACAGTAAATCCCGCAATCATATAATAGCTACCCAAGATATCAGCATACCTCCCATGTCGGAAATAGTAACGACCGGTTTAGTTCAGAATGATAATAATTATACTCTCGCCATCACCGATTACCCCAAGAATGACAATAGTAAAAGATGTCTTTTAGTTGCCGCAAGTCTTGTGGACCTGTCGAAAGGTGCGGTTCCTGTCAGGATTGCCAATGTCAGCGACAAGGCTAAGGTAATCCGGAAGAATGTAATGCTGGCAACTTGTACCCCGATCACCGGAATAAGCAGAAAGTGTGACCTGTCAGTCGTCGAACGCTCTAATTTGACAACAGATTTATTAAAGAATGTGGAATTGACTGATCAACAGAGGATGGGGGCAGAAAAATTCATCGATGAGTTCCAAGATGTATTCGCCCGTGCATCAGAAGTGGGCCGTACGAACTTGTCGCAACACCAAATTGACACGGGGAACCCCCCCCCCCCCCGATCAAGCAACATCCCAGAAGACTGCATTTGGCGAAACAAGAGGAGGTTGACGAACTACTACAAGCGATGCTGAAGGATGATGTTATCGAGCCCTCCATCAGTCCGTGGGCTTCTCCTATCGTCCTAGTCCGGAAGAAGGATGGATCTACCAGGTTTTGCGTCGATTACCGATGACATAACTAAGAAGGACAGCTACCCGCTCCCTAGAACTGATGACACCTTGGACACACTCACCGGACACAAGTGGTTTTCCACTCTCGATCTGAAAAGCGGGTACTGTCAGGTTGAAATCAGACCCGAAGATAAAGAAAAGACAGCGTTCACTACTGGGCCAGGACAAGGGCTATGGCAGTTCAAAGTTATGCCATTTGGACTACGCAATGCGCCCGCGACTTTCGAGCGCCTAATGGAGACAGTTTTGCGAGGACTCTCCTACGGAGCCTGTCTGGTATATTTGGACGATATAATCGTTGTAGGGCGCTGTAATGATGCGCCTTCGAATATGTAAAAATGTCATAAAAATATGAAAAGGTTAAGTCGATCGAAGGCTGTCATCATTACATTTATTTGATAAATTTGGAAACGACGGCTGAAAGCGGTACGATAATTAAAGAACGGATCGGTCCTGTGTGATGTAACGTATTGAATAGTCTTACGGCGGCGGTCAACTTGGGGGTTGATCGCCAGACAAAATTAAGCGAAGATGTCGCCGGGGTTTGACATTATACGACAATGGACATTGTATTCGGATTTACAACGGCGGCATGTGAAAACCACGGGCGTCGTGGGAGGTTGCTACAAGCTTGTTTTCCGTGGGGGCGTACGATAGTTGAGCAGGGGCGGCAATTTAAATGATGGTGGAGTAAAACAAGCGAATGAGATGATGGCAGGATCGGGAATGGAGGAAAAGGTAATTCGAAGGGGGAGCCAAGGAAGAAGAATGGGTTTCAAAATAATATAAATTGAGGAGTTTGAAAAAACTCAAGAGTTCTCTCTCTCTCTCGCCTTCTCTCGAAGATAGCTACTTCTACGATCTCTCAGGGAGAGATCTTTTCTTGGTTTTTGGCGTATCGGGTGGACGAGAGTTCCCCGTTGCCTTATTAGATTGGTGTGCCACGACGGCGGGAAGATATTTTAAATTCCCCAAATATAGTTTGTGAAGTGAAATATTGGTGTGTGTGCGCGAGTTGATTAAAAGGCAGCAGCAAACTCCCCGGCCTTAGAAGCAAGAGGTCCACGGCCCACAATCAGAAGTGGATCTACAAGTGCACCAAAATACAACGCATCGAGTGAGTCCAAATATTTCATTTTGTTGAGATCAGTCTTTTACTTTTGGTAGTTGTTTTGATTTTTTAGATTTTGGGTTTACAAATAGGTGTGGAAATAATTGATAGGAGAATTAATTGGTATTAGATGTTTTTGGTTAGTTATTCTGTGCTCCCTTGCCGTTTTTTTGAAAAGTAATCTTTTAGGATAGTACTTTTAAAGGACGAGAATTTAGTTTTATGTATGGATAAGTGTTTTTTTACGAAAGTGTTTTTAAGATAAAATGTATAAATATATAAAATTGTAAAGAAATTAAGTTTAATTTAAGTTTAAATTAACTCTCTGTTTTATTTGTTGTCAGTAGTTATCAGTTTACTTGTTCGTCATTGCTAATTACGTCCTGGACTACGGGTTATTAACAAATAATTTAAAACACAACGCACCCAACTACCCCTTTATAATTAATTAATGTACTACCCAACTAATTCACGCCCGATTAAATAACTTTGGACGAGCAATACGACAGGCGCGATTTCGAAGACCACCTAAGAAATCTCAGAAAAGTGCTACAAAGGTTACGGGAGGCCAGTTTGAAGCTAAATTCTAAGAAATGCAACTTGTTTCGTCACCAAGTGACGTACCTCGGTCACATCATCTCCGACAGAGGGGTCCAGACTGACCCTAACAAAGTGTCGGCAGTCAAAGACTGGTGCCTACCTGAAGACGTACATCAGTTGCGGAGCTTTCTAGGTCTCTGCTCTTACTACAGGCGGTTTGTTAAAGGGTTCTCGAATTTAGCTCGACCCCTTCACAGATTGACAGAAGGAAACCAGAAGTTCGTCTGGACTGATGAGTGTTAAGACGCATTCAACGAACTTAAGAAAACCCTAACGTCTACACCCATCCTGGCCTACCCAGAGCCTGATAAAGAATTTATCCTAGACACGGACGCAAGATTTGAATGCGTCGGTGCAGTTTTGTCGCAAGAATTTGATGGACAAGGAAGTTATCGCCTATTGGAGCAAGTGTCTTTCCAAAAGTGAACGGAACTACTGCGTCACAAGAAAAGAATTACTAGCCATGGTGAAGGCCATAGAACATTTCCATGATCACTTGTACGGCCGGAAATTTGTACTGCGAACCGACCATGCCTCTCTCACATGGCTCCTGAACTTTAAAAATCATAAAGGCCAGGTGGCCAGATGGATACCGAGGTTACAGGAATATACTATTGACCTAAAACACCGTAAGGGTTCTTCGCACGGCAATGCTGACGCGCTATCCAGAAGACCGTGCTCTGACAGTTGCCGATATTGCGCCAAGACCGAGAAGAAGTATGGCTTTGAAATTCCCACTGTTCAGCAAGTCACTGCTGTCACCCTGTCTCCGGACCCGTGGAGTGATGAGCAGATTCGAAAAGAACAAGAAGACCCGGACATACCCATAATAGAACACATGGACCCATAATAGAACACACGGGGTTGTCCAGCACCAAACCAGGCTGGCAACAAATATCGACCTTCAGCCCGAATACCAAATACAACTGGGCCCTCTGGAACCCCCTGCACTTACGAAACGGTGTCCTTTACCGAAAGTGGGAATCAGACGATGGAAAAACAACAAGATGGCAGCTCGTGGTTCCTCGCTCAAAAATTCCTGCAATTTTAGAAGAACTACACAGTAGTCCCTCCGGAGGGCATTTTAGGGTGATGAAGATCCTAAACAAGGTTCGGGAGCGATTCTTTTGGGGAAAAGCCAGGGATGATGTCGAGAAGTGGTGCCGAGCCTGTGACGCCTGCGCAGCTCGCAAAGGACCAAAGAGATGTAGTCGAGGGAAGTTGCAACGTTACAACGTAGGTGCCCCCTTCGAGCGCGTTGCTATCAACATCCTGGGACCTCTTCCACGTTCCACGGATGGCAACAAGTACATACTCGTTGCCATGGACTTATTTTACTAAGTTGCCGGAAGTTTACCCCATAGCTGATCAGGTGGCAGTAACCGTAGCTGAAACTTTAGTTCAGATTTGGGTCTCCAGATTCGGAGCTCCCATGCAGATACACTCTGATCAGGGGACTAATTTCACTTCAGCAATCTTCACCGAAATGTGTCGACTATTGGGGATAGAGAAAACCAGAACAACTCCCCTATACCCTCAGTCGGATAGTATGGTCGAACGCTTTAATCGAACTATATTTAACCACATCTCTCTTTTAGTCTCTAGGCACCAGAAGGACTGGGACCGGCATCTGCCTTTATTTTTACTAGCGTATCGCAGCGCCGTCCATGAAACAACGGGACACACTTCCGCTAAAATGCTGTATGGACGGAATCTGCGGCTGCCGTGCGACCTCCTTTTTGGCTGCCCCCTGATGCCTCCTCTTCACCGGAGGAGTATGTTCGTGATGTCCAGGACAGACTGGAAGGAATCCACTACCTCGCCTGGGAGAGGATCAACGTGGCCTGCGACAGAATGAAGAGGCGGTACGACGCGACAGCGACAGACCATCAGCTCCAGGAAGGAAGAAAAGTGAGGCTGTGGAGCCCCGTTCGTAGGAAAGGCTTGTCTCCCAAGCTACAGTCCCACTGGAGCGGTCCTTTCATCGTCGTCAAAAGAATCACCGACGTGATTGTACGGATTCTCAAATCTGCGAACAGCAAAGCGAAGGTCGTGCATTACGACCGGCTCGCTCCTTACCATGGGACGTGAGTGGGTCCTGAAGTATTTGAGGATACCCGAGTCACGGATCGTAGGCTGCTGCCAAATAGATACAGGCTACCCATTTTTTTATTTTCTTTTATTAATGTTGCAACTGTTATTCTTAAATGTTTATTTATTTAGTTTATTATGATATATGTTTTATGTTTATTTATGTGAAGTTGAATATAGTAGTAGCATTTTAGGACCGTTGTTGTTAGTGTAAGGACTGTTCGGGACGTTCAGTCTTTTATAGGAGGGGGCAATGTTACGAGTTAAGGGCCAACTTGGAGTGTTATCGCCAGCGTGCGATGTTTTGGAGTTCGAGTGATTTAAAACTGTGGTTTTGCACGTTCACGCGTCTACCATGGAGTAAAAAATAAATTCTGCTATAGGGTATATTGTTGGAAAATGGTTTGGTTGAGCGGTGTGGCATCTCGGGTTTTGTTTCCCAGGTGATTAAGAGGATGGAATAGAAATTCAGTTGAAGCGTTGTTCTTGTAGCGCTAGGGGACAGATTTCGAACGGGTATTTTATCGTCGAGACTGACGGGAGACCTTGTTATAAAAGGATTTAAAGGTCGTATGTTATTATCTGATAACTGTTATATGTTTTTTAATAATATTTGTATTGAATTTCCTTACTGTCAAGCAAAATTATAGGTGCTGGAATTTGTTGACTTCCAGCGAAGATTTGTAGTATTATTTTGGCCTACTGCTGCAGTAATAAAAAGAACTGTTTATAAAATCTCTGTTTTTCATTTGACGTAACTGGCATATTTATTTCTGTTCTTGAAATTCACTTGTAAAATAACTTTCAGTACCACGGGTTTGGTACAATATCTTGCTGAGCATTCATTTACAGTGATAAATTACCCACCATATTCTCCTTACTTATCGCCAGCTGATTTTTTCCTTTTTCCGAAGCTTAAGATGGCTACGAAAGGACAGAGATTTGAAAACGTCTCGAATATTAAATCAAATGCTACGCATATTTTGCAAACGGTTAGTTCCAACGTCTATAAACAGTGTTCCGATGACTTGAAGAAACGTTGGAAAAATTGTATAGACTCCTTTGGCGATTATTTTGAAGGAGATAAATTTATTTGAAGGTGAGTAATATTTTTCTTATTTATAAAAAAATGTTCGGTTACTTTATGGGCGCACCTTGTATATATCTTACTGTGTACTCAGCTGAGTAGTTCTCATCCACATAGCTATCTGGTGATCTAACAACGGAATAACTTTATACAATTTTTCACACCGCCGACAGTCCGACCAGTGGCATACGTATTCAGCGCCCTGGAGCAAGTAAAATCGGTGCTCCCACTTGTTTCTCGGAAGTGTTCCGGCGAAATTTGTTTTCTATCTAATCTTCTTATTTTGATTTAAAACCTTACTTAATAACAACTTATTTGAAATTCAATCATTTCAACAATAAGATATTTCATTTAATAAATACTAGGGGCTTCACTCCTAGGCTCGCTTTTTGCACGGGGTCAACAGCCCCTAATAAGGGTTACTCGTGAAAAGGCTTAAAAGGGAATATTTTACTCGTAAAAGGCTCCTAATAAGGCTTAGTCGTAAAAAAAAAATATTTCTTATTGCAATGTGATATTAACGTGACCGACTACGTTGAAAACATCGATTTTCGACAATTGGTCGAGTTTTTTTTTTTAAATTTGTGTTTCTTATACTTTGGATCTTCAACTTTCCAAAACTGTTTTCTTTTTTCTCTACGTGATTTAGAAGAAATTTTATAAACATATCGTTTGATTCACAATCAAACCGGAAGTAGAACTTCGTAACCGGAAGTTGTCCAAAAATTGCACCAATTTGCTCATTTTCAGCACTTAAAATTATTTTTTTTCTAATTTGAAGTTTCAATAATGTTTTTGCAACATCCTTAATACTTTTTGGCAGTTATATTATTAGTTTATTTTTGAAAAACTGGCAACAATTCAGTTCTCGTGATTGCTTATTTACATCGTTACGCTGATATTTCACTGAAAACAAGAAATCTTTGCTTATATAAAAGCCTAGATGTAGGTAACCATTCCGGGAGGGACCAAGTCGGGAGCATCTTAACATTGCGACGGCATTTTCTGAAATTTTTCTTGAAAAATAATGCCACAAAAGTTACATATTTTGAAAGCCCTTTAAAAAATATGAAAATTTCAAGTGAACAACTTAGCTCAAAAATCGTTTAGTTTTTGAAATATCTTCAAATTAAAATATCCATTGAAAGGAATCATTTATTCAATTGAGTCATTCACTTGAATTTCGAATTCATTCTACTCCATGGTTTTTCATATTAACTTTAAATAACTACATTTTTAATGTTTAATTTTAATGCTAATTAAATTGTGTTTCACATTTTATTTTTGTTTTATTTTATTGTTGTTTTCTGCTGTTTAAGTATCGTTTTCAGAAATGCCTGCTGTGTGGTGAGTCATTCACTTTTGAAACAGTTTTGGTTTAGTTTTGTTTTGTTGTTTACTGCTGTTTAAGTACAGTTTTCAGCAATGCCCGATGAAAATTATGAATCACCTCTTGAAACGTTGATCAACATTCCGTCATTTTTGACGGGGGTTATATACTAGTATTAATATAAAAGATTAAGATTTAGAATAAAAAATCAATGCTATAGTAAACAAGAAATATAACATAAAATAGATAAGCTGTAATAAAGTAATCTTTAGTAAATTAATTAATTAGTAATATATAAATCAATAAATAAAGTAAATAATATAAAGATATGTATGATAAATGTAACATAAATTTCAAACGTTTCTTGAAGTCAGGTAACTTTCAAGAACAGGAAAACAATGTTTGAGAGTTTAACCTTTGTTTGCCTTTCTCTGCTTCTCTTTAGAGTAAAAAAAATTTCAAGAATTCAGTATAAAAATAACGCTCGCGCATGAAGTATTTATTTTGATAAAGATACATTTCCCTTTTGAAAAAATAAATAAACTGAACAATTGAACTTCTAAAATGAAAATGGCAACAAAGATCGCTTGTTTACAATCGTGAATTTGAGTTTTGGTATGATTAATTTACTAATTATTGACCGATTTTAATTATTTTAGGCTTTATGAGACCGCTTGAGGGTGGGTAAAGAGAATTTTGAATTTGATTTTAGTTTCTTTTAATTTACACTGAAGTGCCACTGAATTAGGGATAGCAAAGCCTATGCAAATTGTGTAGCGCTGCGCATCATGTAAGCTCAAGTGAGGGCGCTGTGGTAACTGCATATATAGTGTATACTGTGGTTGTTCTGAATTAGTTGTTGGAATTGCCAGTATGGGTAAACTGCTTGATTTAGCCGCCTTCGATCGCGGACAAATCGTAGGTGCGCGACACATGGGCCATTTAATTTCCGAAATCATCAGACAGCTAGGATTTTCAAGGTCGACAGTGTCAAGAGTATATCAAGAATACATGGATGGTGGAAAAAAAAAACTAGCGATCGGGCAAACTGCAAAGGACAATCAGCCTTGACAGTGCGTGGTGAGAGACGGCTCAGGCGTATTGTATGTAGCCAGCGAAGCCAAACATTAGCTCAAATTACCACCCAGTTTAATGAGTCGTTGCCCAGTCCGTCAGTAAACGGACTGGGCAACGCTCGCTTCACCTTATGGGTTTTGGGAGCCGTCGACCTACGAGAGTACTATTGCTCTATACTCGCCATCGGGCTGCACATCTTGGCTGGGCAAGAGAGCACAGAGATTGGAGTGTAGAGGACTGGAAACGAGTAGCATGGAGTGATGAGTCTCGATTCCGACTACTTAACGCCGACGGGAGGCTGAGAATATGGCGCCAGGCTCATGAAGCCATGGATCCTGCATGCCTGGCTGGAACTGTACAAGGGCATGGTGGCTCAATCATGGTCTGGGGTGTTTTTTCGTGGCACAGTTTGGGATCTTTGTTGCGTGTACCAACCTCCCTCAATGCTAGTCGGTACGTAGAGTTGCTGGGTGATCACCTCCATCCGTTTATGCTGTTCTGTTATCCGCACGGTAATGGAGTTTTCCAGCAAGACAACTGTACCTCTCACAAGTCTCGGTTGGCTACAGGCTGGTTGGATGAGAATTCCTCTGACTTCTCTGTCATGAATTGGCCACCTAGAAGCCCAGACTTAAATCCTATTGAGCATCTTTGGGATGTTTTGGAACAAGGCGTGAAAGGCCATCACACAGCACCAAAGAGCCTTACTGAATTATGGACAGCTTTAGCCAATATTTCGCAAGCCATTCCCGTGGAACGTTTCCAGAAACTTGTTGAATCTATGCCTCGTCGTGTGGCAGCCGTTATCCAGGCCAGAGGAGTCCCAACTCGTTACTAGGTAGGTATCCCTAATTCAGTGGCACTTCAGTGTATTTTTACATCTTTCCTCTGTTAGGGCTAATAGCGAAATACATAGGGGTGATTCTCGGGCAATGTAACAGCTTCCATCCATTTACTGTTGTCACCCTTAATGCGAAGGGAGTTCATTACTGTTGAATTATCAGCTTTAAAAATCAATTAAAAATCGAAAATTTAAGATATAGACTTGAAATGAGGTTTGGATGAATAAGAAAGCTTTCAGCTTCCAGATGATGTAAATATTTTCTTTGTTAGATTAAAAACTCGAGGAGCATCGATATTACATCCACATATGGGACGATATTTCTTGAAAAACTGTGTTTCATTTTTTAATGAAAATATTAGTCTGTTTTAAAGTATTTTTAAACAAATGAGGTCTAGTTTGAAAGAGAAATAAATGTCTGTAGTCTTAGACTGTAAAAAGATCAAAATTCTACGATAATTTTTTAGCGAGTTATCGTAATCTGAAGATGAAAAAGTCAATATCTTCCCACAAAACATAAAATTAAAAAAAAAAATTAAAGTCCGACGAAGATGAGACATGTCTTACTTTGTTCTCCCCATTTTTCTGCATCCACTGGCATTGCTCTCGACCTCATACCTCCAGCGGTTTCGGAGGAGATAGCGTGACAAGCTTTTGACAGCGGCGGCGGGAGCTGCAGCGGGAGTTACTTTTTTTTTAGAATAAAGAGATCCAGACTAGGCGAAATATCGGAAATATATGCCGATTGTAGCAATTTTGATCCTTCCAGAATATTTTTATCAGTTTCCGCGACGAGATATGCAGGTGATAAACATTGAAAAAATGCACATAATTGTCCATAGCGTTCAAATCTAATAATTCATTGATTAATTATTAAATCCATTATTTTATAAAACACCTCGACTTTAAAACATTGTTCGCTGTTTTCAATGCGTTCATCTACTTGTAATTCATCAAGGAATTTTTTCACACGACGCAATCTTTTTTGTGGGAAAACAAGGTTCAGTATTCCATATAGCTGATAACTCAAGGGTATCGTTTTCAACAAATTCCCAATTATTCCTTAAGTTCTGGAACTGGGTTAGGATTGATGAAAGTATCTCATCGGATTTCTCTATATCTTCATGAGTACCTTGCAGCATTTTCGAGACTGTATTAATAGGTTCGAGTATTTTAAATTTGTATAAAGTAACAATGTAAAGTAACTTTGTATTTCAACAATTGTTTTGTATAAATTTCAAAACAATTGTTGAAATTTCTTCAAAATAATCCAATTTTTAGCTTCACGTTGCTCGTCATAATTTTTTCCATTCAATGATAATTATGTCAATATTTTAATTACATCAAAATATGGAGAACAAAATGCATATAGAGCCTGAACACGGGAAAACCATCATGTTGGAGAAACTTTTTTTAACGTTTCTGCTACGTTGGTTTGATTCCTTTCCGTTAATATTGCCCAACGCTTAACAGAACTGAAAAAACGTAAATTTTTTCTAGCTGTTCATAAAATTGCTTGACTTCCTGTACATTGGGGACACTGTCGTTGATCACTAAATTCATAATAAGAGAACAGCAGTGCACTAATCTGGCAGCGGGGTTTCGTTGTCTTATCCTTGCTTATAACCCTGAGTAGGCAGGCACCACTCATATTCGCAGCCCCATAGTAATCTTCACTCCCACAATTTTGATAGGTCGGTGAAATCTATATATATATATAAATGAATGTTTGTTTGTTCGTATTTTATGCGCTGCCGTACCGTTCATCCGATTGCGATGAAACTTGGTCAACTTATTGCTTGGACTTGCGCAAAGGTTATAGACTATTTTTATTCCGATACAACGTTCCATTCCCGAATAATGTTAGAACAAGTTTGCGCGGTATCAACGGATATTTTTGTTCAAAGCCATTGTAACATTTCATTGTTGCCAGTTAAATTATAACATTTCCTTAAAAATAGACAGACATGAATTAAAAACGTGATTTATTCATATATTGGCGCATACAAGAATGAATTTGATATATTATTTTCATATACGTAGCAACGCCGGAATATTTCTTTTTAAAAATGAAAATATAAGGATGGAAAGTCATTCATTTTCAATGAATGTGTTATATATCCATTTCATGAATTGAAACTATCCCAAGCTACCTGTTCAAACTCAAATATACTGAAGGACACGTTCACTTAGCTAGAAGCACGTGCGTTTAGCCTTTGACGCGATGATTTAGTTTTGAGAAAGAATTTCAATCATGAAATACGTGCATATTATAATTAAGAAAGTCTGAAAGTGGCATTGAAACGTAGCAGACGATTTAGTTTTGAGAAAGAATTCCGAGCATGAAATACGTGTATATACTTTTTCTATAATAATTATCAAATTTGCTGTGTTTTAATATTGAATGTGATCTCAATCCATTCAAACATTATTGATTATTTCTCTATAATAATAAATCCATTCAAACGTTATTGACTAGCTATAAATTAATGCTTTAAAATGTCCAAAAAGAGGAGAGCAACTTTTACTCCCGCAGAAGTAAGGGCAAAATGTTAAAGATTGTTGAGAAATGAGCAATGTGATGAAAAAAAAACAGAAGAGCGCGAAGACAACAGAATTCGAATTGCAGTTAGACGAACACAAGAATCTGATGAAAAACATTCCCAAGCGTGCGAAGTCAATAGAATTAAAAATGCAGTTAGACGCACACAAGAATCTGAAGAAAAACATTTCCAAGAGCTCGAAGGCAACAGAATTCGAATTGTAGTGATCCGAAGCAGTGAGACTGATGAAGAAACTTTTAACGCGTCGAACATAGATCGTCTTCGAGCTTCAACATCGGAAGGAGAGGAAAGCGCTGAACAACGACAGCATCGACAACAAACTAATATTATTTGCTACCGCAAAAGAATTTTAGCGAAAACTTTAGAACATCATAACATGAGGCTAATCATTGAAAAAAAAAATAACAGAAACTGAATCCCGAGCGAAGCCGGGTAATACATCTAGTTCTTAATAATTTTTAAAACTGTTGTTTCTCATCCTTGTGATGTTTGATCAGTAACCTCAGTAAATCCACAAAATGTTTCCATTATTTGCAGCTCGATTGGTTTCTCATTTTCATCTTTTTTTTAATTGTAACATAACGGAATGCAGTACTTAGCCGATTGATTTTTTCTAAATCTTGCGTTGTATCTGTCATTTTTGTTATGAAAGCGGCCTCTGCTATTTTACTTTTAATTTGGATATTAATTTCATGCACAATCTAATTAATTAATTCATTCTTTATATCCGTATTCAAGTAATTGGTACTGCCTTTGTGTTTCTTTAACAGATCTGCTAAAACATCATCATTGCGAGAAAGTAATTTAATTACTTCTGGAAAATTTCCTTGCGAAGTTTCTGCATTTTTAAGATTTGTAATCCCATAGGCGAGGAAAGGTACATTATTCATAGCAAGTGTGATAGTTACATCTACTATACATCGCAACACTTTGCGCCAATAATTTACCATATTGCTAATTTCTTCCTGACTAACAATACCTATAGTTGAACCACTTTTCTATCGATAGTAAACCTCGCAAGAAATTCCATGCTGGTTTGATTCTTCATGGTTTTCAATATTTCTTGTTAAATGCGCGCAGTCAGGTGTTCTTCTTACGGAAGTTAAATCGCAGTTTGACGTATCAAAGAGCCAGCAAGTTGACAGTAACAAATATTTTTTTCTGTTGAATAACATAACCATTGTCTTTTCATTTGTATATGTCTGTTACAGTTATAGTGATGCTTCTCGTTGATGGCTTTATTTACATTGTGACCAGATGAATCTTTAGGGAAAGGCCCCCGTTGGTTGATAGGAACCAAGACTAATAACTTTACGTTTTTGTTCAGTAGTTTGAGCTTCTGAAAATGTTCCTTTGTCAGATGAGTCTATTTCGATATCAGCGCATTGTAGAAGAACTTCAGTTTTTGCCTGAATTGGTTCAGGTGTAGGAATATTCGCAATATCTGTATCTGTTTTGTCTAGAGAATTCTTGTCTTCAGCTTGTGATTTGTTTTCATAAGAACTACAACTGCGTGCACTATTTTAATCGACCGTTTTAAAAAATGTTCATATTTTAGCAAGCAGTGTATAATACTATCTTGCTTTTCTATTTTATTAATTTAATTTATGTACGTGATCCGTAATTTTTTGTTTGTTTGTTTTACCGAATCCTTGATGTGCTTTTTGACATCACGACGACTTTTTCCAATATAATATATCAGTGTATTCATAGTCCCAGGAAATAAGTGTTATTTTAGTGCAATATCGCATCCTTTATCAAATAAAAACTTCTCAATGAATAGAAAAGTGTTATTTTAAAAATCTTGTTTTAATATATGTATGCTTTCAGTTTTTGATAAATTAAGTAGGTATTATTTTTGATAAAGATTCCAGATTTTTTTTCTGCACGGATAATCCGCAAACCCGATAATACGCACACGTATAATGGACAGTACACTGTAAATGTAAAATTCTCGGATATGTATTAAAATTCTCGACAGAGAGAAGCAAGTAGGTTTTTAAACTACGCCTCTCAAAATGTACGCTTGACTTGGATCTTTTCATCAATTCTTTCATTGCGAATACACTTTGCCCCTGCAGGCCCCACGCTCTTTATATTGTTACACTTTTAAGAGGGCTTGTGAAACTAAATTTTATTTATTTTTTAATCTGTATGCAATTTGTAATTATTTTCCTCTTCTTCTTGTATTTCTATACAAAGATCACTGTGAATATAAAAATAAATAAACAATTAAAAGTAAAAAAAAAAGATTAAAACTCGAAATTTAAAGAATGTTTATTTATTTTTTAATATAACTGCTAAAACAGTTCGCTCTATACTCATAATTTTTCCCTCTCTCGTGTATAGAAATCGTGCTAAAATAATGTCCACAGGATTCATAAAAATTTATCCTGTGGACTTACTTATCCTTACTTAAAACCTTTCCTTATGATAGTTTTAATCTCTTGGAAGGAAAAAAAAATCCTAGTAATTTTTGACTCAAGGATATATTTTCAGAGGTTCTATACTAAATCAAAAATCCCTCAGACAATTTTAATGAAAATATGAATGTTCCTTTGCTGTCTACTCATAGGGGCAATGTGTTGGTTCATCCACTTGTTCCCAGAGTTTTGTTGGCTAAGTAGACATAAAAAATTCAAGGCGTTTATGACTTAAAGGAGAAGTGCCAGCTGAACTGAAAAAAATAATACATTTTTGATCATTTGTTTTATTTTCGAGATTCCCGAAGAGTTCTGGGTATTTATCAAAGGTTGAGGTGTAATGCTCTATCTTTAGCGACTTGTCCTAGAAGTAACTCTAAATCCGACCTGATATAAAACATCTCCAGCTTTAGGTTTTAAACAATTTTTTTTTATTTCTATCAAAAAAATCTATTTATTTTGCTCATTCGGCTGCACTTTGGCGCTTTTCCTTCATTTGGCCATAGGCGTAGCGTTGGGGGTGGGGGCACGGGGGGCAAGCCCCCCCAACTTAACTTGAGATAAATTTAAACGTTATTAGAAGTTTAGTTAAAATCTGAACATTGTAGAAAACTTTTAAGAAAGTTGGTTTTATCCGTTTTTTTCAAGCTGTGAAACTGAAGATCAATTCTATTGTTATTCAATTTAAAAAAATCATATTTCATATTTTAAGGATCTTTCGGCAGTCAATGCGCTGAGGAGGGCCCTAACTGAATTCAATTGGTTCCCCCCCCCCCTCCTAAAAGTTAAAAGCACGCTACGTCTATGCATTTGGCTGCTGTCATTTGTTAATAAAAAAACTCAGGTGTAATGCTGCGATGTTTATCAACCTTATATAGACCCTCAGGGGATTTCCGATCCCCAAAGATCATCATCGACACCTGGGGTTCGACATGGACCTCTTTGGGAATTAGCTTTCGGGTTAAAGCTGAAAATTCCTGATAGTTTTTAGTAGTCTTTTAAGTACTGTTAATTACTTAAATAAGGGTTAGATCTGATGCTGTAATGTTAATTGACCTTTAGATGATTTTTGATCACAGAAGATGATTCATCGACCCCTGACAACCAATAATGACCCTGTAGGAATCCTTGGTTAAGGCTAAAAATTCCTGTAGTTCTCAATAGTCTTGGCTGCTTTAATTTATATAAATCTGAGTGTGTATTATTTTATAGAAAGAAAGTAAGTAAGTGTAAATAAACTATATGAAACAACAATGTACAAAACAATACACACACTAAAGGCAGACATTTGGGTCACAGTGCAAAGTGCTTTTAAAGCAATGCAGTGTTTAGACCACAGTGATTACTATTATAATTGGCATATGCGTATCGACGGGGGGGGGAGAGCACGAGGGGCACATGCCCCCACCACCAACTTAACTTAAAATTAATTAAAACTTATTAGAAGTTCAGTTAAAATCAGAAAATTGTACAAAACTTTTATGAAAGTTGGTTTTTTTCCGCCTTTCAAACTGTGAAACTGAAGATTCCGATTATGTCTTTAGCCTTAACATAGTTTTTAACAATGATATGATCCATAACAAAAATTCGATGCTATATTTTTTTCCTCATTTTATTTCTATTATTTTTATTTTCCTCATTGTATAAATTTAGAATACTACTCAAACATCAATTCTATTGTTATTCAATTTAAAAAAATCATAATATTTCACATTTTAAGGACCATCCGGCAGTCAATGCGCAGAGGAGGACCCTAACTGAATTCAATTCGTGCTAGGGATGGGATATTGATATCGATATTATCGAAATACCGATATTTTCCCTTCGATATTATGAATTATAATATCGATATTTGATTTCTAATAATATCGGAATATCGATATTATATTCCTGATATTATCGATTATACATTTTCAAAAGAATTTATTTGAAAAAATTATAATTTATAAAAATTTGGGTTGAAAAATCTCAAAACCAAAGGGAAAAAATAACTGAGATTAAAAAAAAATTATACAGAAAAATTGTAAAATTAATCAATGAGGGTCTATATTCAACTGTTGAAACAATGTTAAATAAAAGTTATAGGCCAATTTCACCGCGAAGTTTTTTTCCTGATAGTTTAATCTTAAAAGTCTTTTTAATCAGATTTACTACATGTGTAGATGTTTACTCCCTAAGACAAACATCTTTTGAAGCTTTTGGTTCATGTTGTTTTGAGTTGGAGATTTTTAAATTTAAAGGATAAAACTTTTTTGGTTTTAAATAAAGTTCTCTGAGGACTTCCTGAAAGTGAGCCAAATTGGAGCAAATTAATCCAGTAAGAATGAAAATTGATGGTGGAATGGGCCTATAACTTTTATTCAGTAAGAATTATATACCATATCATCCCATCTCACTAAGGTGTTTGAAAGTCTGTTCCACTATAAAACCTGTCAGAAAGTTTCATATCAATCAAGTAAACAAGGCTAAATATTTTGAAATATCTTGAGTTTTGTATTTAATAGAAGTATAGAGTTGAAGAATTATTGTATCCAAATATAAAATGAAAAATTACTGAATTAAAATATAAAAAAATAAATAATAAAATTAAAATAATTAATAAAAAATTAAAATAATTAATAAAAAAATTCATAAATTAAAATAATAAATATAAATTAAATTAATTATTTTAATTTATGAAATCCCAGAAGTGATTTAAATTGCGAATAGTTTATCAAAAAATTTAATTTAAAAAAGATACATAAGTAAAACAGGCAAAAGAATTAAACTTAAAAACATTATTATTTATTTCTTTAAATACAAATAATTTCTAATATATACAAAGTAATTTTTAATGTAAGCAATCAAAAAATGTGTGAAAAAATCAAAAATTGTTCAATATATAAAAATAAATTCTAGAAAGAACAAAAAATTAATAAAAACAATTATTGTCCATTAATTTAAAAAAAAAAAAGAATTCTTCTCCCACTGAGGGGAGGAAAGAAGTTTATTCAATGTGAGACGATTTCTGGTTGAGTTAATTTTATATTGCTGGCTTGATAAAAAATTCTTTCAGGTGGCACTGATGTTGAAGTCACAGCCAAATATCGCTTGGCAACCCCACATAGTTCCGGGTACAATTCAATTTATTTACTCGAAAAAAAAAAGCGGACACTTGTTGATGTCAGCTTCTGCAAGGGATCGCAAATAAAAGGCAAGCGCATCAGGAAAATCTGAGCTACCTAAAGAACTCCGATGTTTTACCGTTTTGGAGTGTTCACCAAAGAAAGATAATTCAGGTCCTTCTCCATAGTCAGAATCGGAACTGTGTCCACTTTTCGGTGAATGGGAGCTTTTCAAAATTCCTTTCAGTTATCGAATTGCTTTGGTAGTAGTCTCAAGGTCCCTGAAGTATATTTTCCATCGGGGGTCCAATAACGGCCAGTGTTATTACATTCTCAACCATGAGCCGTTTTTTGCCGCTTCCAAGATTCCTTCTTCAGTTTGAGGCCAACATTAGGCGTAGGTGACATCTTAGGAATTTTATTTTCTACCATGGTTGCTATTGGAATCGCGATACTGATTGTGGGGTATTTATTTCCTGATAACTGTTTTGTGGCTTTTAGAAGAGGCTCAAGAAGCTGGATGATTTCCTGCAAATCTTGGTTCTCTGCAGCTGTTGTCATGCTTGGTGCCGATGTGTGTCGGTGGATGATGTTGTTGGGTTTTGAGCTGAGGCTTAGAAAAAGCTCGATCATTTCGTATGTAGAATTCCCCCGTGTTTCCACACTCCGCATGAATTTCAGATTACTTTCTGCTCTCATTTCATATCAAGCCCAAACACTGTGTTTGAACCAGGTCACCACTTTCTTCACTTTTCCATTTAGTGGCACGAGCTCTGGTACGGCTTCAACTGAACGTTAAGCGACCAAATTGAGGTGATGGGCAAAACATATTACATGTTTTTTTTCTACCAAAAGCAATTTCCATGGCTTTAACCATATTTGATCCTCCATCAGTGACCACTGAATTTAGTTTTTCTTTTTTCAAACCCCACTACTGCAAGATATGAAGGATTCTTGAAGAAATGTAATCTCCAGTTTGGCTCAGGTCCATTTCAAAGACTCCAATGGTGCAGAAAGCTAATTTTTCATTTTCCAAATAATAGACTGTGACGTACAAAAACTTCTTGTCTGAAGGGTTTCGGTCCAGAAACATGTTATTTCCAATATCTCCTTCCAATTTGTTTACCTACTCCCAGTGTTGCCATTGCTTAACCCAAACTAGGATTTCTTTCTTTCTCTAAATAGAAACTTTTTAATTTGATAAAATATTGTTTATTGAAATGTTTTTCCTTATTGAATTAAATTACGATCATTTTTTTATCGTACTATTACCATATATAATTATTTTACTATACAATCATTCCTCCGAATACGATTGACTGCATAGTGAAAGGAAAATGTGTTATCGATATTTTTAAATATCGTTTTTATTTTGAAATATCGTCAATATTTTGAAATATTGTCGATATTTTAAAATATCGATATTTTTTTGCCGATATATTATTAATAGCCGATTGATTATTATTGATAGCCGATATTATTATCGATACTCATATCGATATTTTGCTTTCGATATCCCATCCCTGTGTCCCCCCCCCAAAAAAAGTTAGAAGCACGCTACACCTATGATTATTGGTGCAAAGTTTGATTTGCTCTTTACAAATAAAAGCCCTCGAGGACGCATTTTACATTTTCGTCGATCCTTTTATTAAAATTTTCTATGCTTTATGATAATTTTAAAAAAAATCAGCAGCAAATACCTCTTTTGTCTTTATTGACATCTGTGAAGAGTGATATTAGTGGGAACTTTTTTGTAAAATGCCCCCTTTAAAAGAATGGTGCGAATGAAATAGTTAAACCTATCTTTTACAGTGGTACCTCGACTTACGAGTTTAATTCGTTCCATGACGGAGCTCGTGACTCGAAATACTCGTATCTCAAATCAATTTTCCCCATTAAAACGAATGGAAATGCCATTAATTTGTTCCGGGCTCCCCCCAAACACAGCAATTTTTGGTTACATGTTTTTAAATAAGAAAAATGTGCTTATAAATGACGAAGGTTGTATAAAAACGCAATACAATAGAATGTACTGCAATAAACTTGTTTTATTAAGTGTAATGTACAACATTTACCTTGGAAATCAGACTTGAAGATGCTGATGAAAGAGGAGGAGAAAAGCTGAACTGAAAAATTAAATCTTATTCGTTGATATTTGATCTTGTAGCCACATTTTCCTCGCTTTCGCTTTTATTACGAGCTACCCTCTTAAAGTGAGACACGGAAGCTGAATTATTGTTGCATCGTTCACTGGGATGTAATGTCCAAATTCGGCTTTCTGAGAATCCGAAGATTGTTTTCTCAGAATCCGTAGAAGGAGGAGAGTTTGAGATCTTAAGACCAAGGTCATCCCATCCTCCTAGAACCCATGGCGTGTACCAGTGTGGGGGGAAGGAATTGAAGCTATTTCTCTGTGGACGTTCGGTTTCGGAGGGCGACTCAAGTGTGGGCAGAGCGAGCTGCCCCGGGTGATAATCGTTGAGTGTTAGGGCCTGTTCACATAGGAGTCCGTTGCGTTGCGTTAAGGAAAAGATGACGTTGAGGCGAAAATAAACCAATCATAGGCATTAAAAATGTCATTGCTAATCGTTTGGAGGCATATGATTGGTTTATTTTCGTCTCAACGTCATCTTTTCCTTAACGCAACGCAACGGACTCCTATGTGAACAGGCCCTTAATCTCTCGGTTTAGGACTGGATAGTAGTCTTAGAATAATATGTATACAATTGTATAATAATTGTACATAAAGTTTGTAAATATTATATGCTTCTCATGTTCTCATTTGATGAACACATGGCATTCGCTGCGGAAACTAGCTGTGGGGTATCTGAAGCTTGCTCGTAACCCGAATTTTAGCTCGTAACTCGAAGCAAAAAATCTGCCGAGAGAATGCTCGTATCTCGAAAAACTCGTAAGTCGAGGTACCACTGTATAAGGAAGTTCATGTTTATCCTTCTACTTTTGATAAGATTAGGCACTATAAGTACGTATTTCAGAGCACGTTAAAAATTCTTTGACACCCGTTCTTAATACAAACCCACTTATAATGGAGAGACCCGAAACGAAAGCAAAGGTTAGAGTGTCAATGGGATTGATGCGCATAGAGATGCTATAAAAAGAGAAATTAGTTTTCGCTCAAATTCGCGTGTTTCCTTAACCGCAGGAAATAGTTCATGGTGCCTGAAGGACCTTTCCCACATCCCAAAGCCTTTTTATAACAGTCGGAAACAAAACGACTGTTTTGCTGTCAATGTCTCTATCAATTGTCTTCAGTGTTGAACCAGGTATTCTTGGAATAAAGGGTAATTCATCACCTGCGTAAATCAGCCGAATCGATCTCGGCGAGTGTCATAGAGCGGCAAATTATTTTTGTTCTCCCTGACTGTTAGTCGTCATTCGTTGAAGCTTGCTCTAATTGAATCTCCCCTAACTAAACTATCAACTGAAGTCAACTCCCACGCTCCTTACATGGTTTTTGCCTTGCTCACAGCCAGCTATTTTCCACCACTCCAACCTCATTGCCACGACACCCATCCTCTAATAGACGGGGGATAAAGAAGGCATACTTGTCTACCTGCGGTGCAAATAGCTCGAGAACTGGAGCATCTGCGCAGAGGTCGGGCACCTGTCAACTGGTGTTTGCGTTTTCCGCGTCATTTCCGGTTTATCAGGGGTAGTGTCTCTGTTGAGACGGAAAGTTGGCTGACTGTCAGAGCCGGAGAACCGAAGAACATCGTCTGGAACTTTTCTCTCTTGGGGTAAGAAAAAAAAAAAACATTTTTTTCTGTTTTCCATATTCATAAAAAAAGTGATCGGAAAGATGAGCTGTTGAAATATTTTCCTTTTAAAATGAAAACTGGGGGTTGTTTTAAAAATCAAAACGAAGTTTTTTTTTCTACTAAAGGGTAATTTATTTGTCATTATGAGGTGAATGAGAAAGTGAGACTGATTTGATGAGATTAGCTCAATGTCCGAAAAGGAGCAGGTCTGTGTTCAATTTTCCGGCCAGCCAATTTTTTTCAAGTATGTGATAAATTCTACTATCATTTCGTTCGCGATGTAAGGCTCCCGGTCTCTTTCGAGCCAGGGAGAATGTGAAGTTCGTGACGGAAGCTCAAAGCTTGGTTTGATGGTGCAAAGGTCAACACATCGGTCAGGAAATGCCGGTTAGATTCCCGGCTCAATCTTGTCTATTCAAATTAAAAACGTATGAAAATATTTGACAGAGTCATCGTTATTATAGTGTTTAATAAAATTATAACTGTTTAAAATTTATATCTTTAATAAGTACATCGCTAAATGAAGTTTTTCTGTCAGTTCTTCAAATACTTCAATTGTTAAACATTTCACAAACTTAGAGATGTTCTTAAATTTTCAAAACATAGAATTCTAGTATTATCCTAGAAAAAAGAAGAGTAAACTTATTTTATTTCTAAGAGTATTATTTACGATGGCAGTTTAAATCTTGATTTATTGTTAAGAAGATATTCATGTATTAAGTGCTTATTGATGTTTTATCACAAATATAATCTGATAGCTAAGGTTTTAGAAATGGAGTAAAATGTTTTAGCCCTATTTATGCTTTGAAGCATTCAGAAGATCTGTGAAAACACTTTATGTGTACATAAGTATCGCTCCAAATTTGCAAGTTTTTGGATTTTAGTATCTGATTTTCTTTTGTAAGGCATATCTTTCAAATATGCTTCGAACGGCTTACAATTTAATATCACTTTCCCTCACCAGTATTTCAGTACTCATTCTCTCGAACCTTTCCGTATTTAATTTTATAATAATTTATGGATATTGAAAATGGCCACTTAATAGTTTTCGGATAATTGGTTAGTTGGTGGATTTTTATTTATTTATTTATTTTAAATCGCGACTTGCTATTGAAATGAAATCAGGAATAAGAAGGAAGTTTTAAAATGAGATCGTCTTTTTCTGGAGATCTATTTGCCATTATCTTAGCGGAAAGATGATGTCTAATGTTAACGACTGTAATATTATTGGCTTATGTCCGAAAGAAAATTGTTGGAATGTACTATTACCTGGTTTCATGGCTATATTCCATTACAGACTTGAATTCAAATCCCTTAAGGCTGCTATGTACTAAGAAAAAAAAATCGTATTTCCCTTTTCTTCTTCTTACAGACTCTTGTGGTGGGAGGAGTCCAGTTGACAGTTCGAGAATTCAACCCCCCCCCTTAGGATTGACATTTTGAGGGATTGTAATGGCTCTCTCTCTATAGGGGGGTTAAGCGCTGCCCCCAAATTTTTTATTTAAAATATATTTTTGTCAACTATTTACAGGTACATAAATGCTGATAATCAAATAAAATTGGTATTGTCAGATAGCCTGAACTTTTCTGAAAAACGCTACAGGATTCATTTTATAAATTTCGTCCACCGAAGGAATTTATGAGCGTTTAAAACACACTATACCAGATTTTCCCCCGAATAATTTAAATTTTAAAATATTAATTGCATTTCTTTAAAAAAATGAAAAATGTACACAAATGTAAAATTTCTTTCTCTATGACGGAGTACAATTTTTAAAAAAAAATCTTTGAATCCAAGTCGGCAATCCGTGGACAAGTTTTTCCATAGGTTAACATTGAGGTGAGGGAATCCAATGGGTTAGTACATAGCAGCCTTAACCAGTGCTTTTGCTTTGGGTTGTTTTGAAAATAATTCATTCTAGAAGCCGAAAACTGTATGATTTGACTTTTTACACGATTTCGATGCTTACGATTTATATTTTTTTCTTGTTTTGAGATTGAAATCTATAAAAATTCACAAGTACGGGCAAAAAAATAACATTTTGTAAGAATATTGCAATAGTTTAATGCTTCTTGATGCAAATTTTACCATGATAACGTTAACAACAGTGGGAAATTTGTTAAACTGGCAGATAGACGAGAAAAAAGTTTTAGAAGCTTCACTCCCCTTTTTTCTCTAACGATTTCTAAATTCTAAATTTTCTCCACGAATATGAAAGAGAGCTATCCAAGCTGTCAGTATGAAATAAAATGATGATAATTCATGTCCCCAAAAATGATTGCGAACTGTCCTAACCTAGGAATTTTTTAAATACTCGGCCTCATCGTTTGTCAATGAAATTGACAGGACCTGATCTTCACAGTTATAGTTGGTACCATAAACGCCACTGCTGATCTGTAGACCAAACCTGACCTTGACCTTGAAGCTAGATGGAATGTCTTCAGACGTTGAGGGGATATCCGTCTTAGGGAGGGAGGCCTATGGAACATTATCAGTTCATTAAATCTGCATACAACTGTCAATCCTACTACTTTCCATCTATAAGTTTTTAGATTTTTGCTAGCAGTACTTTAATGCTTGTGCATCTTTAAAAGGAACCATACATTCTTAAGTATTAACTGGTTGGTACCTGTCAAAACACGACGGCTGGATTCTAAATAAATGTACTAATATACAAATTATACTCAACACATCATTGCCAAATGTTGAAAATCATAATATTAAGAATAGAGAAATACACTTTAAAAAATTACTATTAAATCCAATAAAAAGAAATATTGTTCAGCGTGAAATAAACAATTTCCGTCAGGTTTAATTCTATTTCTCACAAACGTAATTAAAAATAAAAATGGCATAGAGAGAGAGAGAGAAAGCTAGAGAGATTCCTCGGAATAAACAAATTAGCGTGTTTATGCAGCCTCATGTGTGACAAGTATCTAAAGCCAGGTTTAAACATGTCACTGAGCATGTACGTAAAGAAATTTTTAATTGTAAATTATCGCTAATTAATAGAAATTGCGGTTACAAAAACCAAATTTGACATATCTCTAGATTAAAATCTTTCCTTAAGACCAAAATGAAGTAAATTGATGCCGTAGATTTTTCTCATGGACTGCCCAAAGCTTAGCAAATTAAATATTTAGATATTTTTATATGCATATTCTTATACAGGTAAGTATAATACGAGCATAATGAGATTCTTTAAGGCATATTCGTAGGTCATCAATTTGAAACCAATTGTTGGGTATACACCGGGCAAATGTACGATTGAAAGCTTATTAGCTATGATTCTATGTGGCCATGATATCTCGGAGGATTCTGGAGTAATGAGGGACAATTCTTCATATGCTTTCTCATTCTCTATTCTTTCTGATTCGGGATAATTTAGTTGTCAGAAAATTGGGTTTTCGCAGCATGTTTCATGTCATGGCCATGGATTTCTACAGAATTCAAGGGTCACTATAGTGACCCTTAGTGACCCTTAGCAGAGTCTTTGCAGCTCAGTGGTTTCCGACCTTTATTTCATGAGTACTTGTTTCGTTAGCAGTTGTGCAAGATTGCTTTTGAATGAGAAATTTGGCATCGTAGCCCTTTTCACGTTATTTTACCCTTCATGTTAGAATTAAAAAAAAAAAAATAAATGTGGTTGATGTTTTAAATTAATATGTTATATTTGGGAATAAATTGGTCAATGACAGGATTAAAAAGCTGAAATAAGTGAACGGAGATGGTTGGTTTATCGGTTTAGAGCGCTACGGTCAACTTTTGCGATACAAGGATTAATTAGACTGGGACCAACAGTTAACAAGACAACCGATTCTGGATGTCTATAAAGGTCCATGCCAACAGAGAAATATGCGTAGAAAAAGAACACATATTTATTTAAAACCCAAAATTCAAGTTTATACTCTTCAAATTATTTTTAAAAGTTTTGTTTCCTTAATTCATCCCAATTTAAAATTTATTTTGTTATTAATTGAAATACGCTATTTCGTTTTGAAATTGAAATCACTTTTATAAAACACACTGCAAATATTTTACATTAAAGTCTCTGTTGCGATCCGTGATCATGTTTCGAGACAATAAGTTTTTTTAGCCGATCTAATATACAATTTTGAATTTAGTAATACATGCAGCTTACTACTGTATTCATATTTGTTAAAAAGGCATATGATGAGAAATAGTCTTTATAACGTAATAATGTGATGTAATGTTTTTAAATTGATTTACAGTGTATTTGCTTTAATTTATTTCACCTTGTGAGATTTGAATGCAAATACATATGCAGCCGTTTCTCATATACTATTTTACCAGCTTTGTTCTTGTAAATGGCTACAGATACCTAAGTTTGTTTGTGACAGAAAGCTGTTCGTATTATCAGCTGATGTCTGTCCAAAAGTTAACAGGGATCATGTGTGATCCCTGTTACAAGCCCCTGTGAAGCCGAATTCTTTGAATTCGGCTTTTTGGGTGATGTCTGCCAAAAATTCAAACATTTTCTTCCTTTTTCTTCAGATTAGTAATCTGGTTGTTCAGAAACGTTCTTCTGTAAAGGAATTTTTCGACGTTAAATATCGAGGAAAACCCGCTCTAACAACTTCATAATACATTTAAAGTTAATTTCATACGTTTTAATTGTATCTTGTCTTACCCTGCTTGCGTATGTATCTTTTACCGCTACAGGCTGGTTGGGAGCAATTGCTGTCGCTGAGAGATAATAGGTGAGAATTTTGATGGTATTTACATAATCGAGAAGTTTTGAGAGGGGGAGAAGCCAAAAAAAATTTTTTGCATAAGTTTGAATTTAGCAAAAGATGTAAATGAAAATTAAAAAACCCGAGAATAAACTCAAAATAGTAAAAAAATATCATGAAGTTAAGGTAGAAAAAGCTTGAGTTTGGAAAAGAGATTCAACAGGTAGATAAAACTCGAAACATTCTCATGTACATATATCAGTTAGTCTTGCTTTCGGAAATAAGAAATCCATTGGTCAGTACAATATGAACATAAAATGATTCCTTTCGTATGTAGTTTATAGTCTATATACAAAACAGTATGGGTTTTTAAAATCCTTATCTTTATTTTTGCTGGAACTGCATAAATCTCTCTAAAACAAATCAAACTGAAACGACGTGATACAATGCAATATGACTGATTAAACGGCGTAGTTTACATTCTCATTAACATCACCTTAGCATTTAATTGTTCCTATATTAAAATGAGAGTTTTTTAAGTATTCATAGTATATTATTTTATGAGAATATAAAAGAGAATATTTACTTGCCATTACCTCGCTGGGCTGGTGGTCATAACAATCTGACATACATAATAAAAGATTAATTGCATTTCTCAGGGACATATTTAGTGCATCTCGCCAGTTATTTCCTGAACAAAACACCCCATTCCCTCTAAATATAAATCTTGGCGACCTTTTTATTTGGGCTTGTGTGACTCTTCAGACTGTATTTTGGTGCGTCAGCCAAAAAGCGATTTTTGATTCAGAATATCGCCAGAGCGCCAAGATCATGTTGATAATTTTTACGTACCTACAGCAGGAGCATATTCAGGTAGTGAGGTAAAAGGAGACACCTAAAAAAACACAAAAAACAACGAGGCGTCTATAAAGTTTGCTGAGGATCTTCTATCACGGAAGAAGTTCTCCGAGACACCGTGGATTTAGAGCACCTGTTGATTGCTATGTGATGCTTTTTATCTTGGAGATAGCGTTTTAAAAACGTTTTATTCTTTCAGGGTTTATTGATCAAGTGACACCATGTCTGTCAAATCTACAACAACGATGTCTTTGAGCAAAGGTAAGTTTTGAAAACATTCGCTAATCCTGACTTTTTTATAGTGTCATAAGCAGTCTTCAGCTTCTTTATTCATTTTTGACAGTTTATAAATAAGAAGGTAAAATGTGTTGGAAAAATAGCGAATTGTTTTTATTTATTTATGCTTTTTTTTTGTTAAGGCGTTACTTCAGATCTTCTATCCTTATGTTAAGCTACGGGGATTTTCCTTTAAAAACTTTTCTACTTTCAAATCAGCAGATGCAATTTTCAAAATTCTGTTTTGTGCCTATGAAGTAGATATTTGAATAAACAACAGGTAGTTTTTAAATTTTAAATATTTTCAGCGGTTCAACTTTTACAGGACAACGAGTTATTGATGTATATTGCTATAAAATTGAAATTGTTTTAAAAACTTAACTAAAATGAAAAGATCTTTGAAAAACATATGCTTGAATTTAAAAATCTATTCTCTTATGTACAGAAAACAGAATTTAAAATTAGGATCTTACTAATCTGTTATTAGAAAAGTACGGAAAGAGTAATTCCCATTAGCTTAAATTAGGATTAAAGATCTACGAGGCCATCTGACGAACCACGTTAGATGAAGGTTGTCACTGAAGAAATTATAAATAATTAAATTACCCAAGTGGTTTTGTACTCCGAGGCTCATCGTACTTTAAAACTTTTTAGTTAGTTACCTTGTACAAACATGCTTTAAGAGGATAAATTTACATAGTTGCTTTTCGAGCCGTTAGAGAAAAAAAAATTATTACTCAGAGAATCGAATGTATCGAACTGTTATATTAAACGACTAAAGTGCTGTCGATATAATTTCCAGAACGAAACAGAAATGGTTTTGGGGCTGTTGAAAGTTTCATCAGTAATTAAAAGTTGTTTGATTTTACTCAGTGTAGCAATTTAACGTTTCTTATACGTTTGCCACCTAAGACAAGATTGGAACTTTTTCTACGTTTTCATGAAATTTTTTAGGCCCTTTTCTTGCTAGGATTTTACGCTACTTAAGGCGGCCCAGGACTCAAAAATTTTAAAAAAGCTTATTTTTATTTTCATGGCTTTAAACGCACTATATAGATTTTAGAATCAAATAATGCAAATGATTATATCGCTAGTCACTTTTTTTTGTATGGTGTATATTCACCATGTTGTATATCTGTGCATAAAGAATTTTTCGCCATTTACCTTTTTTTTTAACAGATTAAAATTCCTCGTATGGTTTCTCTATGAAATTTTATTTAGAGTTCCTTTGTTTCGTTCATTTTGAACTGTTACCAAGATTTTTTGTTTAGATTATAAGTTTTGAAAATATTTTCCCCGAAACAATATTACCTTGGGAAAACGATTGTTCTATTTTTAAGGAAGTAAAAAAAAATTATGAATAAAATTTTGAATTTCATTTGAATTACAAAAGTTATGAATAAATTTTTATATATCCCAAAGAGAAATTACTTTGAAACCTTTTCTATGCACACAAGGGGAAAATTTTACGAAGGGACAAAAAAAATTCTGGTAGGGCAAATATGTCAAAAACTGAACTTACTGAAAATCGGGAATTTAAAACTTTTTAGAGCAAATATTCAAATTGTTGAAGTATTTTAACGTATTGTTGAAGCTTCTGTAATGATTTTTATTCAAAAACACTCACATTTGCAAGGAAAAATAACAATATGCGTATAGATGTAAAAAAGTAAAAATTATGTGTTCCCGACCCTCTAAATTATTTGATTCTAAAAACTGTAAAGTCTGTTTAAAGCCGAGGAAATAAATAAGCATTTTGGAACAATAACTAAAATCGTGTGATCAGTGACTTAAAGTTATTTGATTTTACATTCAAACAATGTATTTCAAGAATGCGAACTATACAAACCGTAAGAAAGAATTATATGAATGAGTTCCAGAGATATTGATAGTGAAAAATTAGTTCAATACTTATGACACCTGATCAGTGCGTATCATTTGCCCCACAATGCTTTAAATCAATCTTGCTGATGTCTCTACTTTTTAAAGTCAATCTGATTTGCGCTTGTTTGTTTACTTATTACTTTGTTTTCTCTTTTTAAATCAATGAAAAATTTATCATTGAGTATAAAGGATAAATTTTTCATTAAATTAAAAAGAGAATTTATATTTATCATTGAGTTTAAATGATAAATTCAACTGTTTATCATTTATACTCCATTCACACTGAAAAGAGTATAAATGATAAACAGTTGTAATCATTATACTGAACGTTGCAGCAATTGTTAGCCTATACAATGAAGTCACTTTCGCAAGTGGTTTGACGAAGGTGAAATGCAGCGTATCTATACCACGTGCTGATTCAGCTTTGGGAACTTAAAATGAAAACTGGAGGGATTATTAAATCAAAAGCTGAAGACAATGAAATAGTAACAGTGTATTGAGAGTTAATAAATCAGGAAATTCGATCTACTAATACCGAGTACTGTATATGAGGAGGCCAAACTAGAATAGTGAGCAAGCAAATCGTCTCCTTTCGACAGCTGTGTAGCTAACAATCATAAAAACTGGTAAAATAAATGCTTATTATGAAATTTATCAGGACTGTTTGACTTAAAGGAAATACAATGGTATACATCAGTTTTCTGAGTGATTGCATTTACCTGTTTCTTCGGTCCTGTTCTGCTGAATTTGTTTTCCCACGACTGCATAATGCCTATTGTTGTTGTGTTGTTATGTCCCTGGGGCCTCAGTACAAGGTCCCCAGTCCAGAGTATATATGAAGAAAGAGAAGATAATATACAGATGGAAATACACAGACACAGAGAAAATCTATTTTTACACATATGATGACCCCGGTGATGGTCCGAAGTGTTTTCATAGCTTCTCTTTCTATACGGGGTTCCTATTTCCCCTTAATATGATTCTGCTTATTTAGTAAAAGAGGTAAAATTAAGTATATGTATCTACAATATAAAATTGCTGTATATGTTGCTATAAATCCGAGTCTAAAAGTTCATGTATCAATATTGAAATTGAGTTTATTTACATACGCGTTATTTGCAAAGAAGGAAACTAAATGATATGAACTCTTAATTAAGTGTTATAATACATCCTCTTGTCCGGAAAGAATAATCAATCAAATAATTATTTGTTTCTTTAAAAATAACTATTATTTTTATTTTTCATATCTGCTAATATAATTTTTTTCCCTGCTCTTCTCGTTTTTACATATTATTGATGGCTGTTTATATAAATATCCTAGCTCTTTTTGATTTACTCCGCCTTTTTATGTTTCCATTTTATGATTTAAAACTGCTGTTGTCACATTTTAACTGCAATCTTCACCTCGACTGAAATGTTTCGTGGTTTCGTATCTTTTTAAGCTGCAATACAGGCTTAGTTCTTTGGCTTTTATTTATTTTTTATTTCATGATTCCGCTGTTTGCGTTTAGTTAATTTCCTTATTAAATAAAATGAGATACAAAAAGTCCTGTGTATTGCTATTTCTGCCAAAGTGGACATCGATTTTTTTACGAAAACCCTATTGTTTAGGATTAATTGTTTCTATTTGTGTTTTGCAGTATTTCAGGCGTTATCCAGCACGTTTAAAACGATACACACCTGTGGGGTGTCCTTGTTTGTATCCAACCTTTGGTGTTGGTGCAACTTGTATGAATGTATCAAAATGTAATGCTTTTAGACTTGTATTGTTTAATCGTATTTGCATCAAAATGAATATCATGACTCAAGGAGGTTTGGACGATGTTTTATGAGTATCGTGTCAGTTTACTGAAATTTAATTACACTGGTACAATACAGCCATTTACCACTTGGGACGTGTCTACATTTTATCCAGAGATGTGTATTATGAATCGGGTAAGTGTGGACGAGGATTATCAATATTGTCCAGGCTTTCAAAATTCAATGCTGATATGATATCACAATGTCGCACTGAGGTTATTCTATGTTTGTATCAAGATGTGTATCATGGATCGGGTAGGTGTAGACGATGCTTATCAGTATCCTGTCAGTGTGTCAAAATTCAATTACGCTAACCGATACCGGTATGCTGCGCTTGATGACACAAATACGACACTTCCCAATTAACTTATTCACTAAAGAGACACTTCCCTTGCATACATAGCATGACAATTTAATATAGCATGGGTCCTATGCTGATGCGATACAGTGGAAGACAATCTGATCGGGGAAAGAAGTGAAGAACAGTGTATCAACGTATGAAAATATAAAAATAAAATACCAGTTAAGAAATTGATGCAAAAGATGTGAAACCAAAGCTGATTTAGTGTAACGCACATCGTTGGCCCTAAAGCAAAATTTTGTTACATTGTTGGGGAATGGTTACCGTTGGCAGAACTTCCAGAAACAAATGTGGGCCTACTGCAAAATGTTTATGCTGGGCCAACAATTATAAAATGTTGTTGTCTCAACTGCAAATGAGAGTTGAACTGCTCTTCCAACTTCTGGGCCAACTAACAGCCAACCGTTGTTTCAACATGACTCCAATGGCCAAATCCAACTGTTGGCCAACTATGCTAAATATGATCACACAACAATCTCCCAATGGTCTCGTGTTACTTGAAAAAAAAAATGCAGAATTTAAGGGTATAAAACTTCAATATTTGTAGAAAAAGTAAGCTGTTATAAGCTAAGGGATCTATTCCTTATTTTCTCTCTTTAAAAGAGTTGAATGTTCATTTTTTGCACGTAAATGCATTTCTGAAAGTTACAGGTGAATATCTTTAGCTACATTTGATATATGGCTGGAAAAAAAGACGCGTTATTAAAATTTCAAGTTAGACAAATAAGTTAACACAATTAACACAGGTTCAGGAAACATCGTCCTAGTTCATCAGCTTGTTTTGTATCAGTAAATATTTCTTGAGATCGTAGCCTGATAACCAACAGTGTAAATATATAATTAAAAATTCAGAGTAAATATTATAATCAATTCACGTTGATAAATTTTAAAGAAAAGGATAAACGGAAGCAAAAAAAAAAAAAAAAAGTAACATAAAAAGGGGTCCGTGGTAAAAAATTCTCTGAAAAGCACATTTTAATTTTCTTGGTTTAAAAAATGCAGTAGAGCTTTTAGAATCAATAACACTAAACGTATGTTTCTGTGATGATTACAATGTGAGATACAACGTTTATATGCCAAAATATCTATGAGTATCCTGATGAATGAAATTTTCTATTTGTAAGTTTAAAATGATTTATCTGAAATTCCTTGTGACTATACTACTCTATTTTCATTAAACTGTTTCCATAATTTTTGAAAAAGAGTAAAACTTCTTCCCAAACTAAAAATTGTCTCTAAGTAAATGATTTTTTTTGCAATGCCTGGAAATATGTTTGCACGTAAATGATGTATTATATTCTGCATCTCCTCTTTTTTTTTCTTCTAATCATTTAACGTTATTCATTTAATTCTTCATCCCTTTCATTAGACCGACTTCTCAGTTCTATTTCCGCAACTTTCTTACAAATCTTCTTACTTTATCCGATAGCCTCGTTAACGGTTGTGTCCCGTGTGTGGACTGGTGGTCATAAAACTTCTTCTGTTCCATTTTCGAGCGCCCCACCACCTCCCACGACGTTATTCTAGAATTTTCGGCTGTCTCCCCAATTTGTTTCAAAGAGCTTTACTGATCCTCGCATTTGTGAATTGTTCATCGTGACAATGCCACCCGATTCTCCTCGGCTTAACTGTGAACTATTAATTAGTTCGAAGTCAACTGTGAACTATTAATTAGTTAGAGTCTCAGGTCTGCTTAAAGGAAGTTATCTATGACGACAAATTTTGATTTAAATGTACTTGTATTTTACTTTGTGCATCGTTGTAACCACAACTTATTACGAAATCAATTTGCTTTTACATTTAAACAAAAAAAATTGGATAGAGTAAAACATCACTATTGTTAGCCATTTCCCCCTTTTTCCCGTAGTGGAAAATTTCCTTTTTTTTATATGTATTTGAGAAATGGTAATTTTTTTCATTGGTTTCGATACATCTGAGGTTTGAGTATTTCCATTCTGTTCAATAAGGAACAATTATTCTTTTTCTGTAATAATGAGTAATGACTGCCTTTTATCGATTATTTTATTTTACATAATAAGCATATTCTCCTTTTTTTAAACTTATTTTGAAAATGAGCCCTCATAAAAGTTTAATGCAAGCCTGAAGTAAGGTAGCAGTATCAAGATAATTTTGATAACAACAGGTTCTGTCTGCTCTAATTATGTTTCTAGCATCATACAAACAATTTAAAAACAAACATTTAAAAGAAATGCAAAAAATTTTAGTTTTCAGACAAGGCGTGAAAAATCTATTTTAAAGCGTCTAGTTTTTCGTTTTGCAGTTTCCACGCTCTTTGTAGATGCATGCTATTTATAAATTTCACAGAAGTGAGGCATTTACCCTCCAGTTCCAAGATACACTTTGTTTCCTTGCATTGATACTTTTCAAAAACAATTCTTGGTTTCACGAAGGAAAAAAAACCTGCAACAACACGAAACAGTGACACTTTGTTGTGTTTCGGCAGTCGGGGAAAAAAAAATCTTACGGAGAAGTTTACTTCTAGGATCGTCAGTTCCCTTGTTAATCCACGGGGAAATTTCCCCTCAGTAGTTTTCTAATCGTAGATTAGAAAAAGGCTTCAGATCAAAGCTAATTTTCTAAAAGCTCTTTTTTAAAAGCTAATTAGAAAAGACTCATTAGCTTTTGTAATCTGTTTTGGAAAAGCAGATTAGAAAAAGCTAATGAGTTCTGTCTTTGGCGTATTAGGGTTGACATTTGCGAAATAGAGATAGTGTTTGAATAAAAATAAGTAATAAGACTTTTTCTAATAGTTCTGGATAAATATAGCTGTTATTGAAAAATCAGGGTGTCTGTTTTGTGTGAATCCATGAGGTTTGGTTTCATTTAGAACGCCACGGTCAATTTTTGCTACACGAGGGCTAATTAGACCGAGAAATCTATGAGGAATCGTTGGTGATAGCTTTTTAAGTTTCTTCCACCTGGAAGTTTAAACTTTTTTTTTTCTTTCTGCTCAATGGATCCGAAATCAAGCCCTTACAGAAATCCAGGTTAAGAAAGACCTCTTCAACTCGAACCCCCAACCAGTATCTGTCGGAAATTAAGAAATGGAAACTAAGAAATGTCCAAAACCGTCGACAGCAGTTTTGGAACCAACACCTAAGAGGCAGATGTTAAAATTATTTAATTTCTAGCGTATAACTGTAAAAGGTTTGTTGGTACAGTCCTGAGAATGGTCTGAAAAAGCTATATCTTTAAATAGGGGTTTCCTATTCTTAAAAATTAGAGCATTTATTTTTTAGCTGTAAAAGCAAGCTTTAAACTTATCTTCTTTTGGTGACTTTCAAGTTCCAGCCTTTTCTTCTTGTATAGCGTCTAATCTTCTTGAGTCTAGTATTTTTACAATCATTAGTTCGGACAAACGGTTGTTTTAGAGCCTCGAACACCATTCAAAAGTTTTCTAATGATCAACACTTATTTACCCAAGACTTTCATTAACATTTCTTGTAGAGTGTTTTTTGTTCAATAGAATTAGATGAATAACCACTGCATTCTGTTTTGTACGCAAATGCTCCTAATGTTTATAAATGTTGCGTTTCTTGAGTGCTGTTAAGGCAGACTGTTATAAATTATTTCGTTTTTGGAGCGTCTGATGTCTGAAGATTATGTATACAGGCTTTGATTGACAGGCTCTTGATTTTTATTTTCATTTTTTACTTTCTTTTCAAGACATCCGGTAATGAATAAATCATCTGTAAAAATTCCTTATTATATTAATTTCTGTTTAAAAGAACTTTTTGACGTGATTGATAGCTTGTTTACTTTTATAGTTTTAAGTCTCATTCCACCTTCTAAATGAATATGGTAAGAAAATATTTTTTCTTAAAGTATGCTTATAAATAAGATCAAACATGTGCTGTCCTCAAACACGTGCTGTAAATTGAAAATATGAACAAACGATGGAAGCTTACCAAAACCGTGAAAATGTTTTCAACAGCATATAAATACATCTCACACTTAAATGAAAGAAATTTTTAGACAGACTTTTCGACCGTAATTTTCTTTTAAACAAATTATTTTTAAACAGAATCTGCCCCAAAGCAAACAATTTCAGCTGGTATTCGTTAAGACAATGTATTTCAACCAGAATTGTAGATATATGACAATCTGTTTTAACTGAAATAGGTTTAAGATGTTCTTTTCTTACCCGGAAAGGATATCAGGCAATCTATATTAACCAGAAATGGACCGAGGTGGTCTTGTGGTACACTAAAATACCTCCATTTGTGTCTTCCCTTCATAGGGGGTAATGCTGGTCCGCCTATATGGTGCCCCAATAATAAAATGGCCAGCAAAAGTGCGGTGAATAACAAGCGAATGTCTAGCGGCAAGTGCCTCCGCATTAGAAAAAAAAATATTAACCGGAAATGATTTAATACAATCTTTTTTTTCTTCCAACCAGATTGGAATAAAAACAATGATTTTTTTTTCCAATCTCAGTAGGTTAACGAAAATTATTTCAATCGTAACTGATTTAACTCACGATGCGGGTTTTATTTTGATTCTGTGGCGAAAATGCCAACGATTCTGGTAAGGTTCTGTCGTTTGTTTATAATTCTGAGGGGCTGCAGTCATTGAATTCGCATATCGTGAATCAAAGCATTATTGTTTCCCTGTTTTTGCTCCCGCTACATTCAAATTTCTTCCCAGGATTTCAAAGATACAGGTAAACACGCGCTACACGATGTTTGAGGCTATATAAAGAATCCTCCCGAGGCAAATAATAATAATAAAAAAAAATTGAGAGAGAGTGTGCCGCTAAACTGGCACGGGGTCTCGGCTTGCTCAGGCTGAAGACGCGCGGAGAACGCTGCCTCTCCTCATAGGGACACGGGGATCTATATTTAGAGGGAGACTCCCTTCTCTGGCGGCGGTAGATGCGTTTACGCGGAGGTGATTCACTGGTATTAATCTTTGCGTGTTAATAGCGGAGAGGGCCGGTTTAAATTTAAAACGCTGCATTCGGCGTAAAGATGGATTTCACTGATATTTCTTGATATTCGGGAATACTATCTGACGCGGTTGGTTGGATTTGTGACGTCCCCCTCTATTTTTCGGGGGGGGGGGAGGAATTTTCGATAATTTGTTCCATTCCTGTTGACACCAAAAGATAAAAGAAGTATAATTTTTATAATGACTAGTGTGAAAATTGTAAGGTATATAAATCTATATTAAATTTAAAAATTTTAAAAAATCATTATTTATATGACGATTTTTACTATAAGGCCGACCACACGATATAGTGGTTAGCGCCGTGAGCTTCCACGCAGCGGGCTTGGGTTGAAATCCCGAGTAAGGCTTGGACGTTCCCGTATTGTCCCCTTATAGGGAGCAATGTTGGCTCGCCGAAATGGTGCTATTTCCGCCGAAAGGCTACCATTTCCGCGGTATATTGTGCAAATGTTTCACAAGTGCCTCCGCATTAGAAAAAAATAACATAAGGTGCTAAATTTTGTACGAGAATTTCTTTCTTAAATTTTAGAGTAGAAAGTCAGTGCATTTAAACTTGCGTAGCAAACCGTGTTTTCAGTGTAGAAAAACTAGAGAAATTATATAGGACTCTGGGATACAAAATGACCAAAATGAGTTCCCATTTTCTTTTCTTGGTTTAAAACATACTACAAAAAATTTTTTTTATATGAAACAACTCAAACCACATGTTTCTAAGGTGCTTACATTGTCCGGTACATAATTTTAATATTGCATTGTCTATTCACACCTTTCTTTACATCTGTATTTAAAGTGTATCAACTAACCCCGGAATGAATTTTTTTTCATGATTTGCCATCACTAGAAGAATATATTTAAAATGCCTAGCAAGTTAACCATGTGTTAATTTTTAGGTTCTACCGTTCTATTTTCTCTAAACAATTTTCAAGATTTTTGATTGAGTGCAAAATGTTTCGAAATATAACATTATTTTGGTCCCAAAACAAATTATTTACAAATTTGTTTTGTTCCCCAAAGTAAAAAAAAATCAAATAAAGCTATCGATATAGAAGATATATCAAAACTAAAGTAGAGGCTTTAAATTTTAAATTTGAATCTTTTTAAGATGTCTAACTATTCGTTTTTTAAACACACATTGATACTCATATTAAGACATATTTGAGGAGAAAAGAATCATTACGAAATGAATCTGAATAAAGATAATACAATTTTATATCCCCCAACCCCCTGATCAGAAATCAACTGAATGAAATGTCAGGCTAAAAATAAGCCAAGTGGTAACTAACCTGATCTGGGTTAACAACACGCTTCAAATTGCTTTGCGCTTTTAAAGTACTTGCAACGCACCGTTATTGTTAGGATAGAAATTTCTGATTTCAGGAAATCGTATTACATTTTATATATTGTTATAATTAACTATACAGTAAAAAATATGTATATTTGGCAAATACCTCAGAATGAAATATGCTTAAAATTTAAACAAAGATATACAATATGCACGTTGTTAAAAATCAAACCAAAAAGGTAATATAATAAAAAAATAATTCATCTACCCGCTTACACTGCCAATAAAAAAGCCACAGAAAATTTACCAATGTGCTCCGCTGTTTCTGTTGTAGCGTACTGAAAATATGGTTTTATTTTTTCCCGAGACCCCACAAGGTCTTGGAAACACAGCTGCGTGTTTTTCAAGGAATGTGTTGTTCGGTTCCACCAGTTCCGAACACGTGGGGGGATTAAAAACCGTTTTCCTCACAGATGCAGCCACTAAAGCTGTCAACTTAACGTTTCGGCAATGTAATAAAGTTCGGCGTCTAGAAGAGCTGTCAGCCGATAATCTGCGGGCCCCTCCACCCTTTTGAAGATCCAGACATTGGAGAGGGAGACGCTGTATAAAATCCGAGCGGGATAGACGTGTTTTTGCTAGGCTCCTGTGTTGTTGGGCCGAGAATGGGCCCTGGAGCGTGCATTTGTGAATCTGCGCGTAAATTAAGTGATTATGTCGGAAGTGTTTAATGTTTAATTCTTTTTGTAAATAAATCTACTTGTTAAGTTTTTGTTTTAAAAATTTGGCTTCGCTTTTAATTAGAACTCTGTCTTTCTTTGGTATGGATCAATAGTTGTGAAATTTCTTCAAAATGCCTCAGAGAGAATAGCCTTACTACTTGTCGTGACGCCACACTGTTAACACAATTCCTTCATTCAATGTTTGATGATGTCAAACTCAATTCTTCCAAAGAGAGTAGCCTCAATCTATTTTTAGATGCCCTAATTTAAGTTAAAAGCCTTTTGAAATCAAGCGCTTCGCATTAAAAAATCTGCTTTGAAATTCGGAAAACAGTATTTAAAAAAATATACGTTTGCTAATGGATAATTAGAAAAATGCCGAGAGAGAAATTCTGTGTGGCTTAAGACTAGGATTGATGATCTGCCTTAACCTTGATCCAATCTTTTTGGGAACCTGAATTATCTTTGATCCCAGATGGTATGTTTGACCTTTCGCACGTCTCATTAAACTCTTGGCTGTAGTCCAGTGTTGAAAAAACTAATTTTTTCTTTTGAGTCTACGTTACTACAGATTGTTTTTTTTAATATTTAGTTGCACTTCAGACTCGGTTGAATTAATGTAAAAATAATTTCTAATTTGTTTATCAGAAT
Organism: Dolomedes plantarius; assembly: GCA_907164885.2. Classification (NCBI taxonomy): domain Eukaryota; kingdom Metazoa; phylum Arthropoda; class Arachnida; order Araneae; family Dolomedidae; genus Dolomedes; species Dolomedes plantarius. The sequence continues at coordinate 160,407,238 of OU015496.1, read as the reverse complement.
AGGATCCTTGAAAATACTTGAATTGAATTAAAACTGTTCTTTGGACACAACTGAGGACCGGGGTGTAAAAATAGGGAATCATTGAAAATAGGAAACTAAAACATGGCTTCTTCTCGCTACCCCATCCTTCCCCCATTCAAAAGAATGGGGGAAGATGGTTTAACATCGAGGCAGAATCATCCGCCTCAACGCAAAGTTTTAAATTTGACCAGCTGATGACGTTATTGTTTCGAATACAATAAGGCATTTGCCGATTTTCTGGGATTTTCAAGTGTAGCCTCCCCCCCCCTTTTTTTTACTCAAATGCTCCTTGGCCAGAATTTATTCCAACCAGGTTCCTATAGGCTATCGGGTCGAGGCGTGCGGCTCGGTTTATAATGGCACCACAAGGGCCATAATCCGATTTAGACGAGTGCTCCTGGGATGGCATTTGGGGAGGGGGGATCGTACCCTCCCTCACCGTCTCTGAACTCATAGAGGGACTTTCCGGTCTATGAATTTAATCTGCTCATATCCAGCCTAGATACGGAGGTATTTGATAGCGCTTGTCGGAATTCGATCAGAGCACCCTTAGCACCGAAAGCCAACGCGCTTCCACTAGGCTACCTCGAGTCCTCCGCCCTTTGTTTTGATTTTTATAAGTAGCCCCACTGCTCTTCTTACAAACAAAATAAGATTTGCTGCTTCGATCATGCCGAATCCTGCCATCATTTCCAGCAAGAAAAGATTGTCCGTTCAGGAGTCAGGACTGATTAACATGAATAATAGGATAAAAATACCACAAATTAACTAAAATTAAAATGCATTCAAACATTTAAAACAAGGCAATTAGAAAGTTGTTTTAATGGTCTACATTTTTGCCAATAGCTATGTACCAGCAGAATTTTATTGTCAAAGATTCCGCACTCGTTCTCCATTTTTCTACTCCATTTTTTTTCACCCGTTTACAAAGTTGAACATCTGAACCGTTTAAAATAAAATGCCTTAGACACCCCTTTTGTAACAGCATTCAGACAAGCAAAATATTTAAAAATATCTTGAACATTTAAAGAGTTCCGGATGCAAAATTTTCAATAAAAACCCATTTTTATTTTCTTGGCTAAAACATGGAGTACTTATATGGCAGAGCTCTTAGAATCAATTAACACAACCCGTAAGTTTTCGATGATTGCGTTTCCAAGTACAGCATTTTAACGCTGTAACGTCTGTGCATGTGACGTTTCACATCTGTATTTTTAAGTCTATATATTTCGGACAGAAATTTTTAACGGTTTGTTATCTGTTGTTTGTTGTCTGCCAATGCTGGGCGCTTGTCAATGAAGATATTCGACCTTTTAACCGCGAGAATGGTTCGTTTCTTTCAATGGGGGCACCGTATAAGTGAACCAACAACCCCCCCCCCCCCCTTAGTGTAAACTCATTCTTTACCGAGAATTTTCAGGTGCGACATCAGGGGAGGGGGGCTCGTACCCTCTCTCTCCATCTCTGACCTCATAAAAGGAGTTTCCGGTCTGCAGATTTAACGTGCTAATATCTGGCCTAGACACTTGCCATTTTTAGAAGGTTATATCTAAAATTTCTCATCAGTTATCTCTGTGAAATTTCCTAGAGCGTTATTTTATTTCATCTTCATTAAAACTGTCTTGGAGATTTTTTGTTTAGAGTAAAAAATTTGAAAATATTTCCCTTGTAACAAAACTTACCCTGTGAAAGTTACTTCTTTTAACTTCAAATTGATGAAAAAAATGGACGAAATTATTTTTATAAATCATAGACAATTATTTCTTTCCTATGCAAAAAAGCGAGAAAAAAAATATCCAACTACAGCTGTTGATTCAGCAGCTTTATCAAAAACAATACATGTACGGTATCTTGAATTTAATTCTCTTTAAACAAAATTTAATATTGCACAAGCATTTAAGCAGACTGTAAAAAAAGTTTATATTATTATTATAATCTTGTTAAATGTTTTGAATTTAAATTTTTTAAAACAAAATTTTGAATTGCTCAAGTATTTAAATAAATTGTAAAATAAGAAACCCCTTCAAAAGATGTCCTTTATATTAAGGTACATTTGATGACTAAAATCATAACTAAATGTGTGTAAGTAATGGAAAAATTTCTGCCTGGACTCCGTCACACTTATTGAGCAGAATTCACATTTGTTGTTTGCCTTTCAATCGACCTGTGAAAGCCTGTTGATGGCCGACAAAAGCGCTAATATACGGAACTTGAATATGCAACTCAAATCCGTAGGTAGAAATGGTGTGGTTTTGAAAGCAACCAACGATTCTCTCGTTGAAAGTGTGAATATCTTCATTAAAAACGTCCCCGAATTGGAAAATAATACGTGGTATTTGTAACCGTTTGGAATGTGCTTTCAACTGTAGGTCTTGGTAAGTTTTGCCAACTTCTAGCAAAAAGTTTCAAACTAACCAGTCAAACAACCATCCAAACATAATCTAAAGAAAAAAATAATAATCCACTTGCTTCGATTATAATGACACATTGAATATCTTTTATACATTTCCTCCATTATGTTGCCAAAAATCTTTTCAATAAATTATAATTTAAAAAACATATTAATTAGTTATAATGATCACTAAGTACAGATACGTAGAGAATTAGGTATCATTCGCTTGTATTGTGAATATTTTTATAACAATTATGTCTTATTATGTCGTTATTTTGTTGTTTACATCGGGAGTATTATATTCACAATACATTAAACTTAATATATGCCAGCATTTATTACGTAATAATGATGGCCGACAGTTAAAAAACCCTTTAAATTATGAGTAAAGTATCTTTTTCAGCCAGTAATTCATTAGATTAATTATAATTAGTATAAACGAAGAAAGAGTAAATGATCATGCAACTGGACAAAGGGTACATATCTTTATACTCATTATCAGTTTCTGGTTAAATGTTTGATTATATTGATCTTATAGATTTATCAAGAATATGGGATCATAAACATTCTGGAACTTTTGAATCTCGAGATTCTCTTTGACAATTATAAAGAAAATTACGTTTTCCAGCAGTTAGTTTATAGTCAACCAATATTAAATTGTATTTAAGCAGCTTTTTTTTAACCTTGAAATGGAGACTTATTAATGCTTTTGGAGCAAAAGGACGTAATTTTTGCAAAGTGGGGATACCCTTATAAAAACTTTCCTGGGGGAAAAGTAATTTATTTTATGAAAATAATTATACAGGTATATATTAGGATGCAACTGTTTTTTAAATTGTGCAATGGACGGTATTTACAACCTTAATAATGTCGAGAAAACTCATTATCAGCAATTGACATACCGATACATGATTGCGCTTGCCATTCAATCGGTTGTTTACTTTTTATGTATAGCAACCCGAAGAAGAGTGTGTTTGAAAAAAATTCTTAGGCAGCCGTTTAAAGTTAGCTTCATCATTTAGCTTCTTCGATAACTACCATTATCTTATTTGGTGCAGGCCCTGATTTTCCATTAGGCCCAGGCCTAGGGGCCCCCGAATGGTGAGGGGCCCCCCAAAATTTTTATTTTAAAAGAAAAAATTCCCAATTCAATTTTTTTAATTTTACTTTTTAATAGCAATTTTTTTATATCCTTACAAATTTGATTGATAGGTTCGTCATATGTATAGTTATATGTATAGTTCATCATATGTATGTTATAGTGTATAAGGGATTAATAAGGTTTTCTGGTTACATTGTATTGGTGTTTTAATGATGAAGTTAATATGTTGTAATGCTTTTTGTTATTTGATAATGTTCTAAGCTTCTACGCTTCGAATAGACAATTCTTGGTAAAATGGTACTTTCACAATGATTCATGATTATTTTTTTTGTGTGTCAATTTTGGAAATTTTGCGCCCACATCAGTGTTAGGGGGGGGGGGTCCCATCTCGAGTTGTGCCTATAGTCAAGAATTTTCTAAATCGGGCCCTGATTTGGTGATTATTTTTTCACGCTAAAGGGGATTTCTTGCTGTTTAAATCTTTTCGTTCGTGGCAAACTTTGTTCCTTGCACGCCTTTGTCTGTTGATTAACAGACAAACTCTCAGGAACAACAGTATATTTTTAATTTGAAACAAACTATTTAAAACCAAAAAAACTGAAGATGATATAAAATACACTGTTTTCAGCAGGAATTAATTTTATATAAACCGTTTTACCTGGAGTTGATTTTAGACAAAGTCTTTTCTATCGGAATTGATCTATAGCTAACTTTTTTCGCCTTGAACTGATTTGAGACAAACAGTAACCCACCGAAATTGACTTAGGACATACTGATTTCAACCAGGATTGATTTTAGGCATTGATTTTAGAGATACTATTTCAGTTGGATTTTGATATTAGACAAATTACATCATATTGTATCATTGTTTCCTTTCTTTTTTTCTCTTTCCCAGAGATGTCCGTGGAAGAATCTTACAGCAAGAGCAGCGTCTCAACCATGAGCAGTAGCACAATGGAAAGCAGCAGCTTAATGGCCTCCACCATGATCGGCGAATCCATCACCGGTGGAGACTCTGGGATTTCTTCCCTTGTCAGCAAGATCGACTCCGATCTGGCCATAGGAGACTCTGCCAAAGAGCTGTCGCAGGGTGAGAGACGGAGAACTATCACCATTATTATTTTTGCTTGATTCACGGGAAAAACTTCATCAGCTAAACTGGAGACGATCGCTGACGTTAACTTTCCACGAGAGACGTTTCTCCCATTCAAGCAATTACTATTGTTGGTTTTATCCATACTATATTGAAAACTCAACACCGATTTTGACAGTCTTCTCTTTGAAGACCATTTATTCCAGATTTAAGATCTTCAATACCTTTATAGAAGCTGCGGAATTTAAACACATTTTAGAATACACATATTTTTGAATTATATTTCCTTCATTTGAAAGCAGGTCTATAATAGTTTAAGGCCCTGTGATATTACAGAAAAAAAACTTATACTTTTGAAAGCTTGAGGTTCTTTAACGAAACACCCATCTTTGAAAAGAAAAACAGAATCCAAAAATATGTATTTTTAACCTGGGATTAGAAAAATAACGAATGAAAAATTCTCAGCTTTTTAAGAGTTACTTCGTTATGGTTTTAATAAACTGTCTCATAGAATTTAAAATCAAGTTTAACGATTTAAAAAATGATTTTCCTCAAGCAAAATTTACCCAGTGAAAAAAAAGTATTTTTACCTTGATTAAAATTTTCTAAGTTAGATTTTTTATAAAACCTGAACAAGAATTTCCACGCACAAGAATAAAAAATTGTATAAATAGTGCTATTGTCGATTGATAAATATAAATAAATGCTATAAATTTTTAACTATTTATTTTTAAAGCAAAGTATAATAACCTTTATTTAAAGGCTCATTTGATAGAAAAATAATTAAAAAATGTGTGTATAAATAAATAAAAAAGTACCATGCCTCATCTGTTTAAGTAAAAATGGATGCTATTTGCGTAAAAACAACGTTTTTTTTGACCGTTTCACCCCATTATATCCAAATCTTTTCTCGATCAAAACAAAAATTTTCTTTCATTAGGCCACTTATTTGCGTCTAATGACCTCCCCACTTTTGAACTGCCATTGTACGATGCCTTCAGACCTATACAATGGGAGTCAAGAATTTACTACGATCAGCGTAATTAACAGGTCTTTGCCAAGTATCTGGATCATGGACCTCCCTAGTCCTTTGTTTTCAGAAGAAAGTAAATTTAGCGTGGTAAAATGCATTTTCTCGCCGAGCTTTTAGATGATCCTTTCTAATTCTAATTCTAAAGGATTTTGGCTGAGACAATCTCCTCTGTCCGTCTGAAAAATTTTAAAATTCAAAATTTAGGACTAAGCAGGCTTAATTTTTTAAATATCTTCCAATCCAATAGCTCTATTTCCACAATGTCTTCACTTTTCTGCATAAAAAAGTTTTCACAATTTATCTTCGTGATTAATCAAATTTTTATTTATAAAATACTTAATTTCCTTAATTGGCAAAGAAAGATTAATTTTTTTTTGTCGTAGAAAATACTGTTTCCACAATGTCTTCACTTTTCTGCATAAAAAAGTTTTCACAATTTGTCTTCGGGATTAATCAAATTTATTTATAAAATACTTAATTTCCTTAACAGGAAAAAGAAAGATTATTTTTTTTTGTTTAGAAAATACTGTATATATATATACTGTCAGAATTCTTAAGCTTTAAAGTAATTTTAGATAAATCCTTTTATAAAAATGACAAATCAATAAGAAAGGTAGTCTAGACAGGACTTCTGTATAAAAATTGACTGTCAATGTTATCACCGTTGGAAGTGTAGTTTCTGCTATTTGACTCTGAGAGCGCTGCAGTATGTTTTAAGCAAAGGAAACAGAAATGTGTTTCTATGAAACACTTATGCACCGAACCTCCTTAAGTTCAGTTGCTAGAATTTTATTCGTTTATATCCAAATATAGGTAATCTGTCAAAAAATAATTTCTATAAAGAATATAATTTTTGATACAAATTATTTTCATTAATTTATATGCAAATTTCCACATTTTTTTCGAAATGTCATTTTATGAGTCGCAATTTTGAAGAGGGCTTTCTTTTGAGGAAATTTCACTTTTTCGCCTTTCTTATGGGTGTAATCAATGCATAGATTCATCTCAGCTATGAAATTAAATAGTCAACTCTAGATGTGGCTAAAAAGGAAACATGGTAGGACATCCGGCTCAAAATGCAGTAAATGTGGACATTTAGAGGAGGCTGTAGAACTGTTGATTTTTTTTAGTCTTCCCCTCTTAAGTAAACCAAGTAACAATAAGAATTTTCCCCTTAAACCTCTTGGTCAAAATACTCAACAACGTCTCAATACTCAACAGTTGTACAACTCAGACAGTACAGTTGTCTGAGTTGTACAACTGTACAACTCAATTTGTACCTAACTATTTCTGATATCAATGGAAAGTTTCTTTAGAGAGCTAAAGGAAATCTAAGGAATTCCGAAATCTGCAGACTTCTGTGGTATTGACTGCACCAAATTTTGTGCTTTGGGGCTGATTTGGCCGATAGCTATCGCATTTTGCCCTCACAGTTAGTCAACTTTAGGCAAATACACTAGCCCAAGACTCGAAAAATTCACGAATTGAATCTGATATGCTTAGAATATTTTATGCTTTTGTTTGCATATTCAAACAGGGATATACTAATTAAAAAAAGTTCTTACCCTTAAAGGAGGACAACTAAACACTTTGCCCAGAATAGTTTGCACCCACTAATAGGGGAGGAAAGTTCACTGGAGGGAAATTTTGAATGTGTGATGGGTAAATTATTTGATCAGGCATCACTTGGTTTTTTTTCCCCTTATGTTTTTGACAAAAAAAAAATACTTTCCCCCCTGAAACAAAATGCATTATCCAATTTTCAGTTGTTTGTAGGACTTCAATGCAAGATATTGAATTTTTCAACCAATTATTTATTAAATCCTGAAAGTGGACTCCAAAATAAGGTTTGTTTGTCCCATCATAGCTTGCTTTAACTAACAATCTATGCGTAAAAAATAAAGATCCAGTCTTATAATAAAGTTGCATAGTACAGAGATAATAGTATAGAGATAGGGGTTAAGGGGGTGAATATTGGAACTAAAAATTTTACCTTTTTAGACTTGTTAGGTCAGGTTTCATCACCTTAAGCCATGCGTGATGTTCTTCTCTAATTACCTTTAGACCTCAGGCTATGGGGCATTTTTCTTTCGGTGTTTTTGCAATAACATATTAGTAAATGTCTATTTACCTTTAAAATTTACTTTTGGGTTATTTATGTATTGATTGCATCGAAGCTGGACTGCAGCTAACATGGAGTCAAATGAAATAGACTCAAATGCTCTGTTTTTACACGAAGTAATACACTTCTTGCAATTGAGAATGATCTTTGAAAAAAATAATGAACGCCGGGAAATTTGCTTTCTATTATTAAAAAAACATAAATTTGTGATGTCAACTAATGTGCCACTTTGCTGTCTGAAAGGACTGGGTCGATCTAAGATTTTATGTTTTTCAGCCATGAAGCTGTCTTCCCTAGAGAAGAGCGCCTCTGTTCTTCAAAGTGAGAACAGCATCTCGATGTCAAAGTCCGAAGTCTCGAAATCCCTCGAGATCGAGGAGTCCAGCCAGAGCATGACCATGACATCCTCCAAGGAGGAGGTCAGCATGTCCAAGAGCGAAATGAAGTCTGAGACGTCTGTATCAAAATCCCTCACTAAAGCCGAATCCATTAGCTCTGAAATCTCCGAAGAAAAGGTGAGGCCGTCTCTCTTTCTCTTTCGGGCACCATGAAGGTGCCCGAAATATTCGTAAAATAGTTTTGTAAGTATAAAATATTCGAAAAATATTCGAAAATATTCGAAAGCTATTTTTAGGGTTGTAGAAGGGGAGGGGGGCAGAAAATTTTATTTATATTGTTTAAGATCATTTTGTAAGGATAATTTCCCCTTCTGGTATGTTTTTATTTAGCGATTACTATGCAAACAAAAATTCCTTGACCAGTTTGGATTTCTGTTAAAAAAAATTTAAAACTCTAAATTGTAAAGCATGTTAAGTTTTTGATGATGTATGGGCTGAATCAATATATTTTTATTCGCATAGTTATATCCCTCTTTTGCATAGGGAAGATTTAATTTATAAAATATTTAATCTCTTTAAGGGATAAAAAAATTTTATGCTAATATTTGTCATAGTGGAAATATTTTTAGAATTTTTTTTCTAATACAAGACCTACAAAGTATAGCTTATAGCAATTGTACCAGAAAATTCACAATCTTCATTCAGTTTTTGATGATCAACGTGATAAAAATTAAAATATTTAACAAGCTTTAAAGCAACAAAAGAAATGAAGCATTGTCCAACTTCTTCATCCGACTTTAAAAGTCGCATCTAGATAAAATGGCAATATCTGGAGTATTCTGAATGGTGTTTGCCTTGGATAAAGAGCTCTTAGAAAACACTAAACTGAGCTTAGTGTTTCGTTACTTGGTCTTTTTTGTTTTCCCTTCGCCAAAAATTAATAAAGTGGTGCTAAGAATAAGCAAGAGTAGAGTTATTTTTAAACTTGCGCTTTCTCTTCTACGGATGCCATGACCGCGGCATGTTTTACCAGATTTTTTTAGTCGGGCGCACATGTTGATTACTTACTTCTATGAAAGAGAGGTTATCGGTTGCTAATATTTTTTAAGGGAATTCGGATGTAGATATTTTTATTGTCTTGGATTGAAACATGCTTTAGAGCCCCAAGAACCAACACAAAGCACTTGTCTGTACGGTGATTACATTAAACAAATAAAACATTTTGGTACTTTTCCGTTAGTTGGGCGCAAGGGATATGTCGCCAAATATGGTTCACAAGTCGCATTTTCTGTTGTTTTGTTTAATTAACTGTAACTCCCGTAATACATGTGCGTGAATAAACAAAGTATATAAGTAACCATGAATCTTTTATTAATTTAGCAAATATTTAGTTAGGAGACCAAAATTCTTTAATATCTTTCAAGGTGTCATCAAAAAGACTGTCACCACAGAACTACAGCTAGGTACGATTGGAAATGGTGGCGTGCTGTTCGTCAGTTACATCGCCAGCGTTATATCGCCATATGGTACTCCATCACTATTCCTCAATATTTTGTGCGATTGTGAAGAATACAAATATAGTTTATGGTTAATTAGTTTCCAGTTTTTACTCACGGGAATTTTGGGGTTATTTAGCTCGGTGTCTGAACTTCATGTTCTCTCAGATTTAAACCCGCTGATCCGACGTCTTCGTCTAACGTTTCGTGTGGTACAGTACGTCTTCAAAATGTAGCCTGTCTATCCATTAAATCGTTTTCCTAGGGTTGTTAGACTGGCAACTTTTCATTCTCGCCAGTGGTGATACTTGTTAGGACAAACGCCAAATGCGCCCAGCTAACGGAAAAGTACCAACATTTTTAATTCTGTACCGTATATGCGCACCATGCCTACATTTATATTTTAGATCTGTTTTGTCTCGGAGAGGAATTTTTGACGATTTGCCATCTCTGATAGTATATACCTGCAAAGAGAGTACGAACTTTCTCTCAGTGCGTAATTACCTGTGAGTTTTTTTTTCTAATCGTTAGCTATGCGCGACTCCATCCCCAGTACTTTGTATGAAAGAAGTCACTAGTTTCCATTCCGCGAGAATATTTCTCGCTACTTAACACCTTCTCACCCCGCTGATAGCGGCTCCAGACACGAATGTGCGTCGCCACGGAAAATGGAATTCAACAAGCAAAGAAAAAAAGGGTTCCTTCTTTTTCTCTGTCATTCTCTTTCTCATCTCTGGAATGCTCTCGGGGTGAAAGAGAGATGGAAAAAAAGTGAAACTCGAGCGGCAGATTCTTGTCAGCAGGCCGCTTTGACAGTAGACGCGAGAATCACCCCCGTGGGCCTTTCGCGAATGTGACGCCACCGGCGTCTGCCGATGGTAGGAGAAATGTCTAAAGCACAAATAAGCCCCACTCTTGACTAAATTTAACCACTGGAATTGTTTTGCGCGTCGCTGTTTCAGAAGTCTATTGTCTCGGAGCCCGCGGCGTTGAATGGGAAGAGCCAAATGCGCCGTTAGGTAACGTTCCTCTGGCTGTCTAGACGCGAAGTGCTACCATTTCATCGTATTTGGCTATTTGGATTGGTTTTTATCTCCCTGTGTTTGGCGTCTAAACATATTCACCTGTTTTTCACAATACTAGATCTTAATCTGGCGAAGCGGAAGTAAAAAAAAATAACCTTTCTCGTATTGGAATGGATCTAGTGCTCAGTTTTGAACCAGTAATGTCCCATAATATTTTTCTGTTAAATCCGTGTGCAGCGCAAAAGCTGGTGCTATAGACGTGGGTGTTTTTTTTTTTTTTTTTTTTTGTTTTTTTTTTTGGCACATTAGGGTGGTATCGCGCTTGCGGATGACTTCTTCCCGGATCTGGATCACCAGCCGGAAGGATTTCGCGGCTGCCGGAAAATAAGCTATTGGGATAGATCATTTTGTGTCAGCTCGATCTTCAGTAAACATTTTTGATTATCTCACTAAACGGCGCCAACAGTGAATTATTTTCTGTCATCTTTTGGAGGATTTCTTCTAGTAAATTCCATTTGTGTCAAAGATTAAAATTAGTTCTTTCCAATTTAAAAATTTCTATTCTAGGTAGTTCCATATTCTTCTTTAATCGATGACTAAATTATTTTTAGCCTAAATGACAGCTCATATAGCTGGATTTCTCTTTCATTTCTGGCGTTTTATGAAGTTTAATTTCTACTGCTGTTGCCTCCAGTTTGCTCATAGTTAATCATGCTTTCAACCCTTCAGATAGCTCTCAATAGCAGATAAAAACATTTTAGCTTTACTTCAAAATGAATTTTGATCATAAAAAATCAGGCATAATTGGCTAGTAGTCAGAGCGTTAATTGCTTTTTTGTGCTTTGTGATAGTCTCCAATTCAAGCGCGAAGTGCAACACGGCCCACTTTGCTTACTTTTTTTTTTTTGCATCGTTGCTATCCCAATTTACCCCAACTTAAAACAACACTAGTTGGTACCCGTCAAAACATGACGGCTAGATAGTAAATAAGTGTACTAATAGACAAATTATGCTCAACTCATCATTGCCAAGTGTTGATTTTCATAATAATTCGAAGAAACAAATTAACGTGTTTAAGAGGTCTCGTGCTTAGTGAATATTTAAAGCAATATTTAAAAAGTCACTTAGCATGCGCAGAAAGCAATTTTTTAAAATTGTAAATTATTGCTAATTAAACAGCGCGAAATAAACAATTTCCATCAGGTTTAATCATATATTTCACAAACATAATTATAATAAAAATAAAAATGGCAGAGAGAGATTTAGAGAGACTCCTCGGAATAAACGTTTTTATGATTAAAACATGTCACTGAGCATGCGCAAAAACAGTGAGTTTCTAGAGACGATTTAAACATGCCACTGAGCATGCGAAGAAATCCATTTTTTAATTGTAAATTATCGCTGATTAATATAAATTGCAGTTACAAAAACCAAATTTGACAAAGCTACAGATTACAATCTTTCGTTTAAAAGCAAGATGAAGTAAATTGATGCAGAAGTTCTCTCTCCCGGACTGCCCAAAAAGTCGGCTTAGCAACTTAAATATATAGATGCGATGGGCCAAGAACAAGCATGAAATGCTGATCAAGGGGTGTATGAAGGATCCACTTAAAGCTGTAGATTGTATCCTACTCAAAACGACGATGTCTTTCCAATGAGGTTGTAAAAAAGTAAAATAAAATACAAACTGTTTTTCTTTCACCATCCGCGAACTGTCATCCCAGGTGTGACGTGATGGGGTAGATGGGTAATGGTAGTGAAGAGTGAGAAACAGAATGGAATAGGATTCACTCACCTCAGTATTAACCTATGGAGAAAATCGGTTTTTTCAAAGGCAAATAACATTTTAAAATTTAAATTATTAGGAGAAAAGATCTGTTATAGTGTGTTTTAAACGCTCATCAATTCCTTTGGTGGACGAAATTTATAAAACGAATCCTGTTGCAAGGTGCAGAAAAGTTCTGGCTATCGGACAATACCATTTTTATTGGATTGTCAGAATTTATGTAGCTATCAATAGTAGACAAATTTTCTCCATAGGTTAACACTGAGGTGAGCGAATCCATCAGGGTTAGTACACAGAAGCCTTAAGTTCATGGAGGATACATCATTGAGTAAAAGATATATGAAACTCGTACAAATATGGTACATTTATAGAGCCGTGGAGTACACATGAAAGGGGTTGTCATGTTTGCGATTCTATTAGTCTATTCTATTATATTTGAGATTCTATTATTTGCGATTACAGTCCCTCAAAATAAAAATATAAATGAACGTCGGACCCTCAAAAATATTGTTAAAATTTGTATCATACAAAAGAGGAGATCACTTCAGATCACTTCACAAATAGTTTATCTCGATCATATACTGATGTACCTGAAAATTGTTTTCGACAGTATGTGGGTGAACAGATTTTGAGATGCTAAAAATTGCCAAAGTAAATTAAAATTTGTAAGTTTGAATATGATGAGGTTTTTTGTTTAAAATTTTCAAATCATAGACAAAGGACTGTCATATATCGATGTACTTAAAGACAAATGTTCAGCAGTATAAATCAAAAAGGCACTGAGGTATTCGATTTTGAAATGAGGTAAAATCGATAAAATTAGTAAGTTTGCAATTGGATATAATTTAGATGCAGATGATTTAGACTTCACAGACCATAGACAAATTATCATCACACAATGGCGTACCTAAAGAAAATTGCTTGGCAGTCCGGGACGAACGGATTTTGAAATAGTTTTAAAGGTTAGAAAAATAATTTTTTAATGAAATGAATTAAGATAATCTAGGAAGTAGGACAACCTTTCATTACCCCTGTATGTAAATGTAAATTAAACTCAATTCAAAGTTCTAAAGGAAATTAAACTTTATTCTTCAGGAGCAATGTAAGATAACGCCCACAAAGTAAGCCAAGGTAAGGAAAATGGTGCCTAAAAGGGTGGGGAGGTTCTTGCTTAGTTTGCAGTTTTTGTTTGACAAGTTTTGATAATATTTTTCTTATGAAGGTAAACTGTTTTAAATCAAATGAGTTTTTTTTTAAATTTATGGTACGAATTTGAAAGGTACTGTTGAGGGTCCTTCGTTTGTTTATATTTTTAAGGGATTGTTTATTTAATGAGATACATCCCCAGAATAGGCTAGAGTGGTAGTAATAATGTATTATATAAGTTCAAGCATATTATGTAATGTTGTTTGCGTTCTAAAGTGTCAGCAGCAAGTTTTGACTACCTCAGGATTCCTAGCTTTCGTTTCTGACAAAAGGCAAGAGGGAATTTCTACATTAGAATAAATTTAAAAAAAATTCAGCTATTTCCCTTGACTGCGAATCGCTGCCTAATTCTACATCCCTTAGTATCAAATTGCATGCTTAGATTTTAAAAATGTATTTTATATATACATATATATCATCCCGGTAGCAGGCATGACGCACACTGCTTTTGAACCTTCATAGCTTCTCCTCCTAATCACGCAGGTTTGTTTGTTTTTCCTTTTTTTGCGGTGGCCTCCAACCAACCGAGTAACCTTCCTCCACTTCCTTCGACACGAGACCATTTCCTCCACTCTTCCTCTCTTCCTCCTTACCATGACTCCCAGCGTGACGGCATCTAATTAGTCTCTCTTTACCATTACCCAGACGCTCAGCATCACTCAGAGCTGAGGAACGAGGAGCGAGGAACGAGGAGATGGTCGAGTGTCAAGGATGGACCTGCCGGACCTCACCCACGCTTGAAGGCCTGAAATATTTAATGTGCTCGAATACGCATCAATAAATTTTCTATGCATTTCAGAATGTGTCTGCGTCGTCTTTTGCTCATACTCCATGGGCCTGTTCACACAGAATCCTCCAGCGTCAGTGTTAAAGATACCTTTGACGCTGATTGGTTAAATGGGTTAATGATTGGTATATGTTTGCTTAAATACTTTTACGTTGACGCAGACGCTGACGGATTTCACATAGAATCCGTAAGCGTTAGCATTACTCGTAATAACATATAATTAACAAATTACAATCCTCAAAAAGATTAGCCACTAAAATGTTAAGGTCTGAGATTAGTTTAAAATCTATCAATACGAGAAACGCTGACGGATTCTATGTGAACAGGCCCTTATCCTTTCTTTTTCCAGCTTTTTAAGGCGTGCGCATCAGTCGACCTTTTGACCTTCATCAGTCGAAAGCGTTAAGCACTGAGACATTTTTTTTTCTCTCGGAATTTTCCTAAACACATCTTGGCAAAGGCATACTTTTGAAATTCTGTTATTGTGCGTACGAAGGTAGACGCATAAATAAAGAATGCGAAGTTTTTAAAAAGCTTGTCGACTGTGTCGTAGAGTAGTAAGCTTCTTGACTTTCCAGGAAGTGGACTCGGGCTCGAATCCGGTCCAAGATGTGGACGTGTTTGTACCGTCCCGCTTCACCCATATGGTGCTCACATAATGAAGTAGCCGACAGAATCGTGGTGTGGATGGGCAAAGGTCATCAGGACTAAAGTGCCTGCCGCATTGGAGGATAAAAAATGAAAAAAAAAAAATTCAATCGTTAATTCCACTCAGTTTTTTTATTGACGTCTATCTCAACAAAATTTAAATTAGTTTTCGAAAAAATTAATAAGATTTCCAGAAGACACGTGCATTGCATTAAAAGATATAGTTTTAAAAGTAGTTAACAGATATCAAAAATAAGCATTCTCTAATCAGTGATTTGGGAAAAACAAGAGGAAAATTCCTCGTAGATAAACACGGAGATTAGTAGGTCTGCGAGATTAGGTGATCACCAGTTAACATCGCAGACTTTCCATCCTCATAGACAGAAGGAAGGGAGAAATTTTCTCAACGTTTTTTCTAATTACGGATTAGCAAATGTCTATTTCTGAATTTTGTTTTCCACCTTATAAAAACGTACGAGTGTTTTTTAATCTGTGATTTGGAAAAGCAAGAGGAAAATTCTTCGTATCTAAACAAGGATATTAGTAAGTCTGCTAGATTAGCCGATGCACCAACTGATTACCAGTTAACCTCACGGACATTCTATACCTATGGATAGAAGGAAGGGAGAAATTTTTCTCACCGTATTTTTATAATTACAGATTAGGAAAGGCCTTATTTTTTAACTCTGTTTTACACCTTATAAAAATCGAGAGAGTGTTTTTTAAAAATCTTTTTATCTAAACTTTTTCGAAAGCAATTTAATACCCGGTCATAAATAAACCACTGAAGGACTTAAAATTTTTTGAAAAACGCTTTCCATTATTTATTTGTCTACCTTTGCGCACATTACCTTGGAACACAGAATATTTAGATCATTCAGATGGAAGGATAGAAGGAAGGGAGAAAATTTTCTCATCTTATTTTTCTAATTACAGTATAGCAAACTCCTATTTTTGAACTCGGTTTCCCGCGTTATGAAAATTATGCGTGTGTTTTTTAAAAATCTTTTTACCTTAACTTTTTCGAAAATAATTTAAAATTTTCAGTAATCAATCTCAACAACTTAATAACTGGTCACGAAAAAATTATTGAAGAATTAAATTTTTTTTAGATCAAATGCTTTCTATTTATATGGTATACCTTTGTGCATAAAAAAAACAGGATTTCTAGATACGATTATAGAAAATATAAGATCTTATCTTAAGATTAACTCTTAAGAAAAACGTCGGATCATAAAATATGTTAAAACTGTTTTGTAATAATAATAGAAAAATCAGCATGAATTTTAACATTTGTGATGACAAGTGTGAAAGGTTAAAATATTTTATTAGTTATGAAATGCTTTTTTGATTGAAAATCGATCTTTAATCACAATAGGCTTGTTTCTTTTAAACTTTATTTTAATTTTTCCCCGAAAGATCAGTTTTAGTTTTATAGTGATAGTCGTTTTTAATTTAATGTCCCTTTGAAAACGAGCACAGAAAAATTATAATTTTAAAAACAATAGGCTATTAATTTTTACGCCTATCTTCATTTTTACGTCTATCTGAAAGATTGGGATGAAAAATTATGCAGATATTTTAGCGTATTTGGAAATTATAGAGAGGAAAGTAACCCATAAATTACCATGAATTTGAAGATTATAAACAGTTGTGCCACCTGAATGCATTAATTTTCTTCTTCATAAGCTTCTTTCCCAACGTGCCGAGAGAAAGACGTCTACCTTAGTTTATTAAAAACAGAACTCGAAATCATGCTTAGGGAAAACATAAGAGCGCATTTCAAGATTAACATTCGAAAGAAACTTGAACATGATTATATATTTAATCACTTGTTGAAAACCTTATGTCACTGTTGGTTTTTAAGAGTCTACAAATCAATTAAACGAAATTTCATCAAACTGGTTTGTTAAAGTGGGCAAAAAATAAGAAATTGTGTTTGTGGAAAATTTAAGAGAACAAAATAATGAGAA
This sequence comes from Dolomedes plantarius, assembly GCA_907164885.2. Taxonomy (NCBI): domain Eukaryota; kingdom Metazoa; phylum Arthropoda; class Arachnida; order Araneae; family Dolomedidae; genus Dolomedes; species Dolomedes plantarius. Next base: position 160,390,216 of record OU015496.1, on the reverse strand, counting down.
CTTTATTTGATGAGAACTTTAGCCTGATTACTGGTTAAAAATGTTTTGTGATAATAATGAAAAAATACCGAAATAATTTTGATATATGTCGTAAAATGTGTAATAAGTTAAAAATTAATTTATTACTTTTTTTTTTGCTTAAGAGTCTTTTGAAATTTTTTGCTGAAGTACTTACATTCGGTAAAAAACTAACAAACAAACCATATTTTGCTTTTAAGCATTCACTCTTCTCTTAGTGAAAAAATTATTTGAACTATTTTTTCAAATACTGTGAGAATATTTGTTCATTAGTTTCGCACATTTCAAATTTAGTGCAAAGCCTTTAGCTGATTGAGGAACATTAAACACCATGTTTATTACTTAGTAATCCATCGTCAACAAGATTTCAAACTCCACAAACGTTCTTCCTCGAGATTTTTTATTGACAATTTTATCATCATGCTAAGAAGTATACAGCGTTTCAATAAAACTTTGCTTCTGCTTAGATGTCAGTTAAGAGGAAATTATATTGCTGATCACAAATCCTTCACCATGAAGGTATTTGAATACTGCTTACATTCTGATGGCAAGTTTTAGCGTAGGATTACGTCCCTCAATAACGGTCCTTCGGAGAGAAAAAACATTGTCCTGCGTTGCGAGTTATAATTTTGGCAGCGCATCAAAACCCAGTAGCAATAAGCGGTTAAACAGAAAAGTACCAAAACGCGTTAAAAGAAAAAGAAGAGGTAAGCAAACGATAAGTAATCCTACGTTAATAATCCGCGGTAGTTTCGTTAGAGGAGACTACCTAAAATAATTTTTTCAACAGCTTATGGCGGAGTATAAGTTCACATCGCAGATCCTCATGTCAAACTATGGCGAACATTCCTCTTAGTATTTTCTAAACATTTTTTCCCTAATGCTGAGGCATTTTTTCGATTTACTGGCTACTTTATTATGGGAGAACCATATAGGTGAGGCAGCATTGCTCCCTATGAGGGGGACGACACGATGACAAAGCTTTCTTCGGGATTTGAACCCAAGTCCACCGCGTCGCAGCTCAGAACGCTTACCACTACACCATGTGGACGCCATTATTTTTCTAAACATACATAGATTAGCGAATGCAGATTTTTGAATGCGTTTTCCGCATTTGAAAAATGATATTTTTGTTTCCCGCCAAGCCGTTTTTCTGGCAAATTTCATTTCCGGGCCATGCCCACCGAAAACGGTGCGTAATTTATTTATTTTATTTATTTATTTTACAAATGCCGGTCATTTGTCCACTGGGCCGTTAGACCACGGGCTCTCCAATACTTTAAGGCAAGGGACTTAAAATTCAAAAGTTCAGGGCACACGTCAAGATGCAAAGCAATGAATGGCACAAGCCGCAGGAAAACGGTTCGTTAAAGAGTTTGATATATGTATGTGTAAAAAAAAATTATCAATATTTTCGCTTTTTTGTGAGCCAGGCAATTAATTTATTAATTGGCCGAGTAAAGAATAAAACTATAAAATGATGGATATAATTATACAATATTAATTTAAAGATTTGAAATGTTTTCGTGTGTTGATATTTTTAAAAAAATATTATATTTAAAGATACCTCTGAACTGAAAGCGCAGTTTAACTAGGTAACATGGCACGGAAAATGCACGCAATTGACAAGTCACTGTGCTGTGCTTGCTTTTACGCACGTGAATGTGCATCACAGAGCATGTAATAAATAGTGATACCAACAATCGTTTCCTTTCCCACTCTTTACCCGTCAATGACGAAATTGTAATTTGGCCTGAAAATGAGCTCCAGTGAAAACACCTTAGGCAGGGAACGGGATGTTGTTGCTGTCGTTTCTAATGCCCCTTGGCTACAAGTTACAAACCAGGTACATATAGGCTTCAGGATGAAGTGTGCGGCTCCGGTTTATATAGCCCCCACAAGGGTCGGAGTCCGTCTTGGTTACTTGCCACCTCATTTTTAACCGAGCAACCCCGGGGGCGACATCTTGGGGGGGATCGTACACTCTCCCACTCTATCTGACCTCATAGAGGGACTTTCCAGTCTACGGATTTAAAGTGCCCATATTCGGCCTAGACATTGAGGTATTTAGTTGCTCTTGTCGGGAGTCGATCAGAGTACTCTCAGTACCGAAAGCCAGCGCGCTACCATAAGGCTACCTTGAGCCCAGGGAATGATATTAAAAAAAATAAATAAATATATATATATATATAATATATATATATATATATATATATATATATATATATATATATATATATATATATATATATATATATATATATATAAGTTATATACATCAGTAACTGATGCCCAATCCCAAGTTATTCCCAATAAAGTGTTAACTTTGGAAGTCTTTAAAATTTTAAAAACGACGCACTCTTTTTTTTTCAGACGTCTTGTTTTATTCGCTGAAATACATAACTCAAAAACATGCTTTGGTCAATTATTTATTGCAAATATACCAAGAAAGTTGAATCCGCTTGATATGAATCGATACGCCGCCTTAATACAGGGTCATCATAAAAGGTGTCCGTGATTGCCACATGAAATAAAGAACCATATAATAGAATTCATCGTGTTTATTTTTTCACCAAAAGATACAGAAACGAATCAAGTTTTGGACATTACCTAATAGTTTTCGATATGAGCGTCCCTCGTGCTCGACACACATCTAGGTGATAGTCGATCTCCATCTAGGTATGCTCTGTCATAACAGTCACAGTCGCTATTGTAGCAGTGATTCTGTCCGAGAAATGACATAGTTCCGGATCTTCTCAGCGTATACAATCTTTTTCAGGTAGCCCTCTAGAAAAATGTCTAGAGGGGCCAAATCGGGGCTAATTAGGGGGCCAAAAAATTGGACCGTTCCATCCAACGTCAAAACCCATGTAGGAGGAAGCGCGAAGTCACAGCGTCGGCGCATACCCCCAGCGCAGTCACGGTCACTATGACATGGAAGCATAAAACTCTCAGGGTTAACATACCATCTGGTGGTACACAAAATCCGATCGGTCGATTTTTGTTCCCGGTATGCACAACTGAAATTCCTGACACCTTTTTCGATGACCCTGTACACGAGGGAAAATCATAATAATTGTTTACACAGAGTTTCGAATAATTTTGTTCAACCTGTACATTCCCGTTGCAGTCTATTCGAGAATACTGACAACAGTACTATCAATGGTTTCGTACGACCCTTCACGCTTTTTCCTTACAACTTGAGAATAATAGCATTCCGATCTGTTCCTACCTGAAAGTACAGTGCTAATTTGTTTACTCTATCGTAAAGCCAATACGAAGCCAAAATCTTCATGAAAGAAAACGTATTAATCCTGAATACTGGCTTGTTCTCTTATTGAATTAGCTTAAATATAGAGTTCATTGAAAAGCTTTTCGAAACAACAGGCTGTTTTTCTTTGTATTTAGACAGCCCCCAGACGAAAGATGAATGACCAGAAAACACATAAACACCTCTATAAAACTTGGAAAAGCAACTTCCATTCTTCAAGAAGTTTCTAGATTGAACTTTCATAGGTGTTATAACCTCGAATGAACCCGAATTCTTCAAAGAAAAAGTCTTTTGTTTGTTCGTGTTATCAAGCTTCATATCAAACGACTGACTGTCAGGATAACCATGATAAAATTTACAGTAGCTAACAACAAGTTTATTTCCTTCTAATTTCAATAGCTTTCAGTTAAAATTAATTTTGCAGAATATATTGGAATTATGGAATTTTACTTAGATTTGGTATAACAAACACCACTTCTCATTTCACAGTGCAAACATTTAATTTGTAACTGCCTGAAAAGGTTAAGTAAAAGTGCCCTGAAAAATAAACATAGTGCATAAAAAGACTGGTAGCTTTGATACCCAAAGGGGAAGGAATTTTAGGAATTTTAAGGATTCTTTTCAGACTTTTTAAAGAGATATATTTGCTATATTGGAATTTTGATGAATCATATTTTGATTACTGGAATTTAAATTTAATTTAAAGAACCGGTTCTCATTTTTAGATGCCAGCTTTTAATCACAGACTCTCAGTAAAAGGGGACATAAAATAACTCTGTACAAGAAACGCACTTGAATAATAAGTTTGCGCTATTTAATATAAAAAGTTGGCCGGGTGGTGCAGTGGATTGGCCCACGGGTGTCCTCTGAGTGCCTTCACCGCCAGGTTGTGGGTCCGATTCCCGCTTGTCCGAGCGCAAGACTGAGATAAGGGAACATTGTTGGATCACCTGTATGGTGCTCCCATAATAAAAAAAACCAACAAAATTCGCCGTGTATGGACAAATGTTGTAATAGACAAAGTGCCTGCCCTGTTGGAAACAACAATAACAGTTTAATGCAAAAAATATATAATAATTATAGGATATTAGGAAAACGACCGAAAAAATTCAATCAAAGTATCTTATGCTGCTAGGATAAGAGATGAATCAAGTATTCATCCCTTATCCCTACATTACCAGGTTTGAGTAAAAGTTGTATACATTTTTACCCCAAAACATGTACAAATATCCTTGGATTTATCAATTCGGAATGAAATTGAAATTTTTTCTACAAGTTTGAAATTTCTGTTGTTGTTTACCAATCTGAGGCACTTGTCCATTAAGATCGCACTTGGACCGAGAGAATCATTGGGTACTTTGAGTGAGGGCACCGTATAAGTGAACCAGCACCACCCCCTGGGGCCACCTCAATTTCGACCGAGCACCCCCAGGGGCAACATCTAGGGGGATCGGACTTTCTCCCACCATCTCTGATCTCATAGAAGGACTTTCCTGTCTACGGATTTAGCGTACCCATGTCCGGATCAAACACGTAGGTATTTAATAATGTGGTCGGGATTCGAACTCAGCAACCCCAGTTCCAAGCCCAACGCGCTACCACTAGGCTACCTCAGGCCAAAAAATTGGAAATTTATCAATGGCCATAGAGATTAGATGCAAGTTCTCCAAGCGACTAAGCATTTCATAGAATTTTTTTCTTTTTGAGATGCTATATTACATAGGAAAAAGGAAATCGAGCAGGAAAGAGAATAAGAAAAACACACACAATCAAATTAGTCATTTCATATTTGACAGGACAGGTATAGTTATTGTACTTGAATACTTTTTGCAGGAGTTTCAAATTAGCTTATAATATTAAAAATCCAATGTGGTGGAAAACAGAAAAAAAAATACCGCAGTCAAGCCTAGAGGAGAGTTAACGTGTTTATCTGACTAAAAACTGTTTTTACAACCAAATAGGATTAATGGTTTGGTTTTTTCAAACTCCATTAAAAAAATACGACGTTCTTTAAGATCACGGAATTGGATGAGAAGCAAATAGTTTAAAGTGTCTGTTATTCCTTTTTCTTGAGAGGATGAGACTAACACCCGCCAGGGGCATGAAATCACAGCATGCCTCTGGACCAGTTCTGACCACTTGAGGGTCCTACCGTTGCAAGAAAATCTGCTTTTGTGTCATACTATTTCTCTGAATTAACTCATTTCTTTTTCTGCGGTCAATGAACTGAAGATTCTGACTTATTACTCTAATGATGCAGGTTTGTGGGACCTACATAATTATTTTTGTCGTGTACATATTTATTTTTGTTTCCAGACGATGGTGTTTTATATACAGGGTGGCTCAAAAGTCCCGGGATCATTATAAAATAGAATAATTCTTTCATTTATTAAAAATTCGCATTTATTCTGTTATAATCAATAAATACACTTCTTGGAAATCCTTTTTAACTAGATCTTCAACCTCAAATTATTTTATTCTCAATTTTTAAGTCTATATACAGAACGAGAATAATTAATATTCTTCTTTACTCCACTGAAGACCCTTAGAATTCAAAATTAGGATCCTTTTGGCAGAATAAGACCTGTTTTACAAAAAAAAAATTCAAAAATTTTAACGTTATTGAAAATGCTCCATGTGCATTCTGTATCATTTAAAAAACATTAAATGTTTTAATACAGTGTCCGGGCTAAAAGTATCCAAAAGTTAGGACTTATTTTTAGGGAACTACCCATTAGAATTTTAAAATATTTATTTAAATAGAAAGAACATCTCAAAAAGTTTTAATATCAATCATAGATTTTGATCATAGTATCATAGATTTCGATGTGTACATCTTTTGTAGCTCTATTCACGTCTAAATGGTAATCCAGTTCTCTCCAAGTGTTTCGTAGCAGATCAGGAGTTATTAGAATTTTTTGCTCAGGGATTCATCAAATCCGCTGTGTATAAACAAAAAATTGAAAGTGTGGATGAGTTGAAGAAGCGTATCATTCAAACAATTTGTGTAATAACTCCTGATATGCTACGAAACACTTGTAGAGAACTAGGTTACCATTTAGACGTTTGTCGTGCGACAAAAGGTGCACTCATCGAAATATATGATACTGTGATTGAAATCTATGATTGGTATTAAAACTTGGTGAGGTGTTATTTCTATTTAAATAATTTTTTAATTATAATGAGAAGTTCCGTAAAAATAAGCGATAACTTTTGGATACTTTTAGCCCGGACACCTTGTATTAATTTACCATATGTTTATAAAGATAATTGTGCATGGATTATTTTTCTTGTAGGAATCTAATGTCCAAAATAACTTTTTTTCATTCTGCCTGTTATTATTTTAATGATTTTGCATTTTTTTACTTTATTTCATGGTCTATAAATTTGAAAAAAATATTTGAGGTTTCGAAGAACTATGCACAGTGTTATAACAAGCACTTCTATTGACAATCCTGAGAAATTTGAATAAAAGCGGAAAAAAAATGAATGCTCATAGAAAATTTTGAAAATTTCTAGTTTTTTTTTGAAGAATTTTTTGAAAAACAACTCTTATTCTTCTTCAAAATACTTATTTGTGAATTATAATTTAATTCAATGCACTAAAAAAAAATATTAATTAAACTCCTTTGGTATATTGAGTAAACTATTGAAAGATTTAGAAAACGAGGTTCAAGGTCCCTTGTCCTCTTAAAAAGCCACCAGTTTGTCCTTGACAATGACGGGCTCTTTTTAAGGAGTCCTCCATCACCTGTCGTAATGTCATTTGGCTTATTCCTTCAATTTCTTCAATGATGTTGGCCTTTGGTTATTAGATGGTTTGATATTTGTTACGGTATATTCTGTCTTTCACAGCCCCCTTTTCTTGAAACCATCGGAATAAGTTGATTGTCGCTTGTTTAGATGATGTTTTTCTGACGCCCAAAATAGCGAATGTAAGCACCCTGGGTTAGCACAATTGATCGTTTGTTTTCTATATAAATTTCGATTATTTTTACTCGTTGCTCAATCATGAATATCACCGTAATTATTTTCCAAGGATTACAGATGAATAATCCAAAACAAAATATTTAAAAAAATTAACTGTAAAAAAGTTATTGTATTCTAAAATGGTCTAGTAACTTTTGTGCCACCCTGTATATCTTTTTAAATATACCTAATCATGAAAAATTTCATTTTGAGATAAATAGAATTAAAGTGCAGATGTACAAAAAAAAGAACGTGGTTTGTGTCATTTTATTTTAATAGCTCTATATAATATTTTAAGCCAAAGAAAAAGAAATGTGAGTTTTTTTCCTGAATCCTCGGACCCCCTTAAAAATACCCTTTGGAGTGGGAAGTAAAATCTTCCTTTGGTTACATCATTAACACGTGTCAGTGTTAGAACAATTTTTTATTCTAGGCAATTTTTTTTATTCGGCAGGTACTTTGTGCTATGGACATTGACCCCTCCTAACCACAATTTTTTGTCTACTTTATTAGGGGAACCAACAGGGCTCCCTATGAGGGAACAGAGCAGGAACATCCTTGCCTAATCCGGGATTCAAGCCCACTTTGTGGAAACTCGAGGCTCTTACCACTATACTATGTGGTTAGAGCATGGGAGCCTTGTTTTTGATTCCTCAGATGTAGTTGATAAAATGAGAGTTCAATTTTTCAGTTCGCTATCATATTGACTGCTACACTCGCGAATTTATAAAACACAGTTTCATGCTTGTGATCATAATCTCAGTAATATGGTAGTCAAAATGCGTGACCGCTGTACTTTATTCTTCCAATATAATGCAATCTTTTGATCAGAGAGAGGTATTTTATTGTTAAAATTTGAATCCATTAAATCTGTACTTTTCCTGGACTGCATTTTAAAAATTAATGTTCACCTTTTTTTTGTCGGGTAACCATAAAGGAACTTTTGTTTAGTCCCAATATTTTTATGAGTATAGCAAAACAGAGCGAAGTGCTCAGTGTTTGTCTACCAAAGAAAAAAATCAAACTCTAGTGATGTGTAAAAACCAAACAAACAAAACTATTAGGTTCAATTTATAGGTTATGTTGCTTTTTCAACCAACTTCAGTTGACTTAGGGAAGCTGCAGTTTACTTTCTAAGAAAAACTTGTTGATTTAACATTCGTGAAGAGGAAAAACGAAAATAAGGCGTTTCTAATTCTAATTATAATATAGCGATTTCAAACTTCTTTGTGTAGTAAAAGAAATGTTTTGTCAGGAAACAAATATTGGAATTTAAGAAACATATGTTGTTTGTTAACCTTACTAGTTTTGCTTTTATGAGGCTGTTAAGTTTGATTCTATTTTGCATCTCTTGGCATCGGAAAGAGTGAAGAAAATAAATCTTTCTTTAACTGAAGTGTTTTCATAAGAAAAAAATTGTAGACGAAAGTGTTTGTCAAATATATATTTTTCCCCCTAATGCGGAGGCACTTTTTGTGAGACATTCGCTTTTTGTTATTTATCACGAAGTCTTCCTGGGTATTTTACTGTGGGACCCCAATTTTGGTGAGCCAACAGTGCTCTTTATGAAGGGACAACACGTTAACGTCCAAGCCTTACCTAGGGATTTGAACCCAAGCTCACTGCGTGGAAGCTTACGACGCTAACCACTATACCATGTGAGCGACAGCTTGTCGAGTATTATAAGTATTAATGCATAAAGATTCATTAAATTGTGGGTTCAAAGGGTTAGAAGAAGGAAACAATGTTTTGAAAACAAACTGTGTTTACTTATATCAGAGTTTTTTTAAAAAACTAAATCCATTAATTTGAAATCTCAAACAAGAGGACGCGTCTCGTTTTAAGAAGGGTTAATGCTTCATGAACTAGTTAATGAAGCATGCTTCTAAACCGACAACTTTTTGGTAAAAAATCATAAGAGCTTTCGTTATTCCGTCTGGACCTTTGCCTACTTTTAAATACACCTTGATGTGAGTTGAATTATTTATCCCAATTACTGGTGATGGAATGTAAACTTTTGAAAGGATTATTTTAGCCCTCTCGCAGAGGGAAACATTTCTTAATTCGTTAGTTTCCGGCATTTCTTAAGTTTCTAGACTTTTTTCAAGGTCACCCACTTCAAGCATTTTCATTCCGTCTGGCATTAGTCCACAATTTCTTCAAAGTGTGATGAAAAATCTCCCGCGAAAGCTTTGATAAATAGCTTGCGGTTCAAATATCATCGCAATGCCTAGGTAACTTCCTCTATAAAAAGAAACTTTCGAAGGGAGTACTTTATAAATCATCCTTAAAAGCCACGTGACGCTTTTTTTCATCCAAATCCATCACTTTTTTTAGTAAGTTTTCCAATTAGAATTCTCGAAGAAAGGAGGGTGTATTCAGACTTTTCTTTTAGTTTCGAATTCTTTTAACACAAAAAGGGGAGCCAAGAAAAATGAAAAGAACGTCTTTTTTATTTTATTGTTGGGATAAAACCTAATGTAGATCATTTACAAACAATTAACTCCCATTGCATATTTCTACGATGATTAAATTGCCAAGTATTACATTTTCACAGTTTACTACCTATGCGTACCTTACAGTGTAAAGGCGTACTTCAAGTCTGTTTGATCTCGAAAGGGAATTCTTCAAAGGATTTGTCTTTGAAAGCATATATTTAAAATTATTCACACGGTATCTCAATAGATTTATATATATATACTAGGTGGCCCTTGCGACCCTTTCGCATGCGATTAAAATACGATAAATTTTATAGAGAGGTTAGTGGTTTGTAGTAGGATGAAAGAAGAATCGGTGCATTTGTAGCAATTGTTTATTTGTCAAATAATAATGGTGCGTAAGGATAATACAAAACCAATAAACAAAACGCTTTTGGCCACAATATTGGAGGTGAAGCATAAGACTAAACAGGGGAACATAAGATATGTACACTAGGGTGGAACGAAAAAAACTTTGTTTTGAATTTCAATATGATCTAGTTTTCAAAAGTTGCCTTTTAACAAAATAAAGACGGAAATTAAATATTAGTGTAATTAGTGCATGTTTTCATTTAGCGCAAGAAGGGCAAACTTTTGGTTTTTATTAAATTTTTGACAAATTTCGCAATTATTTTGAAATTGAATACACTTGTTGTACAAAGAAGTAGCAAACTATGTAATTTAAACATTCTTATTAGTCAGGAGACCTGCTAAACTGATTATATAATACGTTTTACTTCATAAAAATAGTACACATAAAGGCACTTAAGGACGAGGCACTTAAAAGACACTCGGACATCACGGTGAAACGAAATTTGTTTTTTCGGAATTTCAATATGCTCTAGTTTTCAAAAGTTGTCTTTTAAAATTAAAATTAAGAATTTAAAATTTTTTTGCTCTACTAAAATATTTTCAAGTGCCGCAAAGGGCTTCAAAATGGATATTTTTATGAAAAAGTGATTATATTTGTATTTTTTGTTAATTTCTTTTATAGTATATTAAAATAATGTATATTTCCTGTAAATCAAATATTCAAAATATGATATTTTGACAGAAAACTCGCATATTCTAAGTATTTCTAATTTTTAGATGTCATAACAGAACAACTGATTTTGTGGAACTTCGCGATTTTCATCATATTAATTTTACAGTAGCATATTCTTATAATACACATTGGAATGAAAGAAAAACAATTTTTAATTGACAGAGCTTAGTTAAAATAAGCAAATCACACTTATTTAGAAAAATATTAATGTAATGTCTATAAAGCCAAAACGTTACATTGAAAAAAATATTCATGCTTTTCAAAAGTCCGTAGTAATCACACATGGTTTCCATTACTTATTTCACTGACACATTGAATTGTTTTATTGTTTCAAATTTTGGCATTATCTTTTGAGAATGTATTTTTGTTTTTATCAGTGCATCTCTCGCAGAAGTACCACGAACGGACAAGGATGACCCGGTAACTAATTTAACAATCCTTTCTACTACTTGTGTGTGACATGGAATGTTGTTGAAGTCAATAATTTAAATGAACTGTCCCTACGTCACCTATTTTGTTTCCTAGATGGAAAAACTAAAGGTCCAAATGAATTTGGAGGAGAAATAGGTAAACAACTAGAAAACTGCTATGAACTTCCAGTGATTGAATTTTCATCTATTGAAAATAACATTCCATTACTAGAAATTAAGGATGATTTAAATGTGGACCAAAAATATTTGTTAGAAATGCATAATGCCATCTCTGTTGGAAAGTGCTCTTCTGATTTGTCCATGAGAAAACCAGGAACATTTTGTCATTCACGATGGCTTACATTAGCAAACCGAATACTTCGCTTGTATGTGGGAACAGAATTTCCTGCAAAAAATATCCGAATACTGATTACATTTTGAAAGTTTATGCCCCAATTTGGTTTAACATAAAGCTGAAACCATCTTGTATCCGTGGATCGAAGCACTTGTGGAAACTTGTAAGCTATTCACGTTACCTCAATAAGACATTACATTAAAAATGTAATTAACCCTGTCATTCAAAGAAATGCATACTTTGCCGCTTCTGAAAATCTCCTCCTTTGTATGATATTAGACGATCGCAGTCAAGTAAGAGAGCTTGGATTACGCCGGATTCTAAAAGCAAGGGAGGAAAATGAAGGAGGCATCAGAAAGAATTTAGTTCCACGTATAAACTTTGATGCCAAAGATTATATTGATATGATTGAATAGAATAATATTAAAGTAACAGAACCTCCTATGACGAGACATGTTTCTGATGACAAACTAAAACAGTTTATAAAGGAAGCAAAAGAATCTGATCACGAGAAGCAAATTATTGACTTCAACAACATTCCATGTCACACACAAGTAGTAGAAAGGATTGTTAAATTAGTTACCGGGTCATCCTTGTCCGTTCGTGGTACTTCTGCAAGAGATGCATTGATAAAAACAAAAATACATTCTCAAAAGATAATGCCAAAATTTGAAGCAATAAAACAATTCAATGTGTCAGTGAAATAAGTAATGGAAACCATGTGTGATTACTACAGACTTTTGAAAAGCATGAATATTTATTTCAATGTAACGTTTTGGCTTTATAGACATTACATTAATATTTTTCTAAATAAGTGTGATTTCCTTATTTTAACTAAGCTCGGTCAATTAAAAATTGTTTTTCTTTCATTCCAATGTGTATTATAAGAATATGCTACTGTAAAATTAATATGATGAAAATCGCGAAGTTCCACAAAATCAGTTGTTCTGTTATGACATCTAAAAATTAGAAATACTTAGAATATGCGAGTTTTCTGTCAAAATATCATATTTTGAATATTTGATTTACAGGAAATATACATTATTTTAATATACTATAAAAGAAATTAACAAAAAATACAAATATAATCACTTTTTCATAAAAATATCCATTTTGAAGCCCTTTGCGGCACTTGAAAATATTTTAGTAGAGCAAAAAAATTTTAAATTCTTAATTTTAATTTTAAAAGACAACTTTTGAAAACTAGAGCATATTGAAATTCTGAAAAAAAAATTTCGTTTCACCGTGATGTCCGAGTGTCTTTTAAGTGCCTCGTCCTTAAGTGCCTTTATGTGTACTATTTTTATGAAGTAAAACGTATTATATAATCAGTTTAGCAGGTCTCCTGACTAATAAGAATGTTTAAATTACATATTTTGCTACTTTTTTGTACTACAAGTGTATTCAATTTCAAAATAATTGCGAAATTTGTCAAAAATTTAATAATAACCAAAAGTTTGCCCTTCTTGCGCTAACTGAAAACATGCACCAATTACGCTAATATTTAATTTCCGTCTTTATTTTGTTAAAAGGCAACTTTTGAAAACTAGAGCATATTGAAATTCAAAAAAAGTTTTTTTCGTTCCGCCCTAATGTACACGTCAAAACACCTTTGTAGACAATATTAAAAGTTAAATATGACACAAACTCGTGGAAAATGGGATATTTGCATTACAAACCCTCTTTGTGCACATTATTTGACTGTGCCGTTTCGACGCATCCAGAGAAAGAACTTTAGGACCAAAAGTCAATTTTTCACTTCGATTTTTAAACAAACAATACAATGTGTCATTCTGAATTAACAATTTGTCAGAAGCGGAGAACTTAATCTTTAAAATAGTACCTCATTTATCGATTTTAGTTAAGTATGAAGGGAGAAGAAGGAATAAAAAAAAAAAAACCTTTTAGAAATAATATATATGGTTTTTCCCATGCAAAAAGAATAATGTACACGTACGTGGATGTTGCCAATAAAGAAACTCATTAATGAAATCACAGAATGATAATAAAAGCAAACGATTTTTAAATTTAAAAGTTCAGTGTGATTGATAATGGTGAAATAAAAAAAGCTAGCGTGAGCGCCATCTAGGGGAAGAAAAATTGTTTATAATGTTTATACTTCGATTTTCAAACAAACAATAAGATGTGTAATTATAAATTAACAATTCGCACGAAGCGGAGGTCTTTTTGGTTAAGTATGAAGGGAGAAAAAAGGATGAGACAAAAAATTACCTTTTAGAAATAATATAGATTGAATGTAGATAGAATAATATAGAAATAATATAGATTTAGGATTAATATATTGTTTTTTTGTTCTGTTTTCTTTCAACTGTCAGCAGGATTTTTGGTTTTGGATGAAAAAAAATTGGCAATAATTAACCTGCAGAAAAAATGACCCTGACAAAAATGTTTTCTGCTCTTAAATAAATTAAAGATATATTACTAAATTTTAATAAATCCCTGAAGCATATTTTTAAAAACCTTTCCTATTCGTCACGCCACAGACATGATTCGGTTAGCAGAATACCAGTCTGGAATTTTGTAGACCCGGGAATGATTTCTTGGCATGCAGTCGTGATAACGTGTTTCACATCTTTGTATTGAATGGAGGACTACAAATAAGTTCTCTCAATAATGAACTTTTACTAGTTTCGTTAGGGTGCCTTACCTTTATGAGAACAATAAAGATTTGATTTTGACGGTTTAGGGTAGCTTCAAATTTTCAGTTAGAGGAATATGTCAGTAAAAGATAAATAAAAATTTATTCTTTAGCAAGATAAAAAAAATCAAGCCTTACAACCTGGTCAAATTCTTTGTCAGACAAAAAATTTATTATTTCTTTCCGATACCGGTAAAAAGTAAGCATTTTAATAAAAGATTTAATTTATTTAAAAAGTTGGTAATATTAGCAAAATCGTTTCACCGGAACGTCATCTATAATTGTTTTAACGACTTTGTTTTATTTAAATACTAGATGGTACCCGTCAAAACTTGACGGTTATTAAGTAAACATTCCAATAAAAAAAGGGTTCATAACCTTATTAAAATATTAGAAATTCATATGAAAGCCACGTGTGCTGGTAATTTAGAAATATTCAATAAAATACTTCAAAAAAATGTAAGAATATTTTGCGGTTATATTAGGTATTCGCTTTGAAAAGCACGCTACCGTAAAGACACTTTTGAACATATCACTATCCATGCGCCGAGTTTGCAACTTTCCGAAAATACAAAATTTGATATTATTGTAATATCTGGTTAAAATAATCCCTATATATAAAACGCGTAGGTATGCGGCACAAAAATCTAAGATATTTCTACACTTCGAATGGCAACGGCTGCAACTACCGGATGTAAACAGCGGCTGTCCGCAATTTAAAACCGCGTGTGTGTAGTGGCCGCATAAGTTACAACCGCTGATCTTTTGACAATACATGTTTAGACCTATCAAATCCATTGTTTAACCATGGACAGTTGTATGTAGGTTTATCTAGAATCCATTCTTTTGATTCTGTCGCTTTAGTATCTCCTACTTTTGAAATACTCAAATCTGTATATCAAGAAGTTTTATGAATATCATAGTTCAAATCCACACTATATTTTAAGTACTTGCTGAATTTTTGCTCCATTTTATAAGTGAGGAAATTTTCCCAAGAATTTATTATTTAATATGATTAAGTGTAGATATCTGAATTGTGAACAGTAATACATACAGAGAGTGATGTAATCAACACTGTATTTAAAATTTCCCCCCAACAATTTCATATTTCTTGTAATGGTAAAGTGTAGATATCTTAATTTTGAAAAATTGCTGAATTTTTGCTCCATTTTATAAATGAAGAAATTTTCCCAGCAATTTATTATTTAATATGATTAAGTGTAGATATCTGAATTGTTAACAGTAATTCATACAGAGAGTGATGTAATCAACACTATATTTAAAAATTTCCCCCTGCAATTTCTTATTTGTTGTAATGATAAAGTATAGATATCTTAATTTTGAAAAATAGTACATACAAAGAGGGATGTAATTTTTAAAATCATTGATGTGGGCTTTCTCAGTCTTATCTTTAACTCTGTTCTAAGGTAATGGAAATTCACATTTTTTGATCACGATGTTTTAGAATCAGCTTAATAGAGAATACCCCTTAACAACATATATTTATGATGACAGGTAATTGTAACATTCCTTACATATGTCACTTTCAGTTGCATTGTTTTGCAAAAGGAAATTTAAAACTAAAAGTGACCATGCTGGTCACGCAGTGGCTAGTATGGTTAAAATATAAATATATATATATATATAAAAAAAAAAAAGATGAATGAATGACTAACTTCATGTTTACATTTTCATGTCCCGAATATATAAAATGAATATTAAAATATAAATATATATATATATATAAAAAAAAAAAAGATGAATGAATGACTAACTTCATGTTTACATTTTCATGTCCCGAATATATAAAATGAATACTTGTTATTAATTTAATTGAAACGCTATGAAAACGTGAAAGGTATCG
Source organism: Dolomedes plantarius (assembly GCA_907164885.2). Lineage (NCBI taxonomy): Eukaryota > Metazoa > Arthropoda > Arachnida > Araneae > Dolomedidae > Dolomedes > Dolomedes plantarius. The sequence continues at coordinate 160,374,148 of OU015496.1, read as the reverse complement.
GAAAATTATAGACTTTTAAAAATTTAAGAAAATTTTGCCGTTATTTTAGGTATTCGCTCTGAAAAGCACACTACTATACAGTACATACCGTAGATAGTACATGTAAAAACGTGATGAATGAATGACTAACTTCATGTTTACATTTTCAAGTCCCGAATATATAAAATGAATACTTGTTATTAATTTAATTGAAACGCTATGAAAACGTGAAAGGTATTGGAAAATTTACAGACTTTTAAAAATTTAAGAAAATTTTGCCGTTATCTTAGGTATTCGCTCTGAAAAGCATACTACTATACAGTACATACCGTAGACAGTACCTGTCAAAACTTGATGGTAAGTAATTGAACAGTTCCAATAAAAAAAAGATTCATAACCTTGTTAAAATATAAGAAATTTTACAGAATATTAGAAAATAATATTCTGTAAAAATGTAAACATGAAGTTAGTCATTCATTCATCTTATAAAAAAAAAAGATGAATGAATGACTAACTTCATGTTTACATTTTCATGTCCCGAATATATAAAATGAATACTTGTTATTAATTTAATTGAAACGCTATGAAAACGTGAAAGGTATTGGAAAATTTACAGACTTTTAAAAATTTAAGAAAATTTTGCCGTTATGTTAGGTATTCGCTCTGAAAAGCATACTACTATACAGTACATACCGTAGACAGTACCTGTCAAAACTTGATGGTAAGTAATTGAACAGTTCCAATAAAAAAAAGATTCATAACCTTGTTAAAATATAAGAAATTTTTACAGAATATTAGAAAATAATATTCTGTAAAAATGTAAACATGAAGTTAGTCATTCATTCATCTTATAAAAAAAAAAAGATGAATGAATGACTAACTTCATGTTTACATTTTCATGTCCCGAATATATAAAATGAATACTTGTTATTAATTTAATTAAAACGCTATGAAAACGTGAAAGGTATCGGAAAATTACAGACTTTTAAAAATTTAAGAAAATTTTGCCGTTATGTTAGGTATTCGCTCTGAAAAGCACACTACTATACAGTACATACCGTAGATAGTACATGTAAAAACGTGAATATTAGAAAATAATATACTGTTTTGCAACCTGATGTGTTGCAATTTAGAACATTGAAATTTACTTGAATGTTTGCTGTCTGATTTGTTAATTTTAAATTGTTTTCTAATTTGAAGGTGAAATTTTTTAATACTTTTTTTTATTAGATCTGAAAAATAAAGTAATATAATTCGAGAAAGTGGCACAAAACAAAATAATAAAATGTTCCCTTATAATCACCTGAAATATTGTTTTAAGGTGACTGCCTACATTTGGAGCCAATTTTTTAAAAAAATCATTTTTTAAAGATTTTTTTGTTTTTTATGGTAAAATAGCACTTGAAAATTAAAAAATAAACAAAAACTTGCCAGTAAATACCATACTTTTTTATAAATTGGTCAATTTGAAGTAATTTTCAATGAAAATTAGCTAAAATGCGACACATCTGACAGTTATCTTAAATGACCCACAATCTAAGAGAAATTTTAAAATGCAAAAATGTTGCAATATGAAAATTTCCCCCAATTCATCATTCCTCTCCTTATAAAAACAGCCCCAAACACAGTGGCGTATGCAGGGGAGGGGTTGATGGGGGTTAACCCCCCCCATTTTTTCTGATTACATATATTACTTAAATAGGTTCAAGCTCTGCACTGATTGCTGAAAACTACTTTTTCATAGTAACCCCCCCCCCCCACTTTTGAAAATTTTGGCGTATGCTGCTGCCCAAACAAAAACTATTTAACTATTTATTATTATGCATCAATTATTGAGCGTCATTTCATTAACAATAGCATCTAAAACATTTCCCGAAAATTTTATCAAATTATATGTATTATTGTGTGAAATATCATGATAACGGTAAAGATTTGTGCTAAAAACATAATTCTGAGAAAAACTCAGTTCAAGTTGTTTGCCACTTCAATTTTGTAGCAGACATTTTTTAAAATAGCTATAACTCTGCTTCTAATTGATGTAGAATGAAAATCAAAACGGTTTTGAAAAGAGAAAAGATTGAATTGCACGATTCCTGGAAAAAATAAAATTGACCAAAATAGTCAAAAAATGAAATTTTCAACGTAGGCAGTCACCTTAAAAGATACACTATCATCGCAATAGAATGCTTTACTAAAAATTATTACAGTGAGGTTTTTTTAAAAAAATATTGAAGTTTATAATTAAAAAACGTTCTTGGAAAAAAAACCATGCTTGCAGCTGATTTTAAAATCCGACTTGTACAGTCTAACTAATGCAGCCAGATATTTAGAAACAATACTGCTAATTCAATCTATTTCAATGTAATATAAATATTTTATATAATCATGTATTATGCTATATATATGTATAAATAGGCTATGTATAAATATATTAAACAAAAATAAAATATATAAATAAAATCAGATTAAAATATCATGCAAATTATTCACGTGCAAATAATTTTTGCATGTGTATTTCAATTTAATGTACATATATTATATCTTATGCTATATATATGTATAAATAGGCTAAGTATAAATATATTAAGCAAAAATACAATATATAAAGAAAATCAGATTAAAATATCATGCAAATTATTCACGTGCAAAAAATTTTTGCACGTGTATTTCAATTTAATGTACATATATTATATCTTATGCTATATATATGTATAAATAGGCTATGTATAAATATATTAAGCAAAAATAAAATATATAAAGAAAATCAGATTAAAATATCATGCAAATTATTCACGTGCAAAAAATTTTTGCACGTGTATTTCAATTTAATGTACATATATTATATCTTATGCTATATATATGTATAAATAGGCTATGTATAAATATATTAAGCAAAAATAAAATATATAAAGAAAATCAGATTAAAATATCATGCAAATTATTCACGTGCAAAAAATTTTTGCACGTGTATTTCAATTTAATATACATATATTATATCTTATGCTATATATATGTATAAATAGGCTATGTATAAATATATTAAGCAAAAATAAAATATATAAAGAAAATCAGATTAAAATATCATGCAAATTATTCACGTCCAAAAAATTTTTGCATGTGTATTTCAATTTAATGTACATATATTATATCTTATGCTATATATATATATAAATAGGCTATGTATAAATATATTAAGCAAAAATAAAATATATAAAGAAAATCAGATTAAAATATCATGCAAATTATTCACATGCAAAAAATTTTTGCACGTGTATTTCAATTTAATGTACATATATTATATATTATGCTATATATATGTATAAATAGGCTATGTATAAATATATTAAGCAAAAATAAAATATATAAAGAAAATCAGATTAAAATATCATGCAAATTATTCACATGCAAAAAATTTTTGCATGTGTATTTCAATTTAATGTACATATATTATATCTTATGCTATATATATGTATAAATAGGCTATGTATAAATATATTAAGCAAAAATAAAATATATAAAGAAAATCAGATTAAAATATCATACAAATTATTCACGTGCAAAAAATTTTTGCATGTGTATTTCAATTTAATGTACATATATTATATATTGTTAAATATATATATATATGTATAAATATATAAATATATGTATAAATATATATTAAGCAAAAATAATATATATAAACTAAAGAAATTCTGATTAAAAATCATACAAAGTTATTGAATCGTTACTAAACACGTATTAGATGTGGAATATATAGAATTCCATGTGTTGTAAATGCAAAAAATCTGTATACTGAAGATTTGGCCTTTTGAACCGGCTAGCTTTTGTGACGTACAGTTTGGAACATATCACTGCGCATGCGTCAAGTTTGCAACTAAATTCGACATTATTGTAATATTAAATTGTAATACTGTATTGTAATATATATTATATATTATGTATTAAAAAATATATAGTATATATTAAAAAATATATATTATATATGGTTAAAATAATGAAAACCTGTTTTACTGTGAAAAAAATTCTGATTCAATTTTTCTTAAATTAACGAATCACGGTGAATGAATGACTCACTTGTGTTTACATTTTCAAGTTCTGAGAAACACTATGATAACGCGAAAGGTGGCGGAAAAGAGATAATTCTCTAATGAAGAGATAATTTTGAAATAAAATTGATCGAAATAAAGTTGATTTGTGTCGATATTACGCTGTTTTAATTACAATTATTTGGGTTTAGTTGGCAAATAATGTTTTTGAACTTTACTTTTAACTTGTTAAGCCTAACTCATAAAACAAAATGGATGCCAAATGGATGGATATGAGGTGGTCGCTCCGGACGCGTTACGGACAGAGTCGACTACAGAACACGGCAACTATTATAAGGATGTTGTTGTTTACCAATACGGGGCACTTGTCAATGAAGACATACGCATTCTGTCCGCGAGAATCGCTGGTTTCTTTCAATGGGGGAATTGTATAGGTGAACCAACACCACCCCCTGGTGCCACCTCAATTTTGAACGAACATCCCCAGGGACGAGATCTAAGGGGATCGTACCTACCCCCAACCACTAACCTCAGGGATGGACTTTCCGATCTACGGATTTGACGTGTCTATATCAGGCCTAGAAATAATTATTTAAGAGATGCAAATGTATTTAATGGCATTTGTCGGGATTTGAACTGAGCACCCACCAGTCCTAAACCCAACGCGTTACCACTAGGCTACCTCTGGTCCTTTTATTCAAGTCTAAACATAAATCTTTAATAAAGGTTATCTTTATAATATTTTTAACCCGTATTTTGTTTCTCAAACTGGAAATCAAACGTCACTTGTGTGAATAATTGTAGGTTAAAGGGAGAAAAGGGCTAAGTCTTCAAAGTTTGAGACGTTTGTTGAGTAAAATCAATTCTAGATAAGTTAGAAAAAAGTCAAGGTCAATGTTCCTGTGCAAATTCTTAGACAGATAAAAGATTTATTCATTCCGAAACTAGAAATGGAATAGCAATCTTAAAATGGGACAATTTTTTTTATAAAGTTACCAAATTATTTCACAGACACGCACACACACACGCACGCACACGCACGCACACACACGCAAGCACACGCACGCACACGCACGCACACACACGCACGCACACACACACGCACGCACGCACACACACACACACACACACACACACACACACACACACACACACACACACACACACCTATATATATATATATATATATTTATGAAAAAAAATAGTCTGAGTACCAGTTTTATTTTTTGAACACTAAAATCAAATGCTCCAGTTTATTTAAATATTAATCAGTGGTGCAAAGAGCTTTTAAAAGTGTCATATTTTAATGCTATGTATCTGTATATGTGACAACGATAACAGCATTTAGGTTTAAATATTATAGTAGTTTGAAGTACGCTTGTTCATTAAACTCTTCTTTGTGTTACATAAACTTTTCTAAATAAATTACTACTAACGAGTCCTCGCATATTGAATTTTAGTCCCGAACGTGATGAATCCTTATTTTAAAAATCTTCCCCTCATTTTTAAACTAATAATTACTTTCTTAAACAGTGTGACCTGCGAGTGGGCTCTCTCACAGCAATTTTTATTAAAACCTATAGAGCCACTGCGGAATATACGGGAATGAATAGATAGATAAATTGGCTACACACAAAAGATTCAACCAGATTTTCCCTTTCCTTTTCGACATATAAAAAATATACATTTTCTATCGAATCTATTGGGTTCAGCTCTTACAAAGAGGAAGCCTCGGGAAAAGTTTAGAGTACTCTTTTGAGTATATCGTCTAGAATTCCTAGCTCTTTGCCTAGAGCAATTAGCGTTGCCTGCTGTAGATTCGTCCCAGGCCATGAATATTTACAGAATCACCTCTGTAAAATTTAGATTACAGACACATCTACCTTTCCTCTCTGCAGCTTTAGGCTGAGGTATACTAACCCTATTGGATTCACTCACCTTAGTGTTAGCCTATGGAGAAATGTGTCTACTATTTATATATATTATGTGTTTATTATTACATCTACATAAATGCTGATAATCCAATGAAAATGGTATTTCCAGATAGCATGAACATTTCTTCACCTTGCAACAGGATTCATTTTATGAATTTCATTCCCCCAAAAAATTAATTAGCGTTTCAAAAACACTATACGAGCTTTTTACTCCAATAATTTAAATTTCAAAATATTATTTGCATTTTTTTAAAATAAAAAATGCCCCTAGATGTAAAATTTATTTTTCCATTACGGAGTACATTTAAAAAAAAAAACCTTTTAAAATCCAAGTCGGCCATCCTTGGATACATTTTCTCCATAGGTTAACATTGAGGTGAGAGAATCCAATAGGGTTAGCACACAGCAGCTTTAAACGATCCCATGACTGGAGACCGAATCAGGAACTGCCCAGAATCAGGACTGGAGACCGAACCAGGAACGCTGCAATTTTTCATTCCATGTTGATAATGTTGATAATGTTTTTAATACGTATTTTCATTGATTTAGTTTGCACTGGACTGTTCTTTTATATATGACTAGCTGAAAACCCATACTTCGCTACGGAGTACATTCAAGTTAAATACAACGGTCAATGTATGCAATTCATGCCAAATATATCTATATAATAACAGCTGAAGGTAAACAAATGTTAGTTTGTTTGTTAGTCAGCAGACACGGGGACGGGATAATCTCGCGAACCGAGCATAGCAGGATATCGCGACTGGTACCGATGGACGCGGTCGGACGAGACGCGTGCACTGATACCATCCTCAACTTTCAAAACTTTAAACTTGTTAAATTATTCAATTAAAACCGCCGAACTTAAACCGCCGTTTAAGTGCAAGTTCAACCCCCCCCCATTAGCATAGAGGGGGGGGGGGCGAGGGGGAATATAAAATCTCCAAAATGACCAAGAGTAGTGTCGAATCCACGTAATAATCCACGTGTCGAAAACGTAAAATCGGGGTTAAAAATATCTAAGCATATTGTTCAAAAAAATCTCTTCAATTAAAACCGCCGAAAGAAGCGGGTAATAAACAGATGTCATTCAGGGTGGGCCAGCTCCTTTCCGTTTCGCAAATTTCCACTATTTTCATGCATGCAAAATTAGACTTTTCCGCCCACCAGTCGACAAATTTTTTATTTCCATGTGTTATACAACTCTTCATCTTTAAGCATACGCACATTTTCAAAAAGTTAAAAATGTTTTTCACTGCAAACGAAGCTTTTTCCCCAAAGCAGTTTTCCGAATTTCACGAAATCGACAATTTTGATGGACAAATATTTTGGTTTTCTGCACCTATTAATGTCAATTTTACGATTTATCGGTATTTTATAGATGTTCAGCTTCCAAAATATACCAAATACATTTAATAGAAAAAATGTTATCATTCTAAAAAAGCTTACTTACAAAACTCACTTTTGAAATTTCCCGCACTGTTTGCCATTGTATCTTAATGTAACTTGAATGCCGAGTTCGTAATTTTTTGACTTATTATTTTACTCACTAATAATTCCAGCAAATTCGTGAAATTTATTTCCAATTAATGAGGAAGTGATGAGGATTCTTCCACCACCAATTTTGAACTCATCAGAACTGTCTTTCTATTTTTTTACGCAATTTTTGCCCCATGAAATGTAATGTTTACATTCCGCCATGTTGCCAAAAGGAAAATAACCAAATGCCAAGATAGTTGAGAACGAGTCATTTATTTAATAATTGAAATCCAGAAATAATTTTAAAGCACCAGAAATAATTTTTGTTTTAGGAAATGAGAAGTTAAAGGGCCTGTTCACATAGGAGTCCGTTGCGTTGCGTTAAGGAAAAGATGACGTTGAGACGAAAATAAACCAATCATAGGCGTTAAAAATTTCATTGCTAATCGTTTGGAGGCATATGATTGGTTTATTTACGTCTCAACGTCATCTTTTCCTTAACGCAACGCAACGGACTCCTATGTAAACAGGCCCTAAATCTTTAGAATTTATTCTAATTCAATGAACTTCTTTTTTGTTTAAAAAGCAAAATTTGAGAACAGAAATTTGAAAGAATTATTTCAAAAGCCAAAAACCAAAATTTGAAAAAGAGAATTTTAAATTATTATTTCATTTAAAAAAAATTTTAATATATTTTTAACAGTGATTAAACAGCTTTTAATCTTTAAGAAATAAAACCATTTCATTTTAAATCGAAAATGCAACACATCGGGTTGCCACTCAGCTAGTATATATATATTATATGATAAATACGACGATCAATGTATACAATTGATGTAAAATATATATATATATATATTTATAAGAAAATCGTAAAGGATAATTTTACAGATAAAATAATGTCGAAGAAAATATTCAAATTGAATCTAATATAAAGAATACTAAAGAATATAGTACAGTTAATATAGTACAGTTTGTAGAACATTTCTTTTACTGTATTTTAAAATTTTTTTGGATAATGTCCAATTGTCTGCCGCATTAACAAGGAAGAAAATAGTTTTTGTTTATTTAGTTGTTATGCACGTGACGATAAATTTATTTAAAGTACCAGAAAAAGAAATCACGTGATCAGCATTTAATAAATTAAATTCTAATAATTAATCTTTAAAAATTCACAAAAAATCAGGAAATGGAGGTAAAGATTCGAAAAAAATTTCATTTTAAAGGAATTTTAATGATCTTTCTCGTGATATAAATTTTTTAACCCTCAAAGAATTATTTTAAATGCAAACGTAAAAAAAGTAAAAAAACAGCTTAAAAATTTAATTTAAAAAAATCTAAGAAGAATTTTTGAAAAATCTTTCTTAATGCACCCCTACACTATAAGGAGAATCACCATGCAAAATTTCAACCCTTTTGGTCCAGCGGTTTGGTCTGTGCGTTGTATGTCAGTCAGTCAGTCAGTCAGTGAATGAATGAGTCAGTTACGGAACTGTTTTATATATATAGATTGGTAAGCTAGAGACAGGCATAAGTTAAAAAATATAAATAATACCTAGAGCAAACGATTGCTAATCAAGTGCCGCGTGGAATATCTCTTTAGCGCTTAATTGCGTTAGCGAATGTTTAAAGAGACTTTATCGATCCATCGCTATGCAAGCCTGAGAGTTTTCTGATTTTATCATGGGCTTCCTATGTAAACACTCTTTTACAAGAGTCAAGCACTTTTTTTTTTTTGCTGCTTGTTTTTGAATCGGATTTAAATCACCTGTGACAGAAAGTACCTTTTAAAAGATATTAGGATGTCTGCCAGGTGCTGTCTCCTCGGATCAGGTGTGGCATTTTTGTTTTTCTTTTTCACGTGCTGTTCTCTCGCAGGTTGCCCTTGAGCCCGAAATGGAGTAGTAAGAATGTAGAGTAGAACAGGAGCGGCGTGTAAGGATATACGTTTAAAGGGATACCCAGCTTTTTCCCCTTTTGCCAAACTTCGTTTTATATAAGTATCGTTGTATGGAAAGTTTGAAATGAGAATAAATTGTACGTTAAAAGGGGACTGAACTTTTGATTCACATTCACCTATGTTGTTGGTTACCATTTGTTCTAAAATTTATATGGTCTGATTATGGCTTTTAATTAAATATGAAAGAAACTCTAATTTTTGTTCACAAGAATTTAGAAATGGATGTGCAGATTTTGTCCATATATATATATATATATATAATGTATATTAATATATATATTAATATTAGTTGTATTCATGAAAAAGTAATTTCAAAATATGTTACCCGTAGTGATATAAATTTTCTTTTACGATATGTTTCTTATATTCGTATAAGAAACCTCCAATTCAAATACGTTCCATCTGATAACAAAAATTTAATTTAAAATCTATTTAATAGAATTTCGGTATCAAAACACGTTACATGCATTTATAACAATTTAAAAATATATAACTCTTAATGATAAGAATTTCATTTTAAAATTTGTTTTCTCGCAATCAAAAGATATTTTAATTCAAAATGCGTTATTCGTTTGAATTTCATCCTAATATGTGTATTTCTCAATCAAAATTTTCTTTTTAAATAAGTATTTGTACTCGTGCCACTTTTGTTTCAAAATTTGTTATATGTATTGGTAAGAATTCTGTTTCTAAATGTGTTGCTCTCATTAATGAGAGTTCCGTTTCAAATTATGCTGCTGGTATCGATAAGAATTTCGTTTCAAAATGGGAAAATCATGTTACTAATGTTAAATATCCTGAACTGTCTATAAAGATACAAAAGTTTATAAAAAACAATGAAATTGATATGAATAATGCGAAAAAAAATTATGAATTTTATATATAATTTATTGCGTTATAAAATTGTTCAAATTTTCGAAAAAAAATTTATTGCATTAAAAATTCCTGTATTCTTTTACATTTAAAATAACGTTTAAATCATGTTTCTATCTTAATTAGAACAGGAGAAATTATTATTTTTTTTTTGCAACATTCTAATAGTAGCCAATCGTTCTTTTTCCAAAGCCAAAGTGCGTTTTTCTGCATGATGTTTTTTTTTTACCATTTCTTGTATTTAAATTGTCATAAGAACCGTTTAAGATAAATGGTTGGAACTTAGAACATATCTTTTTCAACTATTTTACTTTAATTTTGAGTTAGAAAATTTGAAACAAAAATATTTACTTTTGAAAATATGATTTTTTAAAAATAAGATGCAATTTATTTTTGGTAATTTTTAATCTAAATATTTTTAATTTTTTAAAAAATTAATATTTAAAAAAATGCTGAATCAAAATTAAAACCTATATATTTCTTTTTAATTAAATTGAAAATTTGAAATTCGACAAATAATATTTCAAGTTATAACGATTTTAAATTACCCTCTTTTTTTAAAATTTTAAATAAAAAATTTTTTTAAACTTTTTGAGAAATTTTATTATGTGAATTTGTTTACAAATTATATGGTTAACCATCATAAAAATATTCAAAATTTTAACTCAATAAATAAAATTTTTTTTTAAATGTGTCCGGACCCCCTTAACATTTTTATATCTTTTTCTGTGATATACTGTATATAAAGCAAAGGTAAAAGCCCTGTTCTGATAGAACCCACACCCCTTAGCTCCTTCAAATAAATATATATATTTATTTGGTGGAACTTGACGTATTGTTATGTTTAAATCATCCCCTCCTCCTGCTTAATTTTTTTTACTTCAATGTAGAGTTTCTATGATATCTCATTATTATCCCTAAACTTGAAAATATGTAAAGTAACTGATGTATAAAAAAAATAATAGAAAAAGACAGAAAACAGAAATTTATATAGAAAGAAGAAAAATACTCAACTAAATTTCAAAATGGAATTAAAACTTTAGAATAAAAATTTTAGCCGTTTTTTCACAATAATTTGAGTTAATAACAAGCCATTTTAAATATTTTGGAGTTAAAATTATGTAGCGTTTTGTATTTCTTCTATCAAATGTTCCTTTGGTTCCGAAACAGGCAACTCGATTATTCAAACGTTCGTAACTCAAATTAATCGTACTATCGAGAGCCTAATAGCAGTGCATCATCTGACTTAGCGGGGTTTTCAATTCTAAAACCAAGCCACTGGGATATAAATTATATATATATATATATATATATATATATATATATATATATATACACTGCTGGCCACCCAAATTGCAACACCAAGAAAGACAAGAGATATCACAACAAAATTTATTTTGTAGATAACATGTTGACCAAGTATCAAATAATTAAATTTATAGACTTCTGTGAAGTGTGGTTCCTGCCAAAATCAGTAGCCAGAGTAGCCGCCATTGTTGGAGATCACCGCTGCCACACGCCTCGGCATTGATTCAAAGAGACTTTGGGTGCAGCAGTTTCTTGGGGTACAGCAGACCAAGCAGCTTCCACACGTTGCCAAAGTTGATCTTCTGTTGCAGCTGGGGATGGAATCTGGGTCAACCGTAGAGCAACCATGGACCACATGTTTTCTATCGGCGAAAGATCCGGAGAGCGAGGCGGCCAGGGAAGCAATTCAATCTGGCGATTGACGAAGAACCGTTGGACAATGCGTGCCACGTGTGATCGCGCATTATCCTGTTGAAATATGGCTGTGGGCAAGCCCTGAAGGTAAGGAAGGACAACTGGCTCCAACACCTCGGAGATGTAGCGCTGGCTGTTTAAAGTACCAGCAATGCGTACTAGAGGTGTGCGAGAGTGATATCCAATACCGCCCCATACCATAATACCCGGTGCAGGACCAGTGTGGCGGTGCATAACGCAGCTGTTCAGCATCCTCTCTTCACGGTGTCTCCAGACTCGAATGCGACCATCGTGGTGTTGCAGACAGAAGCGTGACTCGTCAGTAAAGACAATTTCATTCCATTCTGCTGTCCACATCCTTCTGTCATCGCACCATTGGCGGCGGAGACGTCTGTGGTTCTGCGTCAAGGGTAGACAAAGCAATGGACGTCTTGCGGACAGACCACTCTGCTGTAAACGGCGTCGAATGGTACGCGCAGACACTGGATGATGCGTTACAGACTGCATGTGCTGTGCTATGGTTCGTGATGTGACTGAGCGATCCGTCATTGCCATGCGCACAATTTGCCTGTCATCACGTGAAGTGGTGCGCTGAGGTGGATGCGATCGAACACGCCGGTCCGTCGTACCCTCCTGCATCCAACGATCACATATCCGCATTACAGTTGTTTGGTTTCGTCCAACACGACTACCGATTTCCCTGAAAGATAATCCACAATCTCGGTAGGCCACTATCCTTCCTCTGTCGAACTCGGATACTTGATCAAAAGATAATCGCTGTTTTAGTCGAGGCATAATTGATCGTTTTTTTGAAAAAAACCACAAGAAAAACACAATTGCCGAACTTGAAATCGTCGAAATCTCCAAGCCTTAAATAGCGCTTTGAAGTGGCGATACAGGCGCGCGTGATGTGCGTCTGTGCTGAAATTCTAATCATTTGCATATCTCACCTCCGCTAATGCATGTTGTAAATTTCATGTTATTTGCATGTTTCCTTCATGGTGTTGCATTTACAGTGGCCAGCAGTGTATATACTAACTGTTTACCCGGAGTTGCCCAGGTATTTATTAATCTCAATTTTTTACTACACAGGAAAAGGAATGAATTCTACCTATAGTGTAAATTCTAAGTAATTTTATTTACGGGTCTTTAAAAGTATATGTACAGTATACAAATGGTAAAATAAAATTTTAAATTCACTCTATTATTTAACTCAAAACTTGATTATAAACAACACTATTACTTTCCTATATTCATCTCAGTGACTCCGAAAACAATGGATTCGACACTACTCTCGGACATTTTGGACATTTCATTTCCCCCCCCTTTCCCCCCTTCTCCCCCAATGCTGATGGGGGGCTGAACTTGCACTTATACGGCATCAATTGTGTCACTATTCGTCTCAGTGACCCTGAAAACTATGGATTGGATACTACTCTCGGTCATTTTGGACATTTTATCTTCTCCCTTGCCCCGCATCCCCTCTCCCAACGTTGATGGGGTGGGGGGTGCTGAACTCTCACTTAAACGGCATTCGAATTGCCCCTGTTTCTGTCAGAGACCCCGAAAACTATGGATTCGACACTACTCTCGGTCATTTTGGAGATTTTATATTCCCCTTCTTTCCCCCTCACCCCCCCCTATGGTAATGGGGGGCTCAACTTGCACTTAAACGACATCAGGAGTGTCACTATTAATCTCAGCAACCCCCAAAACTATGGATTCGACACTACTCTCGGTCATTTTGGAGATTTTATATTCCCCCTCGCTCCCCCCCCCCTCTATGCTAATGGGGGGGTCTGAACTTGCCCTTAAATGACATCGGGAGTGTCACTATTAATCTCAGTGACCCCGTAAACTGTGGATTCGACACTACTCTCGGTCATTTTGGAGTCCGCCCTCGCCCCCCCCCCCCCCCCACTATGCTAATGGGGAGAGCTGAACTTGCACTTAAACGACATCGGGAATGTCACTATTAATCTCAGCGACCCCGAAAACTATATATCCGACAGTGATATCAGTCGTTTTCGATTATTTTTACATGTGCCCCCTGCCCCCTGCCCCCTAGAGGTGCTAGGGGTGTCGAATTGTGAATCTAAACCATTCTCGAATCAACTTAATCGCACACACAAAATTTCATAAAAATCAGTCCAGCCATATAGGAGGAGTCCAGTGACACACACACGGACAGAAGAAATATATATATAAAGATGTTAAGATTAAAATTTAGACTTGAATATCCATCATAAAAATGTAATCGTAAGTCCGAAGGGGTAAATCTTCAACAAAATACATAATAGTTCCATATGCAAAAACAGATTTATTAAGTCCTTTCTCAGGGCGAAAATCCTGGAAGTCTTCCCCAGACAAGAGATCTCCACTTTCTTCTGAAGAGAGTGGTGTATAATTGTAAAAATGCAATTATGCACCACTTCATAACCCAAATTACCAAAGTGGACCCTTCCTAGGGTTAGAATTTTCATTAGGTCAGCGAAATTCGGCATTACTTTATATAGCAAAAGATCTGTTTTCTTAAAACTGCATGCTGTCTATTTTTTCAAGGGCCATTTTTAGCTCAGAGTTCGCCTGAGGGTAAATATAAAATTTGCGAAAAGTGTAAAAGAATTAGTAATTTATCGGATAAATTGAGTTAGGGTATAAGAAATACTTTTTTGTGATAATAAATATGTATATATATATATATATATATATATATATATATATATATATATAGGTCGAGCCAAAACGATATATATATATATATATATATATATATATATATATATATATATATATATATATATATATATATATATATACCTATATATATATATATATATATATATATAGGGTGAGCCAAAACTTTAAAAATTCATAAAAAAGTAAGAAATTATATTAAATAGGTTCGGTTTGCAAGAAAGTGCTTACAAGGAAGTCAAATTTTTTTTTCAGCAACAACAAAGAAAAAAGTTTAAAAAGTCACCGGTATACGGTGCTAACATGCGAGAGATTCAGCAGAATTATGCAAATCAATCTTTCAATAAAAGACCGTGATACACGATGATTTCGCATTTGCTTTCAGAATGTTATCATTACACGATCGAGCATTGTTGGTCAAGCTGTTAAGAGTCGCCTTAGTTGTGTGGTACAATGTTTTGGAGGTCATGTTGAACAATTGTTATAGCAAGAATTATTGAATGGAACATACTGTTGTCCTGTTCATTGCGTTTCGGGTCGTTAGCGCCTTCTACCGGTGCCTTTTTTAACTAGCTTTTACGTTGCTGCTAAAAATGTCTGACTTCCTTGTGAGCCCTTTCTTGCAAACCGCACTTCTTTATCATGATTTCTACCTTTTTTATGAATTTTGAAAGTTTTTACGAACATCTCACCCGGATATATAAATAAATAAATAAATAAATAAATAAATAAATAAATATATATATATATATATATATATATATATATATATATATATATATATATATATATATATATATATATATATATTTATATTTTGCTCGGCAGTATTTTGTACTGAGGATTCTTGGTTCAAGTCCAGACAAGCGTCACTGAATGTTCTCCTGTCTACACCGCGTACGGACACCTTAATTCTGTAGGCCGAAAAGTTCCTCCAGGGTTTTTTTAGGAATGGAAGGGAGGTACAAGCCTCCCAAATGTCGCCCTTCGGGGGTGTGCGGTCTAAATTATGGTTGCCGACCTATACGGTGTTCCCATTGCATAAGAAAAAAATATTTTTAAACGTAATGCGCGTGTTTATGAAATATCTTTTAATATGTATTTAATCATTTTATAAAAACTATATACTTTTTTAGCGATGCACATCAGTAATTCAGTAATAATTAAATAAAAAGTAACTAAAAATATTTGAAATTTTAAAAATCCCGAGATTTTTCTCTAATCTTTTACCGTCACACACACACACACACAAAAAAAAAAACAATTTAAAATAGATTCAGTTGCCTATCTGCTCTTTTTGGGGATGAATGTTGTTTAAATTCAGTTTTCTATACATGTTTAATGTTTCCTGAATATTTTTACATATCTGTAATTTGGCTAGGGTTTGTGGAATTTTCCTATTAAAATTTTACCATAACCTAACATGGGCAATGAAGATCTAATAGGTTAACTGATCCACAGAGTTCACCACAAATCTATCGGTATTAATCGTTCTTTTAGTTCTTCCTAATGGGAAAAATAATTAGAGGAAAATTTCCCATCTCAAAACAAGATCTGCGTGAAATAACTTAATGTTTCCTTTAATTAATTTAGTAAACCATTCATTCAGTTTCATTGAAAAATAAGGCTCTACATTTGAGGAAAATAAAACGTTAATTAATTGTGAGTAGGAAGGCTATTTTTATATTGACATGAAACTAAATTGTAAACATTTAAAAAAAAATTTAGGACTTAAAATATAACCATCTTATCCCAGATGATCTTATAGATGCTCCAAAGTATTTGATTAATAACAAAAATTAAACAAAAGAATAAACCTTGAAAAGCGTAATTTTGTATTGGTTGCAGTGAAGTAAACCTGAGGAAATCGTAGAAGGAAATTACTTAAAAGATTCGTTGCAGAATGACGGATTCCTAATTTGAGAAAGGAAACACACCAAGGTGATTCCAAATACTCGCATAGAAAAACCTTTGAAGATGCGATAATGTCTCTTTTTCATCTTCAGTGAAGATAAACCTTCAGCAGCTGTTAAAATAGATCTGAAACATATCAGGTTATTCTCATTACACGGGCGGAACTATTAACGAAAGAATACCCTTACTCCGGTAAGTTTCAAGAAAATAAACAAGGGCACAAGAGATTAGTCGCTTGTAACTTGGCTTAGGAAAAACAGTCACTGACACCGCTTGTCACTGACACTGTGTTTGAGAATAATTAGTTATATTTAGACGGTACTCATGGGATGAGATTAAGTTTACTGAAGAGAGATCCGATACTGACTCTTTATCTTAAGCCTGCTGCGTGCAAACCGTTTTGGATTCGCTCACCTCAATGTTTACCTATGGAGAAAATGTGTCCAAGGATTGCCGAATTGGATTTAAACATTATTTTTTTAAAAACTGTACTGCGCGATAGAAAAAGAAATTTTACACCTTGAAGCATATTTCATGTTTTTCAATACAAATAATATTTTTAAATTTAAATTATTCGGGAAAAAGATCTGGTATAGTGTGCTTTAACGTTCAAAAATTCTTTCGGTGGACGAAATTTATAAAATGTATTCTGTTGCGAGGTACAAAAAAGTTCAGTCTATCTGAAAATACCATTTTTATTGGATTATCAGCATTTATGTAGCTGTAAATAGTAGATAAATATTCTCCATAGGTTAACATTGAGGTGAACGAATCCAGTAGGGTTAGTGCACAGCAGCTTTAAACCTTTGCTCTACCTATGACAAAATTTTAACTTCGTCGAAAGGAGGGATTTGCTGTTTGTTTGTCATCAATAGCTAATCTTAAATGCTATATTAGATGCTACCTTAACAATGGCTAATCTTAAATGTTGCAGTGAGACATTTTCCTCTCAGAATTTTTCTACTTATGGATTAGAAGAGGCAGTTTTAATTTTCCATTTTCTGCATTCGAACATGCAGATCTTTAAATGAACTGAGCGTGTTTAACAAAAAAATAATTTTATCTTCTTCTGCAATGCGGCAGACGGTTACTTGGACATTATCCTTACCGTCATACGACACCGCGGATTTGCTGGCCATTTTTGTGGGAGCACCGTATAGGTGGACCAGCATTACCCCCCTATGGGCCGGTCCCGTAATTTTGAACCGAGTCAAATGACGAGACCCCCCCAAAAATATATATATTCTAGTTTAATATTTTAAATCAAAAATTTGAATTTCTAGATAATAGACATCAGTATTTTAATGCCCCGTACAAAATAATAATAATAATAATAATAATAATTTTTTCTAGTTTAATGTAATAAAATAATTTATTATATTTTTTATTATTATCTAGTTTAATATAATAATTATAATAATAATAAAATTGTTCTAGTTTAATATTTTAAATGAAAAATTTAAATTTATCAATAACAGACATCAGTATTTCAATGTCCCTAAAAAAATCGGTTACAGAAAAATCTTTAAATTTTAAATTCAAAGTATTCTTTATTTAAACGTCTACCTTTGTGCGTACGAAACAGAATCCAAAAGAGTGCTAATCTACGATTACGAAAATGCGGAGAGGGTATTCCCTCTGACTCAATATGGCAATTAACGATCAGTTAGGTTAACTGATGGGCAGACTTAAACTGCCAAAAAACTTGACATCAAAATGCAAGCAGCAACCAGAATTTAAATAGTACGTCTGCGGTGATGGATTGAAGATTTGCGATGTGAACCGTCTCAACTCGTACAGAATGTTTTGACAAGAATGGGGTTAGAGAAAGTGACTGCACGCCAGTCTGTTCATCTACTAGATCATTCTAAAATCGGCCTGGTTTATGCCGATGTGGTGTCTTACTTTTGTAAACTGTAGCCTATACAAAGCGCGGCTAACGTTGAAATCCATTTCAGATTTTTTTAATCTTTCATATTATCACCTACGTCTCTAACTTTTCTTCATACAAGAAACTAACTCAGAATTTTTTTCCAAACCAAGCGTGCTTTTGAAGACTAAGTAAAAAAATCGAATTATGTTAGTATTTCTTTGTTAAGCTGATAATTCTGTGATGTCGATTTAGTTACGATGGGAATGTCTTTATCGGTCGGTTTATATATTCAGAAACTGCCAAACTTGATCCAAGCTACAGTGACAAAATCTAATCAATGAATGCTTTAATTTTGATATGAATTTCAGAATGATTAGAGGCATCGGAAATGAGTTGTTCGTAGCGTACAGTTTTATGAAATGTTCTTCAATGGGCTCTTTGAATTTTTATTTATTTGGTTTCTGCCATAACTCTGGAAATCTTAAAATAGAAAAAAATTAGGTTAGTTTTACCCTTTTTTAACGCCAGTAAATTTTATAAACTAGCTTAATTGCACCTTTTGGTTATTTTATGTCTCTTTTGAAGGTTACTGATTTCGAACTTACCAAGTAGCCTAAAAACAAGAAAAGAAAGAAAAAGAAATTTTATTGATCATGTTCAAATGGAGTATTTTATTTCCTATTTAATATTGTTTCAGAATACTATATAAAATACATAAATGTATCCGAAGTCTTTGATATTGTTTGATATCACGGATTTTTGAAAGAGCAGTCATGAAAAAAATGTTTTTGTTAATGTTAACTACATTCTCTTTCTTTAAGGTAGTTAATTAAATACAGGCAGTGAGATGTAGATACGAAATACATTGGAAATTTTTATAGTACAATATTAATTTTATTTTTACACTAGACCAATAATATGATGTGAGGCTAGCCACCTTCATGGGTTTTAAAAAAGTGGGTGCTCACTTCGACATTGCTCTAAAATTATAGGGGATGTGCTTCATTAAATTTGAATTAATATTTACTGAAATATTCTGAATTTTCAGTAATATTCCGCAAAAATATGCTGCATTTGTTGTTGAGGTATAAAATCAAAGCAACACATTTAAAACTACTCATCTCGCATTCAGAGACAGATCTCGACTTGAACCACCATCAGACGAACTTAGCTAAGAAAACTTTTATTTCAAGTATTCATAACCTTTTGAATATGGCGTTTTCAGTCAGTTCAGAGAGGCGATTCAACTTACTTAATATAATACTTCGTACAGGAAAACACGGATTCCAAAATTAGACATCTGCAAGTATGTGATTAGAAAAAGGCTGTCAGGAAAATTTCCTCTAGTTTGACATGAGGATCTTCGTGAACAACTGATGGGTCGCCCTAAGTTTTATAGTTAAATAATTTAATTCAGGTGTTCAATGTCTTCCCGTTACTAATAATTAAGGAATCGAACTTAATTATTCTTTATTTTGATAAGTAACGTATCTTATCGCAACAAATGTGTGATTTTATGGAAATTTTAGAGGTTCTTACCCTTTCTTTCTCGGCAGAGACGTATTTCTGAGTTAACCACATTTTTTTTTGAGGAAAAAGAAACAAACTGTCAGAAATAAGTGATTTTTCTAAGATGACTTAGGAGAAATTTTAAACAACCCATATTCCTTCTGAATATTTTAAACATTAGTAATATAAAATTGAAAATGGAGAAAGTTTCAATTTGCTACTTTCCGTGTCTTTATCACTATTTAGGGAAACTTCTCGCCAAATCTAGAAACCTATGAATTTAATTTTTGTTTCTAGGGCAATCTAACAGATGGCACCTTTTCGTCGGACTATTATCGAGAATGAGTGCAAACCTTAAAAGTTGGCAAATGGTTGCTATTCGGACCTACAGCTCCAAAAAAAACCTATAGTTCAGTAATGTGAGGTCCGATTTAAATTAACCTTCTTTTGCTTTGTGTTTATTCATCATTTCAGGGATTCCTTGTTTTTTAAAGATCTATTGTTTTTACTGTATTTAATAACAGGCAAACAAAACTTAGTTATTAAGTAGAATGTGGATTATACACGGTTTACACAAGGAAATTCAGAAATAGGTAAGAGTCTAATTTAGCGAAACTTGTTTTATAATGTTTCTGTTTATAGTTTCAGGGGTTCACCCCATTATTTACAAATAGGGTAATACTGTTCGCTAAGTCTTTTGCTAATTGGACACCTTACAAATAGATTTAGATTTGTGAATTTATGTAATTTAAATGCATGGTTTATACGGTAATTGTCAAATCAAGCAATAGGCTGATATTGGAATTTTGACAAGTTTATATTCTTTAATAGGTATAGATATCGGAATCCTGTTTTAATTTATATACAGATTCCTTACGTGTTTGCAAAGCGTTGGGGGGAAAATAATTTTCTGCATTGAGCTCTTCTATTTCCACCATTGTTTTTAAGATAATATAAGGGTTCTCAGTCCAACAATGGTTTCCCGAGGCTAATTTTATCACAATTATATTTGTTACGCAAGTAATCTCACAATTGTTAAGATTTGTCCTGGCTTATATCCCACGTCCTTTAGAAGTCAGGATTGCGTTTGTTCCGGCTGTGTATTTCTATAAATATATTTATACTTACAGTCATTAATTAGGAATTTTACCCACCCCCCCCCCGCACAAGAACAAGTATCAAAGTGGAGGGCGTATTTGTTTCAACGTCGTTAACACGAAACTCATACTGACGAGGTTTTCACCGCACTTTGCCAAGGTACGTCGGAAGTATCCGGAAGACTCGGCATTGCTTTTGTACGAGCAATCAACAACCTTTCTTCCTCTTGCTCTTGTTAAACAGAGTGTTTACAGTAGGCCAAAAATGAGTCTGATGAAC
This sequence comes from Dolomedes plantarius, assembly GCA_907164885.2. NCBI lineage: Eukaryota > Metazoa > Arthropoda > Arachnida > Araneae > Dolomedidae > Dolomedes > Dolomedes plantarius. The sequence goes on along the minus strand of OU015496.1, from coordinate 160,352,782 downwards.
CTAAATTGTGCTGAAACTGGGCCAAGCAGGAAAGCGATTCAAGGTAGAGATGTCGAGATTTCCAGGTACGTTCGACCTTCGGGTACGACCTTTGAATCGCATACTAGGTTGATTGTTCTGGAATAAACAGTTTAATTAATCTACGTGAATTTTCTTGCTTACTCCTGAAGTTGGTGCACATACAGATTCAACACACACACACACACACACACACACACACATATATATATATATATATAATATATGCTACGACAAAGTCCGAAGTCTGGCCAATTTTCAAAGTGCCTGGCCACTTCTAGCACTGGCCAAGACACTTGGCCAAAGCCAAAAATAATCGAGAATTTACTACTACTTTCGGCTTTGGTCTAGCAATTTCCGATACGCCCGACAATCAATGACCAGTTTGCGAAGTAACCAAGAAAAATTTTCCTTTTCTCTTTGATTTTGAAGTAATTTTTTCTACTTTGACTAAACTAAAGGGATCGCAAGGACATATAAAATGAAGTCTATTGATTTCACTCTATGAATTTGTAGACTGCGTTATCAAAATTTTCCGATCATTGGGGAAAGAAAAGTTCAAAAACTCTAATGAAAAAAGATGATTTGTTTGTTGATTAATCATTCGAGTTGACAATAGCTTATCTGATGAGTTATAGAATCATAATATTATAGTATGTTGATTACAAAGCTTATTAATTTGTAAGTTATTGGATTAAAATTTTTATTAATGTATCTGTGCCCTTTTTATATGCAATTTCTGGTCAAAAAGTCAATATTTCTCTTCTGTAAGAGAATTAAAACTCAAATCTTTCGTCTTACATCAAATCGGGTTGAATGTTGCTCCTGTTTTGAAGAGATGCTTAGAAAAGAAATTTTATTTAACGGAGATTTAATTATTGTGATCACATATTGTTTTTTCTCTAAAGTTTCAGTAGAAACGTTTTCTCATAACTTCTCTTTGGGCAAAACTTCTCCTTTTAAAAATAATACTTTACAGGGTATGGAAATGTTTGTTTGGTTTTGAGGTATAACATTTTCGGGAAGTGTTGAATTCACATATTTTTATTACTCTAACAGTTTTTTTCCCGAAAATATTTTTCAAATGTAACATCTTGGTTTCATTTTAAAGGTATTTCACGTTAAAGGACATAAACTCTTTATAAAATCTCAATATAAAGAAAAAAAAGGCCTTTAATTTCAACGGATGTTTTCCAAAAATAAATATTAATCTCGTAAACAAATTGCCTTTTTTAAAGTTATATATTATCAATAGAATTTGCTATTGTACTCTATATTACCGAAAATGCTTATTATATTATAAATTAATAAAATGTATATTCTGTAAAATACCTAAGAGTTGTCATACTTAACAGAAAAAAAAAGTTTAGTAGAATACCGGGTTCGTGGTTAAGTACGATTCTAGTTAAGTAGTTCGAGATTTGATTTCGAGGTCCTATTCCCACCTCTCAGTCAGTCGTTACAAAAGCCCTTGAGCACTGAAACACTGTTTCCGGGACCGCTTGTCAATCATTTTAAGGAAAAAATTTTCATCATCGTTGAAGAAATATCCACTAATGAAGAAAAATTTAAAGATAAAGCACGATCAGGCTGAAATGCTGTATCGTTGGCCTCAAAAAGAAAGAATACAAACTAATTACTCCAACAATGAAACAATTAATCTAATTTTGGTATTACGTATGATAATATAGATTGATTAGCTATTACGTGTCATAAAACAAAGTTACTAACTGAGTTAATATTTTTTATTATAATATTATGTAACAATATCATAATATTCTGTACTCCTCCCGTTTGATCAGCCTTGGACATAGCTTTTAGCCCCACCAAGGCATAGACGATAAGTACGTTAGAGGGAAAAAAATAATTCGAAATGTGGAACTCCCCTAAGTTTTTTTTCGTGGCTGACAAAGAGCAGTATTTCAGCACGCAACGGAAAAAAACATGACTTATCACGAATAACGGTACAAAATTTAGAGTGCTTGTTGGTGGGTTGTTTGTTTGAGAGTTCTACGGTTATGTTTTGCTACACGGGGTTTAAATAGACCGGGACCTACTGCTAAATGCCGATTCCAAGCGGCTACAAACATTCATGTCAATAGTAGGATTCAAACCCACAGAATCTGGTACTGAATGCCAGCACCCTAGCCTGACTAGCACTCTAAGGCCATCGTCCGCCTTAGAGTGCTTTAAGAGGACAAAATGCACAGAAAATGTTTTATCTACAAATGCCAGGCTGTCGGCACTTAATCCGTTAGCCGTCTTACTTCTCAATGTTTTTGAGCAATAAAATTAGTATTGCTGAGTGCAGGACATGTGACTAAATGTTCGTTCGCAGGATGTCCTGAGTTACCAAGAGAGCAGCCCTGAATCGAATATGAAATAGATGAGCATTAAGACAATAGTGTCCAGTTAGGAGGCGAAGAAAGGCCACAGCAGTACTGCCGGGGGAAACTTGGGATGGGAAAACCTAGATTGATGAGACACTGCCATGCCCTTGACATTTTCGTCAGTAGCAGATTTGTGACAAACCCACAGAATCTAGTACTGAATGCCAGCCCCCTAGCCTTTCGGCCATCTTCCGCCTTAGAGTGCTTTGAGAGGACAAAATGCATAGAAAACGCCCTCTTTGGAGGGTACACAGTTGCAAATTTTATCTACAAATGCCAGGTGGAGGCACTTAATCCATTAGCCGTATAGCTTCTCAATGTTTTTGAGCAATAAAATTAGTATTGCTGACTGAAGGACTCGTGACTAAATGTTCACCGTTCGCAGGATGTCCTGAGTTACAAAGAGAGAAGCCCTGAATCGAATATCAAATAGATGAGCATTAAGAAAATCGTGTCCAGTTAGGAGGCGAAGAAAAGCCTTAGCAGTACTTCCAGGGGAAACTCGGGAAAACCTAGATTGATGAGACACTGCCAAGCCCTTGGCATTTTCGTCAGTAGCAGATTTGTGACAATTTAAAATTTTTACAAACCTTCACCTTACCCTTAGACGTAGGTTTCACCCTTGCCGTGGGCTTCTCGACAAAGCGTAGATGATAAGTGCTCTGGAGGGAAAAGAAATCCGAAAGTGGATTTTATGTAAATTTTTGCTTGTCACTGATAAAAGGCAGCCCCAAACGGGAAGAACCATTATCTATCACGAACCAAAACAGAAAAACCTTAAATGACAGAAATAGAAAAAATATTCTCTTCTAGTAGAAAATGAAGTGAAACGAGAGCTGTACTAAATGCATGGAAAGCGCCCTCATTAGAGGGCGTTTGCTGCGAGGGAGCGCATACAGATGTAAATATATACATAAAATACTCCAAACAATCGAAGAGCCCACGGAAAGAGGGGAAACCTAGGTCCAAGAATGCCAGATACGCTGGAGGTGTATATAATTGTAATTGTGGCCATTCCCTTGAAGCCATTCCTCGAGGGCGTATTCCATGAATTTTGTCCTGCTCACGTTGGATTTCGTTCTTTCCTAGAGGAATATTTATTTTTTTCTGTTGCTTCATATTAAGTTTCTCTTTTTCGCATTTCTACTTTTATGTTTCTGCGTCTAACATCGCATACATTGGAGTATTTTAAAGAATGGTTTCGAGGGCAGAGGACACAGTTGAACCCGCAGAATTTCCAGTATCTACAGGTCACGCCTCTTTAGCAATGTCCTTGGTCTTAGTGTGAGCATTCCCCTTCAATTGTGAGCTGCTGATCAGCACAATGTGTGGGAGAAGTACCACCATTGTTCATTACGGTGTTGTCTTTCTATAGAGATAGAGTATTAAGTAATCGGATATAATTTTACTGCAGATATAACAGAAAGTTTTATTTTTTGCTGTTCACAATAGTTTAAACGAAGGCCAATATTTTATTTCTTGGTTGAAATATTGCATAAATCATTTAATAACACTTTTATCTTCATTACATTGTATCGTAAATCTACGGTATCTTTATTGCAATTTCATTTACAAAATTTCTGTTAGAGGGTAATGCATCTGTACTCTATTCATTTATTAGCTGCTTAAGGATGTATCTAAAATTCTTCTCAAGGTTTTTATTTGAAGTTTTGTGCAATGTTCCTTCCTTGAAAATAAAATTTTGAGTTCTGGACCCCGTAAAAAAATTCAAGTTTCGTTCATTTAAATTCTACTGAACAATAATGCAAGCGTGAAATGCAAACATGCTTTTGGGGGCATATCCTTTATTTTTCCAGTGAAAGTGTTGGTAAATAATCCCTTAGCATCTATTTGACATCTTTCAAAGGATTTTCCTACAATTCGTCATAAGGTGTGGAACAAAATCTTGTGCAGATTAGTACTTCTTTAAATCTTCAATGAAGTGTCTTCGGGATGTTCTATTTAAAGAAGGGATTCTGAACGTATTTTCCCCGAGGCAAGATTTATTTTGTAAAAAAAAATTTTAAATGCTATATGCAAATTATTTTGACATTTTTCTTGTGCACAAAAGGTAAAAAAAATAAATAAAACGAATGGTTCTGTAGATCCATCCAAATCTAAACAAGCTTTACAATTTTGAATTAAAATTTTTTTGCATAAAATTTTCAAAATATTTCATGTATATTTTCAATATATTACCATTTTTGCATAGAGTAGCATTTGAAGGGAAGTAATCATTAAAAAATGCGTATACTTAAAAAAGGAAAAAATTAAGTCTTTGACCCGCTTAAGAAATTTGAAGTTCTATCGATTCACGTCCTACACAACTAGTAAAATGTAAGCCGTCAAACATAGTTTTGAATCTTTAGCTATGGGTTTCGGACGGATTTTCTCTACTTTCCCGATGAAGGCACGGGTGAATGATCCCTTGGTATTTATTCATCGGGTCTCTGCGATACCCGGTCAGTCGCTCCTCCGGGATTTTGGAAAACAAACACGTGGCCACCCTTCGCGCTTCTCGTCCAAAATAACCTGTGCGCTCCAGCACTCGCAGAAGGTACAAAGGTGCCTCTTCATTCTCTTCTCATTATTACGTTCTCCGCTGCTCAGCGTCTCTTTTTTTAAAACCTCCTGACTCCGGTGGATTCAAGGGATTTCGATGCCTCGAGCAGGAAATTGGGTCAAGTGAAGACTCGCGATTCAAGGTAGACGGGAAGACCCGTGTGTGTGGAAGACCCTGTTGTTTTTTCGGAGGGACTGTGCTGGTAGGGGTTGGCTTACGGATACTGTTCACGGAGTATTAAGGATAATTGGTGCGTCGAAAAAGGAGAACGGAAAATATTGTGCCTCTCGCATGGAGTAATCATTTTTTTTAAGGATTAAAAAGTGCCAAAGGATATATTAAGCTTCACAGATTTATAAGCGGTAAGCTTCCTTATCCTTTTTTTTTTGTTCGTTATTTTTTTTTCTTTCTTAAAAAAAGTCCCAGTGGAAAATTATTTTTTTCTGTCATTATTCTATAAGAAGTGTAAAGTCTACCTGAGAACGCAATATAGATCAATAATCTAATATTGCTAATATCATTAAAATATTTTTCTGTAGTAATCTTTATTTGGTTAGCCTTGATGTGTTAGTTTTTAATTTCAATATATATATACACACAAAACAAACTTTGTAAAAATCTACTGTTTTAATTAGTAAAACAGGTAAATAAGGCTAAAGAAAGGTACATATTTCAAATGCACAAACTTGCATAGCAGGGCAGAAATCAAAGCACTTTCCAAGCAAGAAGAAAAAATATATGAAAGTTAAAACTGGAAACTGACACACAAAGGCAAATTAAATTAAGATTACCTGTGAAAAATTATTCTAATGATAATACATTTTAATAAAATGCTAACATCTTTTCTCTGATAAATTACTGAACCGTTTGATTTCTTGTGGTATTTTTCGGGATCAGCTCATATTTATAATGTCAAATGAAACGTTAGGGAATAAAGAAGTTTATTGTATGCTACAAGGATGTAGATATCAGAAGCCTTTAGAAATTCAAGTTTTTGCCTGAATTCAATTTTGGATTTTTCTCTATCTTCTCCCCCCCCCCCCCCTCCCCCCCAGATGGCCAAGGTCCCTTGGCTGCAGCCCCTAAAGTCCATTTCTTAACCCGTCCCTGACATTTTCAATAATCCCAAAATTACTATCGTCAAATCTGCACTACTCTTTTCAGACACCGTGTAGTAACTAGGAGTTACCTTTAAATAAAATATTCCTTTTAGATACAGTACATTGCACAGGCTAAGAATAAACTTTGAGATTCTAGACAATTAATTAACACTTTAATTGCATTAATAATAAACTGCTCATTAAAAAATCTTTTCTTAGATAGTTAATAACTTATGCAGGGGCGTATGGTCTTATACAACAAATTCACACTTTCAACTTTCTGCAGTGATTCAAAGTGCATTCCATCGGCATATCATTAACGCCAACCTGTTATTTCAGGAACGATGAAACTTACAGGTAGCTTGATCCCCCTACTGTTCAAAATTTCCTCCAAAATCTAGCAACTTGTTTAATAACTGAGATAACTTCGATAAAAGTCCAACTGATCACGATCAAGCCGATATTACGAGAAAAAAGAGGGCTCTAGCTGTTCTTTCTTGTATTTTTTTGGGGTGGGGGAATTTTTTCTTGTATATTTTTTGCCTCCTTTTTTTTCGTATTAAAAAAATTAAGATCAAAATTAAAAATGGATTGCTATGGTAAAAACATTGTTTTTTATTTTTATCAAATGCACAACTCCCCCCCCCCCCAATTAAATATTTACTAGCTTGCTGTCCTCCAGCTTTCTCCCTCTTTCCCTGTTTGGTGAAGTTAATTGTATTGTACTCGTAACTCTCAGATAAGTTGCCATTCAATTAAGTTCGTTCTCAGTTTCTTAACTTAGCGCTCTAACTAAGTTCTAACGTTGTTACAAGCCCACTTGGAAAAATCTGCATTGGATTACAACGTCCAGGTTATACAGTTAACCCATCAATTCCTGTTTGACATAAGCCTGTTGGCTACTAGTTGTCTAAGTAAAATCCTATCAAGGACTAAGATTAGGTGAAAAAATGAGCTTTTTGGCTGGATTGGACGATACTGTTGAAAAAAAATAGGAGAGGAAGTTATGTCACAATACCTATCAATGATCGAATGTAGAGCAAAATCAAAATTGTCCCCGAGTGTATCCTCCTCCTCATTTGCTATTTAACGAAATCGTTCTTGGCATTTCAGTGAACTCGGTTTTGTGAAAGAACTATATCAACAACTAAACAGACAAGGTCTGCAGTAATGTGTCATGCGCTCCACTTCGCCATTAACTGTATTTTCACAGTTTTTTTTTCTTCCTTACACGTTGAGTGCGTAAGAGGTTTAACCTTATGGACATTTGCGGTACATTTTGAATACGCTAGCTCTGAATGAGATTAATGTCTATAAGGATAGACTTTTTGTTGAACCAGCAACAACGAATCAACTTAATTGCTCACTAAACAGTGACAAGTTTTACGTAACGCATATGTTTTGTTAAACAGGGAAACGCACGAAAACGCAGTTAAATACTTTGAAAGAAACGGAGGAAAAAATTAGGAAGAAATATTTTCTGCGGTTCATATGTTTACATGACGGGTTATGTTTTACGGTAGGATGATGAAAAACATTTTGGAGGGAGAATTAAAAGCTCCCATTCGTCAAAAACCTGTCTGATGACGTTATATATCTTACCAAAGGAAAGTAACTGGAGAGTTCTCTCCAGAAGGTTCGAATAGTATAGTTTGATGCCTGGGATGAATTGTTGAGAATTGGATTCAGAGCTTGTGGTATGAGGGTTTATAAAATGAGTTGCAATGGATATATTAATTGTGAACTTACATTTTAACTAGGCTCAACAATTATTTTGGTTTTAGTTCAGACACTGTATGACACTTTCTTCTAGAACCTTGGGATAGTTCACGCGGTCGCGTACATTTTTTTTTTAAATTTAGTTTTCTGGTCGTGAAGAATTAATTTGCTTTTGATTCATAAATTCAGAATATATGTCGCCTAAGTACCGTGTTTAAATATCGTGACTGCTTTCAGGATTGAACCGTACTTGACTGCTAGGCTAAACATTTAAATAGAATAGGCAATTTTTCTACCCTTTAAGCCCTCTTTGAGATTTTAATAACATGGGCAGTAATCACACCATGTCCTGTTTTGAATTAACTGGAAGTTCTCTGTACGGACATTATTGTGAGACTGGTGATTGTCTGAGAATTTTATCTTAGTTGTTTTTTCTTGTTTATAAATTCTCCAATTTTTTCTCCTGTTGAAGTTTTGTCTATTTCCTTTTATTATCTGTATACCTAAGAACTTTGACCACAGCTTTTCTGCATTGGAAATTAAAAAATATATTATCTAATAGAAAATAGTACATTATAATTCTATGGAAGAAACCCTTATACACGACATTCAAATTGATCTTTCAGAAACATTTTTTCCTATGTTTAAACGTATAAGCGTTGACATTTTTTATTTTACTGTTGGATAAATATCAATGTTATTACAATAAAAATTAAATTCACTTCGATATATAAGAGAAAAAAATTAAATTTAAAGTAATAGACTTGTATCTAAAGCATTTAAACGTTTTAAAGTCCCTGTTGGTAAATTAGAAAATACATACCAGTCCTATTTGTAATTTCTACAAAGTACATGAAAGTTCTTCATCAGCGTCTTTTCATCTTTTCAACATAGGCACATTGTGAAAGTTTTTAAATGGGTATGAAGGATTGCAATTCAGTTTTTGCGAAAATTTAATTAAAACTAAATTTGTGAGAATACATTAAGATTATTAATCTAGATTTAAAGTGCTTAATTTTTTTTAACTAGCCAGTTCGAATCCAAAAAAATTATACCACCCCCATCAGGGATTTCTTCACAGTTTAGGAAAGTTACTTTTCTTTCTATCTTTCATTTTAAATATCGGCATTCAAAATTTAATTCACCTTAAAGTCAGTATTGGACCTATTCTTTATCTTTTTTACAATCGTTATAATTCAACATTGAATAATTATTCACGTAATTTGAAAGGGATGATATTCAGTAACTGACAATCCCTTACATTTTTCTGTTGGTCAAGTAGCTAGTTAGTTGGCGTTTAGCACTGAATGTCGGAAGATCGATTTTTATTCCTGGTATATGGTTATTGCAGTGATGTAGAGAACATTGGTACACTGGTAGAAAGAAAATAGCAAAGATATTCAACGAGGAGAAAATTGCTGTCACAAAAAATATTAAAAAACATATCTGCATCCAGCATTTTCTTCGCTGGACCCAACATTTTGAGGCCGGATGGTAGGTAAATGAATCAGGCGCTAGCCTTCGAAACTAGAATTTGTGGTTTCAATTTCTATTATGATGTTATGCGGTAGTCATGAGGGTTTGTGTCTGTTTCGAATGGGTTCTAATGCGACGCATCAGTTGACTTCGCAGTTATTCAATACCATTGTTTAAGATATTTTTTTTCTTCCTTTCGCTGTCTATTAAACTGCTGTCTATCGTAGATCGGTAAGTTTCTTTACTCGTAAAATAGACGTTTTAATAAAGTGCGTGTCATTTTTAAAAGTTAAAAGTTTTTCAGTACTTCAATTTTTGCAGGTTTTAAACTATTGTCTATCACAAAAAAAAATCCTAAAATTGTTTCTTGAAAAAATTAAACTGAACTGAAAATGCTTTAAAAAGCCCGCGCTTAGCATTGAAGATTTTTTTTAGAATGCAGAAAAAAAATTTAAAATAAAGGCATTTGCTGATACGCGATTAGAAAAATAACAAAAGGAAACACCCCATAGCTTATCATTAGGACTGAAAGTCGGCAGTCAACAAATGCACAACCTTAAACTCTTCATCCTGGTCAGTTGAGTCCCCATGTTATAAAATATGACTGTAGTGCTCCAAACTAATCATTAAACCAACTAACCAAAAACCCAATTAACCAATCCTACATCTTACGAATTTGCTTCCCTCCCCTGAGATAAAATAATGGGAAAATGTAAGGGTTATATTCATAGGATAAATTTTGCATAGCATTCCCGAAAAGTCTAGTGGTTAGAACACTGGATTCAAAATCTTCAGGACTCGAACCCTCTTTCGAGTCCCTACATCTAGCAGTTAGCCGTACTAATGTAGTAACGGGGCCCCGAGGTATCCTAGTGATAACGCGGTGGGCTTTGAACTGGGGGATGTTCGTTTCGAATCTCGACGAGCACCATTAATTACCTTCGTGCGTAGGTTGGATATGAGCACCTTAAATATATATACTGGAATATCCTTCTATGAGTTCAGAGAGGGTGGAAGAAGGTATGAGACCCTTAGATGTCGCCCCTGGGGATGCTCGGTTAAAATTGTGGTGGCACTTGGCCAAGTCGGACTCCGACCCTTGTTGTGCCATTGCAAACCAGATCCGCACTCCTCTGTCTACTGCCTTCTATTAACCTGGTCTAGAGTTATTCCGTCCAGGGGGTATAATAATAGTTATAATAATAATGTAGTAACGGTAACAGAGTTATTTCACTTATCCAATGCAAACGTATCCTATACCACGTACAAACAAAAAAATTCCAGAAACGGAAAAAAATATTGGTTTGAATATTGGAACATCCACCCCAACGTTATTGACCTATTGTTGTAAAATGTACAAATTAGCTAGAGAGTATATAAACATCGTTTAGACAATCAGCTAAATTTCGTGTCCTTAAAAGTGTGTATTTTCCCTCTTTAATAGCGTTATGAATGCATAAAAACAACTTGCTAACTACATTTATGACAAGTCTTTGGCATTTTTGTTTTTCTGAACTAACATTAAATAGAATTCAAACTAAAATATATTTGTATAATGTTCAGATTCCATTTATTTCCACTAAAGCTGTTTAAAGAAAAGGTCGCGTGGCTAAAGCCGTAACACTTCTAACCAACTAATCAACCAATCATTTAAGAAATGGGGGAGGGGGGGGCACCGATGATTATCATGACTAGGTGAGTGTGACGTCCCTTCGTCACATTTTTGCTATTACCATCAAATTGCAGGTTTTTGAACATATTTTAGGCATTAAAATAAAACTAGGTGAATAACTGACTAAATGACGTCACACTCAGTGGACGTCACTTCGACTGAGTGTGACTTTTCTTCGGCGTCATGTTTCCGCTATTAGCATCAGACTGTAAGATTTTGAACACTTCTTAGCCATTAAAGCAAAACTGGGTGAATAACTAAGTGACGTCACACTCAGTGGACGTCACTTCGACTGAGTGTGACGTCCCTTTCAACGTCATGTTTCTGGTATTAGCATCAAACTGTAAGTTTTCAACACTTCTTACGCTTTTAAGTCGAACTGGATGAATAACTGATGAAGTGACGTCACACTCAGGGGAGTTAAAGGGAGAAAAGTAAATGATCATTGAGTAGCGTGGCATGGTGAATAGTCGAAATTATCTCGCGTCCGGAGATACCATGTCGCAGTTGCTATCCTCACCTATTGAGTTCCGTTGTTCCATAAGCGTGACTGGTCTTTCTACACGGAGGATCTCTCTGGGCACATGCGATTGTGTGGTCCAGCCCCCTCAAAGATATAAACAAGCAATGGATCCTTACTGGAAATGTTAAATATTTTACTACAAATTTAAAAATCATTCCAGCTGAAAACAGTTTATTTTAAAGCATGAAAATAGAAAATAGCTAATCTTTATTTTTTTTCTTACAAGTTTTAAAATTTAATATCTCAAATTTTATAAATTCCGAACTGTTGTACATTTTTTGAGATAAGCCTAACATTTAGACTTCCATTAGCGTATAATATTATAAATCTAAATACTCGTGAACTGTATCATATTAACACTCGCAGTCAAACTTTATCTATTTTTAGCAATTTTAAAATTAGCTTTGCAACAATTTTACCACTGTCTAAATATTTTGCAAATAACAGGGATGTGCCGATGTTTTAATACTGTTTTAATTATTTCTTTTGAATATATTTTTTTCTGATATGCATACCTTTAAATAATACAGACATGCGTTGAACTCGCAGTCATTTTTATAATCAAATAACATTTTCTAAAGCATGAATTTCAAAGTATTTTAACTAAATTATCCAGTGCAAGTGCTTCACAAATTTAAAGTGTAAGAACTTTTCCTCCATGTAACTCAAACATGGAGGAAAGGTTCTATGTTCTAACTATAATGATTTTCCAATTGATTAAGAGCAATTCTACGAAAACAGATATTTCCTGTGAAAAGTTTCACGTGCTTCGGGGCACAAAGTTTTATTTTTTATGAGCACAAATTTTGTAGTGAATTTTTTTATCAAACGTGTTTTTGTATCAAAGTCACTAGACTTAACTAAATATATATAAGCAATTTGAAATTTTATTTAAAAAAATTTCAAATTTCAAAATATAAAGCATGATTAGTTTTCAATATATTGGCCGAACCAATCTCTGTGTTGCACAGGTGTTTCCACCTTTGTCCATAAGAAATGTTACAAAGTGATTTATCATTCCAATTAATAAAAGTTTTATTTATAAATTTTTAATCCTTTAAATATAAAGAAAATTACTTTTTAAGGGTAAATTTTTGTTTCGGGGAAATATATTTGAGAATTTTTACTCGAAATGAAAAAATTCTGAAGCCAGTTTAATTAAAATAGAGCAAAATTACACTGTTGAAATTTCGTACGGATTGCTCTTGAGAAATTTTGAATGTCTTTCTACAGATGGTAAATCATGCGAAATTTTGAATACGCTCATATCAAGATGGCAAATCATGAGGAATTTTGGATATGCTCTTCTATAGATAGCAAATCGTGAGGAAATTTAGATATGTTGTTATAAAGAGGGCAAATCATAAGGAATTTTGGATATGCCCTTCTATAAATAGCAATTCGTGAGGAGATTTAGATGTGTTCTTCTAAAGATGCCAAATCATGAAGAATTTTGGATATGTCCTTCTAAAGATGGCAAATCGGGAGATATTATACTCCGAGATAAACAGGATTTAAGTCCAAACGTATAGAAGAGTACGTATAGACAGTGAAAAGTGAAAAATGTTGTTTTTGGTAGTGTAATAATTGTACAAATGTGCAGCTTGCGCTGCTTGATTTTCAAAGCATTGTATTATGTTTTATGGAAATTAATTAGGAGCTTTATTGAATAATTCATTCCCCGAACCCCTTAACGGCTGTTTTGTATAAGGTTTCCGTGGTCCCAACGGCATTTCTGTCGGGTATCACAAAGTCGAGGGTCAAATCCCAAGCAATCGTATTTGGTTTTCAAAGTTAATGGGGCAAAGGACTTTCAACTTCGAATTTTTTAATTTTGAGTCTTCAACTGTATATACAAGATGAGAATAATTTGTATTCTGTTTTACTACATTGGCGACCCTTGACATTCAAAATAAGGTTTTGTTTGGCAGAATAATGCCTGTTTATAAAAAAAAAATTAAAATTCTAGCATTTTGGAAAATGCTCCATGCGCATACTAAATCATATTAAAACCTTAATTTTTTTATAGAAGTTTACTGTGCAAATATAAACATAATTGGGCCTTGTTTTTTTTGTATGAATCTAAAGTCATAAATAAGTATTTTTTTAATATGTCTGAAGTTTTTTAAAGTTATTTTTTATGTTTTTGCTATATTTCATGGTCTATAAATAAAAAAAAAATGTGGTTTCAATGAATGATGAACAGTTTTGTGGCAAATACTTCAGTTCCCAATCAAAGAAATTTGTAAGAAACTGGAAGAAAGTGAATGCGCATGGAGCATTTTGAAAAAAGTTAGAATTTTTGAAGCATTTTTTTTAAAAACAGCTCTTATTCTTATACAAAATACTTATTTGTGAATTCTAAGTGTCTTAATTAGGAATGATGTCTTAATGCAGTAGAGAAGAATATTAATTATTCTCATTTTGTGTAAAGAGTAAAATTAAAAATTTAAAATAAACGAGGTCGACGGTCCATTCTCCCTTTAAAGAATGAAGGCAAGTGAAAATGTGGGGTAGAGTTTTTAAACGTTATTCGTCTTGAGGCTTATTACCATTGTATCCGGAGCATTGCGTTACGTTACTATGTTGGCTCCGAGATTGTTGACATGACGTGTGATTGGTTCGACGGATCATGTGATCATTGAAATGAGCTCTGTGATTGATTAAATTTTTTCCCGCGGACGCTACGTAACACTCCGGTTTCAGTGTGAACAGGTCGTTACAGAGGGTGCACAGAGGGTGTCGTAAAAAAGCTGTCACCCCCCAAAAACAAAAAAAAAACCATCATTAGTTTTAGACGAGTTGTTGTCGGGGAAAAGTCTATAGAAAGACATCGGGAAGTCACTAAATGGCTAGCCTTAGGAGATATGATTTAAGCAGTGTGATTAATCGAATGCAGGTGGCTAATCACCTGGGAAGTATTAGTCAAATGTTTCGACTATCAAGAGGAAAATTACCGACTGCTTCCAAAAAAGAAAAAAAAAAGAAACCAAACAAACTTATTCTAAAGAATAAGTTCTATCGGTGAACGGAGGATCTTAATAAGCCAAATGATTGTTATCGATTTTTATGTTCTTCTTTTCTTTTCTTTTTTTCAAAATGTTCCTATATCTCAATTTTTCGGAGAGTTAATATTTATAATTATTATGTTACTCATAGAAAAAAATAAAAACAAACATTATTAAGAGCTTTAATTTCGCATTAAGTATTAATTTATGTAGAGTGAGATTAATAATTGATTTATACAAAGTAAAATATGTATTTATCGAGAGATGCATGTTTTAAAAGTTTTCGCACCCTGCTGAAAACGTATTTTTTTAGGGCTGTGAGTTTATTCCATCTAGAAAGTGTCGTTTATGCATGGTTAAGACATTATATAAATGAAACAAATTTCATGATATTCATTTTATTGTAGAGTACATAGTTAAATTACCATTTATCAAAACAAGAACAGACAGCTTCTTGAAATCCCCAATGAAAGTTAAGAATAGTATCTAGATTCCAATTAATAGAGGTCACCAGGCCGGAAGGCATTATTTAGGTTGTCCAAAGAAATTGTCCCAAAACACGAGTCAGAATTATGGTCTTCACGTTCGTGAATCATCCATATAGACTAACTGCTCCATTCACACATTGAGATTTGCGCAGGCATGGTTTGACGAAATGGGTGTTCAAAAACTGGAATGGCCTTCTCAGAGCCCCGATATAAATCCCATTGAACACCTTTGGGACGAATTAGAACGTAGATTACGTAGCCAGCCAAATCTACCATCCTCATTGCCAGCACTCACTTCAGCTGTGATGGACGCCTGGAAGTCAATTCCTATGGACACCTATCAAAAACTGGTGGAAAGTCTCCCCAGACGTGTGCAGGCTGTCATCGATGCAGAAGGAGGACCAACATCATATTAATATATGCCTCAGGACTCTCCGAGTCCTTGCCACTGGGCGTCTGGATACTTTTGGCCAGATAGTGTATTTTAATTGGTTCAAAACTATTTCCTATTCCTAATTTTTATAGTGGATTATAAGAAGCTGTGTGTTCGCATTATAGCATATCCCAGATAATTGCTTTTACCCTTGAGTACTTTCTAAATTTGTTGATGTTTATCTCTACACATTATGAATACGTGTTGTTCTTTTTCTCCCTTCTACAGCCCTCCATTTACGTTGTCGTGATGGATTACTCACCTCGCTCTGGGGATTCAGAAGGCATGCCCGTGACAGAGGGTCAAGAAGTGGAACTCATCGATTCCAGCAGAGCTCACAAGTGAGTGACTACCACCCAAAAGGCCGATTAATGGAATGTGTATCTCGAATGTGTCCCGAAATCGGGGTTAGAGACCGTGAAGGCCATAGAACGGGTCAGCGATAAAAGTCTTTGGCAGTGGTTCCCAACCTCTGGGGGTCGTAAAGTTTTTCTAGGGGTCACCACAGTTTTATTCAATTAAAACAAATTTTAAGTGAATTTCACCGAAAATAATTTGTCAATGTATATTTGCCATGAAACTGTAAGTCAGTGATTGTTTTTAAAGGAGAAAGTCTCATTTAGTGCAAACTCAGCAAGTTAGAAATCTACCGCCTTTATTTTGTGATAAACTTTTGTGATAAACTTATTACGTACAGTTCACAATTTCTAAACGTCAGTTTGTCTTTCATCCGTCTGTTTTGTCACTTTTGGCGTTACTATTGCAGTTTTCCCAACGGAATAAAGCAATTTTATTTAGACAAGAATATATCTAACTTTATTGTATTTCTGAAACCATATGGTAAGGGCATAATTCTGTGTTTGCTGTGCAAAGGGTTTTAAGTCGAAGATGGGCTAAAATGTGTTATCAAACCAGGCATGTTTAAAAAATCAAGGACTATTGCAGGGTACAGAAAACTAAGTCCAATTACACTCCTAAATAATTTTATTCATCAGGGGAAATTTGGGATATGTGAAACAAAGCACAAACATGTTAATGTTAAAGGAGTTATGTCACAATCAAGGAATTAACACTCTTTACTCAACAAAAATAAAATTGGAAAAATTTACTTAAAAAATTGAAAATTAAACTTAAAAAACTGACTTTACAAAAGCCGTTTGTTTTTTCAATTCCATTTTTCTCAAAACTACGATTTTGAACTTGACACTCTTTACACAGCAAACACAGAATTTTTCCTTAGGTTTTGTTCTATCCTGATCATCCTTTTACACGCCTTTCGACTGAGGGAGGAGTATTTCTCTATGTTCTCAATTTCTCACAAATCTCTTACAAATTTCATATACGTTAAGTTAAACATTTAGCTGGAATTAAATCATAGAAAATGCAGTTTAGTGTTTATTTGTTTTAAAAGGCGTTTTAAATTAAAATAGGCAAGGAAGAGGGGTGGTTGAGGGTCGCGGGATGCGTGGAAACCATTGAAGGGGGTCGTGACTCGGAAAATGTTGCGAAACACTTATAGAGTTTCTAAGCTCACTTCTACCCAGACTTGGGTGTATATAATTTGAAGTGGCACTCTATTTGAATTTGAAACAAACACAGTTTATACATGAACCAATGTTTATTGAATTCGTTGCACATATAATTGGCTTTTACAGCAATAAGCATACGTACTACTTGTACGGAATATATATAATATCATTCAATAGAAATACACATTTCGAATACTCACAAACAGTAAGTCAAACCAGCAGTACTGCCACGTAAACTTCGGGCCTGCTAAGCACTAGCGCAGGATAACACCTTTTCAACCTTAACAACCTTTTTTTTTAATGACGCTGCGTGGTATTTATACTAAGCGCGTATGCCGAAATTAGCATATCTAAAGCAGCTTCTTTAATTCATTCACTCAAAAGTTCGATTCTTGTGAATCGAATCTTGTGTATACCTTACACTGGCCTCCCTCGAAAAAAAAATTACGTAACTGAGGTCTGAACGACTTCAGTTAACTAATTAAAAACGCGTGCTGGTCTGACTTTTTACATAATGAGTGGCAAAACTAAAAAAACCTTCCACACGTTGTGTGGGGGAAAAACGCCACTACCATTTTACAAAACTAACCTCGAAGGGTCCAGGTGACACCATCAAACAGTGGATTTGCAGAGTTGCGGATACTGGGCTGGCCAACTGCGCCCTAGAAGATCTATTTAAATTAAAAGTGTCAACACAATTGCACAGCATGACATTTCTTGACTGTTTGTATCTGCTCTTTCCCAATTTATAGTGCACATGTGTTATGTTTTGTGAAGTTAGTACATTAGTGGTTAATTATTATATTATGCAGTATGTATTTTTTTTCTATTCCCCACATGTCCCCTTCAAAAATTTATAAAACAACAGTATGCCGTTTTTTTTTTCAGTGGCTCACCCCTTCCCCTCAAAATGTTTACACAGTATATAGAATGGGGAACTTCAAACCAATTTGGTTCAGTTTTATTAAATGGTGGGAGTTAGAATAAGAGAATTGATACAAGACTTGTTCATGAAAGCAGCAACTTCCTTGCACCAGTCTGTCCATTCCGTGGAACCTCTCTTGATGGTCGCAGTCCTAGTAAAGGGGTTCGTTGACCGTGTGGGCATCCTTCGTGCAGCAGGTCGTTGGTCCTGAGGCGCTGGTCCGGCTTGACGATGGACAGGAGGTCTCTTGGGAGGAGGCCAACCTTGCTGGGCGGCAGAAATCTTCCGTTTCCTGTACTTATGCAAAGGAACTTTAAAATTGTCATTCTTCCTTTTGAGAACCTTGTGTACCTTATCAGCGACGCATTCATCCTTTGATGGAGTTTTTGTAGTGCACACTTTACTTTTCTTCGTACTTTTGCTTGTATCGGTATTAGATTTTAATGCAGATTCTATTTTGTCAAATTTATACGCCGCACCAACGTGTTTAGTTACTGGCTTTATCTCTCTACTTGTGTCATGTTTTTAAACAAACTGACTCTGTTTTTGGTATTGGTGCTTATGCGACTTCTTGTTTACCGCCTTAATTACTTCAGTATTTGCAGTTTTAATGCTGGAACCTGAAGGCTCTTTTTCACGTTTTTTATCCCCCTTAGCTTTAGTTTTATCCTCTTTTGACGAAAAAGTCTCTTTGAAACTTGCGACATCAGAATCGTTATCATTTATATTCGTTAACACTGCTTCAGTTTTAGGAAGATTAAGCTTTTCGTACTGGTGCGTTTTAACTCAAACTACGTCTATAACTTCCGAAGCATCAGCTAAACTACTTACAGTATAACTCTGTGTCAACTTTTCATCCTGATTCTCAGTCTGGTTTTCATGTACTTTATTTAAAACCTTATTATCAACCTGGCCTACACAATCCCCATTCGGCTGGGAACTTGAAATAATATCATCATTACCTAGCGAGTTCCTACTATCGTTTAAAGAATTTTTATTGTCGTCAACTAATAAGTATTGACTAACTTCCTTAACGCATACTTCGTCATCTACTAAATTTCCTTCATTAACAGATGTGTGAATATCATCTAAAATATCAGGTATAGCATCAATAATATCAGGTATAGCATTAATAGAAGTGTCAGATGATTTATTTTCTAAACCACTAGCATTAGTATCGGCACTATTTTCAGAAATTTGTACTGGAATTACCGCATTATTCCAGCTAGACTCACTTTCTTTATAAGCCACAAAAATACCCTGACTTTCACTATTCTCAAAATAATGATTACTGCTCGGACAAAATAATACATTTGACCACACAGTTTCAACAGGTTGAACCATATCATGTGAATCAACTTGCCAGTGCAAGTAAGGTGCTTCCATATTATTTACTTTAAGAGCACTAATTTCATTATAACGCCGTGCGCTTCTATTATTTTGCCTGCGGTACTGCTTACGCTGCTGGTTTGAAACTCGCGAAAAATTTTGGCGCGGTTGTATAAAACTTCTCGTACCTGAATGACGGTACGGGGTAGCGAAGAAATGCCTATTGTCATGTTTAGCTAAAGCTTGAAGGAGGGTAACCTTGGTTGTAATTGTTTGATTATCTAAAAAATCTTGAACACTTGGCTTCAAACGTTGGATAACTATTTTTAAGATTACCGCTTCCGTCACCCCTTCTAGATATTCCTCACACTTGGAAATCTTTTCCATAGCAAAATCTAACGCAGACTGACCTTCACGTTGCCTTAGCGATTAAATTTCCGCTTCAATTTCACTTTGATTAAAGGTCTTTAGAAAAACGCTAAGAAACTGTTGCTTGAATGACAAATAGTCAAAAATCAGATTACTGCTTTGCATACACGTGTACCACTGATATGCACTACCTCTTAAAGCTAGAGCAATTTTAAGTTTATCCCCCTCTGGGGTGCATTGTTGCTGAAAGTAATGCTCAATTTTCTTTAGGAATTGGCTTGAGGGGCCGCCATTGAATGTGGCTTCGAATGGCGCAAAATGCTGAACCAAAATTACTCGAGGAAAATTTCCAGCAGTGTTTTGTTCTACAACACTCATTTTCAAATATTATATAAGTACTTGCAACAATTTTATAAATATAAGTACACAGTACACAGATTAACTTCAAATATGTTGTTCGTTATAAATAACGATAACAACCAGGGTATATATAAACTTTCGGGCGCCAGTATAGAGTTTCTAAGCTCACTTGTACCCAGACTTGGGTGTATATAATTTGAAGTGGCACTCTATTTGAATTTGAAACAAACACAGTTTATACATGAACCAATGTTTATTGAATTCGTTGCACATATAATTGGCTTTTACAGCAATAAGCATACGTACTACTTGTACGGAATATATATAATATCATTCAATAGAAATACACATTTCGAATACTCACAAACAGTAAGTCAAACCAGCAGTACTGCCACGTAAACTTCGGGCCTGCTAAGCACTAGCTCAGGATAACACCTTTTCAACCTTAACAACCTTTTTTTTTAATGACGCTGCGTGGTATTTATACTAAGCGCGTATGCCGAAATTAGCATATCTAAAGCAGCTTCTTTAATTCATTCACTCAAAAGTTCGATTCTTGTGAATCGAATCTTGTGTATACCTTACACACTGGTGCAGTCAAACCTATTTTTGTGAGGTAGATAGGGACCGCACACACACACAAAAAAAAAACCGTACAAAAAATATATTCAGAAACTTCATAAATAGCTATAAAAAATAATTTTTCACAACATATTAAAGAAAAAATAATTATGCGGTGGAGAGGAACCGCATAAAAAAATCTCACTTAGAAAAATGTGAAAGCTTTGCGAAATGGTGAGAAAGTGCTTTCCAAATAGAATAAATAATTAAATTACTCATGGAAACATTTAAAAAAAATTTAATTTCTCATTTTAAACATAGTGAAATTTTTAAAATGTACATAATTCGATACTACTCGTCGTAGTCCAAAACGCGCATATTCTTGTGATGAACTGGTTCGTAATCCTTTTCGTCACCTGAAGATATTAGAGTTGATTTTTTTTTTTACCATGTAGTCGGAGATAAGTTTTTGCGACGACGGTCGTTTGATCAGCTGCTTGTAAACGTCGCGATAGCCAGATATACACGATCGAAGATCTTTTTGTAATTTCAAACTTCTTTCGGCATTGTTATCTATTTTAAGGGGACTTTCAAAATTGTGAAATTTGACCAAAAATTCGATTTTTTTATTTTATTGAATTGGGAAACTACGGACGTGTAGGAATGTGTTGCAAAAAGGATTTTTAATTTCTGTGATTACTTTCCTAGTTATAGTCATTTGTATTTAATTTAGATATTATGTGGTTACTAATAGCAATAACTTTAAATGTGTTTTTCTCAAAATAAAAAATTCATGTCATACGAATATTCAAACTGCTCCAGGCGCATTTCTAATTATCGTATTGCTTTGAAATTTAAGTTTTATATACTTAACTGTATATCAAATAAATCTTATTGAAAAAAATTATGCTTCGTAGCTCAGAATTTCTAAATTTTGTACTTGAAAGATGATTTATAGGTATTTTGCGTAATAAAAAAGGTGTTTTCACTATTATTATTTTTTCTCTTTATATTTTTAATGAATGCTTAAAATAATCAATAAGTTTCATTGTTCGTTCTATAAGGTATCCTGTAAATAAAAATTACCATATAATATGCAAAAGAAATGCGCATGGAACATTTTTAATTAGGCCAATTTTTTATATAATTAATAATTCATAATTCATAAATTATTAATATTTCATCAATTAATTTTAACCACTTTTACATATCTATAGTACTAATCACATATTCAAATTTCAAGCAAATCCATTCAAAACAAAAAAAGTTAGGTTTGAAGGTCCACTGTCCCCTTAAGAAAATATTTTTCCAATTTGCTGCAAAGCCGGATCCCTGTATATATTCTATCCGCTGTCATAGAATCCAGTTCTTCTTGTCCATCTTCATGATCTGTTAAGTTATTGATAATGTCACTATCATTTACGGTTTCATCTTTAATCATTTCGATAAGATAATTTTCTCTGAAAGGTCAAAATCTTGGCTGATGCAATGCGTATGAAAATGACTGATGCAATATGTACATACACACTGATAGAAAAAAAAGTGATGTCAACACCGTTGAGATTGACCTAACTTCGTGGCGAACTTACATATGGCGTATAGAATCTCGATATGTATTCATATACCCCACTAAAATAAATAAATAAATAAAATAAATAAATCGCACAAAACAAACCGCGCAAAAAAATCGCCAAAAACAAATCGCACAAAAAAATCGTATAAAAAAAGACCGAACAAAAACAGGTTTGACTGTTTATGGCTTTAATTCAAATTCAGCACCCTCAGAAAATCTTTGTATATAATTTGAGACAATTGTCCAGAATATTCTTCTTCGCTAACTATAAGTAAGGAGAGTTTTTGAGATGATTATAGCAAAAGATAGCAAAATGGATGGGAAGCAGAATTAATCTGATAATTTTATAAATACTCTGACAGACTCGCTAATGTTACGTGATTTTACATGAAACAAAAGGAATGGGCAAGAAATAAAACAAAAAGAATAAGAGAGACACGAGAGGAATTCTTCCAAACTTCCTTACCAAAGTTTTACATGAAGAGAAATAAAGCCAACTTAGCTCACATAATGTGGTTTCGTAGACACAATATTAGTAGACTAAAGAAGTAACATAACACTGAATACGTACGTATTTCGGAGACATCAAAAACGGCTCTCTTTGTATCAAAAAGCAGCGTCGTAAACAGAAAAACTGTACCTACGAAGGAAGCATTAATTTCATTTCTATAAAATACGATGAAGTATCGCGTATGTACCGATGTATGAGGAGTGTCAGCATCGAACCAACAAACAACCATCATCATGAGAATCTGAGGCCCAATCATCGTATTGTTAAATATATCTCAGTCAATTTTCTGGAAGAAAAATGTCCTATTTGAGCAAAAAGAAGTCAGTAGATATATTCTATCCCTAACGGATATTTAGATCTCGAAATTCTAGATATCCGTTCAAGTCCATCTCTTTCTGTTTCGAAAAATGAAGAAAAGATAATTTCTCGAAAAGAGGTGGTATGAAATATTATACCTATATGAACTATTATGAGTGGTTTGGTAAGAATGGACTTTTCTTGAAAAAGGAAAGAAGTTTTAGGTATGCATGGATTATTTTTGCGATGTAAGAAAGAAGTAGGGGTATGTAAATTCGAATTGTTTTACGAAATAGAGACAGGTGGTATGCAAGAAGGGATTATCTTCCGAAACAAGAAAGATGTAGTATATAAGAACCGATTATCTTTCGAAATAGGGAAGTGACAGTAGGTAAGAGCGGAATTGTTTTTCAAAGCAGGAAAAGTGGTATCTTTTAAGCCTGAGTCGGGATAGCAAGGATCGTGTTGTTGAGTGAAATCCTCCTTAAATATGGCGTTACGGCTTACTAGCTGTATGTTTTACAAGGATTTCTTTTTGTCACTGTGTCGTTCAAAACTGCATTGCTAAGGCCTCTGGTCGACCAAACCGAACCTTCTTAACCTTGCACTGGTCGCGTATTTAAATATTACAGGCATGGTCGTGTGGCGTCTTTCAAACGCCACTCAATCTTATTTTAGTTATTCTATTTGTAAAAATAAATATTTGTTAACACAGTATGTTAAAGACACGATGTAACGAAAACCAATCAAATTTTTTTTTAAATGTAATTTTACATGCACTTTTTACCACAAAATAAATTAAAGCAAATGAAAAAATGTATTTCTGTGATCAATTTTTACAAATGAAAACCAATCAAATGGAAAAGAAATTACATGCAATTTTTACAGTAGGATAAATAAAAATAAAGCAAATGAAGAAAAAATGTATTTCCATTAGCGCTTTTTAAAAATTTGGGGAAACGCCAATCAGGTGTTTTGGTATATATCCGTTTATTATAAAAGAATGATAGCAACTGCAGGAGTTTTGTTTATTAGCTATGACTCATACATAAACACTTCGAAGGTACTGACATCTGCTGGGCATACAGAGCAATCCTTAGATACGCAAAATGCAAACAAAGTGCTACTGGCGTCTATGGGACGCCGCGCGACCAGTGCAGGGTTAATATCCTATAACGTGTGAGCTATGCTACAATGTCATGTCTGTTATATTGAGAGCCCTTGGATAAATTATCGCATGTAGCAGTGTCATGTGCCCTGTGGTGAATATATTAGCGTGATGTTGAGTTTCCGTTAAGAGAGGTGAGTAATAAGCCCGTTTTATCGCACACTTCATGTAAGGAACGTACAACTAGACACACACTTCATACACCTACACACTTCATACAACTAGAATCCCGCCAGTCGAATCAATTTAAATAAAGTGAATTGTATAACATTTCCAACTCTTTCTTTTTCTTTAACCTTTCAAGTTTTCGTATGCGTTGCGAATAATAATAATAATGATAAATTCAAGCTTGCAAATATTTTCTAACTAATTAATACAGTTCTTCAATAGACCGAGAAGCGTTAGGTGTGGTTGTCTTTATGGACAAATCACGAATGCGAGGATTATCAAACTCTTTTATATAAATGGGGTAAAAAAAATTCCATAACATCATGGACGAAGTATATTTACGATATTATCGGGAAGAAGAACTACATTCATTAGTTTCAAACTAGTTGCCACTCTTAGGCCGTCTGCACACGGAGAAACTCAAAAGAAACTGATAACTGACTCCAATCACAAACCAGTCCGTGATGAGTTGTAACCTATGTAATTGAATGGAGCCACGCACACGGAGCAACCAGTTGCGTGGCTCCATTCAATTACATAGGTTACGACTCATCACGGACTGGTTTGTGATTGGAGTCAGTTATCAGTTTCTTTTGAGTTGCTCCGAGTGCAGGCGGCCTAAGTTTTTATTTTGTGGATGCTAAGAAGTTGTATGTTCCTGCTATGCGCTTTCCTCAAATTTTATGTCTGTACTGGTTTGGTTCGGTTTGGTTTGGAGTTCGATTGTTCTTTTTACTTCGCTTTCATACAGTCACACATCCCGCATTTTATCCCATAGATTTACACGTGCTTCAAGAGCATGTATAACCTGGAAAATTCACGGGTAATTATCGCCCGTGGTTCTATGAACTATGTATGTGTTTTCTCCAAAACCGTCTAAATTCTAGATATCGCTTTTCAGGTGGCGAGTGAAGCTTCGCGAGACTGGCACGGAGGGAACAGTTCCGTCATGCTACCTGGAAAAGAAAACAGCAGCCACACCACCTACTTCACCCCAACTTGATGCAAAAGCCCAGACAGCCATTACAAGAAGAGAGTAAGTGCACGTATCAATCCATATCACTTCATTATTTTACCATACAGTTTTCCCAGGGGATTTTTTTTCTCCTTATACTGGATGTCGATTTTGGAAACTGTTTCAGACAGATGATACGCTTCTCTCATTAAAACATGACTCACGTTTTTATGTAAGTGCACATATATACTAGTATAAACAGAAAATCTTTGCGTAAGTATCAGTTAGTATGGAGTCAGATCTTGATCATAACTGTGAAGAGAGTAGCAAGTAAAACAGTGGATTAATTTCAGGGTTTCTAACCTGCTAGAAACTATCTGCAAAGTAAAACAAGCTTTTGTTGTTGTTGTTGTTGTTGTTTCTAATGCCCCCTGGCCGGAAGTATGCCAGACCAGGTCAATATAGGCCAGCGGGCTTAGGGATGCGACTCCTATTTGTAATTTCACCACAAGGGTCAGAGTCCGATTTAGCCAAGGGCCATCTCAATTATGACAATGAACCCCAAGGGATGACATCTGGGAAGGTCGTACCCTCTCCTACCATCTCTGACCTCATAGAGGAACTTTTCGGTTTACGGACTTAACGTGTCCATATCTGACCTAGTCACGTAGGCATTTAATGGCGCTTGTCGGGATTCGATGCGAACACCCCAGCACCGAAAGCCTTCGCGCTACGACTAAGCTACCTCAAGCCCCCTACTTAAGCCCAGTTTTACTTGTTTTACTCAACTATCGAATCTGTTATAGTGGCATCAAAATGTAAAATAACAATAGGACTAGTATGGGGTGTTTACCTCACGTAAATATTTTTTTCATTCGTAATATGCAAACGCTAGGGAAAAAGGAGGCATTCTGAAAATAGTTTTAAAAAAAAGATACAATTTTTCCTAACAGTATTAACTTAAAAAGCTGGGGAAGAAAAAAAGCTATCATGGAGGGTTTAGTCACTTTCACAGGACTCGGAGTTATCAGTTGATGAACTATAAATCCTTATGACTTATTTAATCAAATCTAAAAATTCAGTCCTGATTTGTTATTTATTCCATATTTGTGTTGTGTAACTATGATGATTATAGCTAGTTAAAGCTATTATAGCTAAAGAAATATAAACTTTCAAGATGTCTCTGTGTTCAAGGTTATTCTTATTTTGACTATCGCACACGTTTGTATGGCCAATTTTGACTTTTGTTCTAAAAAAATTCTTAGTAGAAAGGTAATGCAACAACGTAAACATCAATATTACGCATGCTGTTGATCAAAAATGTAATCTTAAGTATATCATACTTTTATTACATTTTAGAAATAATTTAAAAAATAACCTTAAGCATGCTTTGAATAAAGTGGACATAATATTCAGTAGGTATTGTTTCTCTTGCAGCATTATTTTTGTCCTCTAGGTTATCAATTATTTGAGTTATTCATACAATTTTTAATATTCTCTTTAGGAAAGTTCTAAAAGAACTTGTTGAATCGGAAGAAGCATTTTCCAGAGATATGCAATACGTCGTCAACAACTACATACAAGAAATGGAATCGAAAAAAATGTCCAAAGAGCTTAAAGATTACAAAGATGTTCTGTTCTCCAATTTCAAAGCAATTTCTGACTTCCATAACAAGTACTGTATTTTTACTTATATTCACATTTCGCTCTGTTACGTATATTCAGATATAAATGAATAAATGCAAAACAATTAAATTTAAATATCCTGTATGTGTTTCTTTTACTTTATCAATAAAATTCGAGATCAAGCATGCATTCTCAAAAGTAATTTTTATGATAATGACTAGTTTGCTCCAAGATCTGTCTGATGTGTTTGTAATATATTTTCGTGATGTTGCAATATTTAGTATAGAATCTAAGATGATAACTTTATTCAGTAGAAAACATTTTCTAAACAAATAAAATTATTTGTAGTTCCTTTTTATGAATTCTGTGTGGCGACATTACCGGTCAGAAAAAAAAAAAATTGTTAATGAACACATAGAGTTTAAGTCAAGGATCTCGAAACTTTTGTCTGGGATTACTGGACGTGTTACACATAGGCACTTTGATCTGCATAAGAGCAAGTAAGACACTTATAAGTAAAACGGGAACTTTGACCTACCCAACGGTCCAGAGTAACCAAAGTTTGGTAAACGTTATAGTCGGGGTGGATTGAAAAACAACTTTTGTTCACCGGCTGTTTGCCGACAGCATTACTACATTGTTGGGCTAATGTAGATCTCCCTCAAACTCCTCCTTTGAGTCACCTAAAATAATTTTTTTTAAGAATACTAATTTGTTTTCGGATATAGAGAACATTATTCTTACTTGCAATTAATATTGTGAAAACTTTTAAGGCTGCTGTGTACTAACCCTATTGGTTTCGCTCACATCAATGATATCCTATGGAGAAAATGTGTCCAAGGATTGCCGACTTGGATTCAAAGATTTTTTTCAATTCCTACTATTAGTTCACACTCTCTCTATATATATTTTGTTCAAATTTTCAATCGTTAATTAAAGTACTTTTTATTCATCCACTGAAGTTCAAATACATTTTTTTTAAATTGTAGTGAATGACACTTGATGTTAATACAGTTTTTTCAAATATTAATTCATTAATTAAATTTAATTAATCAATTTTAGTTTTAGACCATGTTCAAATTTTCAATCGTTAATAAAAGTACTTTTCATTCATCCACTCAAGTTTGAATACATTTTTTTAAACTTGTAGTGGATGACACTTGATGTTAATACAGTTTTTTCAAATATTAATTCATTAATTAAATTTAATTAATCAATTTTAGTTTTAGACCTAGAGCATAACTTTCTCTTGAATAGTAATTTCCCTCTTGTTACTGTGTAAACGGTAGCACTGTGGTATCGCGGGCTTCTCAAGTCCTGTTGGTTGCGAGATCGAATCCCTAACCTGACAAACTTTTTCTCTCTCTTTCCCCCCCTCCTAATCTCGGACAGTAGGCAAGGTTCTGGCAGGCAATCCTTTTTTTCAATTCCTACTAATAGTTCACACTCAAAGTTTTCTTTGTTGACCTAAGTAGGAATTGACTTTAAATTTTTTTTTGTATATTACTTGATTTAAATGTACTCAATAATTAAAAAATAAATTTTACAGGGCATTTCTCGTTTTTTTAAAAGCAAATAATATTTTTTGCTTTTTGAAATTTAAATTATTCGGGAGAAAAATCTGGTATAGTGTGTTTTAAACGCTCATAAATTCCTTCGGTGGACGAAATTTATAAAATTAATCCTGTTGCAAGGTGCAGAAAAGTTCAAATATAAATATTATTTTAATGGGATTATCAACATTGATGTAGCTGTAAATAGTAGACACATTTTTTTCCATAAATTAACATTGAGGTGTATGAATCCAATAGGGTTAGTACACAGCAATCTTAACACTGTCAGTTGACCGCCCAGTTCTTCAATCCCATTGGGAAATTTTTCTTTCGGTTTTTTTCTAACCGCAGGTTAGCGAATACATATTTATTGAATCTGTTTTCTGCATTTCAAGGTAGATGCTTGAGTAAAGAGCTCACTGTTTTTAAAATATAACGATTTTCCGTGTTTATTTTTCACAGGACTTTTAATTCTTGATATCTAGGGCTGAAGATAAAAAAATATAATTGAAAATATTTAATTAAAATATTTTTTAATAACCTGTGCACTGCTTTGAAAGACCTTTTTTCAAATATAGAAAGCAGGATTCAAAATTGTGCATCTGCTAACCTGTGATTTTAAAAATACTGAGAGGAAAAATCCCTGGACTTCAACATGAGTACAAAGGTGTGCGATTTCTACTGATGTCTAGCCCTGTTGCGATGAAATTGTAGTTATGGGGGAGTTTTAAAACTTTAATATTTTAATTATTACTAATTAATGAATTAAAGGTAGGAATAAATCTTACTAATTAAGGTATCAATTTACTTCAAATAGGCCATTTAGCCATTAATGGTTAGTACAATTTAAGTTAGATGGTAAAGTTGCGTTGTGTTTTTTTTTATTTAATGCAATAACCCATAATCATTAATTTTATAATTACCACTGGTTCGATACTGTTGCATCACTGTGGTGATTAATGAGCCAAAAGAAAAATGATATTGATTCTAAAAAATTTACTTATCTAACCTTGGAGAACACCTAGAAATAAAATTACTTCACCTAAAAGAAAAAGCTTCAAATCTGCTGAAATAAAAAAACCCAAAGCTGAAAATCAGACAATTAACTAAAAAGACAAGGACCGACATGACACAACTTTACAAACTAATAATCACAATTTATTAACAATTTCACTGACATTATAACCATCAATCTGGTAATCAATTCTAATCAACATATTTCCGACATACCAATATTCAATTATAAAAAATACAATTGCTGTAAAACTAAAATTTATATCTTCCCAACACAATCAAATAAATACAATGGAAATTCCAATAACTCAAAAATGAAGTGGCTGGCGAATAAAAAAACTTAATTATTCTATGTGTAATTGCTAATCATTAAATACATTTTAAATCTATATATTTAAGTTGCTAAGCCGACTTTTTGGGCAGTCCGTGAGAGAAAACTACTGCATCAATTTACTTCATATTAGTCTTAAACGAAAGATTGTAATCTGTAGATTTGTCAAATTTGGTTTTTGTAACCGCAATTTCTATTAATTAGCGATAATTTACAATTAAAAATTGATTTCTGCGCATGCTCAGTGACACGTTTTAATGATAAACACGTTTGTTCCAAAGAGTCTCTCTAGATCTCTCTCTGCCATTCTTATTTTTCTGAGAATTATGTTTGTGAAATATAAGATTAAACCTCACGGAAATTGTTTATTTCGCGCTGTTTAACTAGCGATAATTTACAATTTAAAAAAAATTACTTTCTGCGAATGCCCAGTGACATTTTTAAATCTGGCTTTAGATACTCACTAAGCACGAGTCCGCTTAAACACATTAATTTGATTTTGCGCATTATTATGATTTTCAACATTTAGCAATGATGTGTTGAGAATAATTTGTGTATTAGTATACATTTATTTACTATCTAGCCGTCATGTTTTGACGGGTATCAACTAGTTTAAATTGAATCTTAATGACTCTGCTGCAGCATTCAAAAAGGAGAGAGTTTGAGGATAGAATTTAAAGAAAAGAAAGGAAAGGAAAAAGGAATTCACCCGTGGCCCTCACATCAATCTCCGTGATCTTTGCATCGTCCCGAGGCCAGAGCCTCAGCCCCGACCCCTCGGTTTTTACGCCCCCTCTCTCAGTCCAGGATCCCCGAATAATCTTTTTCGAACTCCTGTGCTCCCGAGTCACCGCTCCATTCCTTGTAATTGTCCGCAGCCTGTATGATTGCAAATAGTCCGCTAGCGCGCCAACGATTTGGGACATCAGGTTCGAGTGAAAGGTTGCAGGCCACCATTTTCTATCTTCTGGAACTGTAGTCTAATTTTATTTCCTCTTCTGAACTCGTACCAACGCCATATTACATTTTCTCCGCGCTACCGCCATCCACAGGAGGCTGTACCCTTCCGCACCTTCTGATAATCCAAATCTTTTCTCCTCTCTGACTCGGGGTGGGTGGGTGGGGGCTTGGTTGTGCATCACTAAGAAATGGCGAAGACCGGGCATATCAAATTTCCAAGGACAGCGGACAGCAAAAGATAGCGACCGAAGCCTGTCGCTAGGCACAGGGTGTTTTAGGGAAAGAAGGAAATAATTGAATATTTCCAAAACCTATACCATTTAACAAAATTTCTTCAACCTTTGAATTAAAATTCGCCAGTTAAAAAAACGTACCAGCCACTCACAAGGTTTATAAATAAGGCTTATTAATTTATCAATATTTTTAACAATAAGGTGCAACATGTGATGATCTATTTCAACTTAATTCTTCTCAATGTCAAAACATTTAGAGAAATTTGCGCACACTTCTCCAAATGTGATGACATTAATCAAATCAATTAATATTTGATCACCACAAGTTTAACCCTCACATATATTTAGCAGAGGCTTAATAAATTGATTAAAACAAAGCACAACCGTTACTAAAATTTACTTACTTACTTTATTATCTCAATCCCCGATATTAATATAAACGTTAATTATTTCTAAAACTATTAATTATCATCACAACAGCCCTAATATTAAAATATTGACATATTTGAATATCTAGGTGTTAATTTACGACATTATCTCTTCTGCAGTGTACTTATGAAAGGTATCCAGTATTACGCAGATGACCCAGCTCGCCTTGGAAAAACATTCTTAAGATTGGTAAGCAATGTTCTCTCATGTCTGTTTAGTAATTTCAGTATTATCCGTTAGTCTAATTTTATGTGGATACGAAACTTTATAGCTTACACGATACTTTAAGTTACTTTTTTGTTATTTTCTTGGTTCGATATTTTAAAAATTTTCCGTCCACATGGTGTAGTGGTTAGCGTTCTGAGATGTCACGCAGTGGGATTGGTTTCAAACCCTGGGTATGGCTTGGTCGTTTCCGTGTCGCCCCCCTCATAGGGAGTAATGCTGGCTCACCTAAATGGTGTTCCCATAATAAAGTAGCCAGTATATAGCGGTGAATAATAAAAGTTGAATGTCTAACGACAAGTGCTTCCGCATTAGACAAAAAAAAAAACAGAATTTAAAAATATAGGAAGCGATAGAAGTTTTGACTTTAAATATTTTTTAACCTTTCATGACTTGTGATTATTAATACAGCTCTTTCAAAAGATATTTAGTCCTTCAAACACAAATACTTTTTGAACTCAATCCCTTAGGACAGTGTTTATCAGACATTCTAGACTAGCGGTTCCCTTGATGTACGAACCGGATGTGATGAGATCATTTCCGGTTCTTATTATGAACCAACCATTGTGCAGTACAGAAAATAATTTAATTATATTTATAACTAGATTACTTTTCATTTAATAGCATAACTATAAATATGAGGTGGTAGAGGTAAAACAAAAGACGATAAAAAAATTACAGTTTGTGTAAAGGGCTTTATTGTTATAAAAATGTATATTGCATTTAAATTTGACAATTGCTGTCTACATTGACTTGATATTAGATATTCTCAGAATACATACGAATACAAGACCTTTTTATGTCACAGAGGAAACAAATTTTCATTTGAAAAATCAGTCTCAATATCTAAAAACTAAGCAACAACTTAATTTCCTGTCCTAATGAAAGGGGGTGTGCCTGTTTATCTTTAATTAGTTCATGGTAGGTTGGTGTTATTTCAGATATAGAAACGAGAATTTCTTTTTCTATAAGTTTTGCTCTACACATTTAGATTTTATCAGAGAAATTAGAGTCCATACAAATCTGTATGGCGTATGCCAAGGCACGGCGCTTCGGGGCACCGCGGTGCACACTTTGAGAACCCCTGCTTTAGTAGAATGATGGACGTAAGACATCAATTAAGCGGCTAAAGACATAGATTAATGCTTTAGATCAGGCCTGCATAACATAACAGCCCTCTAGCACTCACTCTGTGGTCCGCGAAACCTTTGGTGATGACGCACAATATTATAAATCTAAAAGATGCGGAATATTATTTTTAGATTTTTAACATTATGAAAGACACATATAAGTTATGGATATTAATATTTATTTAATTTTTAAAATAATCAGTAATTTATTTGTTAGAGAAAATATTTTTTCCCTTTCTCACCTGTCGTATTTTCTTTCGTCCCGTAGCAGCTTTCCATAAAGTAATATGGCCCTCATCACATTTTCAGTTGTGTAGGCCTGCCTTAGATGATCAGTCTGATTATAGATAATACGAGTCTCTGAACTTGAAACGCATAACCGTACTTTTTTAAAGGTCAGTTCATTGACCGTCCTAACCAAGACCACAAGCAGTTGTTTTAGACTTATTTGAAAAGTCTGTTATACTTGTATGTATACTTTTCATATGTATGTCTGAGGGAGTTCGGGAAGAAAAATATGAATTTTTTTCATCAAATGTGCCTTTATAGATATCATTTTATCAATAACATACACTTAAACAATTTTAACTTTTCGAAAAAAAATACAAAAATATAATAATTCTGAAATAAATTATCCAAATGGACTTATTGGTACGGTAGATATCTCTAAAGATACTCATGCTTTGAATCTTTCTAAAATAAATATGATGATATTAATGACTAAATACAAAAACATTTCATGCGTCATAAGACTATATAATGACACATTATCTTTAAATGTATCTTTGTGTAGTCTTACACTGCTTCATGAGAGTATGTAAAGATATTTCATGATAAAATATTATTTCAAAATGTATGTAAATAAACAAAAGTCTGTTAAAGACTTCAATTAAAATTTCATAGGACATCTGTGTTTGGGTAACAAACCCAAAAACCATTGGTAAAAGTTAATAGCAAATTGATTATCGCATTTATAAAGAGTAATATAAAGGGATAGTTCTTAAATTTCAAACTTGTGTGAATTCTTGTATAAGCTAATGTTGAATGTCTTCTTAATCTATGCTTTGGAAAACTGAGCTAATTATGAAAATGATCTCGAGTTAAAAGCATGTCGAAATTTAAACAAGGAAGTGAAGTCAGGTACGCATGAAAAAAAATTAACCAGAATAGTTAAACCACTATAAAAAATCAATACGCTTATGTTAACATCCAAATATTGATATACAGGAAATCTTATTGTAAGTCTGATATGTAAATAATTTGATTAACATATTTTAATTGATCCTTTAACGTCCGTTGTAAAAATTAAATGCTTTTTCACGGTGACTCTAGTACGCGTCTGAGTCACGGTCCATTCCTGTTACGTTTTATTACAGAATATATAAATAACTTTGTACGTATGTTTCCTGTTTATTAAAACGTTGCGTCCTTCAACACCTTGAAATTTTTCTTGTGTCAACATAACATGTTTGTAATCCTTTTCTTTTCTTTACATAGGAGAGAGATTTCGACATGCACGTAACGTACTGTAGAGACGAGCCTGAGGCCCAACAGCTTCTGCAGTCTGGAGACCTCAAAGACTATTTCGATGTAAGTAATATCTATCTATCTTTCTATCTATCTATGTATGCATATAAGTTGGTAGAGAATAAATTTTACAACTAATCGACGAATTGTAGCTTAATAAAATATACTTGCATATTAAGGTGCCTATTTGGTTATGTCCAGTGTAAGATGAAAATATTTATTTCAGTTGAAGAAGAAAACCAAATAATACAGTTTAACCATAACAAGAATGCCAGAAATAAGGATTGAACATTATCATTAAACGATTTTGATTTTCAAGATATACACCCTTTGGCACTGGACTTCCTTCCAAAAATTTATTCAGGAAACTCCAAAAGCAGAAGAAACATATTACTAGTGCGCTTCTCGCCCGATCACGCGTAACAATTGGCGAGGGTCACAGTTAAGATGTCAAGCGAAAGGGATGAAACATGCAAATTGCTTCAAATCTTTGAACAACAAAACTTAGACACAGAACATTTTAAAAATTAGTTTATTTTAACTAAAAAGCAAAACTGTAACAAATATAACTTTACAAATTTTGGAAAATAAAACTGATTGTTTTAAATAATATGTACGTATATTAAAATCGAGAACAATTTATTTTTAAAATTTTTTACTATTTTATACTGTATTGATATTTATTAGATTTATTTAAATTAAAATGTATATCATCTTAAAATTATTTTATTCATTTACTTTTTAAAATTATTAAAAGTAGTTTTATTTAGTCACCATATCTTCCGTTGAATTAACTTAATATTTAAACCAATTTATAATGTTAATATTTACTTGTGATACAGCCAATGTTGTTATAAAATGAGAATAATATTAGTCTGTAAATTTAAAACTATTAATCGTTGCTGCTAAATCTATCAGAATAGTTATTTGCAAATCACTATTTTTCAAGCTTGAAACTGTTTGATCCTCTTATCCTCCGAGCATAGTTTGCTTATTCGCAAGAGTTGATTAATAATTTTGTTTTCAAATATGATTTCTCAAAACATTTGATAAGTTTTGAAATTTAACAGCTACAAAACTATAGTCAGATCCTTTATTATATTAATGAAATATAAACTTTTATTCAGTATTAATACAAACATTGAGTTCTATGAAATTTACGTTATGAACATAATTATTACTATGGACGAATTATAATGATTTAGTGTAAAAGGCTAGATTTCTATTTAAATCATTTTTATTAGGTATTACTATGTCCATAATACTCCTAAATAAATGAAATTCATTATTACCAATGTCACCAATCTCATAGGAATACAATAATGGGTTGGCCAACAGTATATTAGAAGATTATTATCTTGAGGTACACCTTTGATTTGTTGATAAATTATTATTTCGTAAGGTTTGTTTATTATGGGTGGCAAAATTTAATAATTTAATAAAATTATTTATATTGAAATCTAGATGTACCTTATATTGTTTTATTAAACTGATAATTACTTTATTAAAGTCTTTAATAACTATGTTATTGAAAAATGTCTTTAAAATAAAGGGTTTCCAATACTTAAAATATGGATCTTTGATTATATTTCATTTTGAATTATAACTCTTATCTATTTTTCAATTTTCTTTCTGTTTAA
Organism: Dolomedes plantarius; assembly: GCA_907164885.2. Taxonomy (NCBI): domain Eukaryota; kingdom Metazoa; phylum Arthropoda; class Arachnida; order Araneae; family Dolomedidae; genus Dolomedes; species Dolomedes plantarius. Next base: position 160,316,979 of record OU015496.1, on the reverse strand, counting down.
ACTATTTTATCTATAGCATCAAATTTCTACACTGAATTTTGAATCAATTTGTTTCTATCAATTTCCTGTAAGGGAAATACTCCTAAATAAATGAAATTCATTATTTCCAATGTCACCAGTCTCATAGGAATACAATAATGGGTTGCCAACAGTATATTATAAGATATTATCTTGAGGTTCACCTTTGATTTGTTGATAAATTGTTATTTCGTAAGGTTTATTTATTATGTGTGGCAAAATTTAATAATTTAATAAAATTATTTATATTGAAATCTAGATGTATATATAAATAATTTTACTAAATTATTAAATTATTGAATTATTAAATTATTAAATTATTTAAAAAATTTATTTATTTATATTAATATATAAATAAATATAAATATAATTTATTTATATTTATTTATTTATATTAATTTATTTAATTATTAATTATTAAATTATTTAATTATTTATGTCCCTTATCTTGTTTTATTAATTGAATTATGATTGAAAAATTGTATATCTTGTTTATCTAATTGTATATGTTTATTTAATTGTATATCTTGTTTTTATTTTATCTTGTTTTATTAATTGAATTATTAAATTATTAAATTATTTAATTATTTATGTCCCTTATCTTGTTTTATTAAACTGATAATTACTTTATTAAAGTCTTTAATACCTATGTTATTGAAAAATGTCTTTAAAATAAAGGGTTTCCAATACTTAAAATATGGCTCTTTGATTATATTTCATTTTGAATTATAAGTCTTATCTATTATTCAATTTTTTTTTCTGTTTAAACTATTTTATCTATAGCATCAAATTTCTACACTGACTTTTGAATCAATTTGTTTCTATCAATTTCCTGTAGGGGTATTGACGGCTCTTACAGAATTAATATTTTAAAATTTTCCCGAAAAGAGGTACGCAGTAAAGGAAAAAATTACTACAATTTGAACAAAAATACCCCACAAGCAATGGAAAGTGTGCTACCGTTAAAAACAAAGTACAATCTTGCATTCCCTTTGGCACCAAATCAAAGGGATCTGGCAAACTTGTATCCTCTCGTGAAATGCTTCTCCATGCTTGTTGAACTTGATTAGTCAGTTCCGTCAATTTTCAGAAATGATGTGGCATTGTACTTCCTAAAGGCATCCTAAAGTGAATGGGATAAAATAGGATTACTGATAACATTGTAAAACCGTACATCACCGTAACGGAAGAGCCTACTGTTGTTTTATAAGTCTATTCTAAAATAAGAACTCGAGCGTAAATATAAAGCTAGAGGGATCATGCATTGATATGATCTTTATATAACTACTAGCTGAAAACCCGCGCTTCGCTACGGAGTACATTCAAATTAAATACAACGGTCAACGTATGCAATTTATGCCAAAAAATAAATATATATATTTATAATAAATGCGATGATCAATGTATACAATTGATGTAAAATATATATCTATCTATATATATATATTTATAAAACTATCGTAAGGGATATGCATTTTTTTTTGGATAATATCCAATCGTCTGCTGCATTAGAAAGAGAAAAAAATATTTTTTTTTGTCTATTTAGTTGTTACGCACGTGATGATAAATTTATTGAAAGTACCAGAAAAAGAAATCACGTGATCAGCATTTAATAAATTAAATTCTAAAAATTAATCTTTAAAACTTCATCAAAAATCAGGAAATGGAGGTAAAAATTCGAAAAAAATTTCATTTTGAAGGAATTTTTATGATCTTTCTCGTGATATAAATTTTATAACCCTCAATGTATTATTTTAAATGCAAACGTAAAAAAAAGTTTAAAAAACAGCTTAAAAATCTAATTTAAAAAAATCTAAGAAGAATTTTTGAAAAATCCTTCTTAGTGCACCCCTACACTATTAGAAGAATCGCCATGCAAAATTTCAGCCCTTTAGGTCCAGCGGTTTGGTCTGTGCGTTGTATGTCAGTCAGTCAGTCAGACAGTGAATGAATGAGTCAGTTACGGAACTGTTTTATATATATAGATTAATAGTCCTCTGGGATGTATGCTCATGAATATTAGCGTGTCAGATTTAACGTTGGATATGTGAACCCCATAAATTAATATTAAATTATTGTATTAATTGTAGATTGAATTAGTAGGAAAATTATTTGGAAAGAAGTGGTAAATTTAAATTTTGTATTTAAAGTCAACGTATTACTGTTGTATTTGCGAGTTATAAATAATTATGAGGAAATTTTAAGTGAAGGAGTTTTCATTTCTGTAGATACAAACAAGTTAAAATCCAAATTATATTTTGAAATGACTGAATAAACTGGCCATTGACTTCGATCATTTTGCATATGTTGAATTATTAGGGAAGTTACGTAAGATTGTTTCAATTAATTTATAATGCCCTGTATTATCAATAAAGTTAAACAAGTTGTACTAGGCTTCCAGTTTCATTTTGATCATGAAAATAAAGAGGCTGCTTTTGATAACTTTGCGGCTTTGGAACAACCTGTGAAGTAGATTAAAAAGATGCTACAATAGTTCAGTGCTTGGGATATAGGCCAGGGTCGCAGAGGTTGATGGGTTCTATTCTTATCCTGTTTTCTTTTAACGAGAGAAAAAAATTTATGACTGAATGCGTTGTCAAGAATGACTTTAAAAGAATAGAGCATATGAGAGCCTATGAGAGACATTTATCGTCAATAAATTTTTAATATATGTAAAATATACTACCTCTAAACGATTCAATGTATTCATTGTGTTTTGTTTGAACCGATGAGATACATTTGTATTATTACTTTATGTTTTTTGGCTTAATTTTATTCAGATAGTTTTTAATAAGAGGACTAAGATGTACTAGACACGAGAGTTCTACCATTGCTATGAGAAAGTTACGAGAAAATTATGAGAAAGTTACACAGATCAATCTACACTCCTTTTTCCCTTTAGATTTAGTGGTAAAAGTTATAGACAACTTCCCAATATCTTTAAATCCCACAGTTTTTGAAAATATGAGAATTTACCTATTTTTCCATGGAATTCATCCGCTCTGTGGAGAAATACTTTTGGTTGTCGGTACATAATTTGATATAAATGCTTTGATTTCGCTCAAATTATCAAACTACATTCCATTATCCATTTAGATTTCCGACGAGAGTAAAGTGTAGCATAAAAAAATACAATTCAAGGAATTTGAAGTTATACAACAGCATAAATTTATGTAGTAAATACGTATTGATATCCAATTTTCCTAAACGTTTTCTATAAGTATTGTGCTTAGCAGTTTATTCTTAAATAAACAGAGAATATAATAATCCAAACAAATATGTTAATCAAAAATGTCTCAAAAAATGTCAAAAAATTTTCCAGACTGTAGTCAGGTTCAAGATAAAAAAAAAATTCAGGTTGTCTCTTCTAACGAAACTACCGCGGGTTATTAACATAGGATTACTTATCGTTGCTTATCTCTTTTGTATGTGTATATGTATGTATGTGTTATACACATATGTATCTATATATATATACGTACGTATATATATACATATATATATGTCAAAATTTTAACGCATTTTGGTACTTTTCTGTTCAACTGTCTACTGCTTGTCGAAGTGATATAGACTGGATTTGGAACGCTGCCAAAATTATAAATCGCGAGGATGGACGGTTATAGCGTCTGAAATTTTGCTTTCCGGAGGACCGTTATGGAGGAACGTAATCCTACGTTAAAACACGGCTGTTTCAGTTGTTCCGCTATGGGCATGTAATGCATTTTGGGCTTTTTGGATAGATCTCGCCAAATTCGGTACTCCATTAAACTTAAAAAGTTGTCGAAATGTGCCATCTTCTCTATGACAGATCATGAATTTGCACTACTTTGATTATACTTTCCCCTAATATACTCGCTCATTTCTCGGCTGCGTTATTTTCATTACAATGGAGCTGTGAAATGTCTTCCTTGTTTGGTGTAAATTCAAATACTGTCGTAAAACTGAAATGATCAGCAGCTTTACAAGTTTCAAAGCACGTGATGCTTACTTTTATTATTTCAGGAATTTAGCAAAAAGATACAAGACGAGAAAACGTTATCGGAACACCTCAAACTTCCAATCCAGAGGATCAACGACTACCAATTACTCCTTAAAGTGAGTATTATTTTTAGTTAATCTCCAAAATCTATAATATGTTTATCTTTTAACATTTTGTCTGCATACTGGGGTATATATGCATATATAAACACTTAACATGCTTTACTTTTTATAAATTTCATTTTATTCCTGTAAAATATTCTGTACTGAGGAATTATCTGTTCCAGTTACAACAATCACATGACTATAGTTTAGCTTTGTGTTGTGCTGCTTAAGTCCTTGGTTCTCTAGACTGCATTGCATCTCAGGGAAATAATGTTATGAATGATGTCGCATTAATTTAACGAACATTTACTGAAACTAAGGGGAGAAAATGCGTTTTTCTTTAATTTATAAACAAGAGGGAATTTTTTTCTTCATGACCGTTGAGCATGGAAATGAATTGTTTAGGATATCGGAAGACCTGATACGTTTATTTATAATTTTTTAATGTAATTAATGTTTTCAATTTTGTAAGATTTTCAACTAAAGTTAATCCAAAACTCATAAATAAAACCAGTTGGAACGGGCTTACAACAGATGCTTGACGAGGTATACACAAACATTTGCCTAACGGAGAGCCGAAACGTCTAAAGTGACACTGTGGTGTAACAGTCTAAGATACATGCATATGTATAGTAAAAAGTATTGCTCAGATATTTTTATAGGATATTTTTTAATTATTTGACATTTTGTCTTTGAATAACCCTCGCATTTCTTACTTTTATACAGTGAGTTCCACTTCACAAATAGGCGAATTGAGAAAATACTCAATATAGAACTTTGCGAAAGTAAAACTATCAACAACAGATTAAAATGAGAAAGTTAGAGTGCTGAACTGATGAGCCGGCTTAAGATCATTCACATTATTTTATCCGAGAAATTTTGTTTTCCAGTTAAAATAATTTCCTTGATTTTCCAACGTTTATGGTCAAATCAGCAATGTCTTACGATAACAAGCATTGTATTTGATACTGTCAACAAATAACTCTAAAGCACGCCAGGAGAAAAGTGGAAGGTGTTTGTGACTTGCATTATACGTTTTTCATTTCTTACAGGAGCTTATCAAGTACACCGCGAGGCTAAAAGAAAACACAACAGACTTGGAGAAAGCCCACGACTTCATGCAAGCCATTCCACAGCGCATTGCTGACTTACAGTACATAAATTCCATCCAGGGTTACAAAGGAAATCTTCACAAGCTTGGAAGAATTCTCAAGCACGTAAGTCATGATAAGTTTCTTTGAGAAATTTTGAGGGCGTACAGAGGAAATTATTTCGTGGCAGGATTCAACTGATACTAACACCTAAAGCTGGGAATCGTGTTTTCTGTGGTTGAAAATTATAATTTTAGCCTGTTATGGATTTTATGTGGTCTTTATCTTAACCAGGCTTGTCACACTTATACTCAGAGAGACTACCATGATAAACATGTCTTGAGAAAATTTTTATAACATTCACCTACAGGTGGCGCATTGGTTGACATCGCATAACTTGAATACGATTGTTAAGCTTTATAGTTTTTTTAAAAATCTTTTTGGTATTTTTTAATAACAGATTACCAAATGCATATTTTTGGGTTCTGTCATCTGCATACGAGCGTACTCGTTTAAATAGAGCACGCAAGGATTACAAAATTAAAATTTGTTTTAGTTTAATATATTTTTTCAAAAAATCCGCACCGCAGTAAAAAGTAAATTATCAAATACAGATAACAGAATTAGAAAGCAGACATTTTCTAATCAGTGGTTAGAGAAATACCGAAAGGACAGTTCATCATAGCTTAACACTGATATGGAAGATCCGCACGGTCAGCTCATACACCCTCTTAAGAGATACTTTAAAATTATACATCTTAAACATATGTAACTTAGAGAACCGAATATTTATATATTCCATATAGGGATAAACATCTGTTGCAGTTGAGATTTAGCAACTAGTTCGTAGTTTGAATCTGATTTGATTGCAAGTAAAAAAAAGACCCAATTGATAGAGCCGATGTCTGCACTAAGCTATGCATTCTTTTGAAATTTAGATAATGGTTATTTTTTTATGGTAAAAATGCTATTTTTTTAGACTTAAGGCGGCATATCTTTTGACTACATCGATCTTCAACCCCTGTGTAAAACTATGGTAGTATTCCTCTCGTTGTCTTCGTTTAATCATGAATTTGCGGAAACATAATTTTGAATTCTTTTTTCTGCATTTGTAAAAATATCTTTAAATTCAGTACATGTTTCTAAAGCAATTTTATATTAATTTTTTTGTCAAAAAATAATTTTAATTTTGTAGAGACTGACATCCTCTTGCACTTCCTCTTGACATTTCGCAGAGCATTGAATTGTAAAAAATATCTTCCAGTCTTTTATATTTCTTACAATTCAATGCTCTGCGAAAAATAAAATAAGGAAAACTGTGAGCGTTTCCAAAACTACCCTCTCTTTATTTAAGCGACTTCTTGTTGTATAGGAAAAACATAATTCGAAAATATGCATTACAATTAGCAAAACATAGAGGGGAAAGTTTTAATTTTGTAACAACTGACATCTATAAATTGAAAACCCTTGTGAAAAAACTGGCTGATAATTTTTTTAAAAATCTGCATGCTCTTTATTTATACACTTTCCTTTTTATGCAGAAAAATGAATTAAAAAAATATTCATTAGCAAATATGGGATTAAAAGAATACCGAGGAAATTTTTTCTATAGCTTTACATGGGGATTTTACATCTGCGAGGTCAAATGATATACTGTCTTAGCATTATTTACTGTAAGGATCAAGAACAAGGATACTTATGTCCATATATATATATACATATTGCTGTCGGGGACATTAGTACCCTTGTTCTTGATGTAATAGTAACTCCCCACCAGTTTCAATTCTAACTTTGCATAACTCATGGCACAACGGTCTGAATGTGAACCAAGGCCTGCGGTGCCCATCTCCGCTTTCATGACCGTGGGGTGCCATACAGCATATGTCTCGGTCAGGTGATCAACATGACCCGGAACCCCAGAGTTCGTTTCCAAGCATGCTTGGTTCTCATTTTATCGACCCACTCCTGGGATGAAAAGCTGAGTCGACCTTGACCAGTCACAGGATCGAACCCTGGACCTGTGGTGTGGCAGCTTGAAGCTTTTAGACACTAGGCCACCAGGCGTTTTAATTCTATTCCATTAAATAACTATATCTTTAATATTATCTTACCCCTTACATAACTACTTCCGTTTTTCTGTGTGGCGCCTAGCTGTCGCTGGAAATATTGCACCACGGATGATCACGAGCACAAACGAATCTAATGTTCCTTTGCTCAAGTGTGAAGGTTGAATTGCGTGTCACTTACGGTTTTGGATATGGATTGAAGCGGGCGTCACTGTCCATTCTCTCTGTTTTTGTAAATATGTAAATATCTTCCAGTCTTTTATATTTCTTATAATGTGTTAACGAACTAAATAACCATAATGTGTACAAGTTAATAAAGGAATTATTCCCATCAATTTTAATGTTTGATTTGTTGCTGCTCAAGCCCGACTACATCTTTTTAACCTAAGAAGCCACCGGTAGCAGTAAATGTCTGTCCTTGTGTCTGCCTAAATGTCTGCAAGAGGAATTCCTTATATATATATATATATATATATAATAAATATATATATATACATACATACATACATACATACATACATATATATATATATATATACATATATATATATATATATATATATATATATATATATATATATATATATATATACATACATACATACATATATATATATATTATTTTTTTGTTATGCTTACTAACCCTTTCACTCTGTCTTCAACAGGACTGGTTCGAGGTTACGGAAGGTAGTGGACTGAGACGGGAAAGGTTCGCTTTCCTTTTCAAAGGCAGAATCTTCATCACTGATCACAAGAGGGTCGGCACCCACCGATCGATTTATCTTGTGAAGCACGTGATCAAGGTAATGTTTGCACCACCCACCTTCCCTGAATAGCTGAATTAGACCTTGTTAAGTGCCCTCGCCAGAAAAGATCTGGCTAACGGTTGTTTGTTTATTTTTAAACCAAACCCATGTTTCTATGTATTATCTAACATCAATGGGAAGCGAATATTAGTAAATACCATAAAAAAAGGTTTTAGATAAAAGAACATGGATCTGGTGTGAGTCAGTTAAGCAATAAAAATTTGAAATCTAAAAAAAATCCAGAATATTGATGTGAAATGTATATATTTTTTATGTATGTTTTAATAGTCACTAAGCTTTCCATTCATGATATTCTTTAATTTTGAATAATTCGTCTGTATTTATTAATGAATATCTGAAGACTTTGCTATTTAAGGCTGCTGTGTACTAACCCTATTGGATTCTCTCACCTCATTGTTAACCTATGGAGAAAATGTGCCGAAGGATCGCCGACTTGGATTGAAAGACTTTTTTTAATTGTACTCCGTTGTAGAGAAAGAAATTTTACACCTTGGCATTTGGGGCATTTTTCTTTCTTTTTTTAAAAAAATGCAAATAATATCTTAAAATTTAAATTATTCGGGGAAAAAAATCTGCTATAGTGTGTTTTAAACGCTTATAAATTCCTTTGGTGGACGAAATTTATAAAAATTTATCCTGTTGCAAGGTGCAGAAAAGTTCAGGTTATATGAAAATACCATTTTTATTGGATTATCAGCATTTATGTAGCTGTAAATGGTAGACACATTTTCTCCATAGGTTAACACTGAGGTGAGTGAATCCAATAGGGTTAGTACACATCAGCCTTAATGTTATAATTATGAATAGTTTGATATTTCGGCAGAAGTGGATCCAATTATATTTCATGAATATTTCCACATTATTTAACCTTTCCTTACGGGGTGGGGGGTGGGGATAGCATGTATACTAAGAATACGGGACCAAAGTCAATATATATATATATATATATATATATATATATATATATATATATATATATATATATATATATATATATATATATATATATATATATATATATATATATATATATATATATATAATCCCCTTAATGGCCGTTCTTATAAAGGGGGTTTGAAATTTCCCGTTCTAAAGAGGGAATCGAAAAAATTTGCCCCGTATGCTAAAGGTTAAAATAACTCGAACGTATTTCGACGTTTTCTCAGATACCCGGAAAATTCGGCATAATTTAGCATCCTGTTGTGAGTGGAACATATAGAAAAAGTGACATTCGGTTCTATGCAAACACCGAATGGTGTAAAGTGTGCGGTGCAAATGGCATGAGAGAGAGGCTAAAATCAGGTGCTTCTAAATTTGTGAATGAGGAGAAGGAGAGATTTTCCTTGGAATCTTTCCAGTTCAGTAAAAGATAGCCAGCGCCTTACATGGATTACTTGAAATAGAATATGGAATGCTCTTGGGGAATGTGCAATGAATATTTCCATGTTGACTTTAATGTAATTTCAGTTTTTGTATCTCCTGTCTGGAAACAAGCCGTGTAATCAATAATAAAGGAGGTGTTAAAATGGAATTATTTTTAACTTAAAACGCCTATTGAAAGGGAGCGCAGTTTGGTTTATTTAGAGCGATTAACGCGTAATCACTTGACTGCCAGACTCTTTTAAAGCTTCATAGGGATAACTTAGAACCTAACCGTTAATTACAGGTGCTATAAAACATATTTAAAAACTCGTTTTATACCCTTATGTCTTACAAGCGTCTATTCGAAATAATTACTTCTGTAATCAGTCATTAAGAAGCTAATCCTGTTATTCGAGTAGAAAATTTACTAGCAAAATTTCAGTACCAAATCATGTGTACCATTTTTAAACATCCGAGTCCAGTATAATCAAATTTGTTTGATCGGCTAAACCTTTCAGCTGTTTCGAACGAAATTAAAAACTAAATAGGAAACTACAGCTTTTAACTGTAAGGTTTTTACCTTATTCGGGGATTACTCGGTTTCTTACTTAATGCTGTCGAATTCATTTTTTTAAAGTCGTAATGTTCAGCTTTTTCAGCTGCTTCAAACAAAATTAAAAATTTAAAGCAAAATCGAAAACTTAAAAAAACAATGCATCGAATATCGGGCTAAGCTTAATCTGGTTTTTAAAACTGATTATTTTCTTTTCATATGGCAGAATTTGGAAGGTACTTTATTCTAATCTTCTGTATTTTTGCATACCACAAAACTGCCACGACTTGAAACGATCGGCACATTCTTAATACCAAACTATAGCTTTTAACTGTAAGGTTTTTACCTTATTCGGAGAATACTCGGTTTCTTTGTTAATTCTTTCAAATTCAATTTTTTAAGTCGTAATGTTCAGTTTTTTGGCTGCTTCGAACAAAATAAAAAACTTTCCTGAAAATCGAAAACTTTAGAAAAAAAATCATTGAATATCGGGCTAGGTTGAATTTGGTTTTCAAAATCGATAATTTTCCTTTCATATGGCAGAATTTGGAAGGTACTTAATTCTGACTTTTATACATACCACATTTGGAATCACAAAACTACCATTATTTAGAATGACCCGCACATTCTTAATAACGAACTGACGCTTTTAACTGTGAGGCTTTTATCTCATTAGGGGAGTACACAGTTTCTACTTAATTCTTTCAAATTCCTTTGTTTAATGTTGTAATGTTCAGCTGTTTGAGTTGCTTCGAACAAAATTAAAAACGCACAGAAAAATTCAAGGAAAAATTTTAAAATATTATGTTTTCGGAAATTGTAAAAAAAAAATTATAAAACTTTTAATCAGTTTAGAGATTTTAAAAAAAGGATTTTTTAAGGGTAAATTCTGTTTTAGGAAAATTATTTTCAGTTTTATAATCTAAATACAAAATTCCGAAGAAATTTTAATGAGCATTGAGCAAATGAACACTGTTAAAAATTGAAAAAAGACACCATGAGAAGAATTTCTATTATATCCTGTAAAAGAGGGCACAACATGGACTTCTATATACAGAGTATAAATGTACGAGAGGGTACACATAGACAGTACGGATTAAAAATGTTTTATTTGGCAATAGAAGCATGAGCTTCGTGTTATTTGATTCTGAAAACTTAAAAGTATGTTTTAAACCAAGAAAATAAAAATGGTATTTTTGAAAGAATTATGAGTCTTTAGATGCCTTAAAAATAATGTGAAGCAGCTCTCCCGCTTTGAGCGACATCTTATAAAATGAATGTTGTTTCGAATAAAATAAATATGTGACCAAAATACCATTGGAACATTAACGAAACTACTTCAGCTGGAAAAAATTACAAAATCTTGTCTATAAGGCTATTATAAGATTTCTAGCAGTTGTAGTATCACTTTTAGTGATCGCGATCAACGTTTTTTTTTACCGCAAGTATAAATTGAGATCGTGAAACCTTGTACAATTTTAGATATGTAGTTCATTAAAAGAATTTCAGAAACGGAACCTCTAACATACGCAATCTAGAGAGACTTAAGAACTTTTCTTTCTTCTGGTGGATTAATATATTTGTAGTAATGAAAGCTTAGTTTAAATTTTGAGTCCCCATACAGCATAAATGTCAGACATACTTTGACCAACAGCAATTAAGTCCTTCTCAAAGGACTACAGTTTAAAGGTTCATAATTTACACATACTCAAAAGGAACTGGAATTGTATGGTAAACTCATGATGTACCTATATAACATGGGTAATCGATGCCAATTTTATTTAAATCTTATATCGATACAGTATCGATAAAAATTTAGGGATATAAAATATACTATATTTTAACTGTAAGTACCTATCTTTTTAGCTTTTGAAATATAAAAGAGACTTTCTTCAACAAAAAAAAATTCAATATATGATTTCTGATTTAACTGATATTGTTTTTTATCATTTAATATCAGCTGATAAATTGTGATATTGTCTCCGGATACTATGCTATTTAATTAGTACTGTGTTAAGGATATCCAAAAGTCGCAAAAAAACTTTAAATTCCGATAAATATATTGCTGGAGCAGCCGGATCAGTATAAAAATAATACTGATTTATGCCCACTTTGCTCAGCACGTGCTAAAAAAAAATTGCTATCGTATTTTTAGTTGTAGCAGTAGACAACCTGTGTCGGTGCAACGCTTGAACAAGGTCATTGCAATTAAAGGTTTTCGTAATCGGATACTTTTAAGCACTTGGAACTAAAGGGATAATGACATAAAATCAAGAGCTCGGCATCATCAGTTTTAGTTAAATTTCAGACCGAAACATCGTGCTGAAATTCTCAAGTAATTATTCCTTATTGTCAATGTGGAAGCATGGAAGTAAACTAAATATGCATTGAAAACATACGCATACAATATCTATATCTACATCTCTCTCTCTCTATATATATATAATATATATATATATATATATATATATATATATATATATATATATATATATATATATATATATACATACACACACACACACTTCTTTGAAGCCGCAACTTCCCGATACAATTTTCCTCTCCCAAAGAAAAGCGCTCCATCTATCGATAAGAAATGCAATTAACCCTTCCGCGGGCGCGCCAATTTTTGGAACACCAGCAGGCGCGCGTTGCTTAAAGCGCGTTGCTTAAACTGCAACGTCTCTTTCAATCTTGATTATTCTTTTGTAATAAACTTTCTTTTTCCATATTGAAAATAATAATTCTGCGTTTTATGAGAAGATATAGATTGTTGATAATATTGAGACATATTCATAATTAAAGGCCAAAGAATGCAGATACAATCGCCTTATTTCAAAACTGTGTGGTTTAATGCATCTAAGGACAACTTGCGAATCGATTCCTATTATATCCAAAAACCTAAAAAACAATGAGATTGTCTATCTTCGTGATATGCTGAATACCGCGTAATTGCTGCACATTTGATCTACGACATCAAATCATAATTTTATCGTACTGCAATCCAGTATAATCACTGGTTTAACACGTTTAAATCACGACTAACAATGAATGGAAAGAAATACAAGGGTCAGAAAATTGACCTGCATTAGAAAGAGTGTAGCTATAAATAGAAATTGCTTAGAACATTCAAACCTTATTTGTAAAAACAAACTATTCAAAATTACGAAAATGTTGCACTTTGTACACGGGCGCGCCCGCTGACGGATTAAAAGTCGCTGTAATTTTCCCCTTGGTTTAAAAAAAGAACCGAGTAAACAATAAAAATAATAATAAATTTTAATCGTTAAAACATTAGTTAAATGTATTCCTTTATAATAATTTTTTTCAGTAATACCAGCTCTATTGATAAATAATTGTCAATGATGGTCTCTTGTTTATTTCGTTAAACAGTTTTGTGGATTTTAATGGGACTGATTAATTTACGACTTGATAAGTTTCCAATAACTAGCCGCTGCGCGACCAACATGGTCGCTTTTAGTTATATATTTTCTTTTGCAAAACAATTCAACTAAAAAGTAACATATGTAAAGAATGTTACCATTACCTGTCAACATGAATTTACGTTGTTAAGGGTTAGTGGGAGTTTAGCCAAAAAATTTAAAATCATTGCTAAATTCACTATAAGGCTAATTCTAAAACATCGTGATTAAAAAAAGGGATTTTCCATTACTTCGGAACAGAGTTAAAGATAAGACTGAGAAACCCAACACCAATGATTTTAAAAATTACATCTCTCTCTGTATGTACTATTTTTCAAAATGAAGATATATACACTTTATCATTAAATCAAATAATAAATTGTTGGGAAAATTTCTTCACTTATAAAAAGGAGTAAAATTTCAGCAAGTACTAAAATATAGTATAGATTACATCACTCTCTGTATGTACAATTGTATGTACTATTCTTCGCAATTCAGAGATCTCCACTTAATCATATCAAATGAATAAATTAAAATTATTTCGTGAATAAATTAAAATTATTCACGAGTAAATTACAGCAATTAAATTGTACCAAATTACGTGCTATCGTCGAGCCACTACACACACGCGTGCACGGCCGCTAATGTTTACATCCGGTAGTTGTAGCCGTTGCCATTCGGAGTGTAGAAATATCGTCGATTTTTGTGCCGCATACCTACGCGTTTTATATATATAGATCCTCGAAAATGTTTCACAGAATTTATAATTTTCTGTGGAGCCCCAGGAATGGTTGATTTATTGAGATTATCGCTGAAGAAAAGTGATTTTTTTTGTTGCTGTTGAAGCAATAACCATACTTGTAAGAAGATCCGGGCCGATCCATCATGGCACCTGAGGCAAAAAAAGGCGACTTTCTGAATTTTCGGAGAAACTCTTAAGGTTGCTGTGTACTAATCCAGTTGGATTCTCTCACCTCAATGCTAACCTATGGTGAAAAAGTATCCAAGGATTGCCGACTTGGATTTAAAGATTTTTTTAAAAATTGTACTCAGTAATAGAGAAAAAAAATTACACCTTGGGGCATATTTCATTTTTTTAAATGCATATATTTTAAAATTTAAATTATTCGTGGAAAAAAATCTGGAATAGTGTGTTTAAAGCGTTCATAAATTCCTTTGGTGGACGAAATTTATAAAATGAATCCTGGTGCAAGGTGCAGAAAATTTCAGGCTATCTGAAAATACCGTTTTAATTGGATTATCAGCATTTATGTAGCTGTAATAGTAGACACATTTTCTCCATAGGTTAACATTGAGGTGAGCGAATATGACGAAATTCGTAAAAATACTCAAATATATAAGAGGATATCTAGACTATTTATTACAAACGGGTGAATTCGTGATTATGAGAAATAAAGTTTGAATGAATATTTCCAAACGTTGTTGTAGCTCCTCGAATTCTGCTGCTTGTAGATGCAGCAACATCTGAGTTTAGTTTTTCATAGCTGAAAATTTTAAAGAGTTATCTACGAACAACAACAAATTAAGAGCGACTGAATGATCTAGTAATAATTTCTATAGGATAGACGGTATCTAAAACAATAAATTGTAGAGACGCTATAGAGCAATTAACATCAATAAAGGCTCGGATTTAGTAATTCTTCCGGAAGATTTGCGAATTCTTTTAACGTAAAGAGTTTTTTATATGTACAGCATGTAGAGGTCATATTAATTGAGGACACAATAAAGGATTACTCGTAACCAGTCTCTAAGATTGTCTAAAAAAATCATTATTTCACCTGAAAGATGTTTGCTTAACGTACATTCAGCAAAAAGGATTAATTCCTGAAATTTGTTAGTTGTCCATAGAAAGAAAATCCAACCCAATATCCTTACCCTGATTCTTAAGGCTTCTGTGTACTAACTAAAGGAATTGATGAGTGTTTAAATCCCACTATACCAGAATTTTCCCCCGAATGATTTAAATTTAAAAATATTATTTACATATTAAAAAAAATGAAAAATGCCCCAAGGTGTAAAATTTCTTTCTCTATTACGGAGTACAATTAAAAAAGAATTCTTTAAATCTAAGTCGGCAATCCTTGCACACATTTTCTGCTTAGGTTAATACTGAGTTGAGCGAATCCAGTAGGGTTAGTACACAGCAGCTTTAATTTTTATTGGGGATTTTAAGAATATATGATTTCCTGTTTTATGCAATTTCATTGTTTTATTTTAAGCATTTGTGGGTTGTCCTTAGAGAAAATAGCACTTAATGCTTTATGCCTCCGACAAAGAAATATTTTTATTAGATCGAAACTAGTCTACAGCCCGAAATTTTATCGTGGACTTTACAGAGATGTGCGTTTCTGTTTTTTTGCTTCTTTACAAAAGTCATGCAGTTCATCTGTAAATAAAACTATGTTTCGCTCCCGTTCAAATGTTCTAAACCCATTTTTGTCTCCTCGTAGTTACCAGAGGTCGAGATAGTAGACAACGCAGATGATGACGAGCGAAAGATTCGTTTCCAGACCCTTAAGCCAGGGGCTCCAGGATTTCCCTTCACGCTAAAGAGCAAAACGCAAGAGCTGAAGGAAGACTGGCTCAAAACCATTCAGGTCTCCTCTGGACCCCAGGGTAATGTATATATTTTCTCCTCAACCATTATTCAGTCATAGTCTGTCCTTTCCCCTAAACGGAAAAAAAAACACTGAACATATCTATGTCATTTTTTTCTCTTAAAAATGTTTACTGAATAAAACACATTCAATTAAAAAATACTAACTTATAAATTTTCAACAGACACAAGCACACACGTATATGTATATACGTGTGGGTAATACGAGTATATTAAAAATTTAATTTAAACTTGAATGACTGAAAATCTATTCGTTCTATATTGTCATTCAAGTATCGTCAGGAGTTATAAGACAATGTTTTATGTATAGGAACTTAAATCTAAATAATTTACAAAATATATGTACAAAATCTATAAAAAAATCTATAATCAAACTTAAACATTGGGATTTTGGGAATTTTTGCAGAATTTAAAATCGAATTATTCCTCCCGAACAGTAAAGCAAATTTTTCATCTACTCTTATAGCATAATTGTTTGAGGACAGGAACTTAAATCTAACTAAACTGCATCATATAAAAATTCGAAATCCAAACTTTCTGATTTTATTAATTTTTACTAAATTTCAAAATTTAATTACTCAAAATCTGTTCATCCCAAGTCGTTAAAACAATTTTTTTCGGGATGCGTCTATTGCAAAACAATCTTTCCTATAACTTAGATGAAAAAAAACATCGTATTGTCATGATATTAACATCCAAACTTTAAAAAATTATTTTTAAAATTTTCTTTAATTTTCAAATTGAATAGCTCAAAATATGTACGTCTCAAATTGTCAAAATCATTTTCGAATTTTGTCTATTATAGGACAACGTTTCCTATAATGTAAATACAGTACAACATATCAATATTCGAAGTAAGACTTTGAGATTTTCCTTGAATCGGTCTTCTCGAATTAGCGACCAAATTTTTCGTGACTCGTAAGATAATAGTTTAACAAACTAAAGGCCGACCCGCTGTAACGATTTTTCTGCTTCAACCGAACCCCCAACTTCGTCCCCTTTGCTAACCCGCTGTCTGTTTCGTATTGCAGTGGAAGATTTGGGAGACGAGGAACCAGAGCTCATTGAGGAACAGGTCGCTAAGATCGAAGAGCTCTACGAGAAGCACGAAACTAAAGTGGAGGTCGTCGAAGATTTTGAGGCGTACGAAGAAATGCACACCGTCATCACGGAGAGCGTGCGATCTGGATCACTCACGTCTCTGGAAGGTAATTTCAGTTTTGATCTTATAACTGTGACCTTTCTGAGAATGCACGCATTTTCACGTGAAGTCACTCTTAATAGAGACTAATGTCACTGTTATGTCCATTTTGGATTGATATTGGGCTTCAATGCAGGTCTAACATTGAGTCTCGTAAGGTAAATAAAAGCAGTACCAGGTGATAGTAGCCGTTACATAAGCCATTAAGAGTTGATTCAAACTGTAAACCTGTATATATATATATATATATATATATATATATATATATATATAAAGACATTGTCTAGATCAAACTCAACAGTTCTTACCCTTAATCACTTACTTCTGCTCTATCACACTCCTTACTGACCATCAATAGTCACGCGACGTCTTCTCTCGCCTCACACACAACATACCGCAGAGGTGAAAAGAAAGTGCACAAACTACGAGTTAGAGTTGAGAAGATTTAAGGTATTGGATATTCCCTACAAAACGTTTTGCTCTTAACAAAAATCTTCAGAAACGAAAAGATTAATAAAAATATTTTCAGAGGAAGAACAAATTCTACAGCATAAATATTAATTATATGCATTTTATCTGATCCGTCCGACGTTCAATTTTTGGCATGTAAAGCAGTAAGTGTGAAAAGCAACGTAGTGTTTGAACTGATATACAGGGAGTTTCAAAAAGAATCACCCGATTTGAAATGAGTATATTAGGGAAAATATTGAACATAGTAACTTAAAATGAATTTTATATTGCATCGCTAATCATAATTTTTTTTTACAAACCAAAGTAAAGGTGCTCACCTTTACTTTGGTTATATGCACACCTTTGGATGCACGACATATGTCTATATGGTAGGCAAATTCATCCCAAACTTTTGGGAGCATGTCTGCATACACTGCTTCCACGGCTGTTAAGCGTACACAGACAACCCGTGACTTGGAATTGTTTATACCATCGCCTAATGGTATGAGTGGTAGAAACTTCAATCTACCAGGGTTTTGTCGACGAAAATCACGCTGAATAGTTGTTACGGATTCACACTTCGCAAAGCGTAGAACACAAAAGGATTTCTGTTGTGCAGTCGCCATCTTTACAAACATTGAAGTGGAGGACGAAGGACGAGCGTTAGCGCTACTTGTCGGCAACTGCGTGAAACTCGAGATTTCCCCCTTTCTGCCTATGCATTATTCGATCAAAACGGATTAAAAGATGAACAGTTATGATTTTTTTTAAATCGGATGATTCTTTTTGAAACACCCTGTATTTTAAATTCTAACTGGCATTGCTGTTCAATACCTTAAAATTAGTTGATATTTTAAAATTAATTTGATCTTCCTAAATAATCATTCACCGAATGTTTAGACAAACTAATGAATATTATTCACTCTTTTTACATAATATAGCTTGTTTTGAAATAAATGTGATTTATTGAAACTGGACAGAGACATAACAGTTGTCCCAGTACGACTTAATTAAACCTTATTATTTTCTTAGTGACTTACTGAGCATTTATTTAGGTTTTGTTCGTAAAAAATAGAATCCTGTCTATTCTCCCTACCCCATAATATTGTTTCACACTGGACCTAAAATCTGTTAAGAATAATCTATGAAACTTACTGAATGTTTTTCTTACCTATAACCGATTTTATTACCGATTTTGGAACGTGCTACTCTAATTTTAAAAGAAATCTGTAAGTTTATATACTATTTTTAAATTTGCATTGATTAACAACTTTCTTGATGTGAGAGTTTGAGAAATATTTTCCCTCTACTGTTTCATCACTTTCTTTCTTTTAACTGTCATGTAACAGTGAATGTCACTTTGAAATATCATACACATAAAATATTGTTCCCAACTAACAACAGTATTTTATGACATTTTTTGTGATGCTTGCAAAAAAGCATTTTTAACTTATTTTACTGTATTCTTGATATTTTGGTAAATTTTTTTACTAAATATTTTCCATTAACAATAAACTTACTACTACTAAAGTAAGTTTACTAAACTTTTTTTACTAAATAATTTCACCTGTCTTTTCTGATCACGGTGATATCAATTTTAAGCACGTTTTTATGCAAACTCAGAATTAACCTAACTAGTGCTGAATAACTGTGCAAGAAAAAGACCAGCCGTTGAAAACCAGGAGGAAACTTTCTAGGATTTTAGGAACACCTTTACCCGTGAAATTACCGGAAATATTTGGAATATGTATGCCCAATGTTCAAAAATTTCAAAAATCAAAAACTATTTCATGATGTCCTCGAAACATGAAATCGGTTCTCGAAATTTTGTCTCTCAAAATATCCTAAAAATTTGTCCTCAGAAATTTAGGTAAGAAAAAAAATTAACGGTCAAGAAGTTTGCGAATTTAAATTAATTTTCTTAGAAGACATAAGAAGATATTTTCCCCCCTGAAAAAAATTCTGATTTGACATTCGCTATTTTTTTTACTATCTCACACATAAAACAGTCTTAAGGGGGGGGGGGAGGGTCCAGGACACATAATTCTTCAAATTTTCAAAAAACATTTTATTGCATCACAAATTTTTTTGTTCTTTTCCGCTTAAAATGACGCTTAAATATCGTGTTTCTATCTTAATTAGAACAAGAGATATTAATTTTTTGTTTTGCAACATTCTAATAACAGCCAATCTTTGTTTAAACCTTCAAAGGCGTTTTTCTGCATGATGGGCTCTTTCACCATTTCTTGTTTTTAAATTGTTATAAGTCAAGAACAATTAAAGAAAAAGGGTTCAAACTTGGAACATGTCTTTTTAAATTATTTTACTTTAATTTTGATTCAGTAAGTTTTAAAAAAGTATTTACTTTTGAAAATATGATTTTTTAAAACTAAGTTACTTCATTTATTAAAAAAAAATTATTCTAAACATTTTTTACTTTTATAAATTAATATTTAAAAAAATGCTAAATTAAAACTAAAACTTATATATTTCTGTTTAATTAAATGAAATAATTTTGAAATTCGACAAATAATATTTCGAGTTATAATGATTTTAAATTACCCCATTTTTAAAAAATTTTATATTTTAAAATTTTTTAAAAACTTAATGAGAAGATTTATGATGAGATTTTGTTTACAGATTATATGGTTAACCATCACAAAAAATTCAGAATTTTAACTCAATAAATAAATTTTATTTTTTAAATGTGTCCTGGACCCCCTTAAACATACACAGAGTTTTAATTGACCGATATCAACTTCATTTAAAATCTGAAGTATTTTGGAAACCATAATATTAGTCTGTTCTAGTAACCCAAGAGTAGTTTGATAACTGGAGATAAGTAAAATAAAGAGCTTTGTAGAAATTTTTAGTTCTCAATGTGGGCAAAATAGGTTTAGATAATCTATCGAAAAGAATGAACAGATAATCTACTGAAATGCAAAAATATTTTTAAAAATCTGTCATTTTTGTTCTATTTTAAGATAATTAATCTAGAAAGCTTCTTCACCTCAGGGGCAAACATTTGTTTAGACAAAAATTTAATAAAAACTACGGGAATATCTTTCTCGTTTTATCACGTCTCTAAAAATTAATTTGATCATAACATGATATAAGAGTAGCTTAAAAACAGATAACTAGGTTTGAGTGTAAAATTTTGCGAGCTATGGAGGGAAGGAGTATATAATAAATATAATTTGTCTGCATATTTAAACAAGCTTTTAAGAGGAGTTGGCAGCTAAATAGACTTTACTTTTCGAGCTTTAGAGGCATTCACAGGGAAAGCAATATCACAAAGGGACAGTGGACTTTTCAGGAATTTTTCTTTAACGTAGGATTAAGATTCTCCGTAATGGTCCTCCAGAAAGCAAAATTTCAGATGTCCTGCGTCACGAGTTATAATTTTGGCAGCGTGCTAAACCCAGTCTGTATAGCTTGGGCAAGCACTGGACAGTTAAACAGAAAAATATCAAAATGCGTCAAAATTTCGACATATATATATATATATATATATATATATATATATATATATATATATATATATATATATATATATATATATATATATATATATATATATATATATATATATATATATATATATATTATATATATATATATATATATATATATATATATTATATATATATATATATATATATATATATATATATATATATATATATATTATATATATATATATATATATATATATATATATATATATATATATATATATATATATATATATATATATATATATATATATATATATATATATATAGATAGATAGATAGATAGATAGATAGATGCATATATATACATACATATATACACAAAAGAGGTAAGCAGCGATAAATAATCCTACGTTCGTTAAAAACATGCGATAGTTTCGTTACAAGAGACTATCTGAATTTTTTAAAAATTTTTAATAGATCCTTCTGAAGCATGATCATGTTACTTATAAGAATCTAAACTAATCATGATCAAAACTTTATGGTGGAATATTGAAAACATTTTCAATTATTGAGTTACTAATATTTTGAAATTAGATTAACTTATTTCAAAATATTCCAGGAATTCTTTAGCGTTTACTATAAAGAACCTAAGCGTTTACTGTAAACATTCACGGCATTTCAAAAAGAAAAAAAAAAGCTTTTCATTTAAATAATATAATCTCTCATTCCAAACAATGACTATCATCTAACTGAGTAAAAAATTTGATTCAAATCACATTTTTGACATAATTTTATTTTCAGTTACGATTGTGTACTTAATATCAAGTAACAATTTGTAACAAACATAACTACAAAAGGCTGTGGAACATTTGAAACATAAAAAGGGTGATGAATTTTCAATATTAAAAAATACCAAATAAAACAAATATAATAAATGTTAGTCTCTAATTGGTTAACTGAGATTTAACTTGGATACGCGTATAAATTTTAGAAATTTTTTAACTTAGGCATTCTCACACGTAATGTGCTATGTTTTTGAAAGTCCACTGTTCTCCCAACAGTCGGGCAAAATATACTAATCCTATGAAATTTACTTTCGGACTAAACATTTCATAACAGTTTAAAATAGAGGGAATTGTTTATAATTATTTTATAAAATAGAGCGAATTGTTTTTAATACAGTTGAGTGCTTGTGCCAGAAACCCTACACTCCATTCAAATCAATATATTTTAATTTCCTTTATATACTACTTTTACACTTAACTGTGTTCTGAACTAAAATTTTTATAATATTTCCAAAAATCATTGAAGCATACCAAAAAAGTGAAAAAACACTGAATTAAAAAAAATAATTTATAGGTGCAGGTACTTGTAGAATTATTAAATTAATACATATATTCAAACCTGTTTGTGTGTGGTTTTTTTTATGCGATTTTTTTGTGCGGTCTTTTTTTATGCGATTTTTTTGGTGGTCTTTTTTATGAGATTTTATTTGTGCGATTTCTTGGTGCGATTTTTTTCTATGCGGTATAGGAATATGTATCGAGATTCTGTTCACGATATGTAAGTTCGGCCCGAGGTTATGTCAATCTCAACGGTGTTGGCATCACTTTTTTTTTCTATTAGTGTGTATGTACATATTGCATCAGATTTTTGGAAGCAGCTGATCAAACGACCGTTGTCGCAAAAACTTATCATCAACTACATGGTAACAAAAAATAAATCAACTCTAATATCTTCAAGTGACGAAAGCGATTACGAACCAGTTCGTCACAAGAAAATGCGCGTTTTGGACTGCGACGAGTAGTTTCGAATTATGTGCATTTTGAAAATTTCTCCATGTTTAAAATGAGAAATTAAAAATTTAAAAATTTTTTCCATAATTTAATTATTAATTTTGTTTAAAAAGCACTTTCTCGCCATTTCGTAAAGCTTTGACATATTTTCTAAGGGAGACTTTTTTATGTGGTCCCTCTCCACCGCATAATTTTCTTTTTCTTTAATATGCTGTGAAAAATTATTTGTTATAGCTATTTATGAAGTTTCTGAATATTTTTTTGTGCGGTTCCTATCTACCACAAAAAAAAAACAGGTTTGACTGTATAGCTTAACTTTTAATTAAAAACATAGTTAGTAATATGTAAAAGACTATCACAAAATTTCTTTGAAATATATTAGAAACTTTTTAAATGATTAGCTTTCTCGTTTGCAAAAGCAACTGAAAAATCAGTTTTCTAGAAAACGCATTTAAAGATGCTACTTCCGGTCTTTAAATATGACTTTCAATTTATCAAATCGGACATAAGTTCTCATCCAATGATCGCACAAATAAAAGTAAAGCAGTTTGAGAATCCTAAGAATGCCTTTGAAGCAAAAAGCAATTAAAAAAAAATTTCGAAATTTTGCACCAGAACAGCCATTTTACCGTAGGCAGACCTTAAAGTATCCGACTACGTTCGGAGCACTTTTTTTGAAAAACTGTACTTGAGAAAATTTCTGTCTTATTTTTCGAAGGAATATAACACCAAAACTCGAAAAATGATGGAAAAAATAGACAATAACTATGCAAATTTTTACAAAAATAAGGAAATTGGGTCGAAATTTAGCAAATTTTTACAAAAACTGCTCTAGCTCTAAAAAAAAAAATATGCATACAACGTTAATTTTTTGGGGTCTTATGTACGTAAGTACCTTCTAAGTGTAATGACCTAAAAGCTAATCGATATCTTAAAATCTAAAAAAAAATTCAGGTCATTATATGGAATTTCATGTAAAATTTTAGTAATTTTTAATTAGATTTTTATAAATGCAGCAATAAACCAACAAATAATATACCTAGAAAACAAATCTGTGGTCCATTACATTCTTGGTATTATTAAAAACCTACATGAAAAATTTCATAGATATATCATGGTTTGATTTTGAGTTATCACAAGAGTCGTTTATATTTTTGATGAAAAATAAGTTCTTCAGAAAACACGATTAAAGTTTTCAACTTGTATGGAAATTCACAGCTGTTGCTGATCTTCAAATCGCTTTATTTTCATTTCTAATGGTCGTACGAAAAAAAGAATAAAATCTAGAAATAGGAATTTACAATCTTAAAAAAAAAGAAATAAAAAAAATTCGGAATTTTCGCCAAAATCTATCTTTTAAAGGTAGTCGGATACCTTAAATAAAAAATACCGCATTGTGGGAGTTAAAGGTTATAGTATTCTGTTACCTGTTCTAAAAGAATTCCAAAAGAAAGAACGGAATTTTAGATCAATTATAGAAAGAATGTAATGAGGGGAGTATTTCCAAGATTAATTTTTTAACATTTCCTAAGAAAACAAATATAACAAATTTAAGTCCATGATTGGTTAACTGAAACTTAACACCCGAAATCAGTTCATTATGGATACGAGTATATATATTAGTAATTTTTACATAGCTATTCGTACATACTTAGCTTAGGTTTTGAGAGTCTACTTACTGTACACCGAACATTCCGGAAATGAGTAAAATGAAAAAAGAAAATATTACCACACTGTGAATAGCCGATCTTCAGTTCAAAGAAAATTTCAAAAGAGCCTTCAATCTTGCATTGATGGTCGATAGAATGTAATGACTGGAATATCGTCATTAAATTTTCAACATAGAAAAATGCTAATTAAATATAATCAATTTAAGACTGGAATTCGTTTATTGAAATGTAAGTTAACACATGAAATGTTCCCATTGTGAATACTTGCATAAATATTAGAAACTTTTGTATAATCTGTTCACGTATACCCAGCACAACGCGCATATGTTTAGCTATAGTTTTGGAAGTCTACGGCCCCCTTAACAGTTGGAAAAAATATAAAAACTTCGAGGAATTTAAAAAAAATACCGTATTGTTCAGTTCCAAGAATGTTTCATAAGATATCAGATGAGTGGCAAGAAGTATGTAATGAGAGAAATATTGCCAACATTTAATGTCATCATTAAGGAAATGCGAAATAAAAACAACATAATAAATTAAAGTCAATAATTTACTGAGTTTTAACTAACGTAATAACGAATAGTTTACTGAGATTTTAATTAATGTAAAGATGCTAATAAGTATAAAAACATAAACAGCAGTATAGTATTAAAAAAGCTGTTCGCATATGCTAAACTATGTTTTTGACAGTCCATTGTCCCCTTAACAGTTTGAAAAATTAAATACAAATATGCCATGGACATTTAAATAAAATTCATAATTACAAATAACTGTTTATCTGTTCAAAGAAAATTTCAGAAAGCGAACCAAATCTTGGGTGGGTCAAAAAAAATTGAACGACTGAGAAATCCTATTTGGGCCCGTTTATTCCGAATTTCCGAACCGTGTTCCCGGCTCCTCTTTCAGACGCTGGTCCTTTTCGCTCTCTTATGTGTGTCTTTATTAATGCTGTTGGCTGTCTTGACTGACATGCATGTAATCGTGTGACTTGTAGATTTTCACTCCGCATTGGAGGACGAGACATCGCTTTGCATAACAGCCTCCGACATGGAGTCGGGAGGCCCCGGCAGACCCAGGTTTAGCGTGCCCCTGAAAGCCCACACCTGTGCAGGTAAGTCTGTGTGACCCCCGACGTCGAACATGTTTCCTCTCACTCACATGACCCCCCTCTCGAGTAGACAATCGAAGTATTATACCTGAAAAACGAAATCAGACGCTTAATTCTCATTAATTATTTGTTATAATTCCAAGTGATCTCTAACTGATCTCATAGGAAAAATCCCAAAAAGCTGAAATATTTTAAAAGGACTGAAATATGTCAGGAAGGAATGGTCCAAACTATATCTTTATAATGGTAAAAAAAAACTTTAAATGCCAATTACAGATTTTTGTCAATGACTCGATAGCAGCGCACTAAAATATAACTCTAAGTGGCCTTTCTGAATTGAAGCTACGATGAATTTACTTTGGTGTGTCAAACCAGAGCCTTTGATAGTCTCTGACTTGTAGAAATACAATAATCACATCTGAATTTAGAAAAATTCAAACTTCTATCGAAAAATTATTGCAAAAGATTGAAAAAAGAAACTATTTTTAAGTCTAAAGATCTGCTATCAGATGAAAATAAAAATTTTTAAAAATGCTTTAAAAAAAAGAGATCATTAGACAGTATTCATTAGCTTTATAGGGTATTTTAATATGCGTGAGGGTAATAAAAACAACATCGGTAGATAAACTTGAGAAAAAGCGCACATAATATTTGTCTTTTGCATTTATCTTCCCTTTGCCTCATTTGTAACCTGTTAATTTTTCTCATTTTTCACACAAAATCTTTTCCCTGATTTTTATGTATGTGTCAAATAGGGAAACTTTTTACAAACTCTTAACCCTTTGCTCTCGGGATGCAAGCTGTACTAGCATGGCCATTCATTCCAAGAATATTTTTTATTTTATGGCTAATTTGACCAAGAAAATTGCACTACAGTAGCCTAATCTGAATGGCCACAGAGACCTACACCAAGACCGGCTTCGAACTCAGACTCTGGCATCAAATGCCAGCGTCCTATCCATTCGGGCACCTTCCACCAAACTCAGAACTGAGTTGTGCGGAAATGAACGTATGGTTATATCATCAAGTTCAGCACAAAGACGCAAATGTATATCCCAAATGATGGCAAGGCTGGTATCTGACAGCATTAATTATCAATTGCTTGAGAAAACTAAGTTGTCCGGAAGGAAAACACAAAAGATCGCGCAATGTACTCCGAGCTCAATTTCAAGGTTCTGGAGATAGCGGACGAGTTATTTTAGCTACACTTCTGAGAGAAAGCCCGGATTTTTTATGTGCAGCTATTTCAAACGGTATATCACCTTCAAAACTACAAAATGCAAAATTTAGAAGATTAAAAAAATGAAATTATGTATAAATGATACATTCTGGCCGCCCATGTCATATACATGTCAGCTTCTCAAGCTCCTCCTAAATGCGCTTAGGTTAGAATACCGGAAAAAGTGTGGACATTCCTGTGATGTTTCTTCTTAGGGAGCAATACTGGTTTACCTAAAATGGTGTTCCTATAATGAAGATGCCATCCAAATCACGGTGTGGGTGGGTGAGAATAACCTCAGGACAAATTGCCTGTCACGTTGGAAAGATAAAAGATAAATATTAGGGCTTCGCCCCCTCAGATTAGAAGTAATAGCATATCTTTGAGAGAAATTACAATTTTCGAGTTGGTGAAGGAATATGTACAAATATTCCTCGAGTGCAAAGGGTTAATAGTTTCACATCTTCAGTTGGCGCAGTTGGCTCACTCTGTTTCCTTCTCACCGCCAACTTCAACTAGGGAATTAGACAGGGAAATCAACGGTGTGTGAAAGAGTGTGTTCATGCTGCACATTCTAAATTAGTTCAGAAAAATACTAATGCTTTTCTACTCCACCACCCAGAGGGAGTAGAGGCCGTGTTGGAATGCGAAGTGTGCGCCAACCCGGACGCGACCGTGGCCTGGCTGAAGGACAATTCGCCGCTGACTTCAAGCCAGAAGGCCATTCTCGAGGCAGATGGCGGAAAGCACAGGCTCCTCATCAAGAAAACAGAGTGCGCCGATTCGGGACTCTATACCATCATCGCATCAAATCTGCATGGCACTACGTCTTGCAGTGCACCGCTGACGGTCAGTTCAGGTAAGGAATCCAACCAATTTCAACCATTCTTTAAGAAGTATCCTCTGATCATGGATTTTATAACACAGGAAGTATAACTTGTTCTACGTATGTCACGTGTTTTAGATGTTTTGCCGTTTTATTTTGGTTCAGGATTTATTGTAGCATGGTATTTTGAATGGGGAAAATAGAGTAGTAAAAGCAGTGTGATGTTTTATTCGACAGATTGAATATTCGATGGTAATAGCTGGAGCAAATAAGCGATAGTTTTTATTCCGTGATGACGAAGGGGAAGTTAGCAAGACTTTTTTACGAAGTTTCGGTTTACATGAAGTAGGAAACAACTGTCATATAGGCTGATGCTATTAATATTATATAATAGACGAAATTTGCGTATTAAAATATTTCAGTTGTACTTTACCGCTCTCACCAGTACAAATGAAATGGTAAGGGAAAAATGAGACTGTGATAAAAGGAATATTGAATTTTTAAAAGTCCCTGAAGAGGAATAGTCTTTGAGGAAGGGAAGTCCCGTTTAGTACTACTCAGTTTCTGTACTTGCTATTTGAATGCATCGGTTGTAATTCGGTTTTAGTAAAGCCTAATCCATGTACTGGGGGGAAAATCCTAATTACAAGCAACAGTAAATGGAAAGTTATTTCCCCATCTATGAAAAATTAACACTCATTCACAAGTATCTATTGGCCTTTGATCATGGATCTTGTCAAAGTTTGGATAACAAGACGTAACTAGGGGTGGTGAAAAAAATTGGAGAGAAAAAAAAATCTCAACTGTATATCATTTTACTCTTTGAATCAGCGGTGGCACTACGGGGTACAAATAAGCTAGGATTTCGATCTTGTAGTGAGGCAGTGAGATCAATGTCTTAGTTTCGGAGCATACGAAAATGACGTCATTGTGTCATATATTTATTTGTAAATTCTACCAATTGACAACATTGGCGATTAAGAATACACGTCGCGATTCGTATGGCCAAATTTCCGTATGCCCCGAGACTAAGGCTTCAAATTTTTATTGTCTTCCGGTTTCCTTTCACCAGAACTTCGAAACTACTGCCATAGAAAATAAAGTTTTCTTGAAGAGATCGGATTCGAGAGTTGAAATTTCCCTATCGCACACTTTGCTAATCTCAGCGGAAACAGTTTTTGAAACAAATGAAGTGACACCTGAAAAATAAAAGAACAACTAGGCGGGAATTTTAATTTCTAAATCTGCTTGGTTTTTAGAACGGGTGTTGAAATTTCTAGTTCATATATTCAGTCAAATTAGGATCGCATGACAGGATTTTGGGCGGTGAAAGAATTGGACGGTAAAAAAAAAAAACTTAATGGTGTATTATTTTATAGTTTGAATGCCGAGTAGTAATACTCAGAACGGACAAGCGATAATTTTGATCTCGTGTTAAAACAGCAAAATCAATTTTTCATTTCATATGGACTTCACTTTACTTAAAATTGGAAACTATTCCCGTATAGAGAGTATTTTGATGATATCAGATTCATGTGTAGAAATTTTCCTATAATATATATTACTGGCCTCCAAGAAGTCAATTTTTGCAACAACAAAAAAGGGCAATTTAAAGATGAGACTGTAATATATTGGAAATTGGCAGTTTCCTGGCGCACATTTCTCAGTGGAGACAATTTCTGCAACATGTGAAATGAGAACTAAAAAATGAAATTTTAATGAAGGGGAAGTTGATAGTTTGCTGCTGCACTTTTCTTTGTGGAGATAATCTCTACATTAAATGAATCAAGAGCTAGAAGATTGAAATAAAGGGAGAATTGAAATTTTCTTATCGCTCTGTGTCGGTCTCAATTTAAGATATTTTTTCCTAAAAATTCTGTAATATATTTGAATTAATTTTTTTAAAAATGTGCTCTTTTTGTTTTTAAGGACTTTCTGTCTCGGATCCCATTAAGAGAATAAAAATCTTCTAATACATAATGTTTCAATTATTCATTGCATCCTTCTCATACGCTGCTGGCAGTTTTGAAATATGTTTTGTTGTCGTTTCCGTCTTTTGTATATCCTCTTTTGAATTCCAGCTCTTCCATCTTTACCTCCAACCACCCCAGATGGTTCACTGATGCCCTATGGTCCCATCTTCAGGGAAAAATTGAGAAACACCGAACTCCAAATTGGAACAGACTTCAGAGTCTGCATCATCGTAGAAGGGGAGCCCAAACCTGATGTAAAATTGTAAGTGAATGGGAAAATCATTGGTATATTTTTCATATGTACTCCGAATATTTTTTATCAAAAATGATTATCATTATTCGTCATTTAAAATCTTTATTCTTCTTGTTTGAACTAAACAGGTAAAGTATTTTTGACCTAATACTTAAATTGCTTAAACTTAGAATAAACAAATTTAATAATACCCATATTTTTTTCTTATCAGTTTTAGTGGTGAGAAAAACATAAAGTCAGGTTTTCATAAACAAAGGGATTTAAGAAATACTCAGTTTAAGTTTACTGCTTATGTTTACGTTTAATAAAAGTTAACGACACTCAAAACTCGTAACTGTACCATAGCCCCAAAAAGACAACAACTAAGTCCCAGACTACGACCAATAGACTTTATTCATATTCTACAACTAATTCTTAAATGACTTAAATTTGGAAGGAACAAATTAAATTATACCTAAGTATAACTCTTTCAAGTTTTAATGTGAGAAGAAACGCAATTTTTTTATTATAATGCAGAGATACTCAGTTTCAGTTTAAAACTGAAGTACTGTACTTACTTCAAACAAATTAAAGCTTCACTCGTAACTCTTCTTTTTGTACCTAGTACAAAATACCTAGTTACCTCACTACTGCAGTACAATTGGTTCTAATTTCAGGATCTTACTCAAATTAGATTAAAACATTGTTCTAACATTTCGAGTCTTAACATAGCTTTGATAACAGTCATTCTTATTGGTTTATTGTAAACGATAAATCAAAGTGAATACTAACAAAGTTGTGACTCATGCTGTTGCATCAAGGAAAGTATTTAGTTCTTACCTAACTTCTCCATCAATTGATCCCGATTACAAGCTTACGATCAGTCTCAGATGCGCTTGAAGGTAAACTTTTTCAACTGATCTCCTGTTAATTATTTATAAGTTTTGAGGAGAAAGGTTTCTGATCTGCTTTGAAAATTTACGATATTACTTATTTAAAATCTAAAGGCAACAATCTAGTCTAATTCCCAATTGAAGAGTATTGAACAAATTCCTACCACATTCCACATATTTTTTAATATTTTCTCTCGACATTTTCTAGCATAAATCAACAAAATTTTTACATAATTTATTTCAATATTTTAAATTCATTCATTTAAATTCATTCATTTAAATTTATTTCAATATTTTAAATAATTATTAATAATTTATAATTATTTAAATTTTTATATAGTTTATTTAATAATATAAATTAATAAATATTTTACATATATTTATTAATTTATTTAAATAATATTTTATTAAATTTTACAATATTATTTAATAATATTATAATTTATTATCTATACTGAATATAAAATAAATAAATTATAATTAATTTATTTATCTTATATTCAGTAATTATAAAATTTATTAATTCATTAATTTTATAATTTTATAATTTTATAATTACTGGAATAAACATAAAATTAATATATTATATACGTTATTTAATTTATTAATTTTATATTTATTTCAGTAATTTTAAAATGTAAAGAAGTATATATATTTCAAAACAAAATGCAACTGAAATGAATTCTTAAATTAATGAAAAGGAAGAAAAGGGTCAGAATCATGATGGGATTATGTCGGAGTGTAATAACCGTAGAACTTTGACATGAAACTAGATTGTGAATGAAATAAACAATGTCATAAAACTTTCATTCTCATGCTCACCGTAAAAAGAGCATGCATTAAAATGCACATGCATACACTAAAATTTCATATGCGCATACTTAAACTTCATATACATAAATTAAAATTTAATTCACATGTATTAAAATTTCACATACGTATATTGAGATCTGTTGTTTTTTCAAACAATAATTGGCTATATGACGTCATCTGATGAAAAACGAATTGCGATGACAATTCTTTTACGAGTATTTGGATTAGCAAAACTTGCAAAAATTCTCTTATTTCTTAATTTACATCAAAATAATAAATTTTGAATCGAAAGGTAAATCGTTTCTAAAAGTTAATGCATTTCTAAATCTTGCTTTTTGCTCCTGCCAAATATTTTGGCTTATCTTAAACATACACATGAGAAAAATTTACCT
Organism: Dolomedes plantarius; assembly: GCA_907164885.2. Lineage (NCBI taxonomy): Eukaryota > Metazoa > Arthropoda > Arachnida > Araneae > Dolomedidae > Dolomedes > Dolomedes plantarius. Next base: position 160,284,888 of record OU015496.1, on the reverse strand, counting down.
AAGATGCATGCAATGGATAGTATTTAACAAAATTAGCAGATTTTTTAATATTTTCAAAAGTAAAATATCGTTAGCTTTTCGATAAGGTGTTCGGGCAAGAAAAAACAAAGGATAAATTTGATATAAAATGTACTAGCGCTTCACAAAAATGCGGTTAATATCAAAACATCATCTCAATAGTTTCAGAGATATTTTGTAAGGAATTTTGTGTTGGATGTCGAATGCGGAATGCCGCGGATATCATTATATGGTGCGAGAAAACTGTATACTGAGATAGCTTTTCCAATTTTTTAGCTTTAAGAATGACGAAGAAATCGGAACTGTCGGCAGGCTTAGGTACAACCAGGAAGACAAGGAATGCTTCGAGCTGATAATAGACAACGTCATGACGGATGATGCTGGAAAGTATTCGTGCGTGGTCACCAGTTCTGCTGGACAGAATGTGACGTCGTGCGACATTACTGTCACAAGTTAGTCATTAAGTGAATTAATAGATGTTTTTGAAACTCTAATGTTAAATCTCGAGTGATTTAATTCCTTTTAACGTGAAATTTCAGCTCTTTTCAAACGTTTGCAAAGTCCTTTCAAACGTACCTTGACTCCTCACATAAGTCTCTTAATATATAGTGGAGAAACCCAATGTTTTTAGTAATGTCAACCTCCATTACTGCCGAAAAAAAGTTTTCTAACAATAAAAGAGGATTTATGAATAATCAACGACAAAGGAAACTATTAGTCTATATACATTTTTGAATTTTTCCTGACGTTCAGGTACCTCTTTCAAGCTACTCCGAATAAGTTTTAACTATGTACAATCCATTTATTGTATAATTAATAAAAAAAACACCGTCTAACAATCAAATAAGGTCTATGGATTTCCAATGAGGACTTTTCACAGGAGGACTTTCCAATAAAACTCAAAGAAATATCTCAGTCTGAATGTGAATTTTTCTGGGTGATAGACGAGTCGCTAGGGCGCTGGCGTTTGGTTCAAAGCCTGTGGGTTCTTGTTCCACTGCCAGCATGGATGTTTGTATTCTTTCGATATCAGTTTTAAGCAGTAGATCCTGGTCTAATTAGCCCTTGTGTAGCAAAAGTTGACCGCTCCAAACTAACCTAAATGGGAATTTGAATTTTTTTTATCAAGCACAGAGCTCTATTTCTGGTTACACCGAGTGAGTTCTAAAATATGTAAAACCCTTTTTGCTGCCAAATAACTTCAACAATCGTTGTCTAGTAATAAAGCAGGATTTGTTGGTAGCCAGTGAAGGCTTTTTACAAAGTAATTTCTCTAGCAAAATAATGCAAAAAATAAATGCAACTCACCGGGAGTAACGAAGTACTTGCTACTCGAAGTAGCATCTATCTCAGTGTAAATATTAATTTGATTTTTTCCTGTAAGAGTCCTTTGTTTCAAGATAAATACAGTTACTTTTAATCTGGGCAAGAAACAATAAAGGAAAATTAGGAAATACGAGAATTAAGTAAAGATAAGTTTGTCTATTCAGTTTATGCGTAATTTTACTTTAGATAATGACCCGGCTTGTATTCTAGATTGAGTACTAGTTTTTCTCTCCTTAAATTCTTTCAATTTGTTGCAAATAGGATCAGTGTTTTCAAATGCTTAATAGTTTTCACTATTTTCCACATAGTTAAAGCAAAGCTAATCACAAAATATAATAAGTAAAATCTTTTTAATTGCTAAAATTTGATTTGAAAAAAATCTCGCCATCAAATAACGAATGTTGATATCATATACATACATGAGATTAGTTGTTTACATTTTCCGAAATACGTCTCGTGGTAAAGTAAATTGACAGACTTTCCATTACGCCACAATAGAGTTGTTATTTTCAGTACAGGGTTAATGTCAGATTGAGAACGGGAAAATTTGTTTGTTTGATTTTTTTTTAAACTGCAAGAGTTGAACTTTCTGTTCATTCGCATGCCTTGTTTTAGCTTTTGGCATCTTTAGATTGCCCTACTTTTGTGTTAGAAAAGTTGCTTTTGTATTTTTTAAATGCAAGATGCAGTGAATTCCAGGATAAGTCACTACGCTAGTATTTGCTATTTCCAAAACATTCTATGCATTAGTTCTGCTTCAATAAAGCATTACTATCTATAGTCTTAAATGCAGCTAAAACAGTGTATATATGTATATTGAAAATTACTTAATTTCTTTTATAATCAAATGTTAAGTGAAAGAATGTTATATGTTACAATAATCTATTTTTTCGCAATGTTTTGCATTCTAAATGAAAACAAATAGCAAGTCAAGGAAACAAAATTCAGCAAGAGTAAAAAAATAACTTTTCACAATTAAAAAAACTCCTTTTAGAGTAGGTAATCATAGTTAAAAAAGATATTCCTCTAATTTAACACCTTTTTTGAATAACTTAAAGATACTTTGGAGACTTTTGAATATATTTTTAAAAAATATTCCTTTTTCTACTTAATTTTCTTCGATGAATATAAGAAGTTATTGTTATTAATAAAATGAAGTAAACTGTGAAATATTCTCAAGGCGTGCCTACATCTGTCGATATTTAAAACGTAAGGATTTTTCAAAGTGAGGACAAAATAAACAGGATCATTTGAAATTCTTTTTTCAAATTTTAGGAGATTAATGTGATGGTTTGAATGCATATTTCATTATTCAAAATAATTTTTAGCTTATTTAAAATGATTCTCTAGTTTTTGGGAAGATTCCACACAATAATATATATATATACCCTAATATTAATAATATTTGTATTTGAGACACTAAATATCCTTTTTGCTTCCCGAGAATAAGCTATGTGGGAAAAAAATTAAACATCTTTTCTAAGGTTATCTTTTCGCATCTTTGGATTATTAGCACACTTTTTTTTACAAAAGTTCTATTTAATTTTACCTAAAAAATTAATAAAAACTATTGCAAAATGTCTTTCACTTATACCAGTAAAAATGTATTAAAACGTGCATATTCCATTCAGTTATAAACTTAAATTAGATTTGAAAATAAAACCACTTACTTAAAAAGTAGAGTTTCTTTTCTCTTCCATCAAGAATGCCATGATTTCGCTTATTTTTTAAGTATGTATTTAACCCTTTTAGTCCTCCAGTCAGTCATTTTTATTTTTCCGAAGGGTCAGTATCTGACGTCAATAAATCTTTATTTTATACATGATAATTGGTTGCTCAGAGTTTACAACGTGGGCTCAACTCTTCTGTAGCACCTCGACACAAAATAAAGCAAAGTATTTCTTTTTTCCAATGCTTTGAAGATTACTGACTAATTACTGAACGTAATTATATGACTTAGTTCTACTCATTGATCTTTCAAAAGTTAGCATCTCTAGAGTAGCCCTATTCAGGCGATGCTTTACTTTGGTGCAAATGCGTCTTGCATTTAATGCTCTCCAGAAAGTTGATGCAACGCATTAACCAGCACTTCGCTTTGATTTCTGTGTTTTGTTATGCATGATGACTTGCAACAACTCTTATCCCGACCAGGCTCTAAAGTTTTCGTGAAAGTTGACGAAGACCCTGACAAGACCTCGACGCCCGAGATACTGGATCAGAACTTCCAATGGTGAGTGACTAAAATCTGACGAATGAGCTTTTGTCATTTTTAAAATAGTTAGAGCTTTATTTTGTTGAATTCCCTCATGTAGTACCTCTGCTTAAGTTTTTGTGTACATCCGTGCTTCCTTTGTGTGACCTTTTTACTTAGGTTTTTATGATATTGAGTAAGTAGTGTTTATATACATTAATTTACATTTTTTTTACACTTTTTGACTGTTTTAAGGGGAGTATGAGATTTTAGTGAAATGTGAAATTCAGATCTTTCCACATATCATTTTTAGATGTCAGTATTTTACTTCAGCCTTTGTGAATTTTTATATTAGTTTGCCAGATACCGACAATTTTGCGTTATTATAACTTTTATTTTCGTTATGTATATTTTTATAAATTTTTTCCTTTACCTTATTTTTACTTGACAATAGCTATTTTAGTTACTTCAAAATACATGACCATAAGTTGTTTTAGACGAACCGCTGTGGAAAATGCTTTTCAATTCCATCACTGCGTATTATATGCAGAAAATAAACCGTGATGAAATGAAATGCAATATATCCGAAGCTATTCTTTTTAGGATAATTCAACCACACCATTCGTCTTACTTTTGTCTTTTATTTTTCTTTTGACTAACTGTTTCACTGGGGAACTCGGGGCCTTGGGATGTTTTTTGGTTATACCTGCATCCTATTCAGAAAGTTCCCTTTGAGGTAACTGAATTGGTTAGACTCCCTGATGACGAGACCAGTCGGTTACCTCGTACTCCTGGTTTAGTTCCGGTACTATTATAGAATCTTGCCTCTGGTGCGTGGTGCCCTGAGTGCTTGATTTCTGTATTGTTTTTTGTCTACATTCTTCTTATATTTATCTAGTTCTTTTAAATTTAGTTATATTTTGTCTACGGATTAACATACATATATTTGCATATTATATATAAGTTTGCATCGTTTGACGACTTCGTAAGCCTATCTAATTTTTACAATACTGCCGTCCTAAGCATAAGAGGCGTATCTCCAAAAACTGAAACTTTTGGGTATGAGCGTATTTGTAAATGTACATCCCGCACCTGAGGAATATTGTAGGATTTAATGTTTTTTTAGTTTTTCTTCATTATTTCTAAATAAGATACGGCCTTCTTGCTTAAGAGTAATGTCAGGTAGCTCAAAAACATTACTAATCAACGAAAACTGTAAAAAAAATAAAAATGAGATGCGTCTTTTATGCTTAGGAGAGAAAAATAGGGGTGCCTAAAAAGACTTAAGCCATTCATTTTAGTTAAGCACAAATGCATGCGGTCTTGGAATGTATCTTTCAAATATATGAAGCCTTTTATAAAACCGGACGATTGCCACGATCCCTATGCATTGACGTTTGTAACCGTTCAGAATCGACTTTAAGTAGTAGAACCCGATCTAATTAGCCCCCGTGTAGCAAAATTTAACCGTAGCGCTCCAAACCAAACCAAACTAAAACCTTTTTTTAAAGTTGATGGAAAATACATTTCACACCAAAAGAGTTTTCAAAATATATGAATGTTATAAAAGGCAGACAATAAAATCTGTCGAAATAATAGCAATAGTACCTAATTGTTAATAAAACCTTAGTATACCTTAATGCATCTTAGTAATGTTCGAGATTTAAATACGCACCAAGGAGCTATAGGTTAAATTCTTTAATTATACTTCCCCTGTTAAACGTCGCAAAGGCATTGCTAATTAAGACTTTAAAAAATAATTTCTGAGTTCATTGGGCCAAAATTATTTCGTCAAATGCATAAGAATGTTTTAATGTTGTCCATAAAAAATTCATAAAGTACATTAAGGTATTCCATTGAACTCTCATAAAATGACGGGTTCCGTGTCTAAACTGGATATGGGCAGGTTAAATCCGTAGACCGGAAAATCCCTCTATGAAGTCAGAGAGGGTGGGAGAGGGTACGATCCTCCCAGATGTCGCCCCTGGTGGGGGGGGGGGTCAAAACTGAGGTCGCAACTAGCTGAGACGGACTCCGACCCTTGTGGTGCTATATAAATCGGAGCCGTACGCTTCATCCCGAAACCTATATGGACCTGGTCTGAAATTTTCGGCCAGAGGGCATTAGAAACAACAACAGCAAAAAGACGGGTTGTCCCCAATAGCCTCAAATATATTGCACTTCATTCCATCACGGTGCATTTTTCTGCATAAAATGACGTAAGGAATTTTCTGCAACACTTGGTCTAAAACAGCTAATGGTCATGCATTGTTAAGCAACTAAAACAGCTGTTGCATGATTTCAAATCCTTTTCAGCATGCAAATCCAGATCTTGGTGTTGATGTGATGCGTTGTGAGATCCTTAAGTGACTTCTTGATGATTTTTCATGTCTAGGAACAAGGACAGTTCTGTCACTAAAGAGGTGGAAGCCAGTGAACGCTTTAAGGTTTCTATCGATGATTCGGAGGACACAGTTGCTCTCGTGTTCCAACACGTCACGCCAGATGATGCAGGAATGTACACGTGCGTTGCCAGCACCAGTACTGGTAAGATATCCTGCAGCGCCGAGCTCACAGTACAAGGTACGTCCTGTTGTTTCCGTTTCTATTTTGTTTTTCATTGAGGTGCTCTCGAAATGCGTTGCTTAAATGTATGGATGCATTAGGAAATGATGTATCTACATAAAATATTCTCTATCTCCGGAATATTGAGGGGGAAAAAATTCGGATCGTTCAGTTTTGCAGGTCAGGGTATAAAATAGTCTCCAAAAGTTCAGCAGTTTATAAATGAAGAATTTTAGCATCTGTAAGAATTTAATTTTAATTAAAAATTTCGATTTCTCAACAATAATGGACATTTTGGTGATTGTAAACGTTAGAGGAATTGGTGTTGTATGATTTGTATTACGGTTACTGTGGAGTTGATATTGCATACCCTTGGATGTGTTTTTTAAATATCTGGAAAATTCCAGCATTTCTATTGAAACGGGGATGAGCAAAAAAGAACTTATTATCAAACTCATCAAACATATGTAAAATAAAAATTCAAGGAATAGAATTTTTTTATTACCGTTTTTATTTGGTTGACGAAATTATTCATATCATGTCGCAAGTAAATAAATTTATTTTCATATCAACATTACGTTGGGGTTTAGTTAATTGTAGACATTTTTAATTTCACCATAGCATTGGCTACACAGTGTTATAAATATCCGCCGACTTGCCTAGCCAGGTGATGGCCGAATGGCTAGGTTTCAGATCCTGTGGGTTCGAGTCCCACTGTTGTCATGGATGGCCGTTCGGAATCGGCTTTAAACTCTAGGTCCTGGTCAAATTAGCCCTCGTGTAGCAAAAAGTGAACCGTAGTGCTCCAAACCAAACCGCCGACTTGCCGGTTTTAGAAGGAGGTATCATACAGTAGTTTTTTCTCTCCCTCTGTTTTTCTAGGGGGGGGGGCTCTTCTAATTTTACAATGATGTACGTTTTACCCCAAGAAAGGGGCCAGATATAGTTAATTTTTTGTGAGGGCTTTTTAAATAAGTCTGCTAAAAGCCCTCATACATTTGGTCATAAAAGCCTTTCTGATTAATGATAGGATGGCCTTGATTTGTACACGTTAAGTTTCCAATTAGTCGACTCATTGAATGGATTTCATATTAACAGATGCAAATAGTTATTTAGTATTATTATGGTAATTCTCAGCGCAAAAAGTATCATAATTCCAACTAGACTGATTCCGAGCAGATTGACAAGATATAATATCAACCTGTTTTTACTCGATATTTACTATTCAGAGCTTCATTTAAACTGTTGCTGAATGTAATATTCGCAATGGTCTCTGCAAGAAATGTTTATACTTGCTTTGATGGATTTTGAAAGGTATGATAAAATGCGAAGAGAATTTCTTTGAAAGGAGTTTTTGCAAGGCTTGACAGAACCACCTGTTAAGAGAAAGGGTCAAATTTTATTTTCCAAATTCGTTATAACTTTTCACGGCCGGTATTCAACCAACGAACAGGGATCTGAGACAGTTTTATTTCCAGTTTCATTCCTCACATACTTTCCGCATTCTTTTAAATGTGAAAGGTATCGTAAGATGGTCTAGATATTTATTTATTTATTTATGTAGGATATCCCCAACTCGAAGGGAATTTTTGTTATAGTCTGACGAACGGTCCGTAATTATCCTTTTCTACATTTGGTTGCCACCGTAAATATCGTTGCCGGGAATGATGAGTAAATTCATGGCTCCAGACCTTGTGACCAGTATACTAGCAACTAAACAATTCCGGCGTTGTGAGAAATTTTAATTTCCTTTAATATCTATCTCCAGTTTAAATAAGATATCTCCATTTTAAGCTTAGTGACTATTCCCATATTTTACGGTAAATGAGGTGAAGTTTCCACTTACAAAATCACATATACGAAACTGTTTTATCATTTGCATAAAATAAGAATTTATTATTCGTAATTAGAACGTATAGCATAAAAGTAGCATAAATTTGCATCAAATAAAAATGAATATCGGGATTTAAAATGTGTTGAGAATTCCATGATTCTTATGAAATTCACAACAAATTTACATTCAAATTTTTTCTACAACTATCAAAATTACAATGGGAGCATTATATCCTCCCTTACTTTTTAAAATGCTTGTCAAAAGATTCTGAAATATTTTTAGACACATTCCTTAGCATAATACAATTATGTGGATTTAATGTAGAATATATGATATACTTTGAATCTTGGAATAATTAAGTAGATGAATATTCAACAATGTTTCCAAAGCAATTTATTTATTCTCCCTGAATCAATTTTTTTAGTGATTTTCAGAGGAACGGAATGAACTAGAATTCATTAAATAAACAAAACACCTGATCTGTTTATAGTTTTTCAACCAAATGTAGCGATTGACTTCATGGCGTAGCTATATATATATGGGGGTGCGGTAATACATTATTTCGTGCAAGGAAATGCAATTTTAAATCATACGTACATCCATACATTTAAAATATGTTTTTCTAACTGCATAATAATGTCATATCTGTCCTGTGAATGGCTTTTCTTGTTATTTTGTTTAATTTCTCTGCATGTAAAATTTGCTTGACATGCTTTATTGTTGTGCAAAATGCTTTATCTGTTTTCGTCAAAAGTGTTCAACTCTTGTCTTTGTAAGTCACTATTATTTTACTAAATTTTCTGGTCATTTTTCGTTTCATTTCGCAACTCTATCACCTCACCCTTCTGCTCTCATCTACCTTTCAAATATTGTTTCTTTTCCTATTATATACTATGCAATCTGTAACTCCCATACAGTCTACGTTTCTCATAAGATAATCGATTAGAGAGCATTTCATTTAATTAAGATGTGTCACAAATATCTGAAATTCATCCGATGTTATTTTATATTGATTTGTCCATGATATTTAGAAGAGGCAGGTTAATAGATGAACAAAATAGATATATGCAAAGTAGATATGTAACGATTTCTTTATTTATAGACATAAGTTTTACGTTTTTTGATATAGAGGGATTATTAACTGAAGCACGATAACTCTATGAGATGAGACTTTTTAAAGTACTGGCGAATAACTTTTTCAGAGGTATTGGAACTTAAAAAAATTGTTACGAAACGTTGAGTGCACTCAGTCAGAAGAAATGATTAAAGCATGTACGGTATCAGAATACTTCGACTTTTATGAAAAACAAAGCCACAGTACTCTTATATAATTAAATCATTGACTCCTGTAGCTGCAAAATCAAAATTATTTTTTGAAAAATTCAAATTAGAATATGAAGAATTTTCAAAAACATGCGGAATGCATTTTGAGATCTATTTCTAAATGTCAAATGCACGGCTAATATAAGCAGTGTAAGCAATCTTCATTTAAAGAATTAGGAATTTTTCTCCTTAGAACTTTTCTAATCACAGATTGACAAATAGCATTTTTTTTGTCTTTTTGCGTAAGAAGGTAAAATTTTGAATAAAAGGTGTATATCTTTATAAAATGTGAAATTTTTCAGGTGTTAATTTTTCACCCGGCACTATTTATTTTTACATAAAAGTTAAACCCGCCATAGTTACGACCAAACATTGTTCTTTTTACTCTCTTTACCACATAAAAAGATTATTAAAATGATTCCACTTTAAATAAGGAATCCAGATTCTGTAGAAATGAAGGTAAACTAAAGAAAGTATTGTACAGAGTGACAAACTGTGAATGACAACGCACATTTTTTAATAACAAACAGGTCTAAATAAATATGGAAACGAGCTTATGAAGGGACATATTTTAGCACATGAAACTGATTTTTAAACTTATGTTTCAGGTGGTCTACCACGTGAGCCCGAAGCTCCAAAAGTTACTGCGTCCGCAACCACTGTCGAAGCCAAGGAAGGAGGCTCGGCTTTGCTGGAGCTAACTGCTACTGGCTTCCCCAAACCTGTCATTACTTGGTGAGTGGTGTTTCAGCTTGATCTGTTTCCAAAATTTAACTGGTGTATAACTCAAAAGTGATCAACTGAGTATTGACTAACGCAATTCAGTAAGAACGATGATTGTGAGCTATTTTTTAGACAAATCGCCCACTGCCTTAAAAATTGTACAGTGTCTTGATTTTTTTTGATATTCTATTTGAACTTTTCTCTTTTTGCTTGACTGATATTGAGATGGGATAGTGCAAAGCTCGTGGGGCTTTGGATTCGTAACCACGTAACTTTGCCCTTGATAGATCAATATCTATGAGAAAAGGATATCTCCGTTAATGTCCCACCTGTTTTTGGTTTTGAGTAGTACTGAAACTACACAAAACGAAATACTGCTGAATTAGGGTAGTTCAAAGCTCGTGTGATATCTTTGCTCTTCATAGTTCAATATCTAGGAGATAAAGGATATCCCCGTTGATGTTCCACGTATTTTTCGTTTTGTGTAGCATTGCAACTAACCATATTGCCACTAACCGCATTCACTCTTAAGCAGGAACATGTTTAAATACGACGATATCTATTTCAGGACAAAAGATGGCGAAGAACTGAAGCTGGGAGATAAGTACGTTGTCTTGCAAGAAGATGACGAATCCTATACTATGGCCATCAAGAATATTAAACATGAGGACAGCGGTAAATACGCGGCTGAAGCCATTAACGATCTCGGAAAGGATGAAGTTTCATATGACCTCAAAGTTACCAGTGAGTACACTGAAATTGATAAATATCTGTTACATTCGCCGCCTTTGCAAGAAGCGAACGACTTGAGCATGTAAGAATGCGCATACTTTTAAATGATATATCACCATTGCAGAAAACAAACAGATTATTTTTAAGGGTCGTGATGTAGTTTTATTGACGCAAAGTGTCCTAAGGACATGTAGTACCAAAGCAAGAGAAAATGAAAAACATATATATATATCCGTGTCTTTAAAAATTAGTTTATTATTAGGTATATTGAGTTATTTAATTTATTTCTATCCCGGCACGAACAAGAGTAGTTATAAAGCAGCAAAAGACTAAACACACTTTATACAATATTAGAAAAATGCAGATTCTTAAAATTAATTATAAAAATTAATGTACATTTTTATAGTGATCAATTTTAATTAATTTTTTTATTGTTGGTTTTACGAAGCAGTATATTTGTGTTGTACATTTTATACAAATTCCTTGTAAGTAATAGTTTTTATAGTATTAAAAGTGAAAAAATTTACATTAGTTCACTATTGGTGTTTTCCCATTGGCATGATATAACTAGGATAAGTTTTTTGAAAAAAGGGAATGCAATAACGGTCTTAAGGTAATGCCATTAAATTAAAAAAAAACTAATGATACAATGGATACGCATTATATTGTAAGAAGGGAAGGGAAACTTCAGAAATGCACGTTATTTTGTCCAGTGGTGTTCTCTTATTGGGATAACATAACATTGGTAAAATTATAAACTTATGTAGCGAGGTTATATTCTTTTTAGATTCAAATGTCTACATTTCTACAAAATAAATCCTAGTTGTACGTAAGAAACCAAATATATTAAGAGGGAGGGGGAAGTTTCTCTTTTTCAAATTCGAAAATGTGCTCCAATTTGAAAGAAAAACCCAATGAAAAAATTATACCAAATTTATTAACCTAATATTTGTTGAAAAACCTTGATAAATCTCGTAATTAATGTTACAGAATATCGTAAGCATCCTCCACAAAAGTTTTGGTGTGGTTTCGTGTTTTTCTTATTGAATGAGCCCTAATAACTTCTATCAGATGTTGCATAAAACGTTCCACGTGATTATATTGAAATTTCTCTTTGAAATTACCATGCAGAAGTAGTACATGCATAAAAAAATACCCCTCTAAGATGTTTATCCTACTCAATATCCTCATCATATCGGAACACCTTCATCATCGAATTTCTATTATTAAAATTTTATACCTGTGTTTTGGGGTCTATCTAGCCCTGGAGTAGTCTGAAGGTGACCAGGGCTCTCTCAACCCAGAAGCAATTCAATTTGATTAATATAAAAAAGGGTTCTGGATGGCCAAATTTCGAAAAAGAAAAAGAAAATTTTAACCTTCTTTGCTTAAAACCGGTTTCTCAAAATCAAATTATACACACACACACACACACACACACATATATATATATGTGTGTGTGTGTGTGTGTATATATGTATATATATATATATAAGTATATATATATAAATATATATATATATATATATATATATATATATATATATATATATATATATATATATATATATATATATATATATATATATAATTCCTTTCAAGTTGCCTGAATGAAACTTAGTACAGCGTTCCTTTGCACAATTTTCACTAAATTGTCTACAACGATTTTTGATTTAGGTAAGAAATTCTGAATATATTTTCCCAGTAGCAAAATTACTCTGACAAAAAGGATTTTTATCCCCAAAAATTGGTTAAAAGTTTTATAGACGAAACTGTTATTGAATCTCAAGTCATTTATTTTAAAACATTTCATATGTTTCACATACTAGAAATAAATATATAAATAGAGCTGTTGGTTAATAAATAATTAACAAGCTTCAAATCTCTCAATTTCTATTTTTTTCCAAGTATAATAAACGCACATACACTCAAATATGTGAAAAATATTTTCCCAGTCATGTTTGCATTAAAATGACTTTATTTTACTTTAGGTCCTCCCACATTTAAAAAACCAATGAAAGACACTACAACCATGCTAAACGAAGATGTGGAATTTTCTGTGGAAATCGATGGATATCCAGAACCCACTCTAACATGGTAGGTTGATTATCCATATTAGAACTTTGTTATCTCTGTGACCCTTATGAAATACTTTTGTCTAACATAATGCATTGCAATGAAATAATTTGTTTTTGTTAGACGTAGACAACCTAATTTATTGTCACAAAAATTTTAACTATCTATAATTAGAATTAAATCAGTTTAAAATAAATTTTAATTAATCAAATAAAACTTTTTATTATTTTTTTTTTGCAATAATTTGTCTTTTGAAATTATCTTTCCTTATTTTTAATTATTTTTAAATATTTTTTGTTATTACTTATTACTTTTATTATTAAGGATTTATTTTTTACTATTATTACATATTTATGTATGCTATTTTAATTGCAATATTTTATTATTTCAAATATTATGTTATCATTTATTTGGTACTTATTTATTTTAAATACATAATTATTTTTAAAAAAATTCCTTTAAATATATATTTTTTTTTGCAGAAATGCTTGTTTTTCTAAAAAAAAACTTATAATTTTTCTTGTAAGGTCAAAATACATGCTTATTAAGTAAGCAAACTAACATACACTTGGAGGGTAGACCGTGTGAAAATGATTGTAAAATGGAGTGGATCTCTGGTATACGTTATTCAATGTTTATTTCCCACGTCTGCCAGCCGGTTGACGCAATGGTTTGGTCCACGGGCATTCTCCAAGTGTCTTTTACAGCCAGGTTGTGGGTTCGATTTCCCTTTGTCCGAGGATAACGCGAGATTAGAAAGCTATGTTGGCTCACCTATATGGTTGTTTGTATTGCTCATACCCCCTGGCCGGAATGTATTCCAAACCAGGTCCATATAGGCATGCGGGATGAAAGGTGCGGCTCTTGTTTTACAATGGCACAACAAGGTCGCAGTCCGACTTAGTCAGGTGCCACCTCAATTTTTGTATAATCCAGGGGGGACATCTGGGGGGGATTGTACCTTACACATCCACTGAATCAAAGAAGGAATCACTGATTTAACGTGCCCATATCCTACCTAGACACAAAGGTATTTAATGGTGCTTGTCAGGATTCGATCCGAGCTCCCTCAGTACCGAAAGCCAACACGCTACCACAAGGATACCTCTGGCTCTTCCTATACGGTGCTCCTATAATAAAGAAGCCAACAAATTTGCGGTGTTGCTGGGCGAGTATCGTAATAAACAAAGTGCCTGTCGCGTTGGAAACAACAACATATCTCGTACGCCTTGTCGCAGCGTTTCATTTCTGGAAGCAAACAGGTGGTACATTCCGGACAATCTTCTTTACCACCAACCATGTCCTGATCGTTAAATGATCTGTATAGTGTGGCGAATGTCCTAATGGTAATAAAAGAGGCCAGTCGGCTAGCTTGACATGAACTCTTTATTAGACAGGGCATCTTGGCACAAAAACTTATACAAACAACAATCACATACATTCACATAGTTAAGAATTTACTGCACAGCAACACACACTGGATTACAGTCTGATCAACTACTACACGTACTTTCTTATACCCTTCTTTTTCTTTTCTGGATGGGGTAAATCACCCTTTTTTCCACATACCGATGAGTCTACTATGAATAAACGGGGAGGGGGAGGAAGGATAGGGTTTACGTCTCATCGGGGAGGACGAAAATTATTTTTGATACAATAGGCAATATATCTATATTTTCTTCTCTTAGGTGCAAAGATGGTCAGCAGTTGTCAGACACAGATCACATCAAGATTGTCTCCGATGGTAAGACAAAAAAGCTAATCATCAAGAAGGCGCAGACTGAAGACACAGGCAACTATTCTTGCATCATCAAGAACGAAAGTGGCAGCCAAGGAGGATTTGGAGCCTTGAAAGTAAACTGTAAGTATTCGCAAATGCCCTCGTATTACGTTACGTTCTGATCAAGGTCAAAACTTTCGTAACGTTTCATGCAAGTTTCACCATTTCTTTCGACATTGTTAATTTCGATGTTTGTAAGTTGAATCGAGTCGTTGTATGGCTGTATGATAGTGCTTAGCTAAAAGTCCGGATGTTGAAAGATGTTGAAAGAATGTGAAACTAACAGGCATGATCGTGCTGAACGTGTTGAAAATGCAAATCATGTTTAGCTGTCCTGCCACGTTTTATTCATCCAGTTTGGAGTACAGGTATTCTGTTAATGTTGCTTGGCTGGTTTATAGCAGTACGGTAAAACCATTGTCTACTAAGAGGCTTATTAGGCCGGGACCGACAGTTTTACAGCAGATTTCGAACGAATACAAACATCAGGCCTATAGTGGACTGACGACCCAACAGACTCTACAAATAATAGTAAAAAGAAAATAATTGTTGTTGTTAGCCAATGCGGTAAACTTCTCTGTGGAGGCACCGTATATGTGAACCAACACCACCCCCTATTTTCATCTCAATTCCGACCCTCACGGACGACATCTGGAGTTCTCGTACCTTCTCTTACCGAGTGAACTCATAGAAAGACTTTTTGGTCTATGAATTTAACGTGCCCATATCTTGCCTAGAAACGAAGGTTATTTACTGAAGATTCTAACAGGGCACCTCCAGTCCCAAGCCCAACGTGCTTCCACTAGGCTACCTCGGTGCCCCGAGTAGAAAAAAATATTAATAGCATTAAAACTTAGGGATATACGTTAGAGAATCGGATAGATTCAAGATATTTGCTATGAAAATTTCCTTATAATGAGAGATCTCTTTATCTATATTTTTGTCATTCTTTCAGCTCCTGCCAAATTTGTTAAAGGTCTAAACGACGTCACATGCAGCGCTGATGAAGATGTTACATTTTCTATCACTGTGGCTGGAAACCCGACGCCATCTGTCAAATGGTAATAACATTACTTTTAAAATAATGTTTAGAGTAGTATTACTCTTTGCGATATAAGAGGGGTTAGACAGAATATTACTTTCTGTTATTATTCTTATTTAAATGACTTTTCATCATGAAATGGGTTGTTATGTATAGATCATCATGCATATAAAAAATTACTTTAACAATTTTGAAATTTTTTAAGAAAAATTCCCAAAATTCATATTTTACAGTTTGTTTAGTTTATATATATATATATATATATATATATATATATATATATATATATATATATATATATATATATATATATACAGGGTGTCCTATAAATACCGCCCACACTCTGCTCAGCCAGATTCCTCTTTGGGAGTACATAAAAAATGACCAAAGAACTGTACCTGTAAGACCCATAGTTTTCGAGAAAAATACGAAAAACAAAGTATGACGTCACATCCGGTGCAAGGAAAAAAACACTTTATTTGACACATCAACAGCAGTATTTGCATATATTTCCGACGATAATGGTCAAAATGTTCGCCGTGCATATCGCGTCATGCATGCGCGCGCCGTGGAATGACGTTAAGCCGTCGTTTAACTCGTATTTTAAAGGCTGCATCTTGCAGCTGCTGGTAGTCTTCGCATGGTGATCATGTATTCCGTTCGTGAATATTGCGACATGTATTTGATCTACGGCCAATGTAATGGAAATGCCTTACGAACTGCTAGGGAGTATGGCCGTCAATATCCGTCACTCCATCCTCCCGATGCCAAAGTCATTTGCAATCTGGACGACAGACTGCGAAATACGGGAAGTGTCTACATGACACACAGTCGTCACGATGTTGGAAGACCGCATAGCGCCCTGGCGGTAACACAGGAGGATGCAATACTGCGGTGGGTATACGGGCGGCGAACATTTTGAACATTATCGTCGGAAAAGATATGCAAATACTGCTGTTGATGTGTCAAATAAAGTGTTTTTTCCTTGCATCGGATGTGACGTCATACTTTGCTTTTCGTATTTTTCTCGAAAACTATGGGTCGTACTGGTACAGTTCTTTGGGCATTTTTATGTACTCTCAACGATGAATCTGGCTGTGAAGAGTTTGGGCGGTATTTATGGGACACCCTGTATATATATATATATATATATATATATATATGTCGAACTAATATCTCTAATTGCATGGTTTCTGTTTCTTAGAGATGACTTTGTAATAATTCATTTTGAGGATTTATAAAAATGTTATTCATAAAATTTTTAATCCCCTTATAGTTAAAAAGTAATTTATTTAAAGCTTATTTTCTCTTGTCGAAAATAATTGCGAAATCCCGAAGACAGTTTAATGTGAACAAAATAAAGAAACATCATAGAATATTTCATAGATAAATCACGCGAGGAATTTTAAATATATCCTTTCAAAGAGAACAAAGAGTGAAAATTTCCTTTCCGCAATAAATAGGCTGAAAGTACTGAAGTACGGCCGTGTACGCATTGACAGTATTCTGTACCTGGCAAAATTGACAGCCTTAGAAAAATTCGGTTTGTTTCATTTGATTCCAAAATTTTCAAAGAAAATTTTGACCTCTAAAGTTCTTGAAATTATACCGTACATTTTGAAGGTAAATTTTCCTGAAATTAGACTTTCGTACCGTAATTTTCAACTTTAATGTTTTTCGTTTCAAAACCACCGTAATACTTTCCGGTTGGTAATTGACAGAAAGAGACAGAGATTACGGAAAATACCGTGTTCTTATGGTTTGTTTCTTTTTCAACCTTTTATAACAGGATGAAGGATGGCTCGGAACTGAAAGGTGACGGTTCGCACGTCATCCAGAGGGAGGAAAACGAGACCAACTACACGCTGACCATCAAAAAGACGACTAAGACAGATGTCGGCGAATACTCCTGCGAAATCAGCAATACACATGGCAAGGACACCTCGAAAGGAAAACTGACCATAAAAGGTACGTAAGGGACAAAAAACATTAAAGGAGTATTTCATTTACAATGAAATGCTAAATCACCCTGTACCCCTTGGGTCACTTGATATAGGTTCATTTAATTTCGATGTTACCTGGAAATGACTTTTTAAAATAATTCACCGTAATTTTTTGCTTATCATGTAGAGATTATACGTTAAAAGACTCTCGAATTTCTTGAAGAGGTCCATAATAAGTCCATACATATTATGTGCAGCTTCTATATCTGAGAATTCCGGTTATATTTCTGAGAGCAAGCTTCTAAAATATTTTTCTTTATTGACAACAGATGGCACCATCAATGTGGGAAAATCGGTATTTCGTAATATAAAGATGAACTGGGACACATAGAGACAGACGGCTTAGGTCTAGGCTTTCGTTGACTTCGTGCCTCGTGCACTTGAATACCATTTGACTCTTGAGCCATGTGAAAAATTGCTAGGGTGAATACCATTATTGAAAATTATAATAACGATGATTATATTTAATATTTAGTTGCAAGCTTTGTTCCGAACGAAAGTAAAAGATATTAATCGTCCTCAAATGAGACTATGCTAATATATAAGGATTCATGATTTGCACATGTGGTATTCAAAGTAAGCAAGTTATCAGGTGCACAAATCTCTTCCGATAATGTGTTACTGCTGATTAAAGCATAGTTTTTTTTTTCATCTCTGTTGAATGAAACGGAAACTACAGTCGTTTTCTTTGCTCAGTCGTTTCTTTTTTCTCCCACGTTATGGGAGAAATTGAGAAAACGTCATTGATTTAAAAATAGTTTCGCCTCATGTAAATGATTCGTCGTTAAGTCGACACACAGCAACTGCATTTGAAATGAACCCATCTTTCATCGAAATACTTAAAACGTTCGTAGTATTTCATTTACTGCCGGTTCATGTTTTTATCCTTTTTTAGATTGATTTCTCGTTAGACCTAACATCTTCAGTATTTATTTTTCATTTTTTTAAAAAGAATGATAAATAATAGTCACGGCTTAACTTGATTTGCTTTTCAGGTTGTAGTATTTCACTAGAGTTACAACTTTCGTAGAAGGAATGTGGCTCCATCTCGTAACACTTATGTTAATTATATTTATAAATGCTTTAATAACCCAATTGTTCATTTCTTCAATTTATATATTTTTATTCAATGTACAGAAGACAAGAAATATAATACTATAATGATCTGTTATTTAGAGAGTATTTATTTAAAAATCAAACAAATAGGAAGGCATAGGAAGCAGAGCAATCTTGAGACAGAAAAATGAATGGATTTTTATGGATATACAGGGAAATACAATTAATTTGGGTACGAAAAGAAATGATTTAGACAAAATATGCCTAAATAATTGTCATCTGTTTTATGTATAGACTAGCTGAAAACCCGCGCTTCGCTACGGAGTACATTGAAATTAAATACAACGGTCAATGTATGCAATGAATTCCAAAAAAAAATAAATATATATATATATTTATAATAAATACGACGATCAATGTATACAATTGATGTAAAAAAAACATATTTATAAAAAAATCGTAAGGGATATTTTTATAGACAAAATAAAGTCCAATCGTCTGCCGCATTAGCAAGAAAAAAAATATTTTTTTGTCTATTTTTTTTTGCACGTGACGATAAATTTATTTAAAGTACCAGAAAAAGAAATCACGTGATCAGCATTTAATAAATTAAATTCTAAAAATTAATCTTTAAAAATTCACCAAAAATCAGGAAATGGAGGTAAAAATTCGAAAAAAATTTCATTTTAAAGGAATTTTTATGATCTTTCTCGTGATATAAATTTTATAACCCTCAATGTATTATTTTAAATGCAAACGTAAATAAAGTTTAAAAAGCAGCTTAAAAATTTAATTTAAAAAAATCTAAGAAGAATTTTTGAAAAATCTTTCTTAGTGCACCCCTACACTATTAGAAGAATCGCCATGCAAAATTTCAGCCCTTTAGGTCCAGCGGTTTGGTCTGTGCGTTGTATGTCAGTCAGTCAGTGAATGAATGAATGAATGAATGAATGAGTCAGTTACGGAACTGTTTTATATATATAGATTATCATGTATACAAAAAATACTTTGCCAATTTTAAATTTAAAAAAAATTCAAATTCAAAAATATAAAAGTATTTTCATTTTTAATGTATCATCTGAAGTTTAAGCTCTACTCGTATAATTAATCCTCAATTTTTTTTTCGTAATGGTTTGAGAATAACTTGCCTTCGGGTTTTATAATTTTTTTTTATCATTTAGAAAGTTTAAAAAAAAATCATTTCTGTATTTGAAATTTTCAGTTATGGGAAAATATTATTAGAGGTCAAACTTTTGATAAAATATCTTGAAAACGGTTTAACGGAAATAATACAAAGCGACGATGCACAGAATTTCGCTGAGATAACTTGCGAAAACTATTAGATGTCTTTTACAGGCTGTAAATCGGGATAAATTCTATTCGAAGGTAAATACACTTAAGGGAACGGTGGACGTTATTTTTTAAATTTTTTTTTAGCTTTTTATCATAGAGATATTAAATTTTGTACATATATACATTTCATCATAAGTATACAGAATATCTTAAAAGAATTTGCAAGTCTTATTATAACTTTAAGAATTTCTTAAAAATTTAAAATTTATAAACAAAATTTTAAAATGCTCCTTGTGACTTAATTTTTTAGGTACTTCTTCGATTTTGCATTTAAATCACTTAAAACTGTATTACAAACAAATGTGGGTATCACTTATTTAATCCCTTGAATAGTTAATTTTTGAGAGATTTTTTTCTGAATTCCATCCCAATTTTCATCAAAATTTTGCCTTTTAATAAGTTATAAATCAAATATAATTACCTTAATTTAGTCGAATTGTAAAATGCATACCCAGTTTCTTTTTAAACCGTACCAGGATTCTTCCATAAAAATTTCATGAATTTTGAACAAAAATTAAGTCGCATGGAGCATTTAAAAGAATCTAAAAACGTTGAAAAATCTGTTTTGAGAAAAACAGATTTGAAGTTTATTACTACACTTACCTTCATTAATTACTTCGTAGATGCTTCATAAATGATTTTTTTACTTGAAAAAAACTATTTTGGTGCTATTTTCCTATATATATTTATATATATGGACAATAAAACAATATTTACAATAACACAATCAATATTACAATAAAAAAAATGTGCTCAAATATCCACGGTCCCGTTGCGTTTTGTCACTAAATTGGCTACGAGAATGTAGACATGACTTGTGATTGGTTTGACATAGCACGTGGTCAATGAATTGAGCTCTTTGATTGGTGAACATTTTTAACACTGACGCTACATAACGCTTCGGATTCAGTGGGCCGTTGAAGTACAATTGCACGGCAGGGTAAGCGTTGAACGGAATTGCAGAACCGGATTAAAAATTCAGAACCGGGTTTCGGTTCTCAAATTTTTCCAGATATCAGGGTATTCTCGGGTTTTAATAACACATGAACCACAAACATATTTGCCCTAAATATTAATGAGAAGACTTTATTTATTTATAATACACAGAATTTTAATTTAGTGTGTAAGTAAATATGTATTTCTTTTCAATTTTTTTAAATTTAAGTCATTTTAAGGAAATGGGTTCTAAAAACCGAAATTACCAAAATATCTGTTTATGTTTTAAGTCTAAATTTTCAATTTTCCTCTAGATTAGAAATTCGAAGACTAGATTGCATGATTTAAATGTAAAATGCACTCTATTTTTGCCTTTTATAACTGCAATAAATAAAATTTATTTTTAAAATGTTATAAGAAATAAATCAGTATAAATGACACTCGTCGTCAATTCTTTTGACAGTCGGAGGACATTGACATCCGAGATAGTTAAGGAGAGTCTAGTAGTTAATACTTTGGATGCGCCTAAGACAAATGGTTCCAAAGATCTAGATCAGTGATTCTCAAACTTTTTTTTCGTCACGGGACACTTATAATAATTTTAGAATTTGGAGGCACACTAACAATAAGAGAAATTTAAAAGAATTTTACTTTTATAATTGATCGATGTACCTATAATATATTTTGCAAAATTAGCATACGAAAAAATTTTCATTGAAATGTAAAATGAAATTGCATTACAAAGTAAACAAAATGTTTATTTAACTACAAATTATATTTAATGCGAAATTTGAGTTTGTTATTTTTTTATAACTTCTTTTTTATTTGGACGTAAAAATGATAATGCTACTTTCATTAAATGATCCAGATTTAAAATCGCAGAACTGTAATACTTCAGAGTTACCAGTTATCAGTCCAGAACTGTAACAGTCATGCGCATTGGTTCAGCCAGTACCCACTTGGAAGGTAGAACTGATTGAACTACTTGTCTGACGGCGCTTATGTATTGGGTATTCGCAGTAGTGCCACACTTCAAGAATATCACGGCACACTAAAGTGCCGCGGCACAGTGGTTGAGAATCACTGATCTAGATAGTAATAAATTGTGAAGCATGGCAAAACTATTTATTCCCATTAAAATGTTGTTTCTCAAACATAAGATTTACTACTGTCGAATACCCGGTTCTACAAACAGTAGAACCGGATATTCGGTTCCAATAATGTCCCCTGGGTACCATGTTCCACTGTCATTACTACTTCATTTGGCTACATAATCATAATAGAAGCATTATTTTATATTTATGCTACTGCTTTTTTTATATTTAAGCATTATTTTATCATTATATATTTGTATTTTATACTCTGTCTGCTTTAAGGAAAAGAAATATCAATATGTGCTTTATTTTTAATTTTCTGCCTTAGGCCCCGTCTCTTTTATCCTCCCAGAAAAACCAGGATTTTCCAAGGGTCTGTCTGACGTGGAAGCTTCTGAAGGCGAAGATATAAAATTCAATGTCAAGTTGACTGGATCCCCGAAGCCGACAGTTAAATGGTAAGTCCTCCGCAAATCATTTGGAGAGTTTATAACTACGCCTTTCTTATTGTCTGGAAAAACGCTAGCATATGTTACTCATACTTTCGTTTTCTAATAATGTCCATGATCGTTTCAATTGGTGGAAAAAAGCCTTGGAGACATAAATTCTTGTTATTTGGTTCTGAAAGTGCTCTCTTGCTTTTTATTTCACTTAAACGCTGTCTTTTTCTCATAAAGACTGAAATAACTAATTTGGTATAGCAGTAGCGGATGAATCCTTTGGAGGTCCCCAGGCGCAATCTACTTTTGAGGCCCACTTGTTATAAATACTATTCAATATTATTTATTACACAAGATGTTTTTTCAGGGCCAAAAGGAAAGTCTTCCGTCAATTATTAAGTAGTTAAAACTAGTACTAAGCCGTTTGTCGTTCGACGAACGGCAGATTGACTAGATGAAAATTGAATCTTTGCTTGGGATTCTTAGAATGTGCTATTTCTTATTGAAGAACTTTCGCACGGGCGCAAGAAGCACATGCTTCTTGTGCCTGTGCGATGATCCTCCACTGTGTTAGAGTATCGATGAATTCACATGAAGGATCACATGAAGGATTAACGTTAATCCTTCATGTAAATTCACTGGTACTCTACAACAGTGGCGTATCTATGAATTCACACGAATGAATAACTTTAATCCTTTACAGGAAGGGTTAGTTCTTCATGCCACCTTCATGTAACGTTAATCCTTCATGTGAATTCATAGATACTCTACCACGGTGGCGGATCATGGCACAGTTGCAAGTCTATGAATGCCTTGCTCAAGTCATCTCTGTTTCCTTTTCAGGGCAAAAGATGGAAGCAGTCTCGTAATTGATGGAAAGCACATTGAGTTGAAGGAGGAAGAAGATGGAGCTTCTTTAACTGTGATAATCCACAAAAGCACGCTGGAGGATGCTGGCAAGTACGAATGCACAATTACCAACTCAGAAGGATCTGAAACCACGAGCAGCAAAGTTACTGTAAAAGGTATTTATTTGAGAGAAAGTTTGAATGACGCAGAGAGATTAGGGAAAAACACAGTGAAAAATTTTGTGATGAGGATTCTAAAGGAGGTCCAAGGCACAAAATTTTCTAAACACAAAAGAAAGTTTTGATTTTTTTGACCTATAACATACTAGATAACTTTGAGAATCAAATTACAAAAACCACATCAGATCTATCAAAGATAATACTGACTTTAAACTTTACATCAAAAAATTTTTTAAATAAAATTTCGAATATATTTTATACGCATTTAATTATCTTTACAAAAAAGACACATTTGAGGGAATTCATAATAAAGAGTGTCTGAATATAAAAAGTAAAAAAAAAGTGTAAAATATTTTACAGTCTTAGCATATTTTACAATATTGTTAGCGTATTGACGCAATTAATAGCGTTAAAAATTTTGGCCTTTGCTGTTTAATCTATTTCCGTCAAATTATCTTCGTAATTTTGTATCCTAGTCCACTCGCTGCATGTAACAATTTTATTTTATTGACATCTTTTGTATAAAATATAACTAGTTATTTACCCGGCGTTGCCTGGGTATTTATTTATCCCAGCTTTTTATTATACAGGAAAAGGAATGAATTCTACTTGTAATGTAAAAGCTAAGTAATTTTATTTACAGGTATTTAAAAGTATATGTTCCGTATACAAATTATAAAGTAAAATTACAAATTCACTATAGTATTAATTTAACTCAAAACTTGATTATAAACAACATTTTTAGTTTCCCTGTTCATCTCAGCGAACACGAAAACTATGGGTTCGACACTACTCTCGGTCATTTTGGGCATTTTATTTGTTACCTCTTCTCCCCCCCCCAATGCTGATGGGGGTGCTGAACTTGCACTTAAACAGCATCGGGAAAGTCCTTATTCATCTTCATCTTTTTCTTCGGTTCTACAGCCTAGGGCAGGCCAAGACCGTCCCAAGAAGTTTCCGCCATCTTGGTCTATTAAACGCCATGGCTCTCCAGTTTGTGGTGCCAAAAATTTTTAGGTCTTTTTCGACGCTGTCCAGCCATCGAGTAGGAGGGCGACCTCTTTTCCTAACTCCGTCTGGTTTAGTGAACGTCATCTTTTTTGTCGGATTATCATCTTCAGATCGATAAATATGTCCCAGCCACCGGATGCGGTTGGCTTTAATAACATGAACTATGTCCGGTTGTTTATATTTTCTGTAGATTTCATAGTTGAAAAGGGTACGCCACTTATTGTCCTCATAAACTGCTCCAAAGATTCTTCTAAGTATTTTTCTCTCGAAAATCATTAGCCTATTTTCATCTGATTTATTGAGGGGCCAGCACTCACTACCATACATGATCACAGGTCGTAGGAGTGTTTTGTAAATATTCATTTTTGTTTTTTGTCGGATGAGTCTGCTTTTAAGTTGGCTTTTTAATCCAAAATAGCACTTGTTTGCCATTACAAGTCGGTTATTAATTTCAGAGCTAATGTCATTTTTCCTGGTAATTATACTTCCAAGATATTTAAATTCGTCGACAGCTCCAAATGTATGGTCATTAACTTGTAGTGGAGCTGTCGTCCCTTTACCTATCTCCATGTATTTGGTTTTATCTGCGTTAATAGAAAGGCCCATTTCCTTAGCTGCGGCTTCAAGGGCGGCGAAGGCCTCTGCCACTGATTGTCTGGATCTTCCTATAATATCTATATCGTCTGCATATGCTAGAACTTGGATCTTTGGCCTTATTCATCCCAGTGACTCCGAAAACTATGGACTCGACACTACTATCGGTCATTTTGGACATTTTATTTCTCACCTCTTCTTCCCCCTCCTTCCCCAATGCTGATAGGAGGGGGGGGGGGGCTGAACTTGCACTTAAACGGGATAGAGATCACTATTCGTTTCGGCGACCCCAAAAACTATGGATTCGACACTACTCTCGGTCATTTTTGACATTTTATTTTTCAATAATTATTTTGCAGTAATTTACAATTATAGAGAAAAGAGATATTAAAAAAAATACACCACAGTGTTTGGAGAAATATTATAATTAACATTCGAATATGTCAATCTATATGTATATAAAGAAAATGATTTTATTTATTTATTTATTTTTGTAGAAACACAAAAGGCTCCTTCTTTTACAAAAGAACTGAAAGACATGTCAGTCAAAGAGGGAGAAACTCTGGAATTTTCGGTGAAGTTCTCTGGTAAACCAAAAGTGAAATGGTAAGCCTTATAAGATATTTGGTGTTAATGTGAGTGTAAAACAGGCCTTGATTTATTTCTGACACAGTACGCATACATAATTACGTACAAAAATATGCATATAGAATAAAATCGAGCATATAGCGAGCATATATACCGAGCATATAGAATAAAATAGAATAAAATAGAAAAATGCATATAGAATAAAATAGAAAAAATATGCATATGGAATAAAATCGAGATATAATATATTGGGAGGGAATATTTTTGAGAGATTGTTATAACAGTATTTTTTGTTAAAATGTACTTGTACTCTTCAATTTCGTTGCAATTTCGACGATTAGTAATTTTTAGGAATTCAAGATAATGATCAGTAAATAATAATTAGTAATCCCAATGCTTTGTAAAATCAATATAGTATTCATGGATTGAATATATTCGAGAGATTGTTATAACAGTATTTGTTGTTAAAATATACTTATAAAATGAATATGAAAGCGTTTTTATTGTTTTTCCCGAAATAATGGTAGAATTTTCAAACTATGTTCAAATTAAATGTTTGTCCAGTGTAATCTCAGTATTAATGAGCCACCCTTACTAACTTACTTATACTTTGCAATTTCCTTGTAATTTCGATGATGAGTAATCTTTGTAAATTTAAGTCCATCGGGATTTTTACCATCACTAAAATTTTATTGAAGCTAACGTTCACAGCTGTCGCAGATAAACATGAGAAAGCAAAGTATTTTGGCAGGCTTGCTAACTGTGTGTATGTTATTTGTATGCTTATTTGTAAGTTTTCATATATCTTTGCTAACTGCGATGCGATCTAGACAAAAATTCTCCGTGTAAACAAAATACCGTAAGTAGACCAGAAATTTTCTATTTTCTATTTACGCACATTTCGTCATGATTATTTTTTTATCAAATAACTTTTTATAAAAATATCGTTATATTCAGAAATTACTTGAATCATTTGAAACGAAAAGGTTAATATAAATAAATAAATAAATAAATATATATATATATATATATATATATATATATATATATATATATATATATATATATATATATAAATCCATTACATCCTTAAATTATACTCTGAAATAGAAACTAACTCATATTTACATGGCTGGAGCTAGCTCAGCCTGAAAGGAATAAAATTTTGATGCAGTCTGGCCGAATCGTTTATTAGAGTGACAAAAATACATCCGTGCATTTCAGAAGACGTCTCGGAAGTTAATATCACCTTTCAACCTTACGCGCGAGAGGGCGAAAAAAAACGTGTCTATTATTTTGTAGGGTCAGCAGAATTTGGTGCTCGCGATGCGAACCCACTCCTTTCCCCAGACGTATACACGTGTAGATATGCAAAGGCATACGATTTATGAGAAGTTCTGTTGCTAAGGGTTTTAAAGCGATAAATTAATATTACTGGGGATTGGATTTAGGAAAGGGAATTTAAATGCTAGAATGAAGGGCGTGTTATTTAATATATTACATATATATAGTATATATATATGTGTGTGTGTGTATAATAATTTGGTCCCACTATCTAAATTTAACATTATTATCAAAATCCTACATTAAGCTAACTTATTTTAATATTCTCGAATTTACCAAATTTCCACACGAACTACAAATATCCAAATTAAATTTATACTCTTGCTCTATTTTCCAAGACTAAATATGTCCACGGTCCCGGATGGATGAGGTTTATCATGCAAACATATCGAAAAGTCTTCCAAATTAAACTTTAAAACCCTTGCAGCGACTTCCGTTTTTAGCGAGAAGCTGTTATATCAAATATTTTAGTCAGGTGACCGAACCAAACTTATAAAAGCTAAGTGATTTGTCTCGAATAAGGTAGATGCATTCCGGGTGTTGAATGGAGCGCATGTCACGTTGCTGGGTCATTCCACTATGACATAAAAAATGATATGTAATTTTAATATTTGATTAAAGAACTGGTCTGAACTTCTATGGATAGTTATTTTTAACCCCGACTACACCCCTAACGAAGTAACGACGGAATTCAACAGCATCCGGGTATTATATATATATATATATATATATATATATATATATATATATATATATATATATATATATATATATATATAATTTAAAGGACGTTTAACTTGAAATGGTAAGCGTTAATGGTAAGCTATCTTCAAGTACAGCTATTGATAGCTGTACTTGAAGATTTTTATCGCATCTGTTCATAGGAAGATTCCAAATAATTTAAATTGTGAATACATAAAATTTCCATCTATAAAGATTTTAATCACCTCCAAAGGCTAAAAATAATTTTTAAAGGAAATTTTCAATAAGGGAAAATATTTTCAAAATTTTTACTGTAAATGAAAAATCCTAATGACGATTTTATGAAAATAGAACAGAAGGTCTCTGGGCAAAATCTCATTTAAAAAAATGTGAGGAATGTCAGATATGTTATTCAAAAACATGAATTACAAAATATTCCACCTAGATAGAGACTTTAAAGTAGCAGAATATGCTGGTACAGTACAGCAAACAAATGCTAAATTAGCTAATGTAATTATCATAGGAACGTTTGTTCATTAATATATTCTAAGAGTTCTAAAATGTACGTATTTTGTCAAAAATTTTAAAAATGTGGGTTTTACTTACTATTTTCTTCCACGGAATTTCTTAGTAATTCTTAAATTCTCTATTAATGATTTTTTAAAAGATGTGTTGTTGTTTGTCGGTGCGGGGCACCTGACCATTAAGGATTCGCTCTTAATCTGCGAGAATCGTTGACAGCTTCCAATGGGGGTACCGTATAGATGAACCAACACCAACCTCTGGTGCCACTTTTATTCTGATCGAGCATCCCAAGGTATTGTACCTTCTCCCACGCTCTCTGACATCATTGACGGACATTCCGGTCTACGGATTTAACGTGCCCATATCTGGCCTAGACACGAAGGTATTTAAGGGAGTTCATCGGGTCTAAACCAAGCAACACCTGTCCTAAGCCAAACGTGCTACCACTAAGCAACATCCAGCCCTGTTCAAAAGAATGTTGTTATCAAGCTATAATTTTATCACCATTTTTTTTACAGGACAAAGGGAGACGCTGAACTTAAGATCGACAGCAAGCACTTCGAGTACAAGAAAGAGGAAGCCGAAGATTCTCTGACGATCATCTTGCACAACGCTAAACCTGAAGATAGCGGAAAATACTCTTGCATCATCACCAACGAAAAGGGGTCTGCTACAACAAGCAGCAACCTCACTGTGGCAGGTGAGTCTTTACATCAGTTATTTGACTCAGAAAAAAGAAGATCTATTCTAGTGAATTCATAATATGTATTTTCCAACAGAGCGTTGGAGAAAGGGAAAGCAAAGCAAGATAATATTGGAGCACTTGGTAACAAAAATTTACCTCGAATATGGGATCGAAACTGCTATTTCGAAGTTCAAAATGCATATGAACGCATTTATATGGGCACGCACACACACACACATCCATATATATATATATATATATATGTGTGTGTGTGTGTGTGTGTGTGTGCGTGTAAGTAATGAAACTTTTCTAGTCGGCAGTTCAGAACCGATTAGAGTCCATAGAGTCAATGTTATGAAAGAAACCTCTTTACGGCGGCCACCCCTGAAAACGGCCCTTTTTTTGGAACAACATGTACACATACATATATGTGTACGTGTGCCAGGCATTTTCACTATGTCTGGCAAAAAACACTGAATATTGGTAAGTGTGGTTGTTAACATATGTTGATCCAGTCCTGGGACTTAGATTTAGTTAAAACTGCGCATGTTAGGTTTTCTTTTACTGTCTATAATACAGCGTAAATTTAGCTATTGTAATTTTTCAGCCAAAAAATCTTCCATGAATGTCATAGTATTACAAAAAATGTTGGAGAGGCAATATTATTCGATTTGAGTACCTAATAACAAACTTGTCAGTTTACCTCTTATATGGAGCTCGCATGGAATCGAAATGAGAGTTTCGAAAAAAAGAAGAATTTTGAGTAAGACGGATAATTTGAAAGAAACAAACAAAAATTTACCTTCACACCAAGGGAGTACGACAAATTGCCTTGGACAATCGGAAAGAAACACGGGAAGTTAGTTGTAAATACCCTTAATTCGCAGCCAATGCATGAATAAAAATCTATGTCTTGTCTATGCCACGACAACTCAACGTCCAATTAAGTGGTTAAAGAAGACGGTCAAAATAAAAAGCCACCAGAGCTAGCGGGTAACACAAACACAGAAGTGTCGAAACAAGGAATGTAATATCACCATGAGGGATCGAAGAGAATACACAGGCGGGCAAATTCCATAAAAAGCCAGAAAGGTAACAATGGAGTCAGGAAGCCCGATGAATTCCGAATCATAATTAAGTGCATATATAAGGGTCATCTACGAGGGAGAAGGGAAGATCCTTTCTACCTGCTCAATAAGCCACGCTTCAAGGTAGTAGCTTCTTTTAGACTAAAGCATGACTGCCTAGATTTTCATCTCTACCGGGTATATCTTTTTTTAACCGTGAACACTTTGCCCACTGTGATTTGAACGAATCTATGAGCGAACTCACCTCCATCGACGTACAGTTCTCCAAAATGACTCTGATGCCACCTTGTATTGGCAGGCGAGATGGCTTTGGTGGCAATAACCTCAGTTATGGTTCTTACTTTCATGTTTTTAGAGGGTTTATTATTATTATTATTATTATTATTATTTTCAGACTTTACAATTTTGTGCCCTATCATTGTAAATAAAAATTTTAGTGAATTCCATTCTTGCCAAACCTGCCTTTTTTTTCGAGACCAATGATATAGATTGTTTTGACTTGTGCATAATATCTCGCTATTAATTTCATTTTTGGGGCAATTCTGAGTTTTTTACAGCGTGATTTTTTTATATATGTTTGAGAAAGTTTTCATACTCGCTCATTTGATGCGGTGAGAGGCTTCCTCGAAATAACCGTCTACCAGGATTGGTTATCGAACCCTGGTATATATTAAATTAACAATATACTATGTAACAAATGTGCAAAAAAACCATTATTGCAGTGATAAACGAAGGATTAGAAGCCCTTAAATATTTACAATGTTATTAATTTTTAATGGTTATTGTTCATTAAACTAAAATTTTTTCCCTTTTAGCTGACACCAAAGCTCCTTCTTTCGAGAAAGGGCTAAAAGATCAATCAGTGAAAGAAGAGGAAAATGTAACATTCACGGTGAAGTTCAGCGGAAAACCGAAACCAACAGCTAAATGGTAAATATTTTGTTACATTCATATGCAGAGAAAATGTCTATGATATTCAATTATCTTCAACTGGGATAGGAAGTTAGCGGTTTTTATTTTATATGTTTCTATGCATGCAACTGGGATAACACCATTTTTGACCGTGATTCATATTAACAGTTTAAAATTCTGCAGGACTAGATAACAAAAAGAGATCACCGTCTAGTTATTATTGAACTACATCTTTAAATATTTACTATGGATACAACAATTACACAAATATTGCTCAATTAAAGAAATTTTTAGTGAAAACACATTAGCTTTGGAGGGGAATTCAAGGGGATTTTTAAAAATTTTTTTTCTCTAATTTCTTATTTGAATACCATTTCAAGGCAGTCACTGAGAGACAAAAATTAATATTATTAAAAACTCAAAATCACATTTTCCATAATCAGCATTCAACCGAAGGTATTTGACTTTGACAGTGCCTCCATAAATAACGTTTGAGTACTATTTTCTAGAATAAAATCGTATTTACATAATTATTATCAAATATATCTAATTTTTTCGTAATATATACAGATCTAAACAAATTACACTAATCCTCTTCAGATTTGTTTCTTGAAATACCTCAATTTTTAAAACGGCTTTTCCTCCAATTATATATTACGGGACCCCTAAAATTAGTTAACAACAAAAAATGTAATTTGCTAGCACCAATTAGTTTACCAATTGAGTATGCGTGATGCATGTTATTAATTACATATGACATATGTTATAAGTTTAAAAATCCATTTGTTCTCATAAAGGTCACCACAAAATCAAATAAAATTCGTTATCCAGGATGGTTTTCATAGTCAAAAAACCTTACGGGATAAAATGTAACTAGAGTCAAAAACCTTAAAAAGGAACAGTTTTATATGAATTCTTTACAGTTCTAAATCATAGATTAGGAAATACGTTCTGTTGAATTCTCAATTTGCTTATGATGGCAGAAGTTTGAATTAAAAGCTCATTTTTCTAAAATTTAAAATTTGCCGGCACTTTTATTTTTCAAGGCAATCATTGATGTCTATTTGCCTCAAAATTAAAACGGTTTTATGGAGAAAATTAAATTGGGATAGAAGTATTTTTAAAAAACACGCACATTGCATTTCAATATGTACTATAGGATGCAGAAAAAAAATTTCAGGTAGTCTTTTATAACAAAACTTCCGCGGGTTATTAACGCAGGATTACGTAACGTTACTTATCTCTTTTATAAGTATATATGTATGTTTGTGTTATGTATACGTATCTATCTATCTATATATATATATATATATATATATATATATATATATATATATGTGTCAAAATTTGCCCAAGCGATACAGACTGGGTTTGGCGCGCTGCCAAAATTATAATTCGCGACGACGGATAGTTTTAGCGTCTGAAATTTTGCTTTCCGAAGGACCGTTATGGACGAACGTAATCCTACGCTAAAAGAATTCAAAACATGTATTTTCTAATCTGTGGTTATTAAAAGTACCGAGATGAAAATTCCTCATCGCTTAACAATGGGACTGAATAGTTGCATGGTCAACTGCCACTTTTAAATACGAAACTGATGTAGAAGGAAAACTGTTCATAATAAAAATTTAAAATGGCTGATAGTTTCGAGCTGAACAATATTGTGACACTGTCTCAATTACTACATGAAATTAGTATTTATATAAGTATGTGATGCCCCGTTCCTACCCCTCAACATGTCATCTATCGGCGAACTGTTGATCTGGGCGGTCTCATAAACTCTAGGATAAGAGACCATAAAGTTCTTGTAATGTGCGGTTCTGACGTTATAGAACGCATAAATCCCAGAGTGGTTCGAGGGCTTTTGAGATTTTTGACACTATAGTGACATTTATAATCTCATAAACTTCAAACACTTACCAGCACTTCAAACGCCAGAGAAATCCCTTTGAATTCACCGACAGTATAAAAGAAGACCCCTATAGTCCAGAAGAGGAGATCTGTTTTTGAGTGCCAGAGAGACGCAGCTTTCTTGGTCAGAGATGCCTCATAGGTGAGAGCTGTCGTTGAACCCGAAGCCATCCTGACTATATAACTGTATATATTCTAACTCGCTGCACATACTTGCTTTAACTGTGTAGTTGTAGTATGTTTAACGTATCGTAGTAAAGTAATTGAAGCGAAAGGCTTGACGTATTATTGACTACGGTACAATATAAATCTCTATCAGGCCGGGGAGCACAAAGTGTAATTTTCCGCCCTGGAATTTTCATTAAAGGCATCCTAAAAGTAATTTGATATTTTGTGTGTTTATCGTCCGAGTTGATGACTTTCTCGGTTTGTTTAAAGGAAAATTTTCCCTTTCCGCAGGAACAAAGATGGTGCTGAGCTAAAGATCGACAATAAACACTTTGAGCTTCGCTGTGAAGAGGCTGAAGATTCTTTGACTCTCGTTCTGAACAAAGCTACAAAGGAAGACGCCGGATCTTATTCTTGCGTCATTTCGAATTCCGCTGGATCAGAAAAAACCACCAGCAAACTCGAAGTCACAGGTATTTTTGATTAGTAATTCAGACTCATGCACGTTTATCGTTAATGAATCTGAATCGTTTCTAAATGAATGGAAAGGAAAATTCTTCTTAATCTATCATCTACATATTCTCTCAAGGTAAAATGTCCCTTTTAACTTATTTTAGTCACATCTTTGTAGCTGAAAAAACGCTGTGTTTGCATTTTACTGAAAGTTTTACAACTTAATATAAGAAATATTTAAACTTAAAAAGTAGTAATGGGTATTTTATAATAATATTATTAAAATTAATGTAACTAATATCAATATAAATGTATATTAATATTAATGTATATATTCATATTAATTTGATTAATATTAATAAAATTTTATTAATAATATTATCATTAATATGAATTATATTATATTTAATATTAATTATTATTACTAATTAATAATTTACATTCATTTTTTAACAATTAATAGTTCAATTTTTTTATCGGTGAATCGTTCACCGATAAAATCATTTTAATGTTCAAAGAAACTTTTTTAATCATTCAGTCAATATGAGAGGCTTTTTTTAAATGTTTGTCAAAATATCTCTTTCATTGCATCAAGTGTAAAGTTTTATAAAAAGCTTTATAAATTTCATAAAAAATGATGCATATAGCTTTTTTAGCGAATATAAAGGCAATTACATTTTTAGGTCCGTGTTGTCCATCGGTTACCGGCCAGCGGATGGCCGAATGGCTAGGGCGCTGGCATTCGGTTCAGATCCTGTGGGTTCGAGTCCCACTACGGCATGGATGTTTGTAGCCGTTCGGAATAGGCTTTAAACTGTAGGTCCTGGTCTAATTAGCCCTCGTGTAGCACATTGTTGACAGTAGCGCTCAAAACCAAATCAAATCAAACCATCGGTTACCGACAATATGTACTGAAGGGCTAGAAAAACTGGGATATCTCTCTGATACCTTATAGGTCTACTTTTAGATCGTAGAGCTGCAGAAACATGACGGGGCATGGATTCCATGAACTTCTGAGGAAGTGTTTAGACAATGAACACCATGCCTTCTGAAGAGCTATTCTATAATATTACTAGATGGTGGACCTATGCTTTGAGCGAAACATTGCCTGGCATCTCAGATATGTTCAATAACGTTGAGATCTGGTGGACATGGGATCATTTCATGTTCCAAACCTCGGATGAGTAATCCTCCATCTATAATTTGCTGGTTGCGGATGTTTGATGGCGCATTCTCTTGTTGCAGGACACCCAAACTCATCAGAGGGAAACGCATGACATGAATGGCTGTAACACATTTGAAAGGATGTTAACATAGCGTCCACTGGTCAAAGAAGTTGTTGACGTATGACGGGTCCTAATTCGTGCCAATTCAATGCACACTATATCATTACTAAGGGACCACCAGCTTGTACAGTCCCTTGTTGACATTAGGAATTCATTGATTTATTGCTTGTTCTTTACACGCGGACCCATCCATCTACCCGTATGAGTTAAAAACCAGACTCGTCAGACCAGGCTTATCGTTTCGAGTCTTCAAATGTTCCAGTGGGGGTGTTCCTGATCCCACACGAGGAGCAGAGCTCAGTGTCGCGAGGAAAGTAAGGACACTCGGGATGGGCGTCGGCTAATAAAGCCTATACCGTGCAGTAAACTTTGTAAATTATTACGTTGATATTATTAGAGGCCCCTGCATTGAAATGCGAAGTTATGTGGGGAAATGTTGAAATCCTTTCTCTTGAAATGATTTTCAACAGATGGAGCCGGTCACGATCATTCAGGGTCTTCCACTGTCACACTTTTGCCGTAAATTCGATGTTTTATCGGAATTTTTCTATTCAAAGTGCGCCCTTGAATACTCGATCACTAAACTCTTAACTTGTCTGTATCTCCGAAATGTTATGACCCATCGTATGAGCACCGTCTACCGTACCTCCCTGAAATTCGCTTAAATTATGATCACTTGCCATGTTGACTGCGGAATCATCTCTTAAGGCTGCCACATATGTCTGTCGCTGAATATATGCTGTTTGAGGACGAAGCCATTTATGAGAAAGTGTGTGATACTACGTATTCCAGATGGGATCGTCTGTCCAAGTTATTCTGATACTTCAGAGTGAAAAGGAAGAATAAGAAAACTTGTTGTCAAACAGGTTCCTTTAAATTGCAAGATAAAATTTCCCAAAATTTCCACTTGCAAATTTAGAGGAACAGAGAGAATAGTTAAAAACGTGATATTAAGTTTACCCCAATGTTGACCTCGAAATTGCATCTTAATGAGTACGGTGTGGTGATTCAATTGGCTACCTGATGTTTGATATCTTTAAAACATTTTCTCTTTCTAACCTCCGAGTACACTGATATGCTTCCTTTTCCCTTTCAGCTGATGTAAAAGCTCCATCTTTCCAGAAGGGATTAAAGGATCAAACTGTCAAAGAGGGTGAGACAGTGAACTTAACTGTGAAATTTAGCGGCAAGCCCAAGCCATCTGTAAAATGGTAATATCCAGTTTTCTTCTGAAAACGATAGAATAATCGTTCACGTTTACTACCTTATCTGGTGAAAACATTCTAATGCATTAACTTACTTTTTGAATCACACAATCTGGGATATTTATCAAAATAACGTTCTAATTTCACCTCGTCAGCACCTTAACAAACTAATGAAAAAGTTTGGTGCATGAATAAATATCTTTAGCAATTTTAAAGGCATTAAATCATGTTTCTGTAGGTATCGTCTATCTTGCATTTTAAATAACATGCCTAAAATTAAATCTTGAATGATAGCATGCTCATACTTGTGAAACCTGTGGCAAATTAACGAATTAGTAAAAATTTCTTTGGGTGCTTTTGATTTCTGCAGCATTTCCTAGGGTATTTCTGGTATCCAAATAATTCACGTTGAAAATAATTTATCAAATTTAGAAAATATTTGATCTTACTCCTTCTGATTGAAATTTTTTTTGTCGCCAACTTCGATTATTTCAAATTTTTTTTCGACATTTAGCGGCAAATAGATTTTTAGATAAAATTAGCAAAAATTGATAAAATTCAACATTTTGACTTCGAATGTCAATATGATGTAATATGTCTAGACTTATGTCCTATTATGTTCCTATCCATCTTCATGCAGTCGACTTCGTCTGTAAAATATGTGTTCGATGATTTATCTCTATCCTGTCTCAGATTTTGAAAAATTAATATCGTCGAGAAAAATATTCATTAAATCCGAGAAAAATCCATTGTTCATTAATATTTTTGAGATATTTTAGTTTAATGGCTTTTATCTGCTTGCCCGGCCAATGTTTGTTTAAAAAAACCACTAAGCATTTGAGAGATATTTCCCAGAATTTTCTCCCAGCTTATAATACGTTGCCGACGAACTATTCCAATTTTTTTTGGCTTGATGCTCAAAAGATGACTCTTTGAATGCTAAACTAGAGGGTGGAAAAATTCCGTCAAAAGCTCGTTTCAAGCTTAAAATTTCGCAGAATTTGGCTAATTTTTGCCAGTGTTTATTCGTTGTTTTGTATCGCTGTTTTGTAGTATGGAATAAATCATCAAAAGAGCATTTCAGACTGAAAATGGGTATCCAAAAATTCTTCTAATAATTTTGCCAATTTTTGTCCGGCACTGTTGATTCCTAACTAGTCGATGGAATAAACCTTAGAAACTGATTCTTAAATAGAAAATCGCTAACAATAAGGAAATTGAATGCTTCACCTGTTTTTACCAAAATCTTGCCAATTTTTGCCAAGTAAGGTAAAAGAAAAACATTTATCAGGGTGATGTGAGAAATGGGGGTCGTCACAATTCTTCGAAACAAAAAACCCACCCGACTTTTTACACATAAAACATATGAGAAAAATTCATCTTGAATTTTCGCCTTTCAGGAACAAAGATGGCGCTGAGCTTAAGATCGACAGCAAGCACATCGAACAGCGTTACGAAGAGGCCGAGGACTCTCTGACGCTTGTGCTGAATAAAGCCACTAAGGACGACGCTGGATCTTATTCCTGTACTATTTCTAACTCTGGTGGGTCAGAAACTACCTCCAGTAAACTGGAAGTCAAAGGTAATTAATGTCAACTCAACACAGCTAAGTAAAAATTCTGTATAAAGTGAAATCAAAGGAAAAATAATTTATGTTATTAGTCTAATTTTTGGTTATACTGGTATGAGAAATGTATCATGCATTTACTCTAGAACAGGCATGTGCCACCGAAGACCTGAGGGTCACATGTGGCCTCAGAAGATCGTAAACTTTATAAAACCTATGTTCCCAGAGTCAAATATCCTTCGCTTTGTATTTACACCTTATCCTCATCATTGCTTTGTGGTACTACGTTTAGTTCTGAACATCTATTTTCAAAAATGAAGCACACGAATATCAAAGTTAGATCAAAAATTTCTGATGAACAAATTGAGAACTCTCTGAGAGGTGCAACCACTTCCATCGAATCAAATACTGATACATTCATTTCATTAAAACAAAGTCA
The DNA here is from genome assembly GCA_907164885.2 of Dolomedes plantarius. NCBI lineage: Eukaryota > Metazoa > Arthropoda > Arachnida > Araneae > Dolomedidae > Dolomedes > Dolomedes plantarius. The sequence continues at coordinate 160,246,890 of OU015496.1, read as the reverse complement.
AATATCCCACCAGTCTTTTGTTTATGTTACCAACTATTTTTACGTTATAGTTAAAAATAAAAATAGTGGTAAAAATATGTTTTGTCATTTATTTGTGGTGACTATGTTACATATTTTATATGCGGCCCAATATATATATATATATATATATATATATATATATATATATATATATGTGTGTGTGTGTGTGTGTGTGTGTGTGTGTGTGTGTGTGTGTGTGTGTGTGTGTTTGCTTAATTTTTATCGTACACTTTACATAAAAGTTATCATATTTAAAGTGTTTCCTTCCTTTTCCAAATGCTTGTTTTTTCTATGACTCTACCTCCATATTCTTCCCACATTAGAAAATATTCTTGCGCATTTCAAATCAGATGAAATGAATATTTACATCACCTCCATCAACGTCAGTCTTATCGAAAAATATTGAACCAGTCAGCGATCTCTCCATCAGTAGTCACCAAATTGTTGATATCTCATACGTTAAAAGTTTTACGATGCTAGTGATACTGAATTATATGTAATGTGAACCGCCCTTTAAAAAATATAGAAAAGAGTGCATCTAGCTTATTTCCCCCTAAATTCTGTGTTTTTTCCAGAATCAGAGAAAGCCCCGTCCATTGTCAAAGAACTCAAGAATGTGACAGTAACTGAAGACGAATCTGTCGAACTGACCGTGAAGTACGAAGGCAAGCCTGAACCAACTACAAAGTGGTAATTAATATACAGATTGGTCGAATAAAACAGAGTCAAACTGCAACCTCCTGAAATGTAGCTAGCGTAAAAAAATTACAAATGGTTTTGACAACGTTTTTGAAAACTTATGTTTCTTAAATAAATAGGAAAAAAGAGAACTGTTTTTTAATAACTAAAACGCGAAATAATTTTAATAAACACCAGTGGATTTAGCTTTGGCAGAAATCCGTTAATTTATTTGTCGGTTGATCTTCTGTTAATATGCAGGAGTTAAGAATAGATATTAACATTGCAATGCCATACACTGTGAATATTAAAAGTTTTGATTGCATTTTGATATTTTAATTTCAAAGAGAATTTCTCATAACTAAGCCTCCAATAAGACAGTCAAGTATATTACTAATCGCAGTTAGTTTTGACTATAGAAATTAATAAGAAATATTTATCTTTTATATGCTTTACATCCTGTCCAAAGGCTTACATTTTCTCTTATATTTTCCTGCTATAATAGACAGGGATTATTTTATTATAGATACCTTTTTAAAAGTTACATTTTTTGAGAAAGTAAAACATAGCATACTTTAGTCAAAATAACTGGTTTTATCATAACTTGTTGAAATGCCTATATTGTAACTATAGTTTTATCTATTGTTAATATATGAAGTTTTAAAAAATGCGTATATCTATAACATTCGTAATGCCTTATACATATAACATTGCAGATTTTTCATGCAATTCTGTAAATGCAGAGGAAACTCTTTCTAGTTCATCGACACTTGGCTGTATTAAAAAACAGTCAAGTGTAGATAAACAATTGACTGTCATCCATACACACAATCAAGTGTATAGCAGTCAGTTCCCTGTAAGGGACTTGACAGGGGATGTCCTTTGACTGTAGGAATCTGGAAATATAGTCTCTGAATTGAATGGAGACTGGAGCTTGGATATGGTGTAATTTTTCATCTTACGTTTGACTATAGATATATTTGATAGCAGTACATGAAACATTTTATGAAGTTTTCCATTTTGAAAGGTTTGTATTTTCTGTTATAATAACCTCCACATTACTGCCATAACAGAAAGATATTACATATAACATAATAACAATTATGATGAGTGACCGAAGCATGTAATATTTATTTACTCTATTATTAAAGGCAAAAAGATGGATCCGACATCGAAATTGATGACGACCATTACGAGTTGACGAAAGAAAAAGACTCTGAGACTCTTACAATTAATGACGTCACCGACAGTGATTCTGGAAAGTACTCTTGCACAATAAGTAACTCGGCTGGTTCGACAACAACAAGCAGCGAAGTAACCGTAAAGGGTAAGCCCTGAGAATATATTTTCTGAATGGGAAATAGTTTAAGATATCCTCCGATATTTAATAAAAGGTTTGGGGTAAAAACTCATATTTCTTTTATGTGTATAATTGCTCATCTTTAAATCCTACTTACTTGTTTTAAAATTGCATATTACTTTTTACCTTGCAATGAATATTTTTAGATGTTAAGGTCCTTATATTAATGAATAGCAGACTAAAAAGAAATATCTGTTAAAACTTACATGTATTATCTGGAAATTAAAAATTTGATTAAAAAATAGTTTCAAGGAGGAAGTTTACTAAAAAGTTTTTGTTATTTTCTCTTGAAATAGGCTAGACTGTTATCTTTCCATTGGATATTATTTTAGGAAAAAAGAATCATTTTTCTCTTCAGTAATTTATGAAAAATACCATGTAAAATCTGAAAGATAGTTGAAAAGGGACATATCTTCCTTATAACTCGATATATTTGTGAGATAAAGATCTATCATACGTAAAAAGACTGAGACTTGTATATGCGTAAAAATTGAAAACAATTTCTAGATTTAATTATTTTTGTATAAAGATCTTCCCTTGTAAGATGAAGATTTCAATAAAATTTCAGCAAAATTTAAAAGTTTAAAAAAATTGTCTAGGATATCGAGGTTTTTAGTTCTTTTTAGGCTTCACTGAAACCACACCTGCAAAATAAATTCTGTAGTAGGTTTATTTAAATAAAAATAATAATAGAAGAGATAGGGGGAGAGAGAGAGTCCTGAAGTGAGTTCTGAACCCAGGAGGGGGGGGGACCTTAAATATTTCCCTAGGTCATTTAGTTGATAGAGAGATGTGGGTTCGTATCCTCTGCTGTTATAGATGTTTGTTGACCTTCAGAATCGGCTTTAAAACTGTAGGTCTTGGTCTAATTAGAACCCGTTTTCAAAATAGGATCGCAGCGCTTTACCACCAACCAATTTGCTTTCGTGTCGAAGAAACACGCTTTCTGCAAACTCTGTGCTCACAGAGTTTGCAGATATCGGGGAAATTAGATATCCTCACCTATCCGGGATAAGTGGTAGAGTACGGACTTCAAAATTGGGAAGACTTCTTTGAATAGCCTTTTTAGGTCATTACAAGTCATTTATGTGACTCTCAGAAAACAGATTTAAAGCTTTATCCTCACTTATTTTATTTAATTGGTGGTTATAATATGAAAAGAAACGACAATTTTATCTCTTCAAAAAGGATGAGATATGTTTTTTTTTTATGTAGAGAAGTTAAAATATTATACAAAAACAGAAATTATATGGAATTTAATGCTTTAAACTGAAGATAATTACTAATAAATTTTACAGAATATAAATATCTGTCGGCAAGAAAATTGTTTACCTGTTTCAAGATAAGTTATTTTTCCCATCTTACAAATTGATAACCATCGAAGAAACTGCATTTATAAACACAACGGGTGTTGCATGTATGTAATACTATAAGGTTTTATTGAAAGCGTGACTTCAATTTAGTAACAAGATGAAGCAAAATAAAGTATCAAATTGAAATCATATCATATTCGCCTGCACCATTAGCACGTGCGTGCAGCCTGTTACTAAGAGCAGATTGGGCAGTACAATTTAAATTTATTCACTATAAATTATGATGTTTGAATTTTTAGTATTCACGAAACGAAACAACCACCGAAAGTAAGTTAATCCGTATTTATTTCTGAAAAATTGTGTATGAATACTGGTTGTGCTGTTTTAATATGTCGTGTGTAAATATTCTTTTTCCGTGGGGTGGAAGCTGTCAGCTACACTGGTTTTTTCAGCTATTAGAGCGTTACCGAAAGCAGTGTCAAAAGAATGCGCATTTAATTACTCTAGACAGACAACTGTTGCAGCAGTATGAAAAGTTACTTCTTAGTTAAAAATAATAAAAATATGATAGAAAAAATAATCAACAAGATTGGAAAGTTATCTAAAATAGTAAAATTTGATAATCGTGGTTTTTTAATCAAAATCGCTGAAAAAACTGTGGGCGTTTCAGAGTTCTCAATAATAGTGAATCTCAAGTGAGTATAAAATTTTCTTCTACTACGATAACGTGAGGAAATGTTCAAAAGGTAAGACTGATAAGATTCAATCCACTGGACTTTACTTAGGTATAAAAAGTAATAATAATGCATTTAACACGCCCTTGTTGGAGGGATCACAAAGGCTAAGATATAAATATCCAGCATACCCAGGATCCATGGATGTAGGTTTAGCCTTTGACAAGGACGACCTGAATAATGCCATGCCGACAGGAATGACTTAGCCGACAGATGCAGTGGAGGGAAAAGTAGAAAGAGGAGATGTATGCTTGTCAGCTATGACTATCGGCGATGATAATTAGGCATGACTATCAGCATGGGATGACTGCACTTTTCTTGCCCCCAGTGATGGGATTTATCCGGTTCGCACCGGTTCTGTAGAACCGATACCTAATGTTAGTAGGTAATGTTCTTACCTACTAACTTAATGTTAGTACTTAATGTTCTGTAGAAACGTTTGCTAATGAGCGCCAGTTGGTTCGTTCACAGGGCAAAAAAATTTTTCAAAAATAAACCTACCCTACACCTCTAGTCTAATCGGAAAGAAATAGAATCTTACTGCTATAGTACACATTGTTAAGAATAAGTCACATAGCCAAGATAAAAGCAAAGGAAATTGCAAGTGAGGACGCCGATCAAACAGCAATATGGAAATATCTTCAATAATAGTTTGTCAGGAATTTACTATTTTAAATGCCTGACTTAAAAACATAATCTAGTTTTCTTTCTTAAAACATAATCCAGTTTTGTGTACCTCTTGTATTGTTTTTATTTGAGTAATCAATGCATGAATTATTAAACTATCTTTCGGCATATCTTTTGGTATATTGAAAATGGTTATTAGGACATAGAACCCGTTGTTAATTTATTTGAATCCCACCACTGCCTCCAGTAGTAAAAATTTAGCGAAATTCGACATTCAGTATTCATTTCTCTCCAGCAACTTGTGGACGATGCCATGCTGAGGAGCCATAATAATAGGAGCGAGATTCATGGCTGCTGCGTGTGCTACAAATTAATATTTTTTACATAGGTATTTTCCGCCCTGATTTGACCCCATTAAAATGAATTCTTGAATTATTAAGTGATTCTAACATCACAAAAGATTTTTTATTTTTATTTTACACTCCTCAAGCGTTTGATGGCGAGTGAAGAATTCGCAAAATATTAAAGTGCATGTGCTCTCTCTACAGGTAAAATTACTTATATGAAACTTGACGCCCTGGCAAAAAAGGGTGCATCTCTACTTCAAACTTCCAATAATGAGGTCTCTTACAACTCGCTAAAGTTGCTTGTAAGAGAGACTTTTAGGAACTCCCTCTCACAAGAACGGCTGTCGAGGAGTTCAAATGGTGGAGCAAAATTGCTGAAGTCTTAGAATGGCCAAGGTAGAAAACAGTCGCCTTGTTTCGACTAGTGACAGGCCATAATTGCCCATTGAAACTTCTTTGTCATATAAATATCGTTTCAGAACCATTTTGCAAGCTCTGTAGTTGACGAGAGGACATGGACTTTACCCATATACTGTCTTGCCCCACTCTACCTCCAGCTCCAGTGTGGGAGAGATATTGGATAGCTAGGAGACTTTTGGGTTCACGGACGTTTTAGTTGCTTCTGTTTACTTGCTCTTGTATATATATATATATATATATATATATATATATATATATATATATATACAGTGGAATCTCGATCGATCGTTTTCGGAATCATCGTTTTCCCGTAAGTGTCGTTTATTTCACCCTGTCCCGAAGATCATATTGCTTTGTTGTGTTCCCGCATCTATCGTTTTCCCGCATTTATCGTTGAGTTCAGTCGGTCCCTTGAAAAACGATAGATCGAGATTCCACTGTATATATATATATATATATATATATATATATATATATATATATATATATATAATCTTGTATACCCGCCACTGGAAATTGAAAAAACTTATATGAAACATGTAATAAACTGAACCCCACATACATTTGCCAAAAGAGGCATATCTTAATAGTTCAAATAGACAATTACACTAAAGTCCCCCCCCAACCCGATGAATCACTACACTATCTCGAATACTGTTAAATTTTTTCCTTGGTTTTATGAAACTGTTATGTTCTCATTTTCCTATTAAATAATCTGTATCATAGGCGTAGCGTTGGGGGGAGAGGAGACAAGGGGGGCACGTCTCCCCAACTTAACTTTAAATAAATTAAAATGTTAATAGAAGTTAAATAAATTAAAATGTTTAAAATAAATGAAATTAAAATGAAATAAATTAAAATGTTTAAAGAAAGTTGGTTTTTTCTTGCTTGTTCAAACTGTGACACTGAAGATTCCGATTATGTCTTTAGCCTTAACATAGTTTTTAACAATGATGGGATCCTTAACAAAAATTTGATGCTATATTTTTTTCTCACTTTATTTATAATATATTTATTTTTCTCATTGTATAACTTTTGAATACTTCTCAAACATCAACTCTATTGTTATTCAATTTTTAAAAAAATCATAATATTTCATATTTTAAGGACCGTCCGGTAGTGCGCTGAGGAGGGCCCTAACTGAATTCAATTCGTGCCCCTCCAAAAGTTAGAAGCACTCTACGCCTATGATCTCTATAATATTGTATTTAATAAAATGAATATCTCTTTACGGGCAGTAACATTAATAGTGGTATCTAGGTACGTTACAGCTGACATTAAAAGTTTCTAAAATTTGCAGAAGCAACCTCGCCTCCAAAGTTTGTGAAAAGCCTGAAAGACATCACCGTAAAAGAGGAACAAACCGTCAAGTACACCGTTAAATTCACAGGAAAGCCGAAGCCTACCGGAAAATGGTAAGTGTCGATTTCACGCTCCTGTTAGCATGAAACATATTTTTGCGTAGGTTTTCCCATGGAAATTGTTAAGGGAACGAAAATGTTTATTTTTTATACATTATGTGAAATGGCAATGCACAAATAATAATAATAATTATAATTATAACTATTATTAATAACAATTTTAAATATTAATTATAATAATTTGCGTTTCTACTAATAAAAGTACTTTGGCTACGGTGGTCGTATCCTAGTGTTGAATGAAGCAATAATGTTAATTATAAAAATTATTAATCATTAATAAAATAACAATATACTAAATTACTTTAACTTTATTATTACGTATGCTTTGCATATAACTAACAAATGATAATAAGGATAACAACAATAATAATAATAATTTGTACTACTACTAATAAAAATACTTTGGCTACCGTGGTCGTATCTCAGACTTGCATGATGCAATAGCAATAATTATAAACAAATAATCATTAATGAATTAATAATATACAAAATTATACTAACATTATTATTTGTTAAATATAATTAGTAAATAATAATAATAACAATAATATCAATAATAATAGCAATAAAAATTTGTACTACTACCAGTAAAAAATACACTGAAGTGCCACTGAATTAGGGATAGCAAAGCCTATGCAAATTGTGTAGCGCTGCGCATCATGTATGCGCAAGGGAGGGCGCTGTGGTAACTGCATATATAGCGCGTACTGTGGTTGTTCTGAATTAGTTGTTGGAATTGCCAGTATGGGTAAACTGCCTGATTTAGACGCCTTCGATCGCGGACAAATCGTAGGTGCGCGACGCATGGGCCATTCAATTTCCGAAATCGTCAGACAGCTAGGATTTTCAAGGTCGACAGTGTCAAGAGTATACCAAGAATACATGGATGGTGGAAAAAAACTAGCGATCGGGCAAACTGCAAAGGACAATTAGCCTTGACAATGCGTGGTGAGAAGACGGCTCAGGCGTATTGTACGTAGCCAGCGAAGCCAAACATTAGCTCAATTTACAACCCAGTTTAATGACGGTGCCAGTCGTATAGTCAGTAAACGGACTGTGCAACGCTCGCTTCACCGTATGGGTTTCGGGAGCCGTCGACCTACGAGAGTACCATTGCTCTATACTCGCCATCGGGCTGCACGTCTTGCCTGGGCAAGAGAGCACAGAGACTGGAGTGTAGAGGACTGGAAACGAGTAGCATGGAGTGATGAGTCTCGATTCCGACTACTTAACGCCGACGGGAGGCTGAGAATATGGCGTCAGGCTCATGAAGCCATGGATCCTGCATGCCTGGCTGGAACGGTACAAGGGCATGGTGGCTCAATCATGGTCTGGGGTGTTTTTTCGTGGCACAGTTTGGGATCTTTGGTGCGTGTACCAACCTCCCTCAATGCAATTCGGTACGTAGAGTTGCTGGGTGATCACCTCCATCCGTTTATGCTGTTCTGTTATCCGCACGGTAATGGAGTTTTCCAGTAAGACAACTGTACCTCTCACAAGTCCCGGTTGGCTACTCGCTGGTTGGATGAGCATTCCTCTGACTTCTCTGTCATGAATTGGCCACCTAGAAGCCCAGACCTAAATCCTATTGAGCATCTTTGGGATGTTTTGGAACAAGGCGTGAAAGGCCATCACACAGCACCAAAGAACCTTACTGAATTATGGACAGCTTTAGCCAATATTTGGCAAGCCATTCCCGTGGAACGTTTCCAGAAACTTGTTGAATGTATGCCTCGTCGTGTGGCAACCGTTATCAAGTCCAGAGGAGGCCCAACTCGTAGGTATCCCTAATTCAGTGGCACTTCAGTGTATTTTTGCTATCGGGGACGTATCTTAGTCTTGCATGAAGGAATAACAATAATTATAAACAAATAATCGTTAATGAAATAATAATATACAAGATTATACTAACTTTATTATTTGCTAACTGTAATTAGCAAATAATAATAATAACATAATAATAATAATAATAATAAACAGATAATCATTAATAAAATAATAATATGCAAAGTTGTATTAACTAATTTTTAAGATATTTTGCCTATTATTAACAAATAGGAATAATAATAATAATAATAATAATAATAATAATAATAATAATAATAATAATAATAATAATAATAATTTGTGCTATTACTAATAAAAATAATTTGGCTTCCGAGGTTCAATATTAGTCTTACATGAAGCAATAATAATAATAATAATAATAATAATAATAATAAACAAATATTCACTAAAATAACAATTGCAAAATTATATTAACTTCATTATTTAAGTATTAGTTAGAAAATAATAATAATTATTAGAATTATAATAATTATTATTATTTGTACTACTACTAATAAAAAATACTACAGCTGAGGCGTTCTTATATCAGTTTCAAATTATTGAAAATTATTCTAAGGCTTATTTATTTCGCAATCCTATAACCACTCTTGCTATTACGTATCATAACCTTTTCCTTTACGTTGATCGTGATTAATTATTTGATGGTTGCGAGCAGTAAAAAAGATAATAATAATGAATGTTTCTTGTTTTTTTCACAGGACGAAAGACGGAGCGGATCTCGTCATCGACGGAAGTCGGGTGAAATCCGTGGCCGAGGCTGAAGATGCGCTCACCGTGGTCATTAACGATGCGAAGAAAGAAGATTGTGGAACGTACACTTGCACTATAACGAACTCGCAAGGATCGGAAAGTTCATCGAGCAAACTTACAGTTTCCGGTAGGATTTTTTTTTAAACTTTATTTTTATAAATCAATAGGGCCGAGGTAGCCTAGTGGTAGCCTGTTGGGCTTCGGACTGGGGGGTTCTGGGTTCGAATCCTGACGAACTCCGTTAACCCTCAAACGGTACAGTGGTTTGAGACAAAATAGATGGTACGGTTGTGTTGGATCCGACCCGATCTCTTTTTTAATGAGGTTTTTGGTAGAAATAAGTACACAATAAGCATTTTTGTTGTATAATAACATATATTGATAATATTTTACATGAAATAAAACCCTTTTTGCAGGAAAAATGACCCACGAATTGTAATTTTGCTAAACAAAGAAAATCTCTTTGGCATTTACATAGAATGTTGTATATATTAGGTCTAATATGTAATTAAGTCTACCTAGTTTTAGAAGTTGGTGAAACCAACTTTCTGAGCATAAAAATGTAAAAAATAATATATACCGACATTTTTGCCTTCAAATCGACTTAAAAAATTAAAAAATCTAAAACAAAAAATTTTTTTAAATGACTAGCTATCATAAATAATGTTTTTCAACAAAGACACTCGTATTTACTTATTCCTATATCTAGTAGGGTGGTCTAGTAGGTATATCTGGTAGTAGTAGACCTATCTGGTAGGTCTATCTGGTTCCTTGTCAATTCATTTTTCAATGAGAGGGGAGATTACGGGAGGGGGAAGACACATCCTTTGGTCAGATCCGACCCCCACTGTGCCGTTTGAGGGTCAAATACCTTCGTGTCTAGGCAGGATGTGAGCACTTTTACTCCGGAGGCCGGAAAGTCCTTCTATGAGGTCATTGAGGAGGGGAGAAGGTACGAGTCCTCCCGATGTCACCCCTTGTGGTGCTTCGACAAAACTGCGGTGGCACCATCGCGGATTAAAAGTGAATGTCTTCATTGAAGTGAGCCCCGCATTGACAAACAACAATAACTCTTATAGAGGGGATTTTACAATACATCTGGAATGGTTAATAGGAGATTTGAATTAGACCAGTGTTTCCCAACCTTTTTTTTTTTGTCGCGACCCCCTTCAACGGTTGTTATGCATGATACACCCTCCCCTCCTCCTCCCACCTTGCATACTTTCATAAAAGGTCTTTTAAGACATAAAGAAAAATTCTAAACAAAATTTTCAATAGTTTAAATTCCAACTAAATGTTTAACTTGACAAAAATGAAATTTGTAAGAGATGGAGAACATTAAGAAATATTCGTCCCCCAGTCAAAGGTGTGTAAAAGAAAGCACAGAACCTCAACGAAAATAATGCTCCTGCTAAATAATGCAATACATTGATTTAGAATAATATAACAATAAAAATAGATAAAACTGTTACCTAAATAAAATCGATTTATCATATTTGGTTTTGGGGAAAGAACAATAGTAATGCCGAAAGAGTCAACAAAGGCGGATGAAAGGCAAGCTGACGTTCAGAATTTATGTACTTAGTAACCGCGATTTTCATTTACCACCAAATAAAGGCGGTAGATTTCTAACGTCCTGGGTTTGAGCTTTGAATGAGAGTTTTTTCTTTAAAAAACATCACTGCCTTATAGTGGTAAATAAGTATTGACAATTTTTTTTCGGTCAATTTCGTTAAAAAGTTATTTTAATTCAATAAAACCGAAGTGAGTGCCCAGAAAACACGTGGTTGAGATCCCCTGGATTAGACGAGTGATATAAGAAAATCATCTGTTTCTGAATGGAAGACTTAATGTGGGACATTAGTTGGACTATCAAATCTTATATTCCAATGTTAAGGTGTGTGTGTGGGGAGGAGGGGGGGGGGGATTTTCCTCTCGGCCTTTTTATAAACACAGATTAAAAAATGCCTATTTTAGGAACCTGTTTACTGCATTTGAAAATAGATATATCAATGCAATGGGCGTATTTTTTAATTTCATATTTAAGGGAACGGTGGACGTTAAAGTTTATCTTTTTTACTTTTTTATTATAAAGTTTTGAAAATTTGTACATATATACATTTCACCATAAGCATATAAAATACCTTAAAAGAAATTTCCAGTCTTAATATAATTTTACGATTTTTTAAATTTAAAATTTACAAACAAAATTTTAAATTTGTCCTTGAGAGCACTACCCCCTACAAGCCGGTCCCGTAATTTCGAACCGAGTTAAATGAAGAGACCGGAATACTTGATCCCGCACCTCCAGAGGTAAATTTGAGAATTTGGAGGACGTTGCAACCACGACAGATTTTACGTGCACCAGCCACCATTAGTGTACACGGCGGTGGATTTGTAGCGACGGACATCGAACCAGACACGTTTAGATCATTGGCCCGCTTCCCTTTCGAACTGGGCTGCCTCGCCCGTTTTTTGGGGTATAAAAGTAGACGTTTTAATGAAGAGTGCGTTATTTTTTAAATTTTAAATTTTAAATTTTCCAGTCGATAATTTTTACGGGGCATTATATTATTGATGACTATCGCTGGAAAAAATAAAGCTGTATTTTTGGAGTAAATAAAATAAAAAAATATTTAATTAGCCAGCACATTGCAATTGCGGATTTCCATACGAAGGAAACAGAATTGAAAATATGATTTTGCTGTTTCTGTGGTTATAAAAATGCCTAGAAAATTTCCTCGTTTAGAAACTATTCACCTCTATAAAAATATTTTAAAATTTTCTTTCTGTAGAATCTTCATCCTCTCCTGAATTTACTATGAAGTTGAAAGACAAAGAAGTGAAGGAAGGAACGGATGCCGAATTTAAAGTGAAATTCACAGGAAAGCCCAAACCTACAGCTAAGTGGTAAGTAAATCTTGCACTTAATAAATTTAACATGGGGTGTGTTAAAAAAATATCATTGCAACCGGGAGAAAATATCATTTCGGAAAATTAGAAAAATTAATTTAGTCCTGAAGGGTAAGTTTTGTTTCAAAACATTGCACTATAAGTATTGCTCTATCACTTAATAAATATATTGCATTAACATTTTAAGTCCTTTGTAACATAAGCAAAGAAAGATTTTATGTTATTCACTAAGTTAAAATAAGTTTTAGCTTGCATATAAGCATATAATTTATCAAGAAACCCAGGGACGTAGGTAGAAGGGGTGTGACTAAATCCCTCACTGCTAGAGAGAGAACAGAACCCCAGATCAAAATTTTAAGAGGGTAGAGGGGCGAAACTCCCCGTAAATTATTTTGATTTATTATATCATATATTATTATCACATTTTAATCAATCAAAAATGGACCTGTGCCCCATCCCCTTAAAAAAATTAAATAAATAAATATTTTTTGGCTACATCACTGAAGAAGTCTAAGCAAACTTGTTTAACTTAGACTTTCGTCTGACTCTCTGTTTGCAAGCTCTCAAAAAAAAACTAACGAATTGATGGAATTGAGTGAAATTTGCGTGTTTTCTACTCTACGTTTAAACTGCTATAAATCTGTAAATTTCGATAACCTTTCTATAAACATACCTCACGAACAAAATAAAGATTTGGATATTGAAAAATTCAAGGATGAGAAATGTTTTGCAACAAATATTTGTTAAAATGTGTACTGGTATTTAGCTTGTTGTTTATATTATAGCTCTTAGATTTTACTTTAAAGGGCTTAAATACACGAAATTTAAATAAAATTTAAACAAGAACTTCCATTTACATATTTATAGGCTTAGTAGCTAAGTAGAGCTTTCAGCATTATAGGGCGCAAACCGCATGTTCCTGAGTTGATTTCATTTCCAGATACTTCTTATTTGCTGGACTGTGTATTTGTACCCTGTACTATAAATCCATTTATCTCAGAATTGAGTTTCTCATTCCTGAGTTGCCGTCGGGAAATTGCCAAATGTCTAGGACGCTGGCATCAGGATCTGTAGCTTGCAGTTCCACCCCTGGCTGTAGGTCCCGGTCTAATGTGCCCGTCGTGCAGAAAAGTTACCGTCTTTAAAATGATGCATTTAAAATTCCTATCTGTAAAATTTTGTATAGTGATTTTTTCTTCTCATTTCATTACACTGTCTGACGGAATTTTGTTTGGGGTGGGGGTAAAAAATCTGGAAATACTTTCGCTTAGGCAAAAATTACTCTGCAAAATGTGAGTTTTTTTAACTTCAAATAAGTCAAAAATTTAACGTTGAAAATTTATATAAACCCCGAATAGAGGAATTATTTTGAAACATTTCCTAATTTCAAAAGAGAAAAATAATATTATATAAAAAGAGCAAATAGTTCGGAGGTATATTTAAAAAACAAAACAGGCTAAATTATCAACTTTATTTTGTAACAAAATTTCAAAATGTTCAAGTTTTAAACGAATAGCGATCCATACGCTAAAATACTCTTTGAAAAAGTTTAAATGAAAGTAAAAAATGGGAAAAAAAATTCTGTGCCCCGAAGCACCTTAATTTCGGAAACCGCGGAGGAATATTGACCAAAAATTGAAAGGCATGTGAACCTGTTGTCTACCCATTTTAGGAAAGTAAGGGATCACTGTTTTGTATTAAAATCGCGATACCAAATTTACATAATTTTTTTTTAAACTGAATATAAAGTCGATGAAAATTTTTTGCAGGACTTTCGACAGCGAGGAACTGACCATAGACAATAAGCACACAGAATTAAAAGTGGAGGAAGATGGCGCCTCGCTGACCCTGATCATCCACAACACAAGCAAAGACGATGTCGGCAAATATGGCTGCATCATCACGAGCTCTCTGGGATCGGAAACGAGCAGTGCGAGACTTACTGTGTCTGGTGAGCAAAATAATTTCGATATCACAAAACACAAACTTTGTAATCATGAAAACCCAGTACCTCTTCGGAAGTGGGTATAACCTTCGAAGAAACACTGTTTCAAAATTACCGTATTTTTCGTACCATAAGGCGCACCGGACGATAAGGCTCACCTCAAATTTATGGAAAGATTTTTAGAGGAGAATATTTTGTATTTTGTTGGGTATATAAAGATATTTTCAATTTCTTAGTTAATAAAGATAAAAAATATAAATAATAAATATAATAAAAATATAATATAATATATATATATATAGTAAAATATTCATTTTATTTTAATGTTACCTTCGTACCATATGACGCACCCCAATGTTAAGTCGATTTCTTTTATGTAAAAAGGGGCGTGTTATGGTCCGAAAAATATGATATTTACCCAATTTTTATGGCTAGAATTATATATCCTTTATTAATAAAAAAATTTATAATGTGTTTTGAAATTCGCATGGAATACATATTTTTTATTTTGCTGTAATCGTAAGTCCAGAGGCGAAACTGTCCTACCCGAAGGTATGTGGTAAGTATGACTGAAAATGTATGGTCGCTGCCTTCACGCACAAGAAAGTCCCGCTTTCAGAAATTAGTTAAGGGTCATTGTAATGTGTTAGTACTTACTCAATGGGGAGTAAGACTAGGTCACCAACCCATGCCTCTCTTACGGCCTGTTCACACAGAATCCTTCAGCGTCAGCGTTACTCTTTTTGAAATATATTTAAACAATTGCAAATCTCCAAACGATTAGCCATGGAATCGTTAAGATCTGTGATTGGTTTAAAATACATCAATACGTGTAACGCTGACACTGACGGATTCTATGTCAACAGGCCCTTAGCCGGAAACTGAACTTGCCCAGTTTCTAGCCGTAACAACTAGGGGGTAAGGGCCTATCTCAATGCATCCAACAAATCCAATAGAGGATACATCTCCCCTAAGAGAGTCATAGTTATTCCTGCCTTTACCTGCTTTCAAATGAATTTCATCGCTTTGAAATTTAGGGCTGTTGGAAGCAGTCACATTGCACCAACGCCGGAATCCGGCCTTGCTGTAATCTTAAAACAAGGCCGGGTTCCGGCGTTGGTGCAAACGTAAAATATGCAAGGTAACGATGTAAACAAGACGGGCAATAAAATTCGTGTCTTTTAACATGAGGATGTTTTTGAATTCATATTTTATCATTCTCTCACAGCATGTCTGTTTTCATTCTGTGCACCAGAGACATAGTGAATGAAATGGTGTGGTGTTTCGGGCATAATACATAATACAGGGTAGTCCAAAATTATTGAGTGCATTTCATGTTTGAAAAAAAATAAGAACAAAATGAGGTACGTACATGTTTATTGTTTTCTTGTAAAAATAATTGAAAACAGTTCTTCTACACAACAAAATTTTAAACATTAAATATTTTCCACATGAGCTTTGTGGAACGCAAAATATCCAGCCGATATTCAATTTCACGCCAAATGTTTTGCAGCATTTCGGCAGGTATTCTTCCAATGATTTCAGTGATTCATCGTTTTAGGTCATCGATATCCGGAACTGGAGTTGCTCACACACTCGGTCACACACAACAGTATGTTAAGGACAGTCGGTCCTTAACATACCCCCCCCCCATAAGAAAAGTCAAAGCGCCATCTACCGGATTATGTGGAAATTATTTAATGTTTAACATTTTGTTATGTAAAACTGTTTTAAATTGTCTTTCCAAGAAAACACTAAACATGTACGTACCTCATTTTGTTCTTTTTTTTTTTTCAAACATGAAATGCACTCAATAATTTTGGACCACACTGTATTTCTGGGCAAACAGTCACATAAGAGAATACGTTTCAGGTTTCTAGGGGATGTTTTTTGCATTCCTTTTCTAATGTTCAATTTAAATGTACCTATTTACTGCCTATGCATAAAAGAGAAAAATAAAATAAAACGGTTTTATGAGATCTGTTATAAAATATAACATATATAAGCAAGTACTTATTTTTTATTTCAAAAGCTTGTGTTTTGCTTTTATATTTAATTTTTTCTCTTGAAACTTTCCCTATGTTCGCTGTCGAGAAAATATTCAATGTTTACGTTATTTCTTTGTATGAATTTATAGTATCAAGTAAAATTATTTTGATATTTTCTTAAGCAGGAAAATTTTTGAGTCACAAATTAAGTAATTCTTACATTATTCATTTACATCTTTGTATACTTTTTTTATGCTCAACATTGAAAAAGAACGAAATTATCATTCTCCTTTTTAAATGTTTCTTTATCAAAAGCTTATTTAGACATAATTTTTATTCATATATTTAATAGGTAATTCATTTTACCCCCTCAAAAGTAAATGATAAAGTCAGATAATAAACGAACAAACTGAGTACCCTCAAAAGCAAATGACCAATGCGAATAATAATTGAGACATTTGTAATACGCTCTTCATTTATAATTTAGTTTTATTACTTCTCAAATGTATACGAGTCGCTATCAATCGCTATCAGTCTTGCTGGTTACTGTAGTCATTAATTGTGGTCATATTTACAATCTATCTTTCGAGGGATGCCATTCATTGCGTATTAATACCCATACATAGCATATTCCTCTGTTTCCCTAAGTATGAACACCATGTATCATTTGCTTTTGGTATTACTTTTATGCATGTAGAGTACTTTGTTGGCGCTAGAATTCCAATCGCCAAGTTGCTAATACCCCGTGATCAATCTGTTAACGCCGCCTAACGGTTGAAACGATATGTCCTGTTATAGTCTTTGTAATGTATCTGTCCGAGTTGCCTAGATGTAGATTTTTTTGTCTTAAAGTGTGTCAATAAATGGGTGTAATATTATATTTGTATTTTATAACCGCATTACACATCAACAGGTTATGGGCCCAGCAAGCTTCCACACAGCAACATACTCGTCCTGTTTTTATTAGCAGACATCAATTTTAGCCATTTTTTTTTGTTCCATGCACCGTTCTTTAAACAAACGTCATTGATTACGGGGTCTCACATTTTGCTTGTAAATGTTATCCCTGCTTGTCATCTTATTAAATGTCGACGTGAATTGTAGCAGTTTGTTTTCAATGTACCTTTATTTTAAGAGGTTCCCTATATTGAGCGTTCGTACTCCTGCAAGTTGTATCACATTCTTCTTCTGTAGAACTTTCGTGGCTTAAGCTATAACCATAATTTTTTCCCTTTCTTTTTTTACAGTGGCCCCCGTATTCACGAAGACATTGGAAGATATGGAAGCTGAGGAAGGGGTACCACTGCGGTTGAATGTCAAATTCGAAGGACAGCCAGATCCATCGGTCACTTGGTAAATTTTTGAAATGGTTTTTAATTTTTTTTTTGGTTGTTGTTGTTGTTCATTTGCAGGACCGGTCCTATAGGTGAAGCAGCGACGCGAGCGCCTCAGGTGCCTAAATGAGATAGAGTAATAAGACAATAACAAGTAAAATGTAAAGAATTCTACAAAGAAAGGTATTAAATAACAGGAAGAATGCAATGACAGTCAAACGAAATAAACAGAAGTCCTGCACTTTAGACAACAGATAGCCTATCTGTTTCCATGGGGATCTCGGGGCCTTGGTATGTCTTTTGGTAAGACCTGTATCCTATTCAGAAAGTTCCCCGTTGAGGTAACTGATTCGGTTAGACCTCCTGATGAAGAGACCGTTCGGTTGCCTTGTTATATGGTTTAGTTCTTATACTGCTACAGTGGACGATCTCGTCACTTGCCTCGGTTCAAAATTACGGGACCGGTCATTTAGCCAAGTAGGACTCCGGCCCTTGTGGTGCTAATGCAAAACAGGAGCCGCACCTTCATCGCCCATAGCCTTCGGAACTTGATCTGGTGTTGCTGTCAGTCAAGTGGCATAAGCAACAACAACACTACATAACAAATTATATTCAAATTTATTTACCTTTTCTGCTTTTTTTAAGTTCTGTAATTTTTTAAAAAAGTTTTATGGTTTTTAACATAAATAAAACTTTTTTATTAATAGATTTTTCCTAAAATGATCGTTATTCTAAAAGTAGACTTTTTCTAATAGAAATGCATTCATTACTTAAGAGTCTCTCCAAAAATTTGAAAACGTGTCTATCTTAAAACTTGCAACCAAGATGGATCGGCTCGGCCCTGCTAATTTAGGACATAAAAAATTGACTTTGTTAAAGATACATTATTGCATTTGTTATCTTCACTTAAACTTTTGGTTGACAATGTCCACTGTCGTATGAACGTGAGTGACCGTCCGCTTCGCGTGTACGTGCGAGGTCAGGAACGAGGCTTATTAATGATAAAATAATCAATTTATTTGGACATCGTTAGAGCGCTCTCTCTCGTGTCACTTCTACATCTGCTCTCTTTTGCACATTACCAGCGCTCACAGCGCCATCTCACCAAACTTGGCGAGCAAATAGCGTTAATACATTTATATATCCATTATATAACCATTTCCCCCAAAAGAGTTGGTTGGTTATTTCGTATGCGATGTTATAATTCTGATTTGGATTGGGAGAGAAAATTCTGAATTAACATATACAGTTGAAACGAAATATATTTTCAATTGATTTTATATTTCGTTTCAACATATAATTTTTGATATATTAGACAACATATAATTTTTCCTGCATTTCACACAATATTTGAGCATGGGATCGGTTCTTAGATTTTGTTTACAAATGATTTAATTTAATGCACGTAATCAATAGTTGTCTTCGTATGTCTATTACAGGCTGTTTAGAAGTTCAATAATATCCACTTCCTTTATTCTAAGGGAATAAATAGGGAAAATGAGTTAGAATTTTTCGGATATGGGAATGTTAAATCCGTAGGCCGGAAAGTCATTCTATGAGGTCAGAGAAGGTGGTAGAAGGTAAGAACCCCCATAGGTTGCCCCTGGGGAATACTCGGTCAAAAATGAGGTGGCACACCAAGATGGAGTGTTGGCTATCCTACACAGTGTCCCCACTTAAAGCAACCAACTATTCTCGCGGTTTAAGTGTGAATACCTTCAGTGGCAGATGTCCTGCATTAGCAAACAACATTATAATTTTTAGTGATTCCGTCGCACTGAAAAGAATTTAAATTCATGTGAATGTCCACTTTTTTAGTTTAATTTACTCATAAGAGGTAGCTTCTTGACCTCGTACATGAAAACTTTTCTATCCGCCTGTAGTTGATAATTTCCACTTTAAGTCGAAATGAGCTGTTAAAGATATTGAAAAATTATTAGCTTTCAGTTCACTATCACTTTATTTGCATATTCAGCGCCGTTTTATTTGCATATTCAGCGCATATTCAGCGTTTTAAAGAGTCCAGTAATAAGTTTTTTTCTATGTTTCTAGGAAAAAAGATGGTGTTGTTCTGCAAATGGATGGTAAAAAGTTCAAAACAAACATCGAAAGTGATGAATCGGTCACACTCGTCATAGAGAAGCTCAAACCGGAAGACGTGGGAAAATACACCTGCGAGGCAACAAACAGTCAAGGCACTGCTTCCACGTCTGGCAAAGTCACGGTGTCAGGTAAGAATTTTACATTTTATTGATGCTAACGTAACATTCCCCTTAATTTTGCCATAAGATGTCTTAATGGCAGACACAGTCGCGGCGACAGAATTTCAACCTCAAAATTTGGTCGTTTTGTGATCCGCAAATGACTTTATCTACGGACTTTTTTTTCCAGCGACAGATTGACTCAGACCTATTACCACGTGACATGATATGAGGTCACCGAGACTCCACAGTGTAGTCACAAATGATGTCGCTGCGTAGCACTTTAACTACTCCCTAGTGACTTAGATATTTTTTTTAAAGCGGGGACACTTGGCGTCAAACATTCTCCTATACTACGCCGCAGTTGTACTGTCCATTTTATTATGGGGGCACCATATAGGCGGACAGAATTACCTACTATGAAGGGACGGCACGAACGGAAGCATTTTTCGTGGGCAATTCGATCCAAGCACCCTCAGCACCGAAAACCAACGCTCTGTACCACCGGGCCGCCACAAGCCCACTTAGATGTATTATGATGTACTTCACTTCCACGTCCTGTGACTGGATAGTTATTACACTGCGATTTCTATTTCGGGTCAGTGCTATTAGGGTGTGTTGAAAGTCTGTTCGGAATTCATTACGGTCATCATTAAGCGTAAAATGCTCAGTCTAAGCAGACAAAATGATGAATGACAAAGTGCAGCACGCCCTATCGGGCGGTGCCAATTTAAAAAAAAAAATTAAGAGCGCATGAGAATGATAACATACATAGAATCCACCCTATTGGGATGTTCCAGTTGCAAAAATATGCATCTGAAGCGCACCAGGTAACATTGTACTTACGTTTCGCCCTTGATGGGGGCTTCTCGGCAAGGTATAACTGATGAGTGCGCTGGACGGAAAGGAATTCTAAATGCGGAATTTCTTTAAATTTTTACTGAACAGTAAAAATTCACTAAAGTTTAGCCCTGTGGGAGAATTTCTTCCTTGGAATTTTCAAACCCACAGAATAGCAAATTCCAATTTCTGGATTATTTTTCCTACGTGCGAAGGTAAACGTTAAGGTACGATTGGGGAAGAGAATGTAAATTTTCAATATTTGAAAGTTTTCCGCGGTTAAAAATTTAAATCAAAGTAAAAAGATTATCTGAAAATACTCGCCAGTCATTTAAAGAACTATTTTCGAATGCGAAAGAGAAGATTCTAAACAATGCATTTCCTAATCTATGATTAGAAAAATGCTGAAGGAAAATTTCCCAGAACTTAATGTCGAGATTGAAGAACAGCGATGTGAACTAATGCACTGCCTTAATGAATTTCAATATAAGTTAAATAATTTATGGAGACCTCAGCGTAAAATAGGGCTAAAAATATAACTTCCGTTTCAGGCACTTCATGACCGTAGGTTTCTTAAAGAGAAATTGGTGATAAGGTAAACACTTTGTCGAAATGTATGCTTCCGAGAGACCTACAGTCGAAATTTTCTCTCTGTAAAATCCTACACCTGTTCCCGTTTGTGTTGTTTTTCCCTGTACACATTTTATTTCCGGGAGCATCTTATGGCCCCGAAACAACGGGCTGGACGTCTGATCTTCAACCAATAACTTACGCTGGCTTCGCCTCTGGTTAACTGTTTTAGATCTCCTTTGTTTAGACTTTTATGACTGCCTAGAGGCCTCAAGTTTTAGCATCTCTCCAGCACTCCTACTCTTCCAACTGAAAGCAATGAACTATTTATTTCCACCTGGAAAAGGATGGGTTAGGTAAGTTGGGGAAAGGTCTAAAGGTCATGATGTGAAACAGAAAGGGGAGAAGTTGGGGAAAGGTCTTCAATGATCTGATGTGAAACAGAAAAATGTCCATCGCTTCTCAATGCCAACGAACCGTCTGCCTTTTGCATAAAGAAGACCGTAGGACTCTCATCCAATTAACATAAAGAGATATTTTTGCAATAAAATTTTCTGCCACCATTTTTTATTCAACCCTCTAAGAACTCTTAATTTCTTTCTTTCGTGGTGTTTATCTCTGATACATTGAATTTATACATGATATCAATCGCAACTTGCCACTTATCTCAGTGAGAAGAAAATCTTATTTATTTGTATTTATGAATATGCTGAGCTGTGTTTTAAAGAATCATTTTTTTTTATTTGATATGGATTTGTTTATGTAAATGCTTATACAGTTTTTAGAGGGGGAAAAGCTTTAACGAATTTCAATTACAGGTAAACCGATGATTAAAAAAGGTCTGACAGACAGAGAAGTTGTTGATGGTGAATCAAACGTTGAAATGATCGTGGAAGCATCTGGAACACCGGCACCGGATGTTAAATGGTAAATGTGATTGAAGTGTTACAAATAATTAAAAAAGTTCAATAATTGCACTTTGATGCAAAAAATGAAAGAAATTTAGGAGCATTTAGATGCATTAACAGTTAAACTGTTTGGTTTTAAACTTTTATTACTTCCTTTCTAAACAGGAACAACATATCCTTATTTATTTTAAATGTCTAAATCTATGTTTAGGTCCTTGAATGGGAAAGACGTTTCTGATGGTGATAATTTCAAACTGATAAAAGACGAAGCCAAAGGTGTTTATAAACTTACGATAAAGAAGGTGAGCTCAGATACAGTCGGAGAAATCAAGTTCGAAGCTTCAAACAGTGGAGGAAAGACGGAATCGAAGGCAAAACTCAGCTTGCTAAGTAAGATTTATTTCATTAAATTTATAATGAGTGTTTTAGAAAAATCAAAGTACGTCTGCCTGTGTGCTTATTTCTTTCGGTACAAATGTTGTTAAGGAGGACCAGGACACAAAATTGTATTTGTGCCGGTGACGAAACGGGCCTACTTCAAGGATCTTTAAAAAGAATGATTTTATCAGTTATTTCATGTTGCATGATTTGACATTACCGTAATCTGAAGCAATCTTTACAAAATTGTAAAAATTGAACCCTTAGACTGAGTTGGATATATTTTATTATATAGTATAAAAATATTTTTTGTTATTTGTTCATATTCAAACCTATGAATTTATCGAAAAGAAAAATATAATATAGATCACTTTCATAATTCCCGGCACATTTGTATATTGACATGCATTTTGTTATAATTTTCCCTATCTTCAACCGGGCTTTTGCCCTTAAAAAATGTTGTGGTAACATAGATGCAACAGGTGTTCTCTGCCATAAACCTGGTATTAGTACAAAGATCCTTTGAGAATCTTTCATTTTTATATGGTTAGATATCTTTTTTATTATCTTTATCGGCGTAGTCTAATAAGGTAAAGTAATCTTGTAAACGCTAAATTCTGCATTCAAACAGTCAGATATTATGTAAGCTATTAGCACAGCAAACAATACTGCTTTTAGATACAAATTGCAACGTTTGTTATTATATGGATGGGCCAATGGTTTTCGTGTATAAACCCAGTATTACCGAAAATATCTTATAAGAAACTGTTATTAAGACAATATTCTGTGATCTCAACCATTCCCTTTTTTATTATATTTTTTAAAAATCTCTCATCGGATAAAATGATCAGCAACAAAAAAAAAAGGTCTCTCTAGGTCGTAAAATTTACTTTTCTTTTGTTTCAGAGAAACCAAGCTTCCTTAAGGACTTGTCTGATGCTACGTTGGTCGAAGAAGACGCTTTGAAACTCGAAACCTCAGTGAGCGGTGAACCAGCACCAGATGTTAAATGGTAAGATAATAAATGTCTTTATTTTCCCCACAGATTTTAGTCACAATGCTATTTTTTTCTTTGGCTAAAGTAGAAATATCTGGTGGAAGGTTTTTGGGAAAATGTAACTCGAGGCATGTCTTTCTATCTTTAAACCATGTCTTTAAATCTACCTTTAATCATGGCTTTTAAATCTGTATGTAATATTTTAACTGCGTTTGTATAATTCGCGGCACCAAAAATGGTGTACGATTTTAAGTAATTGTTACTATGAGGTCATGGTTTACTGAATTATCATTTTCTTAGATAAATATGTATTTATATATTATCTCATAGCCTTACCAACACTAAGGTGGCGTAACAGTTCCCATTGTATATCTTGATTCCCGTATAAAGCTATAGAAAATTTATCTCTTTTTTTAAAATCTTATTCAATTATGGAGGTCTCTTGCAAAATAATCAAAACTTAAAACAAATAAATTAAATTTAAGAGATTTTTAAAAACGCCCGCATCATATTAAAGGCTTTGTTTTCTCATGCAGAAAACAGAATTCAAAAATACGCATTTGTTAATCAGTGATTAGGGAAATTCTCCTCTCAGTAATTTTATTTTTTGTGATTAGAAAAATACTGAGAGGTTCAAAATTGAGTTGACGACGCTTTTCTGTAGTATTTTAAACAGTTAAAAACGAAAATTTTTGGAAATTGGCCTACCAGTAAACAATAATGTGGGAATTTTTCTAAAGGTAATTGAAATTTGTATCTTAAAAAATGCGTAACACATAGTTCTTTGCCCTTTACCGAAATATAATCATACACCACTCAATTAATCGTAACTCAACACTGATATTGTAGGTCCGTTGTGTTAATCGATGCGTCGATTGAGATAAAACCGCAGTGAAAAAATTCTTTAGAGTTTAGTTTTTACTGCTGCCATCTGTTGGCCAATTGAGGAATATTTTGCTCGGATTAAATTATTTTTCAATAAAACCTTTCGACAACACCTTTTCGATGACAAATTATTTTCAACATTTTCCTTTACAAAGTTGAAAAAATGTAAGTCAAACGAATAGTTTAGCAGATATATCGGAGACTGGACATACTATAAATTGTTTAGAGAAAATTTTAAACTTTTCAAGCATTTTTTACGTGCATAGTGGCATAGTGATTCCGATTTAGAAGTAAAAAGACGTTAAGGGTCCACATTTGAATAATTGGGGAAAATATTGTTGCAAAATTCTTCTAAGTAAAAAATGAATAAATAAATAAATAAAATTTTGTGTCTCGGACTCCGTAAAATGTCTTTAAGATCTAAACTTTCTCGTTGGAATCAGTTGGGTTTCATTTTATAACAAGATGCAATGATGCTCTAGAAAGGATGAGTTAGACAAAAGCAGTAGATGGGGAATCACCGAAGTCTGAACAATTCATTGCTGGCAGATTTGAAAAATATTTTATAGCAGTTTTGAAACTGTTAAGGCTAGGTTCTGACTTCATCACGTCTGATTCTCAGGTACTGCGGTAAAGAAGAGCTGAAGTCTGACGACCGTAGAAAGATTGTGGTGGATGGCAACAACCACAGTTTGATTATTGAAGAAAGTGCCGTCGAAGATGGAGGAGTTTACACTTGCAAAGCTAAGAATAAAGTCGGGGAAGTCTCTCAGAAGGCTACGGTGACAGTGAAATGTAAGTGGATTTCAGCTACGTGTCTTATCTAAATGAACGATGTTAAAATGTACGGAACGATTACGTATAAATGAACAAGTCAAATAATAATTGATAATTTTTTTACTGCATCAAGCCCTTTTCCTTCAGATATTTGGCCATCTACTTAGTGAGATAGTTTGCTAACTTCTTTCAAATGGTTATATGAGTGTATGTTATTGAGCTACATGTCTTGGGCAAATGATCCATGTTAAAATGTAGCGAAATAGCTTGCTGACTTAGGAATGAACAACTCAAACGATAATTGATAATTTTTTTACTGCATCAAGCCCTTTTCCTTCGGATATTTGGCCATATACACAGTGAGATAGTTTACTGACTTCTTTTGTCAAATGGTTTTGTGAGCGTCTGTTGTGGTGATGTGTCTTTAAGGAACAGCAGATCAATAGAATCTAATATTTAGAAATTTCATCAGTTTCTAAATATTAGATTCTATTGATTGATTATGGAGACAAAAATAAGAATTTCAAATATTTTAAGTTCACTGATTTTAAACGTGGTAACATTTAGAATTATAAATCAATCGGTCTAAAAGTAGTGTCAGTTATTACAGTTTTATTTTTCTTACAGTAGTATAAGATTTTAAAGCAGTAACTGTTTTAAAGTTGTATCACAGTACAGTATCTGTTCTTAAAATAGTATCCGTCTTAATTTTGTTTAAGCAGTATCAATACATAATGTTTATCCCTGTCTAAAAATTTGATTGGATTAAAAAAAATCAATAAAAAAATAATACTTTAGTAGTAGATATTTTTATAAAATATAATTCAAACAGCGAAATTCAGTGCGTATGAGCAGTTGTAGAAAAATTCGTTGCGACGAGCAAATATTTCTTCTACTTACTCTTAACAACACTTTTCCCCAAACAAGAATAAAAACTGAATTTTCCCTACCTCTGGTAAATTTATGCGAATTTATATCAACTACTCCTGGAGACTTAGTGTTGAAAGTTATCCCACATGGTATAATCATTTTTTTAAAATTTATAATACAAAGTAATTTCGAAATATATTTTTTTCTCCAAATCGATAGTTGTAACTAAACGGGATTAACACATTATTGACCGGTAATTTTATTTAAATATATACACAAGTCACCGGCAAAGACTGAAATTTTGGAATAAAGTACGACATTTTTAATTTTTGAAATCTGTTTTATTTATATGGCTGTCTGAGATTCCCAGCTTAGATGATAA
This sequence comes from Dolomedes plantarius, assembly GCA_907164885.2. NCBI lineage: Eukaryota > Metazoa > Arthropoda > Arachnida > Araneae > Dolomedidae > Dolomedes > Dolomedes plantarius. The sequence goes on along the minus strand of OU015496.1, from coordinate 160,220,383 downwards.
AATGTGAGGATTTTTTCGAAACTCATTCAGGTTATAGTAAAGAAAGTACCGTATTTTCCGGCGTATAACGCGCACTTTTAATACAAAGAATAATATCGAAATTTACGGGTGCGCGTTATACGCCAAATATAAAAATGATAGATTTAAAAATAAGGAAAAGATGAACATAAAAAAATTAGATTTCTACATGTAACTAAATACTGTTTATTTAAAAGAAATGACATACCTTATGAACTTAAACATTTTAATTATAGGATAACATGAATAGTTCGTCATATTCGTCTTCCGTTATATCTGCAATAACATCATCGAATTCTGTTTCCTCTTCACCATCACTGTTATTATGATCCATAAATAAATAATCATCTTCCGTTTCATTTAGATTGTTATATATACTGCATTTTTTTAAATGACTTTTGAACATGTCAGGTTTAATTTCATTACATGCTTTTATTATCCACTCACACACTATTTCTAGACTGGCATGACGCATTTGGCCTCCTGTTGTAAATGTTTTGTCACCTTCAAACATCCACGTGTTCCACTGTTGTTTTAAATTCCCTTTGCATGGTTTATTTATACACACATCTAAAGGCTGAACTAATGGTGTTAATCAACCTGGAATAACTGCCATGTCTGTGTTACAGTCTTTCATTTATTTCTTCGTATTATCCGTTCGATGGGATCTGAATATGTCCCAAACTAAAAGACTTTCAGGATTCTTTAAGGCACCGGGAATTATTTACTCCCTCAAGCATTTCCCCCACACACATATTGTTCCCCTTATCGCTTGTCAATTCGCTATACCATTGTTCGAAAGTCTGGGAAAGTCTTTCTAATGAATGACTTCAAAAGATAAGAGTATCGTAGATGCACAGTTCAGGTTTCTTCGTCAAGAGTAGGTTTCGCGTTATACGGAGAATATACCTAAAAATTGAAAAACGTAGTTTAAATTATAGGTGCGCATTGTACGTCGGAAAAATGCAGTATTCAGGTAAAGAAATGTTCAGTTGATCAATAATTTCTCTAGTCTGACTTTCCTCTACCCTGCATTGTCTTCAACATTTTCGTATCAAAAAACAAGTGTACTCGACACCTAACAACAATGTGTGAAATATTCGAATAATACTTCAGAAACATTAATGTGTCATTTATCATCGACAATATTGCGATGTAGTTGGTTATTTGAATGCACTGCCTTTGGATTCTGTTAAGAAACTTTTTTGGATTTCAGCAAGGAAAGATACGCAGGCTCCTGTGTTTGTTACACACCTGTATGACCAGGTTATAGTCGTCGGGGATGCAGCAAGGATGGAAGTAAAGATAACAGGAAAGCCGGAACCCGAAATCACATGGTAAGCTTAAATTCTACGTTCTAAATTTACCCCCTAAAAGCAACGAAATAAGCCAAAAATTTGGAACATTCTTTTAGTTCAATGTAGAATGTATTCCTCGTCTATTATTTTGTGAATTTGGTAGCATTTTGGCATCTTTAGAAATGTAAATAAACAATCACGTTGAAAAAAATATTTTTGTGTACGTATGTTTAGAATTGAGAAGCAGATTTTAAATAAAAATTGCCATGCATATGAAAGATTAAGTTTGTTCTGCCGCGTTTAATTGAGAAATTTTCAGAGTTCGAAAAGATGTTACTTAAGTATTTGTGATATATATATATATATATATATATATATATATATATATATTATATATATGTATATGTATATATATATACATATATATATATATATATATATATATATATATATATATATATATATATATATATATATATATATATATATATATATATATATATATTAATGTAATGAGCTCATTTTCAAAAAAGCCTTTAATTTCATTTGTTTATTCCATAACAATTTTAATATTTATCCGATAGAAATCAATAATTTAATGCCTTCTAAAAAATCGGTTTCTTAAAAATTAAAAATTTTTAAAAATTACTCACTTTTTATTAAAATGTTACTCTCATATGCAAAAAAATATGCATTTGCTCTTTTGTAATTCGTAAGATAATTAAGGGAAAAATCTACGTTTAAACATAAGTATTGAAGACTGTGACGTCAACGCATGCACAGTCCCCATCACCGTAATGTTCGATTATATGCAGACATGCGGTCACCCCTTCCTTGCTCTATTCTAGAACTTGTATTTCGAAAGTCGAATTGAGCTTAATTGACCGCTATATCTTTAGATTTCTCTGTTACCTGTACGTGCAGTTATTTTTTTATTTCATGTTAATGTAACCACCTTCCTCTTCTTCAGGTCTTGCGGGGATGAGGAAATTGCTGGCAGCGACCGGATGATAATCAAGAAGGATTCCGAGAACATGACTTACAGCTTGACTTTGAAGGACTTGAAAGTCAGCGATTCCTCAAAATATTCCTGTAAAGCTGTTAATAAGTACGGTGAGGCAAAAGAAACGGCACAATTAACTGTGAAAGGTAAACAAACAAATTTGTTGATGTTTAATGGACTATCTATTATTGAAAGATACTTGAAATCATATATAAATTTTAACAAAAATATTAACTTAACAGTTAGAGAATTTTCCCTTATCGTTTTATCCCCCTACTTATTGATTTATGTTTTCAACTGAATTATGTAGTTACGATGTGCTGAGTGCCTAACATTGCATTAAATCGTACTTCTCGTCCTACAATCCGTACCAAGTTCCTCTTTTCAAATGACAGTTAGTGAATTTTCCCTTATTTTATACCCCTACTTCTTGGTTATGTCTTCAACTGAATTATGTAGTTATTTTGTTTACCAGTAATTGCATTTAATATTTTTTGTTTAAACATGGTATGATTATTTATGCTTTGTCGCTAGAACCTGTTGCTCCACATATCGAAGAACTGGAAGACATTGAGATACGGTACGCTGCTCCTGCGAGGCTGAAGGCGAAAATTTCAGGCTTCCCCATCCCAGAAGTGAAATGGTAATTATTTCCCACAAGTAATGTAACATTTTCATGAATGTAAGATAGTGTGTAACTTATGTAGGGAAAAAGATTTCCGAGAAAATCAGTTTTTACCCCAAGAATATCAGTTTTAGTACATCTTTTTCAGGGCTCATTCACAATTAAAGATGCAATGAATGTGAAATCCTACAAATAAAAATTATTTTACAATTTTAACTTTTTATGACTTTACCAATTTTAACTTTTTTTAAACTTTTTTTAAACTTTTTTTTAACTTTTTTTTGACCAATTTTAACTTTTTATGACCTTAGTCTCGGGGAATATGAATATTTCGTCCCGTGAAAATGACTTCATCGTTACGTATATTTTTAATCGACAGTAGTAATCATTGGTAACTTACAAATGTACGTCACTATAGTGACATTTTCGCACGTCCATATTTTCATATGCCCTGATACCAAGGCCCTAGATGATGATTTTTCGTCTGTATAAGAGAACGTTTTACTGCTTACATGATGAAAAGTTGGGTACGAATGAGAAAGTTGCACGCAGCATGTCCCATCTCAACTCTCCCCAAGTCAAAGGAGAAGCCTTTTATAAAACACACGGATTACTCAAACTCATTTGAAAATGCAGGCTCAATTGATTGTTCCATTGCAAATTGCAAATAAACAGACCTTCACTTGTAAAATGGATAGCACCATTAATCAGCCCTTTGTTTCTCATTGGGTAGCATCAGTGATGTTGCATAAAACTGCATTATTACAACAAAAACACCTCTATTATGATTAACCAAAGCTCTAATCGCATTTATCAATATACAAATAGAGTCAGCAGGGTCTCTATTAACATGGAACATGATTTTGAAGAGGTTTACCCCTCAGAATCATTACGTTTGGTAAACATGTAAGGGATATGCGTCAGCCATACAATAAAGTTTGGTCAACAATGACTGATCAGTCACATACAGTGAAAAGTAGGTGGGTAATACAAGAAAAATTAAGAAAAAAATAATAATGTTACTACTAATAATAATATTAGTAATGATAATTTATATTACGACCTCAAAAAATACTTTGGCTACCGCTTTCGCATCTCAGTCTTGCATGAACGACAATTAAAAAAACTAATAATAACAATGAACAAATAATAATTAATAAATTAAAAATTTTAAATGTATTATATTTTTGTTAATTTTACAATACGTTCAATTAATGGATAATAATAAATTATAATAATTAGGATGATAATTTGTACTTCTGATAATAAAATGATGATTTTAACGTGAAAGCCAGCTCAAAAGCTTGTTCCATGCAAGCCGATTGAAGCTGTAAGATGACCCGACTGCTACGGTCTTTTCTTGAACAGTGCTGTCTTATTTAAGGAATTTGTTTTAAACACGTATTTAACTGTGGTGAGAGAAAACTGGAAGAGTGCGAAATTTATTTTTTTTTTTTAGATTTTCTTTGGCATTATGTAAAGCAATTTACTTAAGGCATCCGTACAGCTTCAGAAGTGATTTTTTGAATTTTTTTATTTCGTCTATTTATCGATTTTTTATGATGAGATTAAGTTAAAACTTGGAAAAATGTATAAAAAAATTTAGCTGTTACATTAAAATAATTTTTTCAAGGGGAAAAATGTGTACGTATTTGACATTTCTAAAAACATGATAACTAAAAAGCAAACAAACATATTATCATTTTACAAATTGTAGAATTAAGATAATAACTTTCTCTGGGAAATAGAGTATTCTCAAGATAATATGCTATTCATCTCAGAAGCTGTAGAGATTTAAGCACTGATGTACAGAAAATATGCTTAAAATTCATTGTCATTCACGATTCATGCCCATGTAAGCAAAAGTTTAATTAATTTACAACGATGAGCATAGTCTATTCCCTTTATAAACAATTTAAGAGCAACTATTCAAAATTTTAAGGCATTTCCTTCATGAATTTTTACTGTAAGATGTTTTGAGTAAAGAGACACGATGAGAAAATTCATTTTGAGAAAAAGCTACTTCCGGTTATAAAATTCTTTGACAACTGTTGTTAAAATTGCTATTACTCGGCTCTCAGTTAAGATAGAAACATAATTCAAACAGAATTAGAAAGATAAAATATTAGGCTTTGATAGTATTGTATAAGTGGGAAATTGATTTTTTTGATCGAAAATGCCGTTTCAAAGGTACCTTAAACCCTTTTCCATTATGCTTTGTATGTAAAAGTATAGTATATCATTGCAAAAAAATGTTGTAAGAAGTAAAATTTACTTTGAAAATACCATTTAAGATTTAAAAATATATATATATATTGCTATTATTATTTTATTTGAATCGGGGTTGTTTTGTGGTTTTCGGCATTATGAGAGTGAGAAAATATTTTTACATTATCGTACTCAAAATTCCAAAGGAGTAATCACATATTTTTGCCTTAATTATGCATCTCCAAGGTACATCACTTACGGATCCTTTACCGTTCTCATTGATTAGAAAATCTTTACAGCAGTATATGCAGCGTGATTTTTTTTAATCTGACAGTACTCAGAGACATCTGTAGCGCGATCTATCAGCCGGAATTCCACCAAAATTGATAGAGAGACTAAGGACGAGACATGGGAAAGAGTTTTCCGTGGAAAAAAAATTAATTCCAATAGTCGTCGATAGGGGAAAATATGGCACTCTTGTTGTCGGCGCACCCGATAATTTGCATAAAAGGCATTTAAAACATCAAAATACAAATTCACGACTATGAAGTCGACAGCAGCGCCAGTCACTTAAGGCAGCTGACATCGAAGATCTTCAATCCCTATATTAAACAACGGGGAATTATCATACTACTTTCCTAAGGGTACTTTTCTAATTACACATGAACTAACGTATCTTTTTAAATTCTGTTCTTTGCTTCTAAAAGTAGATCTTTAAATGCGAGCGATGCACAAGTTTTTAAAAGTTTTTTTTATTTTTTAAAGTTAAGTTTCACTTAAAAAAGTAATTTTATATTTCAATTATATTTCCATAAGGCCCAAGGTAGCCTAGTGGTAGCGTTTTCGGCTCCAGACTAGATATGTTCAGTTCGAATCCCTACGAACGTCCATACCTTGATAACTAGGCCGGATAATAGTACGTTAAATCAGTAGACTGGAAAGTCCTTCCACGATGTCAGTGGGTGGGGGAAGGTGCGAGTCCCGCAGATGTGACCCCCCTGGGAGTGATCGCTCAAAATTGAGGTGGCACCAGAGGGTGGTGTTGATTCCCCTATACGGTTCCCCCGCTGAAAGCAATCGAGGATAAAGTGCGAATATCCTCGATGACAAGTACCCCGCATTGGCAAACAAACAAACAAACAATAATATTTATATTAACAAATATCAATCGTAATTTAGAAAAAAATAAGTCGGATCATATCCAAATGGCTAGGGCGCTGGCAACCTGTGACAGTACCTGGGTTCGGGTCCGACAGTTGGCGTAGAAGTTCGTAACCTTTCAGCTTTTAACTGTAGAAAAAAAGATGACTGTAACGCTCTCAAACAACTTATAAAAAATCAATCTCCGTAAATTTCTATTTAAAAAAATAAATGAACACACTGATTTTTTTTCCGACGAAAAAAAATTTTTTTTTTAATAATCATTTGTTCATGTATGATCGCTAAAGTACCGAAAGGGAAACTCCCTATATACATAAGGATTGAACATGAGCGACGTCAACTGGTGAACCGTTCTACTATATACTGTTCTATACATCGACAACATTTCTTACAGGACGAAAAACGACACTCCCATCAAAACCACAGACGCCTATGAAATAATAGCGGACGTCGAAAACAAGCGGTACACCGTCTCGATCAAGAGCGTCAAGACTGAAGAAATCGGTCGCTACTCGTGCATTGCCAGCAACTCGGCGGGCGAGGCAAAAGCGGAATGCAACCTCTCCATCAAAGGTAACATTCATCCTATTTCTGAAACAGTGGTTTTTAACCGGTGGTCCGGGATAACCCAAGAAGTGGTCCGCGAAGTTCGTAATGACCAAATAAATAAATAAATAAAAATAAATTTTAAAAAATTGTGTTTTATAGTTTCAAAATGACTTCAAATTCAACAATTTTAAAAAATTGGGAACAAAATAATTTTTTTTGTTCAAATTCTAAAAAAAAAAAAAAAAAAAAAAAAAAATCCTGCATTTCTTTCGTTTCTTGACGTTCCAAGTACGAAAAATATCTCTCATCTGCTTAAAAATCCCCATTTTATTTCCTGTGACGCGGAGTCGGAGTATCACAGCAATTTCGAAGCTAGTACAGCTCAAAAATCTCATTAATTATAACTATTCCATAGGCTTGTATGTTTGCTATTAAGTTTACTTGAACGTTAAATTTGCTACCGTTATTAAGTTTATTTGTAACTCTTCCTTCAAGTTGTTTATAACAAAAATTTTGTTTATTCAGAAGATTAAATCCTTTTTTAACTCTTAAAAAACCCTTTGAGGGGCGGCGTTTGCACAGACCAAACGCTTGAATTTCGTCTTTTTTCCCCTTGCATTCAATATATTCGGGTTAAATGAGAAGAAAATGGCAAGTGCTGCAATCTTTTATCAGTTTAAAGAAGTAAAAAGATTTTATAACCTTTAATTTGAAAAATTTTCAAGATTTTTTAGGTTAAAAAAATCTGCACCGTGCAAACCGTGCCCCTGAAAGGGTTAGGGTTGGTTATGAGAGCGTCCTCAACTTATTATTTATAAACAAGTGGTCCCTGCTCAAAAAAGGCTAAGACACGTTTCTCTAAAAGAAACAAGCCTTCTGCCAAGAGCTTTATTTCCCGTTTTAAACTGGATACGGGTCACACAGTTCTGAAAACAAAGCTTGTTTTCGTGAGTTAAAAATTTCTGTACAAGTTAAAGGATGAAATAACGTAAACCGCATTTTACGGTGCGTTATTCCATTGTTAGGTGCAACATTTGAATGCTGTGCACCAGTGTCTTGTATCTCTTTTGGAATGGAGAGTTTTTCACGACTTGCTGTCTTTTAGTCTAAATCTGAAATTCTTTGCGAGGCATTTCAATGAAATGTTGTACAGCAGGACTGTGTTCTGTTTCCATTGAACTGTTTTCAGGACTTTTGATATGGAGCAAAATTTTCAAAATATTTTCTCCGGAGCAAAAATTCCCCCCCCCCACACACACACACATACTCACACTCCTCCAATTGTTTCTTTTATATTATTATTATTTCTTGAAAGTGATTACAAATTTTTTCAATAAATGATAATTTTTCAAACACTATGCATAAATACTTATTTAAAATTAAGTTATTCCTATTTATCTCGGAACAGAATTTTTTGTGGTATGTCAACTTACTATATAAATTACGAGGTGTCTCTAGGAAAATTTTTGCAGCGTTGTTTTGCTCTGCATTCATTATCCTGACTTCAAAATTCTTGATATAGAGCAAAAATTTTTAAAGTTTCTTCCCTCAAACAAAAAGCGATTTAGAGTTTCTTTTTTTGCCTGTTAAGGTGATTTGAAATTTCATAAACAAAGTTTTTAAAAATTCAAAGGAGACAGAGAAAAAAAATATGTTAATAGAGCAGTTGGTTCATCAGAGGGCATGGATGTTTCTAGCCGTTCGGAATCGGCTTTAAGAAGCAGGCCCCGGTCTAATTAGCCCTAGTGTAGCAAATAAAGGATCATAGCACTCCTAATCAACCAACCTAATACTCAGTCCTCAGTACCTCCTATGCAGGTCGATAGTCGAAACACTAGAAAACTGGCATTCGGTAGCAGAGTCTGGAACGGATATTTGTGGCTGTTCGGAACCGATTTTAAACTGCATGTCAAGATCTCATGTATCTAGTCTAGAGAAATGAGGATCATAGTTATAATGGGACATTACAAAGGGGATGGTCGACATTACAAAGCGATTTTTGAAATTTTTATCTCAGAAATATGAAATTTTGCAGATATATTAATTAAAGCATAACTATATTAAACACCTTATAAAATTTCATAAATATTTTTTTAAGGATCAATTTATGAAATTTTATAAGGTGTTTAATATAGTTATGCTTAAAAAATATTTCATAAATATTTTTTTAAGCATAACTATATTAAACACCTTATAAAATTTCATAAATATTTTTAAAAAATTATATTTAAAAAAATTGAAATTATTATTATTTTTTAAATGCTCCTTGGGGGTCCAGTTTTTAACTTTCCCCCTTAATTTTGCGTTTATATTGCTTATAAATACATTTTGAACAGATTTATGTACTACTTTGCGCTTTCGTCGAATAGTTAATTTTTAGAAAATATTTTTATGCTTGTACTCGGAATTTTTGTGAAATTTTTGTACTTTTCTACACTTAAGTTAAACTTTGATAATCTGAATGATGTCGAATCCTAAAATGGATACATAACTTTATTTTGATCTATTACAGGAGTCTTTATTATAAATTTAATAAAATTTCGTAAAAAATTATGACGCAAAGAGTATTTCAAAGACTTGCAAATCTGGAAATTACTCATTTTCAGAAAAAGCCATTTAAAAGATGTTTTTCACCTACCTTCAATACTTGCTTTTCTAAAGCCACCAAGTTTTCATTTTACTTTTCACTACATATTTTAAATGTATTGTATTCCAATATTTACATATTTTTAAAATATTAATACACCAAAAAGTTCCAAATTTTGTTCGATTTTTGGCAATTTGAAAGTCCACCATCCCCTTAAAGGCTATGATGGGAGAAAATTTTACTCCATTCGGAAAAGAGTTTTAAAGTGATTTTCTTTAATGGTAGATTTTAATGATTTAAGTAAGATCCAATGATTTATTTTATATTTCAGCTCAAATGCCCGCATTCGTCAAGGACATCGCTGACCAGTCTGTCGACATGGGAGAAAAGTTTACTTTCGAGGCAGAAATTTATGGATTTCCTGCTCCAGAAGTCACTTGGTGAGTGCTGTAGTCGATGTGTCTAAATGGTATTTCATTAGATTTTTGGCTCCAGAGTTGGTATTGCCCTTTCTTTAATTCCTACTGTCAAAATTATTTGTTATAACCAAGGAACGGTAAGAATCTGAACAATTTTCCCTACTCTCTATAAGATGAATTTCGCTACCTTTTATTTTTCCAAATCGAATTATATAGAAAAGAAATGTTCAAAAGCTGCTAAACGAACGACCTATGAACATGAAATCGGAAAAATAGCCGGAGAAAGTTGTATCCTGAAACTTCAGGGATATTTACTTTTTTAACAGCTGTATTGAAAGACCCATGTGTTTTATATATGAGGCGTTGAAAGGCAAAGTTGTGTAAGTCACTTTTCAACTTTTTTCATTTGGGGGCAAATCTCCATGTTCAATTTATAGTGGAATTGTAAATAGTTATTATTTGCAATATTGTAATAGTTGTTATGAATTATAATTTGTTCAATTTATGGTGGAATTTTTTGTAGTTTTTGCAGTTAAACTCTTTTGACTTACACCACTTGACTTACTGACGTACACCACTTTGCCTTTCACCGCCTCATATGTTGCTTATATATGTTTTATATAGCACAAAGGTGATGCACAAAGATTATCTCTTTGACAGATTTGGGTTCCTGCCTTTTTCAAGTTAGCTAAAACTTCACATAAAATAAGAAATTTTGCAATGTTGTAGTGACTTTCAACGGAGATAAAGAAAGAAAAAATTATGACTTTAATCATTAACACCTATGTTTTTTTTAAATCTTCAACTGATATTTTTTAATAGTTTTTTCATGTCTTCCTATGAAGCACTATCGTAAGGTTGATTATCAGGTTACTTCCCTTTCTTATGACGAAGATTAAATTTACTCAAATTTAACAGCTGATAGATGAAATTAAAAAAGAGATTCTGAAATTAAAAGTTTCTGCATTGCTAAATATTTAACTCATTGCTAAATAATATATAAATCTTTGTACTAGATGTAAATAAGCATCTAGCACATTGCTGAGAACAAGTATCTAGCACAATGCATCTAGCACATGCTAGATGTAAATAAGCATATAGCTTAATATCATGGTAATTGAGGCTTTATGAACAATTGCTGGAGTGATTTCGAGAAGCATCGAACCACCCCTTTGTTTTTGCTGCTATATAAGATCTAGAGACAAAAAATAGCTTATATTATTTTTTAAAAGCATGACGTCAGTAGAGTTAAAACTTAAAAATATGAATTCTTTAATTTAATTTTTTTTGCTCTACTACCTTTGATAACAGGTTTTACAATCATTAAGAATTTTGCTCGAACAAGTTTGCTTCATAAAAAGTGTAAATAATTCCTGATTGTTTAAAAGATCTCAGAAGTAGTGCCTGATAGGGGATCATTTAGGTTTGGTGGTCTTCAACAAAACGTTGCTGATAGAATAAAATTTCTTGATTGACAATGATCCGGTACGACTTTATTATTTAATTTTATATCCATTATATAACGCGTATACATCTTTCAATTTGCATAACTTTTGAGCTTCATTTAAATTTTAGTTATATTTGCTCAGAGTGTTGATAACTTGCAAAATACACTAGCACTTTGAATGCTAAAGAAAGAAATAAACAAGAAATCCAGAAAAAGGTTTTGTTGATTTCTTTGGCATCTGATTGCCTCAATCAAAATAATTTATGTCCAGAAAAGGTTTTTCTGGAACTCTTTTATATCTAATTGCCTCTGCATCAAATTAATATTTGTTTCATACATTTCGTACTCTTTTTCGTACTGTCGAATTTATATCCAGAAAATGTTTTTCTGGAACTCCTTTATATCTAATTGTCTCTGAATCAAATGAATATTTGTTTCATACATTTCGTACTCTTAGACGTTTTCTTTTCGTACTCTTTTTCACGCTCTCGAATTTATATCCAGAAAAGGTTTTTCTGGATCTCCTTTATATCTAACTAGCGGCCCGTCCCGACTTTGTCCGGGTTGAACAAAATATTATACCAATAAATTTCCAGTTGATAGCCAATAAATTGTAAATCTTTTTTTACCTTAATAATAACCTAAATAATACCTTAAATTAATTTTATGTTAGTTAATAATTAAAATAAATTTTTTTAAAGAAAAAGGGCGTGCCGGAGAACGGCTAGGTTCGAACCGCTAGCGTCAGAACAGAAGTCCACCGCGATAGCACCACGATAAGGATCGTTGAAATCTTCGGAACAAAAAGCGGTAGAAGACAGTAGCGGAAACAATGGAGATTGTTAGGATTAAGCCCCTAACTTTATTTCTAGTGATCAGATATACAAAATATATAGCCTATGTCCATCTGGAATAATGTACCTTTCAAACAGTGAAAGAATTTTTCAAATAGGTACAGTGGTTCTGAAGATTACCCTCCACGTACAAAATCGCTCTCTCTCTTTATATATAAGTATAGATTGTCTTTGAATCAAATGAATATTTGTTTCATAGAATTCGTACGCTTCATACTTGCAAAATGCTTATTTACATCTAGCCCAAAGATCTAATTGTGATTCATGATAATGTAAAACCATGAGCTAGGAGTTTACTCAATTACTGTTGCATTCTTGTCTAGGTCTAAGGACAACAAGCCCCTCGAGGGTAATGCAAACTACACCATTTCGAGTGCTGGTGACATTTTTAAACTACAAGGAACCATCAAAGACGTTGAAGATGCTGGTGTCATTACGTGTAAAGCTAAGAACAAAGCTGGAGAAGATTCGAGAAAAGCAAATCTCAAAGTTTCAGGTAAAATAGGGATTTGTTTACTTTGATTGTTAAAAACAATGAAACCGTACACATTTCGTCAGATAAAACAATGTTTTTAGCGTGGTGCTATTGCAATTCAATATTATCGGATAGTAAAATATTTGTTTGTTTATGTTTTCATAATTATATTTTAATTTATATAAAGTTTTGAAAGCTACTTATTGGGCTTTGTTACATTCGTTTCATTTATTCGCCCATACTTCACGTTTTACCATTCATAATACACTGGAATTTTCTTTTTTCTCCATGCGGTACTTGTCGTGAGACTTTGTCTTTTGTATTCATCGCGAAGTCTTGCTTGCTACATTATTATGAGAACAACCTCTTGGTGAGCCATCATAGCTGCCTGTGAGGGTACAACACGGTAATGACCAAGCCTTATTCGGAATTTGAACCCAAGCCCACAACGTGAAAATGCATTATGCTAATCACTATACCACATCGGCGGCACACACTGAAAATCTTCCAAGTTACAATTGAAAGAAACTCTGCCGGGAGTTTGTTTATTTATCAGTTTGGAAAATTAGTTACTCTCCTGACAAGAATCATCTTAATTCAGTGATTAATCTCACCAGTTTGTCACTAAGAGAATTTGGAACGTTACTAGAAAACTATAGGCTTAAAAGAAACAGCACTAGTACCTAGGATGATTGACATACTAAAACAATCCCTTATATTTACCATGCATATTCAGAAATACAAACTCAATATGAAAAATTATTTAAAATTTATTCAGAACATAAAAAAAATCAGTCGAAAACAGTAGATTACCCCCGACTTTGTGACATCTAACGGGGTAACTTATGCCAGGTGATAAAAAAAGAAAAATAATTTACTCAATTAACTGTACATCAGTCATTCTGTAATTATAATAACTTAAAATTTTAATTATATACGAATGATTAATTAAACTACGTATAAACAGGAAATTATTCAGTATTTTTGCTTCAATTTCACGTTTTACTTCCCTCAATACGTAGCTGCCGCCATGTTGCATTATGGTGTCTTCGCTCGCGTTTGATTAGTTGATCGGAACCAGTTGGGTCTTATCCCACTTTTTCGATTCTAGGCAACAAAAAAAAATCTAACTTAAATTACGACTTTATCACACGAGCCAACTTCAGCATAAAAGACTCATTTAAAAGCGTTGTCTTTGCATACCGTAGCTTGGAACTCTCCCGAGTAATATTGGCTTTAGTAATACAGGAAGAATTTCGCGATCATATGCTAGTCACAGAGTTAAATATGCAAATACTTATGATATTACATGCTCCTCTATCCCAAGCACTATATGAGCTGATCACTTGCCAAATCGGTTGAGTCCATAAAACAGAAAGTGTAGAAAAGTGATAAAATAATATACGTTGTTTTTAAGATTGACTCTAAAACTTCAAACATTTCAAAATGTGGACTTAAATCGATTTATTTGGCTTGTGAATAGTTCATAATACTACTAAGGAAGTCATTAATAGGGTATAAGCTCTTGCAATATTAAAAACTGATTTGCAATAGACACAAAATACAAGTATTAATTGATGAATCAACATTTTCTTCGCAGATTTTGCACCAATTATTTTAGAAAAACTTCCATCATCTGTTGACCTTACCGAAGGTGATAAACTGACTCTAAAGACCAAGATATCCGGTAAACCTGTACCCGAAGTCAAGTGGTAAGTTGAAATTCTGTTGAAATAACAACACGTATATACACTCTTTATTTACACGTGATGGGGCTCTAAATTTCATTAGGACCACTTGTAAAAAATACTTCTTCATTCATTTTCTTAATGTGTTTTACACCTTGCATAGTTTTCCTTTTTAAGCTGACACATCTGCCACAATTTTCATGCCGACCTCGCAAACCTTCTGTCACAATGCTGAGTTTTCAGTGCTTTTATGATCTTGCGACTGCGAATGTTTATGTTTGGATTAATTTTTTTTTGTATATTTAAGTAAAAACAAGAATTAAGAACACGCATGTTTAGCATTTAATTTTATACATAACATTAAACTATTGGTTTAGGTAGTTGGAATATTAAAATTATTTTTTAAGCTATTTTTTATTAAAATAATATCGAATAACGAGAGAGTGGCATTTGAAAATCTACTTCCAAAAAATGTAATTAAAAAGAATATGATTCGAAGAAATATACATGTACTGATGTATTTATCAAATAATAACAAAGTAAAGAGGAAAACTCCCCTTAGCTTAACATGGGGGGATGCAGATCTGCGAGGTCAAGCGATGTGCTGCTGTAAGAGCGAGATTATGCGAAAGTCATCTGTAACACTCAAATACCCTCTTTAGCATTATCACATGTTTTAGTTATTCAGTTTATCAAATTAAGTGCATTTACCTTTTTTCCGGCACACACAGAACCCCTTAGAGTTAAATTTTATATAATTATATTTTAGAAGGCTTGAACTTTTAAAGCTTAGATTTTTTTTCTTAAGTCACTATTACATTAATATTTATTTCGTTTATTATTTAAAATATCCATTTATTATTTAATGCTTCGTTTACATAGTTACAGTCAAAATAATACATTCTTTGATACTCTTTTCCATTCTTATTCAATCGTCCTGAACATAGTTTTGTTCTTACAGGTGCAAAGATGGTAAAGCTCTAAGACCTAGCGGCAAGTTGAGCATCTCTTTGACTCCAGATGGCGTTGCAGAATTAACTATTCCTGACGTCACACATGAGGATGCTGGAGGATACAAAGTAGTTGCCACTAATGAAAAAGGGCACTCAGCCACGGAAGCTAGTGTTTCTGTTGCTTGTAAGTGTGAAGAGCAAACTTTTGCTCGTCCCATCAAGTAGTCGCGTTTTAAACACGGTATTTTCGCTTCACTCTCAAGCAAACTTGTCAATTTGGAGAGGTAGTTGCCGTGGTAACAGTTACGTGACTGGCAACTCTTTGCCACGGTCCAAATTTTATATAACGTTTATGCCAATTTTTTTCAGACCACCTTAAAATAAAACTTTCATTCATGACTTTAAATACAGAAACAGGCCATAGCTGCCTGTAACCAATGTCTATTACATACCAGAGTCTATGGGGTTTGAGTAGCTCTGTCAACATGGATATTTGTAGCCTTTCGGAATCGGCTTTAAACTGTAGGTCCCGGTCTCACTAGCCTGTTGCAAAAGATGTCAGTAGAGATCTCAACCAAACAACCAGAAATAAACTCATTTTTTAATGGTCCGTAGAGAGAATTCGACCTATTGTGTTCCCCCACTTTATGTAGAAGTAAGTTTACTGGTTCGAAAAGGGATTGCCATTCTTCAATATAATGGTTTTTATAAAGCTGTATATTCCTCGTTTAACCAAAAGTTTCACGTAAGTTATACAAAACTAAGCACTCAAATTTTGAGTCGTTTCTTCCCTCATAATTTTACGATAATACTATAACTTTTGAAGATGTAAATGCTTGATGGCAGCAAGAACTTTTTATTTTATTTTTTTGTCGTTTTCCGGTCGTAATTATCTTCTATTGAATTTATTTCATAAAATACTCAGGTATTTCCAAACTTATTGGCCTTACGAGTCGAAAACATGATTAAGCACGTTCACATTTAATAATGAATAATTTTTGTTTTCTAGCATATAAAACATATATATATATATATATATATATATATATATATATATATCAATTATAAATCATATAATCATGAATATCACCACCGAAATATAAATCATGTATGTCATCACCAACATATAAATCCTACATATCGTCACTAACATACATAAATCCTGTTTCCAAAAGTTAAAATCATAACCATCATAATAACCTATATATAAATTATGTACATTATTATCAAAATGTATATTATGTATATCAACATGCAAATCATACATGATATGTATAATCAAACATATCATCATGTAAGCGTATGTATCCTCTCCAACATGCAAACCTAATACATCAACATATAAATCATATATATCCTCCCTATTATCTAAATCAACATACAAGTCATATAATCGTAGTATCATCACCAACATATAAGTCTTATAATCATATATATCATCACACATAAACGTATATATCATCCCCAACATAAAAATCGTATAATCTTATCTACCATATTACCAGCATTAAATCATTTATAGCATAACCATCGTGCTTATAACGTAATTTGTATGCATGACGTTGTGGCAACTTCTGGTGAGATGATGAGGCGTTACTGATCGTGTATGCTGATCGATTTTGTGGCAAATAGTAAGCAATGCCCGAGTGGTTTCTGATAATAAATAAAACAGGCCAGAATTTTACTAAAACTTAACATATTTAATATTGAATTAAAACTAAACAGAGTTAATATTGATTTGAACAAATTACAGCTGAACGAGACGTCTGGTTACAGAAATTTTAACAGCGGCTTCCACTCAACTAGTTTCGTTTCAAGAGGCAGAGCTCGTCTGGCCGCTTCTATCCGGATCTAATAAGGCGGTCACACACATCTGCACTGCACAGTATTCAGGTTAAAAACGAGTGACTTATGGGCAGCGCTCTGCAGAGCCGCTCTCCAGCGATCCTGCCCTCAGTCGGTTTTTGTACAGATCATCAAAGAGATTCGAGGGACCTTGGGGGGAGGACCGTGACTAATCGACTCCCAAATGTGTCAACAGGCGTTGGGGGGCTGCCTACTGT
Organism: Dolomedes plantarius; assembly: GCA_907164885.2. NCBI lineage: Eukaryota > Metazoa > Arthropoda > Arachnida > Araneae > Dolomedidae > Dolomedes > Dolomedes plantarius. The sequence continues at coordinate 160,203,035 of OU015496.1, read as the reverse complement.
AGAATTGTCTAGATGTGTGTGACTGCAGCATTTCAGGGACTCTCCCCACCCCCCACCCCCCAAAAAAACAAAGAGTTTGGGTACATATCCGCTGAAATTCCTTTTCAGCACAGTGGGGTTTTTTATGTGAAAACACTTGTTATCGCGGAGGGATCGTGGGATTATACTAACGATGACAGGCCGCGTCTTGGATCGGTCTGATTGGTCGTTTAGTGAAAACTTATGTGTTCTGTAATGTCAAAATCATTGAATAACGGCCACCAAGGGACAGGTTTAGGAGTCCCTAAGGTGGTTTCTGGTTTTAACATACAGATTTTCCCAAGGTTTCGGGTAAGATCAGACACGTAAGTCTTATAGCTCCGACCCAAAGAATGTTAGAATTCGACGAGGGCTTCATTACTGGTTTCTTCAGCCCGACAAATGTTTTTTGAATCCTCTGTTGCTAGTGATTGTCCCACAAGGTTTTACGTGCCGTTAACCTTGTAAACGGCCGTTAACCAACGTAAACGGCTACAGGATCAATTGCAATGTAAACTTCACAATCAATATTCTTTAGAAACTGAGTAAATTGAAAGGTTATTACTGTATAGTAAATTAAAAGGTAGTAATTATTGTATAACATGGTTTCAGTCGATGAAAATTCTTATGAATATCTCTGATGTTAAACTACTGGTAATTGTTTCCTTTTCAGTCAAAGCGAAGGACTCCAAACCGTTTGTTGGACAGTTACACGCAACTGACGTGGTCGTGGCCAACCCCATCGTATTAGAAGCTAAAGTGACTGGAACACCTCATCCGAAAATTGAATGGTAAAAAAGACAAAAAAATCTTTATGAACAAAATAACATCTGATCAATTATGTAATAAAAATAGGCACGTTTCATGAATTTCAAAGTTTTATATTTCATGTACTATTGGGAACGGTTTTGAGCTTTTAAATAATCAACCGTTAGGAAATGGTAGAACCTAAATAAAGATCTTTACTCTCTTGAGGAGGATTTCATGCTCACTGAAGCTCCAGATATTCATCGAAAATCTGGTCGTTCCAGCAATCATTTTTCTGAAGTTGAATGTGAAGTTAAAAATTCTAGAATTTTTAAAGAAATTTTAAACAACAGAAGTGATGGCCCAACGTTGAGGTTCGGTCATCACTTACATTGATAACTTATCTTGGTTTTATGCATATTCACAGACAATCCTTTTCCTTTCGCCCCGAAGAAAGAAACATTTACCATGACTTGGCTTGGATTATGGCGTAAACGTTCTTTTAAATCGGCACTTGAAGAAGAAACATGAATTTGTTTTAGAAACAGGAATAAAGGTTAAGTTTCGGTTACTTATAGTGAATTAAGGTCTTTCTATCCCTGACTTAATTTCAGTAGTTTTCTAAGTAATTGGTGTTACAATAAAACCTATCATTAACGGACATCCTTGAATAATCACATTGTCAATTTTTAGAACTTAACTTATTAAATGCTGATCACGTGGTTTCTTTTCTTTTTAAACTAATTTTGCGTCACGTGCATAACAACGAAATAAACAAAAGAAAAATTTTTTTTTCTTGCTGATGCGGCAGACGATTGGACATTATCCCAAAAAAAGTATTAAAATATAGTAAAAGATATGTTCCTCAAACTGTACTATATTAACTGTACTATATTCTTTAGTAGGCTCTATTAGATTTAATTTGAATATTTTCTTCTACATTATTTTGTCTATAAAAATATTCCTTACGATTTTTTTACAAATATATATATATATATTTTTACATCAATTGTATACATTGATCGTTGTATTTATATATATATATATATATATATATATATATATATATATATATATATATATATATATATATATATATATATATATATATATATATATATATTATTGGCATTAATTGCACACATTGACCGTTGTATTTAATTTGAATGTACTCCGTCGTGACGTGCGGGTTTTCAGCTAGTATATATATATATTCATTCATTCATTCTTGGGCCCATATTCTTGGGATACATGCTATCTCACCCCGTAAGGAAAAGGTTGAGTGGGAAGTTTTGATTCAGTATTGTCTAATTATTTTGAACTTTTACCAGGTTCAAGGATGGTAATAAAATCGAATCTGGAGACCACGTGAGACTGTCAGAAAAAGACAGCAAAGCCATATTGACTATTGATGCTGCAAAGTTAGAAGATGCGGGTGAATACAAGCTTTCAGCTACCAATGAACTTGGAGAAGATACTTCTAGCGCAATCGTGAAAGTTTTGGGTAAGATATTTAATGTTGATTGCAGGTTAATAACTTTAAATTGGGTAATAACTTTGGTTACTAACTGTTAATAACTTTTGCTTCTTAATAACTTTTTATAGAATAGTTTTTAACTAAGATTAATTCATTGTTATCAAAAATTAGAAAATAAGCAGTGCTTGATGTAAAAGATTTAAAAAATAAAATGTAACACTTTCCTAAGAACGAGGAAGTATAACAGGAACACAGCTTCTTAAAAATCTAAATAATGTGATTCCTTATCTTGTCTCTTCATCAGCCGACTCTCACGAAATTCCTCTGGAAAATTCTTTTGTTCCTCATTTATATCATATATAAATGTTATAAGTATCATATTATAAGTTTACATGTTTGTGAACTGACCAGAGATACATTTCGAGCTAAACGCTCAGTGACTTGATGAAGAGTTATCGATCAGAAACTAGTTGTCATTCTTTATTTTTACTAGTTGGTACCCGTCAAAACATGACGGTTAGATAGTAAATAAATGCACTAATGCACAAATTATACCCAACACATCATTGCCAAATGTTGAAAATCATAATAATGCGCAGAAGCAAATTAATGTGTTTAGGCGGTCTCGTGCTTAGTGAGTATCTAAAGCCAGAGTTAAAAATGTCACTGAGCATGCGCAGAAAGCAGTTTTGTTTTGTTTTTTAATTGTAAATTATCGCTAATTAAACAGCGCGAAATAAAAAATTTCCATGAGGTTTAATCTTATATTTCACAAACATAATTATCATAAAAATAAAAATGGCAGAGAGAGATCTAGAGAGACTCCTCGGAATAAACGTGCTTATCATTAAAACATGTCACTGAGCATGCGCAGAAACAGTGAGTTTCTAATGACAGATTTAAACATGCCACTGAGCATACGCAGAAATCAATTTTTAATTGTAGATTATCGCTAATTAATAGAAATTGCGGTTACAAAAACCAAACTTTACAAATCTACAGATTACATTCATTCGTTTAAGACCAAAATGAAGCACATTGATGCAGTAGTTTTCTCTCACGGACTGCCTGAAAAGTCGGCTTAGCAACTTAAATATATAGACTGTGCATTTTCAGAGGCCGTGTGTTCCCGTCTTGTATTTTTCACAACTGTCATGTGATTAATATGAAGTACATATATATATATATATTTTTTTTGTTTTCAGCTCCGGGTAAGAAACCATCCATTGTTAAAGAACTGAAGTCTGTAAAACTTAATGAAGGCGAGAAAGGAAAATTGGAAATCGTCGTTTCTGGATATCCCAAACCTGCGGTTGCTTGGTAAGCTATAATTTAGTTCTTGGTAAGCTTTGGTAAGCTATGCTCAGTAAGCTATAGTTTATCGGAAAGCCGCCCACATCGTATAATTTTTACCGTCGTTCATCGTACAGTGGTTACTTCCATGTAGTAGGATCAGGTTCGAATGCCAGATAAGGGATACACATTTTTTGTTGTCTTCTTGAGGAGAGTAGTGTTGTTTCCCCTATGTTGTGTTCCTACTGTAAGGCCGTCCGCACACGGAGCAACTCAAAAGAAACTGATAACCGACTCCAACCACAAACCAGTCCGTGATGAGTCGTAACCTATGTAATTGAATGGAGCCACGCACACGGCGCAACTGGTTACAAACCCGTCAGCAACGCGTTTGTAATCAGTCGCAGGCAACTCAACGTGTCGAGTCGCTAGCAACTTCAGTCGCCAGTTTCTCTTGCGCTGTGCGTGTTATTACACAATCTATGTTACAGCCGCTCTTTTGGCAAGCTGCCAAATGACGTACACGAATCACGTGACTTCTGCCTAGCGATGAAATGAAATTTTAACGTTTTTTGTTGTATGGAATATGTGCGCCCATATATACAGTCCATTTTAAAACGATTGATCAAAGACAATCTATTGTGACAATTTTTCAAAATAAATTAATTTCTGATAGTAATTTAACTTAAAATAATGCCTTGAATAATGATGTTCTTCCTTCCATGACAGGTCGCAAACTATTGATTTGAATCACTTTTGAGTCGGTCCGTGTGCGGAGCCGCATCACTAACGAGTTTGCAACCAATAAGCGATTTCAGTCGCTAACCAGTTGAGTTTCCTTTGAGTCGCTCCGTGTGCGGACGGCCTAAAGCAGCCAACTAAAGCACGCTACAGATTGGCAAAAGTCTCGGAACCAAGTGCTTGCCGCGTCGGAAAAAATGACTTATAGTAGGATGTATGCTTACAACAAAATTAAAGTAATGGTTAAAGCCTCAAGGTCTTTGTAGAGAAACCGCAAACCATGGAAATTCCAACATAATTAATCCTTTAAAAAGCCAACTAATTATAAACGGTTGAGCATGATTGCAAAATCTTTTGTGCAGAAAAAATCTTAAAACTCTTGTAAGTTTTTTAATGTAGTCCGAGACACAAAATTCTCGAAAAAAAAAAAAAAGCAAATTTTTATTCTTGCCTTAAAGCTCACTATATATATTTTAAAATCAAATAGTGCACACAACATTTTCTACGGTGTTTACTTCACAAGATATAACATTATGTGCATGCCCTGGAATACATCTATAATTTAAGCCTGATTTATCTCGGACTGAAATTTCCCGTTGTTTGTCAATTTCAAAAGGATGTATCTAGAATTATTCTGTATGAAACTCTGCACATCGATTCTCTTGATGTGATTGAGTGTAAATAGTGTGTAACTATCCTCAAAACAAATTTAAATCTAAAAAATACCTTTTTACGTTTAGAAGTGATTAAAAAATATATAAATAAAATTTTAAGATACTCTGGTAAATACGATATTGGGAAACCACTCGTGTACATATTTGTGAGAAAAATCCATTGGTTCGATAAAATATACCAAAAAACAAAGCAGGCTTTCTTTTTTTTAAGAAAATTTCAAATTGTTTAATCATGTGATATATATATATATATATATATATATATATATATATATATATATATATATATATATATTCAAGTTGGGATATATAAGGATCTTTATTTGAATGCACATTCGAGAACAAATGTCATTGAAAAGTACATATCAATTAAGATAATTAAAATTTTGTTCCCCGGATCCCCTTATCCAAAGTCAGCTTAAACAAAGGATAGAATCATGTCGCTAATATTTTTCTACATTAGTTTCATTTCAGAATTTGTATACGGTTAAGAATTATGTTATGTTTCAATCCGTTGCTTCCTTTTATCATGTCATTTACTAACTATACTTTGTTGGGTCATACATGATGGCCGAATGGCTAGAGTGATGGCTTTCGGTACCAAAGTCTCTGGGGTCAAGTCCCACTCTTGGAATGGACGTTTGTAGTCTTTCGGAATCGGCTTTATGCAATAGGTCCCAGTCTAACTAGCCCTCGTGTAGCAAAAAATTGACCTTACTGCTCAAACCACGCGTTTGTATATATACAGTAACCACCGCTTATAGTGATCAGTGGTTATAAGAATCAACTGTTTATAAGAATCAATATCTCGAAAACAAAAACAAATGTATTATTTCCGTGTTAAAATTTTCGCTTTAAAGAATCAATCCACCGGTTTTAAGAATCAGTTTACATTCTTCGTTTTCCTTTCATTTTTCCAAAAGAGCCACTTAAACCCTCAAAAGAAGTTCTTTCTTTTTTTCTTTCTTAAGAAAGATTGATAAGATGGGATGGAATATAGTCGTAAAATTCATCCCTTTCTTTGTTAGACATGACATAATAGTTTCCCCTTAAACGCTTTAGCACAACACTGTCCTATTTGCTTGACACGGGGGCATCTTTACCCGTTCGGGGCCGATTTCACTTTTCTCCACTGACTCCGAAGTGGTTGGTCTGCAACTGCACGCACCCCGGACAATGTACAGAAAGTGATGGAATTGTTCGCCAAGGATCGTCATGTGACAGTGCGAATGATAGCGGAGGAAGTGGGAATTGGTTGTGAGATGGCCCACCTCATACTGACCCAGGAATAGGGTAAACGCAAGCTTAGCTCCCGACTTGTGCCCCACACTTTGACGCCGGAACAAATGCAAATTCGGCTTGACGCCTGTGGAGACTTTATCAACATAGAGGATCGAAACCCGAATTTCCTGACAACCATTGTCACGGGTGGCGAGACCTGTTGCCTGAGGTACGACCCCGACGGCAAGCTTCAGAATATAGAGTGGCGAGGTCCAGGGTCGCCGAAAAGCAAAAAAGTGCGAAGTGATCCCGCATCAAGACAATGCTCGAGGTGTTCTTCGACTCTGAGGTTCTCATCCATAAACAATTCCTCCCTGATGGCACCACGTTGAATGCTGATAAGTACCTGGATATACTGAAACGTATGCTGCAACGGATCATTTGGGTACGTCCCCAGTACGCCAAGCAAGGCGACTGGACCCTGCTTCACGACAATGCCCGGTCACATACTGCCTTTCTGGTGCAGCACTTCATGGCCAACAGGCGAGTTCTGTCCCTGAATCACCCCCTCTACTCCCCAGACTTGTCTCCCAGGGACGTTTTCTTTTTCACAAATTGAAATCATCCCTGTAGGGCCACGGGTTTTCGGACATTTCGGACATCCAACTTAATGCTACGACCCAGCTGAGGGCCATCCCTAAAGACGACTACGCCAGGAGTTTCCAAGACTAGTACAGCCGTTCCCAGATGTGCATTACCGCCTACAGGGATTTTTTCGAAGGACAGTAACAGCTGCTTCGTGTAAGACAACAATCCATTGTAACTATAGATACATTCACCGAACGTTCTGGACAAAGGTTGTACACACACACACACACACACACACACACATATATATATATATATATATATATATATATATACACTGAAGTGCCACTGAATTAGGGATAGAAAAGCCTAGGCAAATTGTGTAGCGCTGCGCATCATGTATGCGCATGTGAGGACGCTGTGGTAACTGCATGTATAGCGCGTACTGTGGTTGTTCTGAATTAGTTGTTGGAATTGCCAGTATGGGTAAACTGCCTGATTTAGACGCCTTCGATCGCGGACAAATCGTAGGTGTGCGACGCATGGGCCATTCAATTTCCGAAATCGTCAGACAGCTAGGATTTTCAAGGTCGACAGTGTCAAGAGTATACCAAGAATACATGGATGGTGGAAAAAAAAACTAGCGATCGGGCAAACTGCAAAGGACAATTAGCCTTGACAGTGCGTGGTGAGAGACGGCTCAGGCGTATTGTACGTAGCCAGCGAATCCAAACATTAGCTCAAATTACCACCCAGTTTAATGACGGTGCCAGTCGTACAGTCAGTAAACGGACTGTGCAACGCTCGCTTCACCGTATGGGTTTCGGGAGCCGTCGACCTAGGAGAGTACCATTGCTCTATACTCGCCATCGGGCTGCACGTCTTGTCTGGGCAAGAGAGCACAGAGACTGGAGTGTAGAGGACTGGAAACGAGTAGCATGGAGTGATGAGTCTCGATTCCGACAACTTAACGCCGACGGGAGGCTGAGAATATGGCGTCAGGCTCATGAAGCCATGTACCCTGCATGCCTGGCTGGAACTGTACAAGGGCATGGTGGCTCAATCATGGTCTGGGGTGTTTTTTCGTGGCACAGTTTGGGATCTTTGGTGCGTGTACCAACCTCCCTCAATGCAATTCGGTACGTAGATTTGCTGGGTGGTCACCTCCATCCGTTTATGCTGTTCTGTTATCCGCACGGTAATGGAGTTTTCCAGCAAGACAACTGTACCTCTCACAAGTCCCGGTTGGCTACTGGCTGGTTGGATGAGCATTCCTCTGACTTCTCGGTCAGGAATTGGCCACCTTGAAGCCCAGACTTAAATCCTATTGAGCATCTTTGGGATGTTTTGGAACAAGGCGTGAAAGGCCATCACACAGCACCAAAGAACCTTACTGAATTATGGACAGCTTTAGCCAATATTTCGCAAACCATTCCCGTGGAACGTTTCCAGAAACTTGTTGAATCTCTGCCTCGTCGTGTGGCAGCCGTTATCAAGGCCAGATGAGGCCCAACTCGTTACAAGGTAGGTATCCCTAATTCAGTGGCACTTCAGTGTGTATATATATAGAAATTACAATTTTCAATGTCTTACCTGATATATTCCAATTTAAGGCAAAATCATTGGAACTTTGGTCAATACAAGATTAATCCTTTTTTTGTTGTTTGTTTGTTTATTTGTTTGTTCAATGTCTCGATGATCTATTATAATATATATATATATATATATATATATATATATATATATATATATATATATATATATATATATATATATATATATATATATATATATATATATATATATATATATATATATATATATATATATATATATATATATATATACACATTTGTGGTTGTACAAGCATGTCCAATGTTCTCTCATGAAATCTCTTTTTCCATAGGATGCATAACGGAAAAAACGTGTTGGAAGGCCAGCACAGCACAGCTTCTGTGGACGACAGTGGTTTGGCCACTCTGATAATACACGAAGTGAAATGCGAAGATGGTGGGCTGTATGCCGCAATCGCCACCAACAAACACGGAAAGGCCATGAGCGAGGCGCCGGTGATAGGTGAGCTCCGCCACCGTCTATTTGTATTCCAGGTTATTTATTTTATCGTGTTGTTCTTCTGCGTTTCCATAGAATCAGGTATGCTGGCAAATACCAGTGTACTATGCATAAGCGGATATTGCTTAATCCTCTTGAGACGGATTTTTTTGTTACACAATTTAACTTGAAAAGAGTTTGCGACGCTTTATTCCGTTCTGAAGTTTGGTGAACAAGCTGGCTTGACGTTCGGTTTTAAAGCATTTTGCTTTTGAAAACTAGCATGTAATAAAATCGTCAAAACGCTTTTGAAGCTGAGAGAAAAGTTCGCTTCAGTCGCTTAGTGTTACAATTATATTTTCATAAAGCTGTCTATATTTAATTTTATTAACTACAACTGGTTTACGTGGGAATATAGTTGCGATACATTAATCATAAAAGTGTCTAGCAATCAAATGACAGAATTAATTATTTATTCTTGGCTTCTTTAAGTGAGAATAATATCTGCGCGATTGAACTAAATTTGGTCAAAAATAAAAGTTAAACGTCAACGGACTAAATGCCAGTAGTGTGATGATTCGTGTGTTTATGGTTATACATCAATCATAAAAGTATTACGCAATCAAATACATATTCATAGCTTTATTCTTGACTTCCTAAACTGAGAATGAATTCCGCACGATTGAACTGAATTTGGTCAAAAATAAAAGTTAAATGTCAACAGACTAAAGGCCAATAATGTTCCAATTCGTGTGTTTATGGTCATACATCAATCATAAAAGTATTAAGCAATCAACGACATATTTATTTCTTTATTCTCGATTTCCTAAAGTGAGACTGAATCTTGCGCAATTTAACTAAGTTGAATCGTTAAATATGAAAAGAACACTCTAAATGTATTTCAAGAGACATATCGCACGTTTATCAGTCATAATTGTATCAAGCAATTAGTAATAGAATAAACCCGTTGCGATAGGAGAAGTTAGACAGTCTTTGGGAGATTGTGAAGAAATTCAGAGCCCTGTGCGATGTATTACTTGAGCAGAAAATTTCCTACAACCGGGTACTACAGTGCGATTAATGACGTCTTTCCTGGGGAAAAAAAAAACTCAACTGGTCTATTGGGATGTGAGATAATTATGTATGTTTTTAAGCTTGTATGTGAATCGGGGCTAATCTTACTTTTTTTTACTAGTTTCTCCCATGGTGATAGGCGAGACTGAGAGGAAACCCACTAAAGTATTCGAATTCCTGCAGAGTCTCATGCCTCTACTTGTTCCCGAGGGCAAACCTTGCAATCTTCAGGCTAAAGTGACAACGGACCCTAAACCGGTGTCAGTCAAATGGTAAGAGATTGCCCGTTATCTAGGGTTTAGGCAGCGTATCGCCGCTTTAACATCTTACATCCTCATGTTAAGCCATGGGTATTATCCTCTTAGAATGTATGGGCGTCTCTTTGAGACAGCTGTAGGTTGAGCAGGATATTGTGTGTGTTTCTCTTTTGCGGCGGGGTCTCTTGGACTTGGTGTAGGCTTTCCTACACCAGGGGGATTGGAAACAGCAACAGCTATGGGAAACAATGATTCGTCATTTTTGTTTCAAATTTTGAATATCCAGCAAAGAAAAGTAATTGAAAAAAATTAAATAATTTAGACCTTAACAAATGATTCCTCATTCTGTCGCAGAGGACAAGAGGGAAAATTTAAATAAATTACTGCCTGTTGACATTTGTTGACATGGCAGATCTCGGATGTCTCATGTTAAGCTATATGGATTTTTTTTCTCTCATTAAAATCAAATCGCGGATTATCAAATACAAAATATTATTGAACATCTTTTATACTGTATCTGAAAATAAATCTTCAAATGCAATGTGTATGTTTTTCAAAAACCATTTTTATCTAATTTAAAACTCTCAAAAAAGCATAGTAGAGACATACATTGTAAAAACATACATTAAAAATTCAACGCCTTATAAAAAGTTAACTACTAAAAAATTTCAAAAAAAACTACATGCTTTTTATTTAAATACTTACCTGCAATACATCTACAATACATCTGCAAAAATATCGGTATTCAAAAATTGATATTTACCAATCTGTTATCAGAAAAACACAGACGGGGAAAATTCCCCATAGATGAACATGGAGAATGAAGATCATGCTGTTAACTGATGAACCGCCTTAAGCGAAGTGCACAGTATTGTGTTTCCTCCAAGGACTTCCTCTAATCAATTTGTTCATCAATGGACGTATAGAAAATTATTTTTCCCTGTTTTGAGTGATCTTGAGACCGACTGTGGAAAACTTTTAGCATTAAAATTTAAAACAATAAATTATTTCCCCGTGATAGCAATTTAATTACTATATTGAATAAAGTCATTCAAAAATTGGATCCTAATTCTGTAACTAAACTCTAGAGAAACAAGAAAATAACTTAATTTCAAGAACTTAACTGTTTGTCAGAACTAAAGGTTTAAAATAAAAATTTTCAGCTGTAACGACAACCTTGGTAGTGACACTAGACCGAGTTTTGTGTAGGTTTTCTTTATTTCGATTTGCTTTTCTTTTTCAGGACCAAAGATTGCAAAGAAATTCCACCCTCGGAGCGAGTGGAGATCTCCCAGGATTCATCCGGACTATTGAAGTTGTGCATCGGTCACATGGCGTCAACCGACAGGGGAAAATACGCTGTGATCGTGTCAGACGGCGAAACAGAAATCAAGAGCGAGGCTATGGTGACACGTAAGTGTACTCTCATAAACGCGTTCACTATAGATTTCAAATATCCAGTCTGACTCAAAGCATCCATCTTGTTCCCCAATCTCGCCAAAACACACATCACATAATACCTCAGTTGCTGTTTCAAATTTCATCCTTTCATTCTTTCAATGAACGATTTTTGCGTAATAAACATTATTAAAGGCACAATTCAAAGTGAAGGGTGCAGATAGTTAAGTACTATTACATTTCTCTCCCCGAAGGAGTATAAAAATTCAACGAATCATATTATTTTCCACTAAAGCAGATGATTTAAGAAAAGATTCAAAGAGAAAAGAGCATTTCTCTAAGCATTAGAGTGCAACACAATACATGAGGCTCGAAAAATGAGAGTCCTTAGTTCTTACGATGAGCCGCCCACATCGTATAGTGGTTAGCGTCGTGAGCTTTCACACGCTGGGCTTGGGTTCCAATCCCGAATAAGGCTTGGTCGTTATCGTGTTGTCCCCTCATAGGGAGGAATGCTGGCTCATCTAAATGGTGCTCTCATAAAAAAGTAGCCAGCAAGCTAGCGGTGAATAACAAAAGGTGAATGTCTCCCGGCAAGTGCCTCTGCATTAGAAAGAAACAAAAGTTCTTACTATGCAAAGACGGCGAGAATACATCAGCTAACCGATGTTCTTAACTTAAGTAACATATCGTGTATAAGGTCAAGTGAAGTTACATGATTCCCTAGAGGAAAGTTCGTGGCAAAATATTGCCTTTAAAGCGTACTTTAGGGCCTGTTCACATAGAATCCGTCAGTAATTTTTTTTTCAACCAATCATATATAAATGTTTTACCCATTTAACTAATCAGCGCCAACGGGATTTTTAACGTTGATGCTGATAGATTCTATGTGAACAGTCTCTTGAAGTAAGTTTGTACAAAGTTAATCAACGACAGCAGTTTCAACGTTTAATCATGTCAAAAATTCAAAAGAACTCAAACATTAAAGATAATTTCCTTAAAAACTCGATTTTTTTTTCTTGACAACATGATTTGCAAATAGTTCACAACACCGCCAATGATTTTACCATTTATTTATAATACAACATACATCTGAAATGCATAGTACTGAATATGCAGTATTATTAAAACACCTAGAGTATTACCTCGGTTTGACGAATACTTAATATTCAAGGTTTTTTTCTTATGGAACCGGCTGAAATGCACAGAAACTAAAGGAAAATAACCCCTTTTTTTGCGAAGATTAGTATTGCTAGCTAAACTGACTGGTGACTGGGACAATTTTGATCCACCAATGCCGGAATTCATAAGTAACAACGAACATTCGACGACCAGAATAGGGCTTGGAAAATATCACATTCTTGTTGAGGAATACTCTATAAACTGCATTGTTTATCGGATGTATTTTGATAAAACTTTGTAATCACTTAGGAAGTTGCCTTCTTTTTCTCCTAAAGACGTAACAAATTTCAACTGTATGTATAACATCAGAGTCCAATGTTTATTTTACATATCGAGAATTTCCCGAATCAAAACACTGTAGATTAAAATTAATTGTTTTAGATACTTATGAGGATTGCTTTATTGCGAATGTTCTGTTTCGCTACTCTACTATCGTAAAAATTAAAACTCCTCTTTCAGTGATGCCCACCATGCCTGGAATGTCTGGAAATAAACCTTACTTCATCAAAGGCTTGGAGCCTTTGAAAGTCGGGGAAGGAGGAACTATTAAGCTGCAGGCCGAGTTGCCACCAGACAGCGGATGTAAAATAAAATGGTAAGGAATCGTGTCTGATGCCTTCAATTCACATCTGTTACATTACTCATGTTTTTATCAATTCTACATATATTTTTTTAGGTGCTCTTGGGCACAAAATTTTTAATAAAAACTAACCTTTATTATTCCATCTTAAAGCATTCTACAAATGTTTTAGTACTAAGCTACACAAACTGGGCGTTTCTACGATAATTACGTAGCCAACGGAAGCACTTTTAGGCGGTACAGTCTAAACGTACCATACTTTACATTTCCTATAAATCTGTTTATCTCAAAGTGTAATTTTCCATTATTGACAATTTTTAAAAGGATGTTTCTATTATTCATCTCAAGGTATCCCGAGGAAATTTTTCAGGACATTCCTCAGCTCTATTTTCATTATCCTGTTTCGGGATTTTTGATTTGAGTTCAAATCCTGGAAATATTTTCCTTGAAGCAAAAATTACCCTGAAAAAGGGATAATTTGGCTTTTTAAGGTGATGCAAAAATTTTATAAATGAAAAATTCATGAATACCGAAGACAAATTACTATTTTATGCACAGTAGTGAAAAAAGAAAAAGTATTCAAATAGAGTTATTCAGTTGGCAGATACTCGAATATATATATATATTATATCGCGATTTGCATTCGAGACAGAAATCAACTCGTTTTAATTTAATATGTTTATTAATTCCATTAATTTCGAGACAAACATTCTAGTTTAGCGAACAGCACGTATCATGACCGCATACCAAATTTCAAGTAGTACACAGCAAATCTGAAACCCCTCATCTCTCTAGTATTGTTGCCAACCCAGGACAGCAAAACGGGTCCAGCAGGTCATTCGGAGAGAAACCGATTCCCGTACAAACTCCTGACTCTGATCGTCGGGGATCGTACTCAAAGTGAGGGACGAGTCATTAAAAATAATAATTACTAGATCTAATTCTTACTTACTTACACACTCACACACACACACACACACACACACACACACACACACACACACACACATATATATATATATATATATATATATATATATATATATATATATATATATATATATATCAAAAAACTAACTGCTCTTTAAATTTTTAATTTCATTTTTTTTTCTAAACGTAACTTGCGGTTGTTTTCTAAATGCATAATCGTCCTAATGCAAACACATATGATGAAAAAAAATTGTGTACAAAATTAATGTAAATAAAAATAATATTTCCTATCCTAGACCGCCTTAGGCAAATTTTCTGTCATTTACCACGAAGTCAAACCGCTGTTTTTCACGTATTCAGAATTATAGATTAGTTTAAACAATTACAAATTATTTTATCCATACATAAATAGGAGCGTGTATCTACTGTTTGTTGTAGTGTGTATAAGCAGTAAAAGGGAGACAAGGGGGTGTAAAAAAATTGTCAGAATTAAAACTGACTACTTAAAGGGTCCGAGACACATTTTATTATCTTTAGTTACTGATATTTCGTTATGGTTATTTTCCTCAAACGTGTATTTATAAAAAGACCTCTAGTGTATAAAAAGTACTTGAACAATTAAAATTTTTTCTAAACTTGATAAATCTGCTTAATATTTGATATAGCTGCTGTGTCGTTCTTTGACTATTTTTTTTTTTCATTTCTGCCAGTTTAAGAAACTTCAAAATAATTTGTCTTCGGGATTCAAAAAAATGTCGTGCATTGAATACTTATTCCCTTTTCAAAGAGCAAGAAAATTGTAATAAATTTTAATCTAGGGAAAATTTTATTCAGAATTTTTACTCTAAATAAAGTAAAAAAAAAAACAGTGTAACAGTTTGTTAAAAAATAGATCAAAAGAACGCTGTCGAAAGTTTCAAAGAGATACCTTCTAGTGAGTTATAGCTATATCCTTTTAAAAGTGTCAAATCCTGGAAATTTCCATTCCGCGATAAACTAGCTCAAAGTTCATACGTACAGCAGGGTTCACATAGAGACAATCTATATATATAAAACAGTTCCGTAACGGACTCATTCATTCACTGACTGACTGACTGACTGACATACAACGCACAGACCAAACCGCTGGACCTAAAGGGCTGAAATTTTGCATGGCGATTCTTCTTATAGTGTAGGGGTGCACTAAGAAAGATTTTTCAAAAATTCTTCTTAGATTTTTTTAAATTGAATATTTAAGCTTTTTTTTAAATTTTTTTTACGTTTGCATTTAAAATAATACTTTGAGGGTTATAAAATTTATATCACGAGAAAGATCATAAAAATTCCTTTAAAATGAAATTTTTTTAGAATCTTTACCTCCATTTCCTGATTTTTGGTGAATTTTTAAAGATTAATTTTTAGAATTTAATTTATTAAATGCTGATCACGTGATTTCTTTTTCTGGTACTTTAAATAAATTTATCGTCACGTGTATAACAACTAAATAAACAAAAAATATTTTTTTTCCCTTGCTAATGCGGCAGACGATTGGACATTATCCAAAAAAAATATTAAAATACAGTAAAAGAAATTTTCTACAAACTGTACTATATTCTTTAGTATTCTCTTTATTAGATTTAATTTGAATATTTTCTTCTACATTATTTTGTCTATAAAATTATCCTTTACGATTTTCTTATAAATATATATATATATATATATATATATATATATATATATATATATATATATATATATATATATATATATTTTACATCAATTGTATACATTGATCGTCGTATTTATCATATAATATATATATAAATTTAGCATGAATTGCATACATTGACCTCCAGCGAATACGTAATCCTCCTCATTGCATACGTAATCCTCCTCAGTTTGAGTGATTTGATTCCTGTGTGTTTTAAACAAAGAAAATAAAAAAAAACTACTTCATGGAAAATTTAGTGAGGCGTTAAGTTAAAAATGGGCTAAAATGAGTTATCCAACCAGGCATGTTTGAAAGATCAAGGGCTACCGCAGGGTACAGAAAGCGAAGTCCAATTCCAATCATAAATATTTTTATTCATCAGGGAAAATTTGGGATATGTGAAGTAAAACACAAACATGTTAGTTTTAAAGGGGTTATGTCCCAATAAGGGCTTAACACTCTTTACTCAACAAAAATAAAGTTTGAAAAATTCACTTTTAAAAAATATTAAAAATTAAAACTGAAAAAACTGATTTCACAAAAGCCGTTTTCTTTTTCAATCCCATTTTTCTCAAAACTACGATTTTGGACTTGACTCTCTTTAAACTGGAAACACAGAATTATGAAGGTTGTGTTCGAAAAAAATGTAAATTAACCCCTACATGTCCTTTTAATGACTTTTTCGTGTGCACAGAAATTCGTCGTTATATTCTTAAGTTGAAGATTGCAAATGTTCCCCAAATCCTGTAACTCGGTATTTTTCATTTTCTAAGTCTCTTGGTATCATTTTAGGATGAAAGATGGCGACGATGTTCAAAAGAGCGACCGCACCACGATACTGGAGCAGCCGAATGGAGCCATTGCCCTTATAATCGAAGCAGCCATGCCCGAAGATTCCGGGAAATACGTTGTTGTGGCCTCTAACGAGGAGGGAAAAACTAGAAGTTCTGCCAATGTCGCTGTAGTGGGTAAGTAAATCGTTGCGAAATCTTAGGCTCTCCATTGTTTTCAACTTCTTTTTGGTTGTGTGTGTCTATTAAAACTCAATGTTGTCACAGGTGCCGGCTTCAAACTGCCCGAGGTTGTCGAGTCCTTGAAACCAGCATCTTTCGTTCAAGGAGAAACTGGAAAACTCACTGCTAAAGTTAGCGGGGAACCTGCACCCGAAGTGAAGTGGTAACTGCATTTCGAACTTCCTATTGCGTGTATTGTTAAAAAAAATGACCAGTATTTTCGGTAACTGAAAGAATGGCAACTATTAAAGAGAGCTAATACATTCTCTTATATTCTGAAATGTTTTGCTTCGAAGTAGTCTCGCCTTGGTATGATAGCGCTCACCTTCTAGACGGGTTATTCGCATTCTACCATTTTGGAGCTGAATCATCTAAAATTGAGAAAGTCCTTGTGGGTATTATGAAAGAGAAGAACAACTCTTGTAATCCATTTGCAATCACGTAGGATATCACAGTATCTTTTTCGCGTGTATTAAAATTCTTGATTTACTATTACTTAAAAAAAACGCATGAATCCTAAAATGATGTTGCAATCTTTTCTACGAAAAGATGAAGATCCTATCGTTAAATTCCAACTTCTAAGAAAGAAGGAGCCTTGCATAACTAAGAACTTAAATTAAATTATTCTAAGTACTATGAAACTATCAATGGTACTCTAAATGAAGGCTTCGTCTTAAAAGGAATGAAGGTTTGACTACATTTCAACACGCATGCTCAGTATAATGTTCTACAGAAGTCTTTAGATGGTCTGAAATATAAAGAATTGTTAACAGTTTCTGAAACTTGAAGGTCAAGTTTTTTCAGGATTAAAACAATGATTAAAAATAAGCTTTCTAATATTTTCAAGAAAGTCTTTATGAAGGGTTAAGAGAATTTTTTTTTCATAATTCTGCCGATTTAGTCCTTTTCTGCTTTTTACATGCATATATATATATATATATATATATATATATATATATATATATATATATATATATATATATATATATATAAATGTATGTATGCATGCATATATTAGATCTAAGCACGTACAAAAGCGTCATTAAAATAACATTTTTTTGCCAAATTCTAGTACGACAGTAAAGTACAAGGTGCGGCCATTAATTTCCAGGACTGATCTAATAACTCCAGAAAATATTACGTGAAATGCATACCCATTTAATATGTTTCGAAGTAATTCCCACCTGCCGTAATGCACTTCTGTGCTCAGCTGTATAAATTTCAGAAACAACTTTTTAAGTCCTCTTTCGGAATGCTCTTTAATGGGGACGTCACCGTTTTCTTGGTGGCTTCGACATCCTCAAATATTGTTCCCTTCAGCAAATTGGCCGAGCATGAGGTCTTGGAGATGCAGCATCCCCCATGCTCTTTGAACTTAGCACCGGAAAACTTTTTCTTGTTTCCAAACTGAAAGCTTTGCTGAAAGGAACAAGATTTGAGGATGTCGAAGCCATCAAGGAAACGGTGACGTCCACATTAAAGAGCACTTTAAAAGTTGTTTCCGAAACTTATACAGCCGTGCACAGAAGTGCATTACGGCAGGTAGGAGTTACTTCGAAACATATTAAATGCGTATGTACTTCATGTAATATTTTCTGGATTTCTATTAGATCAGTCCTGGAAATTAATACCAGCACCTTGAATTATAGAAAATATCTTTGTTAAAATATTTAGTTTAATTATAATTTAGTTTAAATGAGAAATATACATTTTAATGGTATTTAATGAGAAATATAAATGTATTTGTATTTAGTGAGGAAAATTAATGTTTTATGTTTTCATAACTTAATTGAACATCAGTAGATTGGTTTGACCCCAAACAGAAACTGACTCCAATATAAATAACTTGTCGATAAACCTCATTGTACTCCTGATCTCATCTTTCATAAATCATACGCTCATTTCCTTTGCTTCAAGTGTCTTCAATGGAGTATGTTTTAAAGATTTTTCACCATGAAACTATAACTTATTATTTAACCAACCTAACAAGTGTATACATGTTTTAGGTTGCACGATGGATTACCCCTAGAGCCCAGCGATAGGATCAAAATGCGTCAAGAACCCGACGGAACCGTATCTCTTGAAATTAGCAACTTTAAGCCTGAAGATGCAGGAAAATACACTCTTATGGTGTCCAATCTTGGAGGAGAGACCAGGACCTCTGCACTTGTGGACGTCATTCGTAAGTTGACAAGTGATAGATTTACTTTTTTATAATCAATGTCTTCATAACCTCAGTATTTTACAACTAATAGCTCACTTTTATGCTGCAATTAAATTAAACGAATGAAAAATTAAAACAAATATTTGCTACCAATGTATAGTAAACCATTGTTTTAAACTAATACTCTATTTGGCCTGAGAAACAGTTAAACTGAAAATATATGAAAAAATTAGGCGACGCATTAGTTGATTTCCCAACTGATGCGCCTCTTATGCATGTATTTATATATATATATATATATATATATATATATATATATATATATATATATATATATATATATATATATATATGTATGTATATATATCTGTGGCTTGGTACAAGAAGTGCCTAAGTCATTTTTTCTCCAAGATGACTTTGTTTGCTTATGTCTCTTTTAAAAAAATATTATTTTCAATGTAATAAGTACCCAAGTTTATACAATGGTTCAGGAAACAAGTTTAAAGCATCGGACAGATTTAGGTACTTCTTACATTAAAAATAATATTATTTTTAAGAGACATAAGCAAACAAAGTTATATTATAGAAAACTGATTTAGGCACGTCTTGTACCAAGACACAGATATATATATATATATATATATATATATATATATATATATATATATATATATATATATATATAGGCATAAGAACATATGTATATTTCCATATGTTAGGGCTACGAAATTTTCCTTTTGGTATTTTGCAAATAAGAGATTAGTAAAGAGTAAATCGTTACCTTTTTTAATTCTGTTTACTGCATTGGAAATTAGATCTTCCAATATATTGCGCATGTTTTTTTTATAAATCTTTTATTCAAATTTAATGTTAAAAATATTAATTGTGCAGACGTATGCATCAATACTTTAATTCTCAATAAAAATATAACTCCTGAAAATTTTTAAATAATAAATGCAACTCGATTTTTTTAAGCTGCTACCTTCTTATACTGTAAACAGAATTAAAACATATGAATTTGCATATCCATGATTAGAAATATTACAATTGGTTAAATCGTTTTCAGACAAAAGGATCTAACCGATAAGAAGATAGAATGCAAATTGTTCAGTTAACTATGCCATTAGGTGCTCTGTTAACAATGGTAATATTGATGATTATTACTATTCTGTAGTGCTAGGAAATACGAGAACTGAACCACATCTTGCGTTTCAGCCAAAGTGGTTTTTATTCCTGACGTTTATGATTTATCTATCATTTTATTGGTAACTAAAAAAAAGATTATATAATCTTATGATTTTATATTTGGGCATAGATTTACTTGACATATCTTTAAGGGAACTGGGATCTACTCGTCGATTTTAATATTTATTTTTCTTTTTTGTTATGTAAACGTTTAAATAATTTTTAAATAATTTTATCCGTGATTTTTAAAATATTAATTGATAAAACTTGAAAAAGTCATGTTAGCCTTTCAAGGGATTATGCAAGGGATTATGTCTTGAAAGGCTCAGGGTAACATTTGCTTAGAAGAACACTTTTTCAAAATTTTTTACCTTAAAGGAAATATTTTAAAGGCAGTTAAATATAAAAAGACCAAAACAACACAGTTCAAAGTTTTATGGCGATGCCTTAGGAGGAATTTTGCACATATCCTTTGTAAGGAAGGCAAACCGGAGAAAATTGCATCCCGTAACTCAAAGTACTGATGTATAGTAGGTCGATACAAATGGACGATGCAGCTTAAAAAATGTTGTTTCTGGTGTATCATCGTAGACGGGTACTTATTCTATTATTTAATTCTGAAACTTTTATTGTTTGTTTTAAAATGTTCTTAGAATTATATAACTTTGTGATCACCTTAAAATCCGTACGTCCGTGTATTACTCTTTAACTTTTTATTGAAATATTATTGTTTAATATCCATTTAATTTGATTCCTCCATGTTACATGTATTATCTGAATAAAAAGTTTTTACTTGTATGTGTCAATCTGAGTAACAAAGATGACTGTCTTTTTCCCATAGAGAGTCCATTATTTGCGAAACTTCTTGAGCCCGCGGTTGGGGTTGCTGGAAGCCCTGTTCAGCTGGACTGCAAAATCAGTGGCGATCCCATTCCAGATGTCAAATGGTAAAAAGCATTCCATCCTCTTTTCCTCGTGGCAATATACTTTTATGAAAATGAGTGCAATATTATTTGAATAAAACTCTGTTTTATTTCAATGCAAGTGAAAGTCAAAGCTGGTTTAAGGGAATAAAACTGGCTCTTTCTCAATCGTCCAACACCGACGTAAGATGAACTTTTCTAACGCTGTGGAACGCTCAGTATTTCACTAGATGAAAATGTTTTAAATCCTGCCCTCTTAATTGATTGTTAGACAACCTCTTTAACTGAGCTACATTATGAGTAATTTACTTATTACAAAAATTAATTTGATGTATTAGAACAAGGAAAGGGATCATAACAATATGAATAACAATATACCTACTTTAATTAGAAAAAAAATGTAGGTATACCTTTAAGTAACTAATAACAACAACTCTACCATAATTGTGTAGTTGTCGCTAACGCCGTTGGTCTATATCAATGGTTCCCAACTCGTAGAAATCCACGGACCACTAAGCCAAAAATTGGACCTTATGCGGACCACCATCCCATACCGAGTTGATGGGAATACTTCCGGGGGAGAGGGGGGGTATGGGGAGTATAGAATATCCATCAGGCAAAAGGGAAACAGGATTGACGTACTCACATTCTAACGTATCATATTCTAATAATAAAATAACTATGTTAAACTTTTAAGAAATTTTAATTCAGCACGTGATAGTCATTGGACATATTCGACCCATCTAGTTCAATGAACATTGCTTCCAAAATCCTCATTGATTTGGCAACTTTTTTATATGTGGTGCCGGAGCATTCCCAAGGCTCTCGTGAGCCACCGGTTGGGAACCACTGGTCTATATTTATAAACTTTCCCAAGTTCAATAGACCTTGTTGAATAAGGGTCAGTTCACATAGAATCCGTCAGCGTCATCGTTAAAGATTCCGTTGGAGCTGATTGGTTCCATTGGTGCTGATTGGTATATGATTAGTTAAAAAAATTTCTAAGTCCCGCTGCGACAAACTCTTGATCATCCAGGAGCCAACTACCTTAGACACCAATACGTTCAGTAATGCGGGAAGAAGTTACTGGAGTTTAGGGGCACTCACAATTTGGAAAGTTCTCAACTCCTCTCACAACAGTCGAGTATATGCCCCCCCCCCTTTATTCTTGACATGGCAGTCTGGCACAATCGTCGGTCTTTAAACTTTGTTTGACAGTTCAGGGTGGTTTGCAAAATACTAAGGATATCGGAGAGGTTTCAATCCGTGCTTAATGGTGTTTCGAACTACTTAAAGAATACATTTCTGTGGCTCTGAGATCTCTGTTTGTTTGGGTGATCTGCCCGCATCCTTCCTTTGCCAGCAAATTATCTGTCTCATTACTTTATAAACCACCATAATAAGATATCATCTGCAAACAAATAGAGCTTTTGTGGGCTATTTCAGACGTGGCAGATAATATACCTGTTAGTTTTGTCTATAATGTTAAGCTTGAGGTTCAACACTACTATAATACTTAAGGCTATAATACTTAAGGTTCTATTCAAAACTTACACTATCTGACATAATGCAAATATGCTCTCTCCTTGAAGATACAGCCCATTTCAGAGGCTCTTCAAGAGCCAAAAGTTCTGATCGAAATGCCGAAGCATGATTCGCATTTCCAATCTTAATTCTACCATTACCGTCCATAATCCTTTACATGCCTCTCCTCTACTACCTGTATCTTTACCATAGCTGTAATGAAAGTGAACATGTTTTTTTATTCTTTCGTGGCTATGCATACTATTTGCAATTTTTTTATATTTTGAGGTCTAGACCTTTAGAAATATCTATAAATTTATTCACACGGTTGAATGATTATTTTCATTTGTGTAAAGTGAATGATAATATAATCCATTTTTAATTTTTGCTATGTGCAATCCAAAAATCAGAAAGTAATTCAGAAAATGCTAGCAGTGTAACAAAGATTCTCTTTTTAATTTCATGCCTAGTAAAAGTATGGTTCTGTAGCATACTGCGCAAGAGAATTAACATAGTTCTATTGTTTATACACTATAAATGTCATTCAGTTTGCATAATTCCGCTTTGAGACAAAATTTTACTTTTTTTATTTACATACATTTTATAATGATATTTTCCCTCAAATGTGCCTTTATATAAAGATATTTAAGGACAAAAAATACTTGAACAGTTTAAAACTTAGTTTTAAAAAGAAATTAAAAATTTGAACTTCAAAGTATGTTTGGTTTTTGATAAATCTGTTGAACCAATTTCTATACTTGCATATTTTTTTCCAATATATTTTGTCTTATAATACAAAAATAAATTGTCTTTTAATGAATCATAAAAAATGATTTATAACAGTTTAAATCTCTTTAGAAGCCAACAAAAATTCTTTTTCAGAATATTTTTCCTTTATGGAAAATATATCCAAAAATTTCTTTCTTAAATCAAAAATGCTGGAGATGCTTTGAATAAAATGAAACTAAGAGGCACTGTACACAATTTTGCAACGATGTCTTGCCTGTAAATTCCTATATATATTTTCAAAGATGACAAATCGAGGGGAAACTCCTCTCTAAGATAAGTGAAATTAAAGAATACAGAAGGGTACGAACAGACAGTGCTTGCATCCCAATTGGTCTTCAGATATAGACCTTGAACACATGTATCGAAATAAAATGTTATGTTACATAATATATTTCAACTGGCTCAGTTACATTTTAAGTAGACATAAAGATCGCAAGTCGCGAAAATTTCCATTCCGAGATAAATGAACTTAATATATAGTTCTGCAACAGGATACGCATGAATTGTCCGCAGAAAAAAGAGATATCTGGCAATTTTATCACCGTAGAAAGAGGCATTTTATACTAAAATCTCTACAGAATGTATTAAAAACCCAAAGATATAAAAAATGTGAATTTAATGAGAATTTCGTCTACCAGACCTTTCTTAGCTAATTCTGTTTTTCTTGACTTCAGGACAAAAGATGGAGCAGAAGTACCAGACGACGATCTGAGCATCCGAAAACGCCAGCTTCCCAGCGGAGAAGTGTCTCTCGTTTTCGACAAATGCAAGCCTGAAAATGCAGGGGATTACACATGTACGGCCACCAACAAGCACGGCGAAAAGTCCTGTAGTGCTCCCCTGAAAGTCATAAGTAAGTCTACATCCGATTTGTGACAATGCGCTCTCCGGATATTTTATCATCGTGACTAATTTTTGACGAACTTAGAGAAATGCATTGGGATATTGGAATCGTTGAACTTCTGAAAAGGAATAGGCCAAAAGACTCAAGTTCTAGTATTCGGAGTTTGTGTGTTCAAATTTCGCCGCAGGCATAGGTGTTTGTAGATGTTCGGGATTGGTTTTAAGAAGTAGATTTCGGTCTGTTTTGCCCGTGTCGTCCACATCGTATAGTGATTAGCGTCACATGCTTTTACAGAGTAGGTCCGGGTTCGAATCTCAACGTCAAAGAGGTTCTTGTGCCGCCCCCTCAAACGGACTGATTTTCTTTCACTTATATGGTGCTCCCGTGATACAGAAGCGTAAAAATTCACGTTGTGAAATCAATGGGGGGAAAGTCGAAAAGACAAATGGCTCCTGCGCTAGACAGGTTTAAAAAAAGTTTTAACCTTTGTGTTAGAAAAGATGACTGTATCGGTCCAAATCATCTAATCAAAGAGGCATGAAATCAAAACAATCCTAAACTTGAAATTCAATAGTTCCGATTTTGTTAAATTCTGATGACATTATACTCCCGTAATGGAAGCTATCTCTTAGGAACTGATAGTGAGCTCTTTAATTACATTTCCTTAATCGAATACCAGTTGAAACCTAGGGCTTGTTCAGAGAGAGACTCTTGATCTACAATCTATCTGCATGGATCGATAACTTTATCTTCTGGATTGATGGAGACACTGAAAAGACGAACATAGTCGAATTTCCTGTCCGTTAAAATTTTGCCTTGACAGCTGTAAGTAATGTATTTTTGAACACAAAACAGGAAGTTATGCGCTTTATGCTTGGTCACTCGGTAAATTTTGACATTGCTTGTCAATAAATATTCATCAGCATTTTTCAAACACATGGACTTTCTATGCTCTGGAAGCTTTTTCCCTAGATACGTTACTCATTTTCAAGCCTTTAAATTATGCAGTTGAAAATCGTGCTTTGTCTTTACTACTTTATCATACCTTCTTACATTTGTTATTTTTTTCTTATGAAATGCAGCTGATGAGAGGCTAAATCCAGAATCTTATTCTTTGCAGAAAAATATGGCTTTCGGTATCAGAGCCTATGAGCAGCGGAATGAAATCCATAATCTTATTCTTTATTGAGCAAATGGAGCTTTCTGTATCAGTCTGTTGGCATTTCACAAGCATCGGATTGAATACAGAATCTTTTGCCTGAAGAAATGATGAGGCATTCGGTATCAAAGTCTGTGAAGATCAAAATTTGTGGGCAACTGGTGAACATCGGAATTCCAACCAGAATCTTCAGCTTTGCTGATAAGTGGGGCATTCGATATCAAAGAATGTGGGTGTAGACTCTCTCTGGTTGTCTAGGTGTTTTCAGCCGTTCGTAATCGGCTTTATACTGTAGGTCTCGATCTTTTTATCCCCCGTGTACTAAGATGGAGATCTCTAAAACCAATCAAACAAATATAAGTGTTGTAACTCTTAAGCGTTTATACCTTCTCATTTAAAAACCACAGATAAACAATATTCATTTTACTTTCTGAAGCATATGGGTCTCTTTTACGTTTATTTGCAGGCAAAGATGTAGAAGGTCAACAAAGAAGCTCTCCATCTTTTGTAACTCCACTGACCGACTTGAAAGTGGAAGAAGGCGTCACTTTCCGCCTGGAAGCTACGGTATCTGGAAACCCGCTTCCCGACATCCATTGGTTTCTGGACGGTCAACCACTTTCATGCTCCGATACGATTTCTCTGACCTTTGATGGTAAAAAGGTACTGCTCCAAATTTTGATAACGTCATTTTCAAATATCAGACAGCTTAGCTGTTAAGTCCTACTCGTGTCTCCGGTAATTTGTATATCATACGGGGGTTTAAAACATAAAACTCTCTAAAATGCAACTTTTTTTCGAAGCTTTAAACATACCGTAGTGCTTTTAAAAACAATTTAACAAATCTCACTTTTCTATGATGATCAAAAACCGTTGCATACGTTTGCTGAGCTTTAAACCAATTTTTCTTGGATTGGAATTTTTCACGATTAGTCATCTTTAAAAAGACATGGCTGAAATTCATAGCAAAGTACTTTTATGAAATGTTGTACTGTTATTTTGTTCTTTTTTTATTAAATCGTCCATTCAGAGAAAAAATTACTTTCATAATATTTTATCCCTTTAAAGCGATTAAAATATTTATAAATGAAATATTTGTAAATGCTATTCTTCCCGATAAACTATTTTTAAACTTTTCCTGAGTTCAAAAGCGTAAAAGTGTATGGATATAAAACTATCCGTTCGTCAGAAATAACCAAAAGAAAGCATGCTTTAAATTTTAAATTTTTTAAACAAAACTTTTATTGTTCCAGTATTATTACATGTATGATAAAAATACCAGTATTATTACATGTATATAAAAATACATTTAAGAGGAAAAATCATTATAATATGAACCATCCACTTGCCAAATCAGTTAGTCCGTAGAGCGAAAAGTGGAGATAAGTGATAAAATAATATGCATTGTTTTTTAAAGTTCTTCTGAAAATATAAATTTAAATAAACATTGTAGAATGTATTGCAGATGGAGCTTTTATCTGACGACATATAAAATCTGTATGATAGAATATCCTTGGAGTAATCGTCATTATTGTTACAATTTTTGCGTGACTAAGGTAATCAACTGATCTGGCAAGTGAAAAAAAAAATAACGACATGCAATTCAAACTTCAAATTATTTTTTTCCTACAGAAAAATAATTGAAGTAATTGTTTAATAATTCACAAGTACTTACTTCTGCAGCAGTTAGACCATAACTGACTCATTTATTTTACTTTTATGTGATAAAACAACACTAAACGATTGACCATTATCATCAAGTGCTTGATTCTGCGTTTGAATTATTGCAACGATTTATGTACATTAGAGTATGGACTTAACTGGATTAGCTTCTGAAAAAATTTTACTTATTATTCGGTGGCCAAAAATTTTTTTGCCGTTTAGTAGTGTTAATATTTATTATTTGGGAAATTTATTATGAATGTAAAAAGTTAGGAGTATATTAAGTGCTTTGACACTAAAATTTAAAAATTTAAAAATGTTTACTTAACCGATTTGGCCTGTGAATGGCTCATATGCATGTAAACAGAAAATGAGGCTTTGGTCTCATATCCTTTCAAATTATTAGCTATTTTCTCTTCGAAAATGGATTTTTGATCCCCCGCAAACTAAGAACTACATGTCTTTATAAGTCTCTATCTCTCGTTGTTGATGATGCCAATATTGAATGAAATTTTTCTGTGGCGGTATGACACATGTTGATATGTCCGAAAAATTCAATTTTGTGTTTTAAGTTGATATGTCACACTTAAAATTGTTCTTTAATGTGGCAAAAGCTGATAGGTGGAATTATGAAATAATACTAAGTTATTCGTATTGGCAAATGCTGTTATGTATAAAAGAGTTCTTTCTCAACCCTCCCCCAAAATTTTAGTTCCTAATTGAAAATTTTCATTGAAGACCAGCCATATGCTTGAGGTTGAATATGAGTATTAACTAAAGAATATTTGGATTGAAAAAACTTAATTGAGTGATTTTATATTTCACAACAAAAGTTACTTTTTTAATTTGCCGAAAACATGAAAAAAGGACATATCAACATCTGACATAACGCCACAAATTTATGCTTGATGTAAAATCCTTTGGATGCAAATTTTATAGATACGTTTTGTAACAACATATATCTACTTCGATAATTTCTCTTTTGAAAGAACATGTTTATTTTTAGGCAACTCTGACTGTTTATCGATGCAATCCACGCCACGAGGGTGTGTATGAATGCAAAATTTCGAATAATCAAGGAGATGCGTCTTCGAAAGGTAAAGTTACTGTTCTGGCCTGCGAACCGCCCAACTTTATCGAACGACTCTCTGATATGCAGGTAGGTTTTCAAACACATATGGCTAACAAACAATATCGATTTAACATCATGTTTAGTTAATGTATTTCTTAGACCATAACTGTAAAATAACCATAAGGTGCCTGTACATAAAACAAAATTCCAAAAGTATGAATTTCTTCATATATTATAATTAAAAAATACCTACAGGAAAATTCCATATAACTCAGTTTAGGGATTTAAGATCTACGAGTCAAAACTAATACGCCGACTTAAAGCGCCAAATTACAGTTATTTGAGAAACATCCTTGGTAGCTAAATTCATTTGCGTTGGGGGAAGAAGAATGATTCAGAGAATCTACCAAAGCGGGTTTTATAACTTCTATATGGTTGTCTCAAAGTTTCAAATCAACGTTTTTAAAGAGTGCCAAGCTGTAAAATTTTTGATACCCTGAAACAACTGATATCCTAATTTTGAGTACAGGGCCAAACAAGATGGGATCTTTGAGCCGAAACTAAAGTGATAAGAAATTAATGGCTTCATTACTCGTAACGCTAAGATCTTGGTAAACGATAGCAGTTCGGTCACCCATGTCAATTCAGCTTGGAAGGTATTTATTTCTAATTTTTTCCCTCCTTTTTGCATTTTTGCTGGTATTCTCGGCCTCTTCCTATGCTTTCTTTTCTATACTTTTCTGCATCTTGTGCAGGCCATTCCAACCTGCACAGTTTCGCGGATTTGGAATTGCATCATATGCCAGCCTTCGTTTACTACGTCGGCGTTCTCTTACTCTGTACCTGAAAAAAAGATTTTCTTTTATTTATTTTAGATATTCAAATCGAGTTGTTTTTACTGTTAACAATAGGGAATAAATAAAAGTTTTTTTCTATTTCTCGATCTCATGGGTGTCTAAATTGAGCCCCTCATCAATGAAAACGAGTAACGTCTAAACTTACTTACCGCCCGAATGACAATTTCATTGGTTTGAGACGTACATATGTAACCTCTTCTAGTGTTTGACGAACGAACCCACGAAACTGAAATGCAGGGTCAAAGGCATACCCACTCCGAATGTCGAATGGTACTTCAACCGACGAAAAGTGGACGAAGGTATCAAGTACTCTATATTGCGAGAGGACGACAAATGCATCCTCACGGTTCACCAGCCTAGGGTGAAGGATTCTGGAATCTACGAGTGCAGAGCAAGGAACGAGGCCGGAAAAGACACCTGCAGTGCTAACATAGCTTTCAGGTAGGTTTTTGTTTGACAGTTCCTAGAATCCTTTGAATTCCGTACTATTTTGTTACTTTAAATTATCCTTTCTGTCACCCACATGGTATAGTGGTTAGCGTCGTGAGCTTCCACTTAATGGGCTTGGGTTTAAATTCCGAGTTAGGCTTGGACATTCCCATGTTCTTCCATCATAGGGAGCAATGTTGGCCCAAATATTGCTCCAATAATTAAGTAGCCAACTAGACTTCGTGGTATATTGTGCGAATGTCTTGCGACTAGTGACGTATTAAAAATTAATGTATATATCCTTTCTTGCCTAAGACTCTCTTGAATTTATTTGCTTGGCTGAACCATTATCATCGTTTTTAGGTATATTCAGTTGGCTTTTGTTTGACCATCTCTAATTTTCTTTCGAATACCTACCTATTGGCAGCTATGAATTATTCTTCCTGCACTAAAGACACGGTTGTGAATTTGTGTATTGAATGAGCCTTGCTTTAAATTACATTGTGAACAAGTAAATTGTGGTAAATATCCCATACACATTTACTACTTTACATTTAAAATATTAAACACAGAATTACGCTTACTCGGATTGTGATTCCGAATCTTCAACTTGCTCTAAGCAGTATAGTACATCTCCCTCCCTTGATTACTCTAGGTTTGTGTGTACTAAAAGTTTTCGTGATTTGAATAGCATAATTTATTCGCACTCGTCATAAAAAATTTATTTTTTTCGACATTTGAGATTCAGAAATATAAAGCAATATAACTATTTTTTCTAAGTACTAGAGGCTTCGCCCCTAGGCTCGCTACGCTCGCTCCTCTGTTACGGCTAATAGCGAGATACATAGGGGTGATTCTCGGGCAATGTAACAGCTACCATCCATTTACTGTTGTCACCCTTAATGCGAAGGGCGTTTCATCACTGTGGAATTATCAGCTTTAAAATTCAATTAAAAAATCGAAAATTTAAGATATAGACTTGAAATGAGGTTTATATGAATAAGAAAGCTTTCAGCTTCCAGATGATGTAAATATTTTCTTTTTAACATAAAAACTCGAGGAGCATTGATATTACATCCACATAAGAGACGATATTTCTTGAAAAACTGTGTTTCATTTTTTGATGAAAATATTAGTCTATTTAAAAATATTTTTAAACAAATGAGGTCTAGTTTGAAAGAGAAATGTCTGGAGTCTTAGATTCTTAGATTGTAAAAAGATCAAAATTGCACGATCATTTTTTGTCGAGTTATCGTAATCTGAAGATGGAAAAGTCAATATTTTCCCACAAAACATAAAATAAAAAAAAACTTAAAGTCCGACGAAGATGAGACAGGTTTTACTTTGGTCCCCCCATTTTTCTGCATCCATTGGTATCGCTCTCGACCCCATACCCCCAGCGGTTTCAGAGGAGATAGCGTGACAAGCTTTTGACAGCGGCAGCGGGAGTTACTTTTTTTTAGAATAGAGATAAATAAAATTTTATCCCAAGTAACTTCATGTCAAAGATTTGGGGTTAAGTCCTCGTGTTGCAAGAGATAGCCGCAGAGGTCTAAAGATGCCAACTAGTCAAAGATGTTGGACAGCTTGTATAAACAACCAAATACCATTTAAAAATAAATACTCAGCTAAGTGATTAGGATACACGTCTCCAAAAATAATTATTTTCGGATATTTCATAATCTGCAGGATAAGATAATATATTTGTTTGTACTACGGGCAAAACAATTTGTTAATCAATACCTATGAAATAATTTCTTCTAATTACTGTTTGGTAAAAAGTAATCCAATGCCTATTTTACAACCTGTGCAAGAAATTGAAAATTTGTGTTTTTCTGTTTGAATCGAATTGATGTATTTAGAAGTTAAAATGAAATTTTCACATAATCAATAAGTTAATATAATTAATGTTTGAGGAAATAATGCTTTAAACCTAATGATTTTTCAATTTCTTTCCATGGAAATTAGATTACTCGGATAAGTTACTAAATACCTTTGAAAAAATTACTTGGGTTAATAATTATTTCAGAAATAGTTATACTAATTATACTTTGTTTATAAGTATTCCAATGCACTTTTTTCACTGTGAAAGAAACAAAATTTTCTTTTCTCAGTATGAATTTATTTTATATTCGAAATAAGTTTTTTTATATTTATTTTGAGAAGTTTGGCTGTGAGTACGAAACTGTGCGTTCCTTTGTTAGTGTGTATCGCAAATGCAATCCTTTCTCCATAAACATTTGATGGTCAATAAAATAAGTGTTAAAAAATATTTTCTGTGGGTAACAATTCTTTACCCCAAATAATTTTTTATGTTTCTGTCAAAATGTATTAGATTCCTTCAATACGTCATTAAATATGTTTGAAATAATTTCTTCGGATAGTAAATACAGTTTTTAACACATTCCCAACTAAAAGCAGTTTGAAATATCTTTGAGGAGATGAGGCAACATTTCTGTTATCCAAAGAGAATAACACTTAACATCCACAAGTTACTTGCTTATTTATCTAATAGGCATTATTGTTCAAACGCAAGTATAGAAATATGATAGAAGTGAATACAATAAATGAATTTCTAACCCAAGGGGAAATAATATTTTTATAGTGGTATGCAGAAATATCTTTTCAGTTTGAATTACCGTATTTTTCGGACCATAAGACTCACCGAACGATAGGACGCACCTCGAATTCATGGGAGGACGTTTAAAAAAGAATATTTTGTATTGTGTTATATATATAAAGATATTTTCAATTTCTTACTTAATAAAGATAAAAAAAGTATGTATAATAAATATAATAAATAATATATATAATATATATGACAAGTCCTTTACTGGGCGTTTATTTCTTCATGATGCAGTCGTGACTGGAGCTGGGTATGATAACACTTTAGTTCATAATCATTTATCTTTATTCTTCAAACTCTAAAGAACTAGAGTTCAATTAACGGCTATTTCGCCCATTTTCTCAACTTTCCACCCTGTAACGTACGTCTTTTCGGCAGCGCATTTTCCCAGGCTTTACGTTTAAACTTTGTATTCCGACAGTAGTAAAAATGACTATTATATAAGAAATCGCGTTATTTACTTGCGTAACTTACTTTGATCTCAAAAGTGTTTTGATTGGTGCTGCCATCTATTTATTTATTTTTTAAAGTTATTGGATTCCAATTAAGATATTTTCAAGTCGTGACATATATAATATATATAATAAATATTCATCTTATTTTAATGTTTCCATCGGACCATAAGACGCATTTCAATTTTAAGTCGATTTTTCCATGTAAAAAGGTATTATGTCTTATGGTCCGAAAAATACGGTAGACTAATATGAAAATTAAGTTTATTTTACATTCCACGAAAAGTTTAACAGATGTAGCTTTTAAACATCATTCACTGTAGTAGATAAATTTTTAAAACGTATCTTGTACTCTAAATGAAATTTATATTAAGTGCTTTTTCTTGTAAACAGTGGTGCTGATACGGAAGGGGATCCAGCGATGTTCTTAAAGAAGCTGAGAGACACGTCAGCCCTCAACGGAATGACAGCAAAGTTAACAGCCTGCATCTGTGGGACGCCAAAACCAGAAGTCAAATGGTAATGTTTAAGTTGGCTTCTTTTGCCGGATGTGTTGCAGAATGAGCAATTAATCTCTTTTAAAATAAAAGTAAAAGAATTTACTTGAAAAGTAAAATAACGAGAGTAAGGAAAATGATGGACAGAAAATATGTAATACAGTAAGGTTAAATAATAAGTCTGAAGTTTCCCCATATTGTATCCTGTAACGGATTTCTGGGTCGAATTTTAGGGTCTGTTCACATAGAATCCGTCAGCGTCAGCGCAATTTTTTTTAACAATCATATACTAATTGTACCTTGACCGATTTAACCAATCGGCTCCAACGGAACCTTTAACGATAACGCGAACAGATTCTATGTGACCTTTCTATGCGATAAGAATGTGAAAAGGCCCTTACTCTTATCACACATTAGAGACACTTCAATTTGCAGGCGTATGAAATGAACTAATAATAAATGCTTCAGAAGTTTTAGGAGGAAACTATAATGGATTCGAGTTATAAGAATATATGATAACATTATTAAAGCTACTGGTTATCAAAGTTTTCGACACAGTATTAACACAATGCTGAATTCTCTTTCGTTATTGTTTAATCCTTTGGGGAATATTTTCCCCTCTGTTATAGAAAACTGTAGATAGAATTAGTTTCCATTCCTCCTGAAATATCTTAGTAATATCTGAGTAAAAGTATAGTTTGACCAGATGATTTGAGCTGTAACTTTCATCAGATAGAAATTCTGCTTTGGCTTGGCTCGAGAGGTGTTTAGTTGGAGGTTTAACTAAAATCAAATATGTTAAAATTTTTTTTCTTCGATTTTTACTTCAATTCCCGAGCTAATAACTTAGCATGGTTTCGTATTTGGAATTATTTTCCCTACAGCATACTTATATCTTACGCTCTGCTGAAGAGCCTATATATAAAGGGCAAAGCCTAAGTTCAATGCTGCTGAGTACGCTGGAGTTGTTCATCCCTTTTTGGCTAGTCCATACTTCATCATGACGAAGCGAAAAAGGACAAATTTAAAAGGGCTATTGTAAAAGTGTAGGAAGGACGGCATTGTCCAAAACGTTTACAAAACAAATATTTACGTTTAATAATCCGACAATGAAATCAAATGAGCTCAATCCAGTCAGAAAAGGCTGAACACTGTTTTACGAGTTCCAAAATCCCGTCTAAGGCCCCTCCTGTGGAGAGTCGGTATCATACTGTTATTCATTGTTCTTTGTAATGGTCTTCCACCGACCCAGTCCGCGAATACGATCTTGTTTTCTCTACACCAAGTAAAGGCATCCTTTGTTCATCCTTTTTGTGGGTCTCATATAAAACGAGATCGAACACACTACTTTGGTTGCTGCTGGAACCCTCACCCGACCATTTACTATGTATGACCTGAATAAGATTTGAGAAAATCTCCACATTTCATTTTTTTCTAGGATCTCACATAGTGAAAACAGACCTCACAAAATTAAGAACCACTTTCGGATTACTTTATTTTAAATATCACGTCACAGCCGGTGACTCGCGTTAGTATTTGCATAATGCGGTTGGTCAATAAGGTGTTTACAGAGAAATGAAATTGAATGTTAAGTTGTTTAAAAAAGAAATTGCCATGGTCAAAGCTCATATTGTATTTCAGGTTCAAAGATGGAACCCAGCTGAGTCCGGATTCTCGCATAACCATGGAGGCAGATCGCAATGGTGTCATTCGTCTCATAATCAGTGGAGTAAAGAAGTCAGATGTGGGAACATATAGAGTATCAATCGCCAATAAATTCGGCAGTGATACTTGTACGGCTACTGTTGGTGTTGATGGTAAGTTATGAAACAGAAATTATATCCTACAATTCTTCGAACAATGATTGTATTTGGTGTCGTGACCCTAGGTCCTATTAACCGTTACTTTCATTTTTTAAATGTATAACAGTGCAGGCTAAAGGAATTCCCACCTTTAACGTTACAAACACTGCCTTTATTACAAGCCTTTGTACACATATATTTACAAGGACCTGTAGCGAACTCCGGTATCGACGCTCTCTTCGTAGCCTATCCTCCCAAGGCGTTCGCCTCTCATAGGGCCTGTTTACATAGAATCCGTCAGCGTCAGCGTTAAAATTTTAACCAATCTTATACCAATCATTGATCCATTTAACCAATCGGCACCTACGGAATCTCTGATGCTGACGCTGATGGATTCTATGCTGTTGTTGTGTTGTTTCTAATCCCCTTGGTTTATGAAAGCCTACACCAAGTCCAAAGAACCTTCCTTGGTGACGCCAAGTATCCGTCCTTGGCGACGGGTAGTAAGCAGCTTCAATTTAAGGCGAGGTACCACTAGGGAAGAAGATTGACTTAACATCGAAGAACATCGGTCCCGTAATTTTGAACCGAATCAAGTGACGAGACCGGAACACTTGACCCCGCACCTCCATAGGTATTTTGGGAGCTTGGAGGACATCGCAGCTACGACAGATTATCTCCGTGCACTAGCCACCATTAATGTACACGTCGGTGGTTTTGTCAGCGACGGGCATCGAACCAGTGACGTTCAAATCACTGGCTCGTTGCCCTTGCCAACCGGGCCACCGCACCCTGGATTCTATGTGAACAGGCCATAATCCTTTCCCTGTTTGCTACCGTTCTCACGCTCATCTCCGAAGCTCCGAGGGGGGGGGGGGGCATTCCTCCAATTATTCTACCAGGCGTCCGTCCGTCGTTGTTCCCTGGACACGGTTTCTCCCGTTCCTCTGTTCCAACGGGCGATATCGCGTCCAGCGTTCTGTTCATGCTTAGCAGGGACTCTTCCTTCGTTGTGTCTTCACGGACGACATTCCGTGAATCGAATTAACCAGTCTGGGAGGTCTTAAGTTTTCTCTCTTGCTCGAGATAGCAGGATATCTGAAAAGATCTATTATAAAGCAGTAAATATACTGTGACCTCCAACATTAGGTGACAAAATGAATTAGTATATTTATAATGGTAACGTCCAGAGACTAGAAGGATAAATAAGACTCGTAATTTCTCTCTTCAGACAAAAGAAAATTAAAGAAATAAAAAGTGTATTTTTTACCGAAATACTGTTTAAAATTTGGAAGATGTTTAGTTATAATATCATATATAAAAAATTCTGTAGATAAAACCCTAAAACAATAAAACTCAGCCCAAAAAAGTTCTAGATACCCAAGAGTTTAGCAGGACTAGACAGATAACACCTAATCAATTCTGAATGTTTTTTCTCGACATCTCAATTACAAATAAGGGCAGCTAGCGTATATTTATTTAAGATACATAAAAAAGGAAAATTATTCATTTTTATGAATAGCATGACGATGATCATGGGTGTTAACAGAATATTCTGAGTCATTCTGAAGTTTAAGACAGACTCATACATGTAATTTCTCTTCCATTTACATTCATGCCACCGTGTTTTCAAGCACAATGACTTTTTCACGTAGGTTGACGCATTAAGATAAAAAGAAATGCTATCACTGCCTATTCACTGTCTATTTTCCATGAGATAACAAATTATATCATCAAAAGTGAAACAATAGAAGTATAGTTAATACAATATACGTTTCGACTGAATTAAAGTTGGACATTATGTATTGGCAGTAAAACTGTTAATATGAAATCATGTCATAGATTTCTCTCTAGTAAATGTAATAACGATTCATCTTTA
Organism: Dolomedes plantarius; assembly: GCA_907164885.2. NCBI lineage: Eukaryota > Metazoa > Arthropoda > Arachnida > Araneae > Dolomedidae > Dolomedes > Dolomedes plantarius. Next base: position 160,166,236 of record OU015496.1, on the reverse strand, counting down.
GCCCCCAGTAAAATTTATTTTTCCGAGAAATACCTTACTAATAAAAATATTTCGAGGAAAGTTAGTATTCATAATCTTTATATCTACAAGTATATCAAGACTATGTACATTAGCTTACTAGCTTTATATATTTCGTGATTTTGTCGTTAACTGGATTTTTTAATCTTCTCATAAACCTTCTCACTCAAATCTTGTTTTTTTTTTCAAGGTTCAACTGAAAGTTGACCCTTGTAAAAAGTCCTACCTTGTGACCCTTGAAAAAAGTCCTACTGGTTCCTCCTTTTTCCAATATGGCCGTTTTATGCCCCGTAATCGTGTTGGAAAAACAAAATGGCTATGACGTTGGAAGGAGTTCAAAATGTCCAAATTGTGGATCCTTCACAACAGTTTCATACGTTCATTGTTTTATTTTCTCAGTTGCGTCAGAGAACACTGATGCTTTTACACACACAGAAATTTAAAAGCATGTCAAAAAGAGATGAAACTAATCAAAAATTATATCTACTCATTTTCACTTCATTTTTCAGGTGATGACAAGCATAAGGTCGACATTCCAAAGAGAGAAACTCCAAAACCCACAGTTCAAGGTAAATAATGACGCCATTTTCTTTTTCGTTTATTTTCTTTCCCTGCGAGTTGTGCAGTACCCGGATGGCTTCTTTGGAGAGAGAGTCTGCGGGTCCAGATCCGAACCGATCCTTTTACATCTACGTATTAAATCTACATATTAATCTACATATTAAATCCGAATCGGTTTTAATATGTAGATCTCTGCCAGTCTAGCTTTCTGTTACAAAGTAGCTGCCTACAAAACAGCCCGTCTATTCTTATGAGGTTTTGCGTTACCTCTCCTAGGGAGAGAGACCAGTTTGTGTTTTGGCAGACTCTAAAGTGCTTATCCAACGGCGACACAAACTAAGAGGGTGTACTTCTATCAAAATTAAAGGAATTAGAAATTCTTTCTCTCTAAGACCAAAATATAAATCTATTTTCTGTGAGTTTCTGCATATTGCTGTGTGAGCGATAGTTTGGTTCAATTGAACCATCGGTTGGTTCATTTGTTTCAGGTGAACAATTGATCTGGCAGACAGTTTAGTTCAGTCGGGTCGTCATATTCGAAGAACCATCGTTTGGTTCAATTGATTAAAATTTAATTGAAGGGTTGACAGTTTGGTTCAATTGTCATAGAAATTGTTCCAATCATTTTGCCTAGAAATATCCATTCTATGTGTTTAAGTAAGATTAAAAGTAAAGGTCTCATCGAATGATAACAATCTTTGATTAACATTGAGGGACATCGCAACCTTTATCTTCTCCTCGTAAGCCGAGTGACTTAATCTATTTCAGAAAAAGCTCTCTGAAATGTTAGCCATTACTTCCTGCCAAAGCTAAAATATATCATATGGTAACTCAGTCCTAATTACTCAGATTTCACACTGTGAGGTTATTCATGTAAGTGCCTTGTTAACTTGTTGAAAGAGGAGACATTGGTTCACAGCTTGTACTCTTGCAATACAGGAAATTCTTTAGAAGCTTTTAAATCAGATTTTTCGAACCACTTCCCCTTGTTTCTTTTTTACCTATCCTTATGTTATGCCTGTTTCTCAGGAATATAGAGACCTCGTGAAATCGGTGCCAAAGCACCGATTATAAATTTAAATTTCAATACTTAATATTACAGTCAAATTAATTTAACATTATTTGATAATATTGTTGATAGCTTTATGGATATTGCATTAAATATGAAACAGGATCATACGTGATTAATCCACTTTTTTTTCTCGCAGGCCCACCATCACCGTTGGCACATGCTCCGTACATTTTCAAGATGACGGACACTAATGTATCGCTAGGTTGGAGACCGTCTATTCCTCAGTTCCCACAGGTGCCCATCACTTACCGCATGGAATTTTCAAAAATGGACGGACACTGGAATACTTATAAGTCAGGTCAGTGAAGTGTTATGTAATATTTTGTATTCAATGGATAGCTTTAATAATAACCTAAAAATAATTATGTTAGATCAGGTAAAACATATAATTTTAGTAGCTGACATTGTTCGATAAAGCAGATTTTTATCTTTCCAAATTTAGTAATAAAGTTTATATTTCATAATTTTGCTCATATCAGTTTCTTAACAGTCTATCAATTGTCTCTGAAAATTGACTCATGTCATTTAATCTAATGATTTACATACATGTGATGATGTAACTGACTATTCCACAGGAATCAAGGATTCGTCTTGCGATGTTAAGGATTTGATTCCCGGTGCAGACTACACGTTCCGTGTGCGTGTGGAAAACAGATATGGTGCCAGTGAGCCATCTCCATACGTCACAGCAATGAGGTCACAATTGTACCGCCCATTGAGTCCTGCAGACTTTGCACCAAAGGATTACGAAGTAGAACGGTTAAAATTAGATAAATATGGTAAGCTCTTTAAAGAACATTTTGTTTCCTGTTTTAATATGATTTAAAACAATTTTAAAGAAAAACTCAGATGAAAATTAAAAGTTATACCTGTGTTTGTGTGTACTGGATGAGATATTTTGACACTCTTGTCCTTGTCAAAAAGCGTCTGCACTTAGTTTTCTCGCCCTTAGTTGTTTCTGTAAGCTCTGTTAAGGCTTGCATATACTAGTTTAATCTAGAAAAGGAATGCAATAATTCTTCACCTATTTTAGATGTGTCAGTTTCTAAAACTCTCAAAACCTTTTCCTCATTCGTGTATAGAGAACTTTTCTTGCAATTTAAAATCCCTGTCAACCGAAAAATATTTCTTTATTTGTGTATGAACGCCAAGCTCGGCTGGTTTGCTCCGATTCATTATTGCTTACCTTTAAAATTAAATGCTTAAAATCCCTAGTCATAACCCTTAAATTATTGATACGGTACTTTTTAGGTTTAGGAAAACTGTGACCTCTTCGACTGAGGATTTTTCCTCTCACAACAATATTGTCTTTTTTCTCTCCTCTTATAGCTAAGAAATTTCCAACATGTCTGCTCGATTCAAATTAAGGTGATTTTAAAATCCATTAATAAGCAACGTCGTCCTCATAAAGAACCAATTCCTCTTGATATTTGGTGGGGTGTTTATTTTATCCCGTGTCACTCTAAGCTTGCCTACATTGGGCAAACTAAAAGAGCTCAAATGGCATTAAAAAAAAAAGTTTCTGCTTGAAAGGCATAAAAAGAAATTTCTGAGTCTTCCATTTCGGAATCATGGTTAATTTTGTTTTATCCAGGCACGTATCCGTTGACTTACTGCATAGAGGTACATTAGGGTAAGTATAGACAGTACGAGCAAAAAAATAGTAGTCATCATCGTAGAAATTATCTGCAAAAGTAAGCATCGTCCTGCGACTTATATTATTGGATTCTTAAAAACCTATATTATGTTTTAATTCAATAAAATAAAATGCACTTTTATTGAGAATCGAATCCCCTAAAAGATTAGTGGAAGTGTGCATCTACCGTAGTTCAGTGGCAATGCCGTTTATTTGTCTTCAAAGCTAAATTTTTTTTAAATTTTAATACTTCTGAGGAAATCTTATAATAACGTTTGTTTACTCTTTAAGCCAACATTCATTTCATAAGTAGCAATTTGTGATTATACTTACCAGAAGCTGTAGTATTTTTCTGAATATCTCTTTTGACTTTCAGCGGCTGCTCCAAGATTCTTGAGAATGGAGGAGGACTCTACGTATGCTGTTAAAGGACATCCTGCAAGAATTGAATTCTGGGTTTACGGTTGTCCACAACCTAAAATCACATGGCTCTTCAACAATAATCCTGTAAGTTTATAAATATTAGGATTCTTAGCAGTTCCCTTTTTGTTGTTTAAATTCCAGGAATATTTTTTCCACCTTAAGGCTGCTATGTACTAACCCCATTGGATTCGCTCACCTCAATGTTAACCTATGGAGAAAATTTGTCCACGGATTGCCGACTTGGATTCAAAGATTTTTTTAAAAAAATTGTACTCCGTCATAGAGAAAAAAAATTTACATTTGTCTACATTTTTCGTTTTTTTTAAAATGCAATTAATATTTTAAAATTTAAATTATTCGGGGAAAAATCTGGTTTAGTGTGTTTTAAACGCTCTTAAATTCCTTCGGTGGACGAAATTTATAGAATGAATCCTGTAGCGCTTTGCAGAATAGTTCAGGCTATCTGACAATACCAATTTTATTTGATTATCAGCATTTATGTACCTGTAAATAGTTGACTAAAATATATTTTAAATAAAAAATTTGGGAGCAGCGCTTAACTCCCCTATAGAGAGAGAGCCATTACAGTCCCTCAAAATGTCAATCCTAAGGGGGCTGGAATTCTCGAACCTTCAGCTGGACTCCTCCCACCACAAGAGTCTGCAAGAAGAGGAAAAGAGAAGTGCGATTTCTTTTTCTTAGTATATAGCAGCCTTAACAGTGAAACAGTACTTCCAAATCTTGAAATTATGACATTACAGGCATGTAAAAGTTTTATGAATTTGTTTTATCAAAGAGATTATGAAAGAATGCATATTTTTATCCTTAAGCATCAATTCCTTTATTATTTAGAGACCTTGATTGAGTCACTTGTCCTTTGATATGTCACTTTTTTGATGGTGCCCTTTTGTGAACTGTTTCAGGTGGAGCATGCAAAATACGACTTCTTGGAGGATCGTAACGGCCAAGTGATACTGTTCATCACTCGCATGGGTGACGAGGACGTGGGAATCTACACATGCAAAGCCGAAAACGAGCATGGAGAGGCACAAAAGAAAATAAAGCTGATGATTGCAGGTATGGAGCAGTTTTAAGAATCCCTCCGAAAATCCTTTAACCCTTTGAGGGGCGCCGTTTGCACAGTGCAAACGCCTAAGTCTAGTCTTTTTTTCCCTTGCATTCAATGTATTCCAGTTAAATGAGCAGAAAAATGGTTAGTACTGCCATCTGCTATCAGTTTAAAGAAGTAAAAATATTTTGCAACCTTTAATTGGAAAATTTTTCAAGATTCTTTAGAATAAAAAAAATCGGGGGGAAAATCTGTACCATGTAAATCGTGAGGGTTGTTGTCCCTCAAAGGGTTAAAATATTCCCATCGTAAAGGTTATTGTTTAGGGTTATTTTTTTGCCTTGGGGTTGATAAACTTACAAGATCGACGACTACATCAATAAACTCGTAAGCTTACACGAGCCGCATCCATACATTTATTTGTAAGCTTACTCGACCATATCAGCAAATACATAAGCTTACGCAACCACATCAAGAGCTTCGTAAGTTTACACGAGCCCCGTCAATAATATCGTAAACGTCAGTGATTGCTTATTTTTGCTTGGGCTACACAGTAGTCGAATGAATCACCGGATGCATTTTCATTGCTATATTTGGTGGTTCGTGAAAGAGAAAAAAAATACAGATCTTGTACGTTGTCATGTAGATATTAAGTGATTGGAATAGCAACTCGCACACTATGGGAACATGAATTTTATTAGCAAGCAACTATCAGTAGAGAATCCCTTCAACTGCCGGGATACAGACTGTATACCCTCTATAGAAGATCCTAGAAAGTGGTTAAACCGGAAGGAAAGAGTATGCAAATTCTACAAGCGCTTGCCTAGAAAACTTAAGACGGTTCCAGAAACTTCTTGAACCAGAAACAAAGATTGCAGAAATTTAAAACAAGGTAAAAATAATTTAAGGGTATTCGTCGAGGACGAGAATCGAACATAGGAACTCTCGATTGGTAATACAAGACGCTACCTCTCGGCCACGGGTGCTTCGATGCGAATGTTGAATTTGGCAATATAAATAAGTATATCAAAAGTAACGTTGACTGCGAATAAGGTAGTTGCATAGATACAGGGATGCACGTCATAACATTCCTTGAAATAAACATGACACTCTTCATTTTATTACAGCTACATAAAAAATGCTCTAAATTTCCTATTGAAACATTAAATGATTGATATCAATTCATTATGTATCTGAATCAGGACAATTTATTATACAAAGTTAAAAAATAAATAACATTCAATTCGTAAACAAACATTTTTCGCTTTGCGCGAAACGAGCGGAGAAGAATCTGATAAAAACGTGGGTTGTTAAAAAACATTTATTGTCGTTTTTGACGCTTCGCTTCGAGAACGATGCGATAACCTAATATTGGTATGTTTTAATAGGTAATATGAGGACTTTGTTTTATTGTGTTCGTGTAAAATAAAAATCATGTCTTGATTCATACAACGTCCATTCACAAGAAGTATTAAAAAAATTTAAGAGATTTTACCATCAATCATTCCTTGTTTTAGAACCACCTACATTTACCAAGCGTCTGGAGCCAATCACAGTCATGATTCGAGAGGGTGGAGAGTTCAACTGCCGAGTAATTGGTGTTCCTTACCCAAAGATTAAGTGGTTCAAAGACTGGCACCCCCTCAGCGAATCCAGTCGCATCCACATCAAGTGGCAGGAACCTGAGAGCTGCACACTGGCACTGACCGATTCCATCCTGAAGGACGGTGGCTTCTACTCTTGCACTGCTACAAACGTTGCTGGCACTTCGACTTCCTCTGCCATGATGAGTGTTGAAGGTAAGAAACAAGTGGCAGGTGGGAAAGAAATGCTGGACTTGCATCAATGTCGGGTCTCTCAAATAAATGATGATGTTATGGAATAACAGACAGGTGGCTCCAGGAATAAAAGAGAAGGCCGTAAGATCCTAGATAAGATTGTAAAGTTTTGTTTTTTTACCTCCAATGTCAGGACATAGGCAAGTTACAAATAAAGTTCCTCAAAAATATAAACAAACATAAACTATGTAAAAGGATATTAATATGGGGTATCTATTTTAGATTTATGTTGTTATACGCAAACTTTTAGTAGTGACTCCAGTTTCAGAGAGGGTGTTCCAATTCCTAATAGAAATCCGTTATTTTAATCCATGTTTGTATTTCGACAACAGTAGTCTGCGAATAAAAATCTTAGCTGAATCGAGTGACGTTTTAGAGCTAACCTGTCTGTACAACCTTTGCACCTTTCTTGGCCAGCATATCTACCCGCTCATTTTCAACCCGATTACAGTGTCTCGGTATGTAGCACACTACGTTACAGTGCGCGCATTAAGTTTAAACGTTTGAGTGCATAGTGGCTGAGGACTATCAACGACTCAGGATTTTCAATTAAATAGGTGAAACAAATGAACTCACCTTTTCTTCTTATTTTTTTCACTCTTCTTGTATTAGTTACTAAAGGAAGATAAATGACCCAAGATTTCTTTTCCTAACTTGTAAAGATTCGTTTTCAAAACTATTGCGAACAAAGCCCAGAAATTTTTCATACATCCTCGTGTTAGTCACTTGGAAACTTGTGTTCTGATCAACAATTATTCACTCGCAGTGAAGTGATTTTTTCTTATTTCATTGTCTTCCATTCAGAACTTTTCATTGGCTCTTTCAAGATCATCGGTTTAAAATCTTAGGTAAAACAAAATTTGAATTGAGTTTTCTTCAAAATCGGCACTATGTTGTGTTCTCCTACTGTCAAAAGATTTTCTCTTGAATTTGTGAACAGCACTGTTTCTTACCAATTTAAAGCCAGACAATAGCCAAATAGCTGCAGTAATAGATTCACAGTTTACAGGTTACAAGCCCGCGGTAGGTGCGGATGTTTATAGCATTTCGCAATAGGCTTCAAGCTGATGGTCTAGTCGTTTAGACAACAGTACGGCTTTAAAGCAAACAATCAACAAACTTTACAAATTAAGTTAATTTTTCAAGAGAATAGGTCAGCAGATAAGTAAAATTGTGTATATTTAAGTTGTTCCTCTAAAAATTTTGTTTGTATCTTGTCTGAGTTTATACTTATTTTCAAAGAATTAGTTGTAAGTAATTTTTTTCTAATATTTCAGAGTGCGAAGATGCTTTCAAACTCTTCACATATCAAAGACCTCATCTCGTTAAGCCTAGCAGTAGACCTTTTGAAGATTTCTACGACATTGGAGACGAAATTGGAAGGTGAGAGATATGGCATTCTTATCGCTTGTTACAGACTGTGTTAGAACGTACCTAATGGTAACGGGTATCGAGGAGTACAATCCGTTCACTTAGCTAACTTCAAGTTTTGGTTAAATAATCTTACACAACTTCCTACATCATTGTAAATAAAACCAATCCGTTATTTCCAAATCCGTCTTCGATCTGTATAACTTTTCGCCCCATTCATATAATTGTGATATCTTCTCTTTAGAGAGTAAATTCAAACTATAGTTATTGTCTTATGTGAAGGATGGAGAAAGTCTATGTGAAGGATGCAGTCTATGTGAAGGATGGAGAAAGCTTTCCTGCTTTCTCCATTCTTCACATAGATGGCCTTTGACCTTTGTAAGAAGTAGAATTTAAGTTTGGCACCGGGAAGAATAAGCAGTGCAATAAGCAGAAGAATAAGCAGCATTATTTGCATACTCTTCCGCCATATGATTTTCTTTTTGTCCCGTTAATTTAATTCTGATATACTATTTTTAGTAAAAGATTCATATTGTTAAAAAGTTAAATACTCTCTGTACTATAAAAATTATGAATAAAATGCATCGGCTTTGAATTTTAAGCAGAGTAGCCAATAACTTTTTAATTGTGAATCATTTAAGTTTTTTCATCTATAATATTGTTATTTTAAAGAGTTAGGAGGGCGTTTTAGAGTCTAATCTATATTTTCTCACGGACGTACCTCCGTTTGCGCCGCATTTAATACATTGGACATGTTAGATAAATACTGCCCTAGTCTTGCTTTATCGTGAAAAAAATTATTTTTGATAACCTTTTAAAGCACAGGTATATATTGTATGTATATACATCACATTTTCACTGACTTCTGTTTCTTTACAGGGGCACCCAAGGTATCACATACCACGTGGTAGAGCGCAAAAGTGGCCGAAGCCTTGCGGCCAAGGTGATGCATGGCACTGGGGATCTCATGGACTACATGAAGGCCGAAATGGACATCATGAACCAGCTCTCCCACCCAAGACTCGTGAGGCTGTGGGATGCCTACGACACAAAATCTTCGCTTAGTCTCGCCATGGATATGTATCCTTTCTTTCTGGGCGATAGAACAATAAAAAATATAATAGGAGAAATATTGAATAAGAAGCGCACTGCGACAGGATTTGAAAATCTACGCCACAGTACAATATGAAAGAATTGTTAATGTTAAAAAGAAAAAAATTTGCATGCTTACGGTTTAAAATGTACTGATATATATTGAGGTCCAGGATGAACTGAATACGCAGAAATATTTTTGATTACAAATTTCTTCGAGGTTGAATTTTTTTTTTCTAAAATTACTTATATGGTTCTGGAATAGAAAATTTTATTTATTTTATTTATTCACGTAATGTAAATATTTTTCTATCACGTATGATTTTATTAATGGATCATGATACAAACGAAATACACGAAAATAATTCAAAATTTTAATACAGAAAAAATAAAAACTCAAAACTTAAGGAATATTTAGTACTTTATATATCTACCGAACCATTAGCCAACCTCTTTAATAATCATTTATACATATGGAGGCCCTGTGGTACAGCGCGCTGGTTTTCGGTGCTGAGGGTGCTCGGGCCGAATCCCGGCGTCGCGCCACGAAAAATGCCTCCGTTTGTGTCATCCCTTCATAGGGGTAATGCTGTCCGCTTATATGGTTCCCCCATAATGAAATATACAATAAACTGCTGCGTAGTATAGGCGAATGTTTGACGACAACTGCCTCCGCTGTTTAAAAAAAAATCATTTATATATTTTGAAATTAGTTTTGAAACAACTGAACTTACATGAAGGTAATACGTATTCATACGTGACGTTTGAACTCTAAAACTGTTACTTAATAACTTTTACAGGCAGTACTGAAATTTACTAAATGTTGCTTGTCGAATGGAATTTCGAAGGTCGTTCGGAATTTAAAAGAAATGAATAGCAAAAATTTCAAATAAATTCGAATAAAACATTTCATTTTACACTTGCATAGATTTGTCTATTTTTCCACGTAGTAATCTTGAGTATTCAAATGTCTGTTAGATCTCGTGACTAGCTTTTGTATAGGCGCTCGTCCGTTCTCTTCCTTACGAAATCGGCGTTTTGGAAAAATATCCTGTAACTTTTTTCTTCTGGGAAGTTTCTTTAACTACTCGCAGGTGCGGAGGAGGTGAGCTACTGCCCAATATACTTCACCAAGAGAAACTGACCGAGACCATCGTGGCACATTACATCAAGCAAATACTTGAAGGCTTGGAGCACATGCATGAAAAGGGTATCGCCCATTTGGGATTGACGGTAAGAGCAATTACAGTGCAGTGTTTTTGCTAGCATGTTTATGGGAAAATTAAGACGCATCTCCTGTGCAGCATACATCTTGGAGTCGACCCCTGTAATGCTTTTCCTAATTATTATCAATAAATACTGGGTGTCCAGGCTAAAAGTATCCAAAAGTTATGACTTATTTTTACGGAACTACCCATTAGAATTTTAAAACATCTATTTCAATAGAAAGAACATCTCACCAAGTTTTAATTTCAATCATAGATTTTGATCATAGTATCGTATATTTCGATGTGTGCCCCTTTCGCAGCAGGACTAACGTCTAAATGGTAATCCAGTTCTCTCCAAGTATTTCGTAGCATATCAGGAGTTATAAGACTTTTTTGCTTGGGGATTCATCAAATCCGTTGTGTATAAACAAAAAATTGAAAGTGTGGATGAGTTGAAGAAGCGTATCATTCAAACAATTTGTGTAATAACTCCTGATATGCTACGAAACACTTGGAGAGAACTAGGTTACCATTTAGATGTTTTGTCGTGCTACAAAAGGTGCACACATCGAAATCTATGATACTATGATCGAAATCTATGATTGATATTAAAATTTGGTGAGATTTTTTTCTATTTAAATGATTTTTTAAATTCTAATGGGTAGTTCCGTAAAAATAAGCCACAACTTTTGGATACTTTTAGCCCGGACACCCTGCATTTCTCAACATTTTTTACCACTTTCTTAAAACAGTTTCCTTGAGATTTCACGCCTCTATTACTTACTAAAGATGTTTCACCACCTTTATCCAAGGCACTTTGTAAAACATCCTCATCTTTTGCAGTATAGTGTTACAATGGAACCATGCTGTACATTCAGGATTGACTAAGCTTTTTATTAGGACATTATAGCTTTGTAAAAGGCTTTGACAATTGTATGCATATTCGAGTTGAAAAGACATAGATATATCCCTAAATATTGTTTAACACAAAATGCAGAGCCGTCTAAATGTGTCGCTCTAAAATATGGGATACATGAAACTGAAATTATTTTTCCTCAAAGGGTTTTAGGTAAATGCAAGCACTATCCTCCTAAATGATATAAAAGAAAACAATCTATTAACTCAGCTTTCATCAAGTATTGATAAAGTTCTAGGGACTATTATCAAAGAGCTAATAAATAATTCTCTAGTGAGAAATAAGGAAGTTAGCTTTCAATTTATGACATTTGCTTAACAGTTACATCGGGAAATTTATGAGCGATTATTAATTTATTAGAATTTCCCGGGAACTATTAAATCTTGTGTTTTAAATTCCTTACTTTATTCTTCAATTTTGTGCTTTGCATAAAAGTTAAAAAAAAAACTTTACTTTGTACTATCACTGCTGGATTACAATTTATAGTTGACTTCAGAAGACATCAGTTAATAATTAAACGACTGATTAAAAAACCCCAATTTAGATTCATATTTAAAATTACGTAATAACTCCGTATTGAAAATCTCCGCTTAAAATCAGAACTTAAAACCATTTTAAAATCCTCATTACAATTACCTATTAAATATCCTTATTTAAAATTCATTCCTTAAATTCCTGAAATTTTCCTATCGAAATTAATTTTTAGAGGGATTTCTAAAATCCTAACTTAAAATCTCCGTTTAGAATCCTCATTTTTAAATTCCAGCTTAATTTCCTTATTAAAAGTCACACCATAAAATCCCTACTTAAAAATTCACACTTAAATTGTTACATAAAATCCTTCCTTAAAATCCCGTTTAAAATCCTTAGCTAAATTTTTTTTTTAAATCGTTACTTAAAGTCAATATTTAAAATAATTTCTTCATATTTTAAAATGCCTAATTCAAATCACTATTTAAAATATCTAACCCTTGTACCCTTTAAAATCACTACTGAAAATTCCTACATCAAAAAATCACTTTTCAAAAACTTCATTTAAAACCCTGAATGAGATTCACTTTAAAACATTTAAAATCCCTTTATAAAAAGCAAGTTTTAAATTTCAAACTAAAAACTTCAAGATCTATGCATGAAATCTCTTCTAAAAATCTCTTTATAAAACCTCTGTTTGAATACTGAAATTTCGAATTGAAAATCCCTACTGAAAATTTCTATTTAAAATACTTATTGAATATCAGTTTATAAATTTCTTTTAGAAATGGCCTCATATATCCCTTTTAAAAATCCCTGCTTAAGAAACTCTTTATTACTACTACTTTTATTTAAAATTTTAAGTAAAAGTTTTTAAACTTCCATTTAGAAATCCAAATTTTAAAATCTCTCAACTAGAAAACTATGATACATTTTTATGAAAAATCCATATTCATGCTTTTTTTAATAAAACCCCTACAAAAAATATGTTAAAAACTTGGTTCATTCCGGAAACACATCAAAAACTCCTACCCGTACGAAATCCCTATCGTAAATACTTTTTTTAAAATTCCTATATAAAATATCTGTTTGAAATACTTTTTTTAAATCTCTCATACGTAAAATCCCTGATATTTCCTAGATAAGTTTTATTTAATAGCCTTTTTTTTATTCCATTATTTATATTACATTTTTATCGTTATAAGTGCTTTAAAAATTCATTAGCTTGTAAACCGTTTTTATTTCCTTCAAATTCAAAAGCAGTAACTAATTTATTTATTTTTCAATCAGCTTGGTGACATTTTGATAACTCGGCTCCATTGTGATAACATCAAGATCGCAGATTTCGGGCTGGCAACACATCTCTATCCCGGTAGAGAATTCATTCAAGAGTACGGGCATCCGGAATTCGTTGCGCCCGAAGTCGCCAACAAGCAACCTGTCTCTCTGGCAGCCGATATGTGGTAAGTTAATATCGAGATCATCTGGTCTCGTATGTTGTGTTTTAAGGGTATGAAAAATGTTAAAGTATGAAATATGGCCAGAAGATGTATTCTGAACTTCTCTTAAGGGACGAAATTTCAGATTTTTTTTTGTGATATTCGTTTGAATAATAAACATCACTCATAGATAAGTTCATACCCCATTCTATTAGTAACTCCCCTTCGTCAGCAAATTTTCCATTCTTGTGTTTATATTTACTCACAAATCGGTGGGTATTCAACCTTTTTATACTTGTTGTTGTTACTTATGATGCTTAACATCTTATGTTACTTAACATCACTCATAGATAAGTTCATACCCCATTCTATTAGTAACTCCCCTGCGTCAGCAAATTTTCCATTCTTGCGTTTATATTTACTCACAAATCGGTGGGTATTCAACCTTTTTATACTTGTTGTTGTTACTTATGATGCTTAACATCTTATGTTACTTAACATCACTCATAGATAAGTTCATACCCCATTCTATTATTAACTCCCCTTCGTCAGCAAATTTTCCATTCTTGTGTTTATATTTACTCATAAATCGGTGGGTATTCAACCTTTTTATGCTTGTTGTTGTTATTTATGATGCCTCCAGGACGAACATTCCAGTCCAGGTTCATATATATTGCTGCAAGCTGAGGGGTGACTCCGGTTTTTAATGCCACCACATAGTCGGATTCCGATCTAGCCAGGTGTTACCACAATTTTGAACGAGCACCCCCAGGGGCGACATCTGAGGAGCATGTACCTTTTCCCAGCCACTGACCTCATAGAAGGACTTTCCGGTGTACGCATTTAACGTGTACATATCCGACCAATACACGACATTGAAACTATTCAATATCGCTCGTCAGAATTCAAACTGAAAACCCCCAGTCCCAAGACCAATGCGCTATCACTAGACTACGTCGGGCTTGTTATGTTAACATTATATTACCGTTATTTCTTTCTGGAATTTTTCAATGACCAATGTTTCGTGAAATGCCCTATTTTCCCCATGTTTTTATTAACTTGCTTTCTTGTTTGTTTGTGTGTTTGTCCCTTACAAATCTTGCAATCGATTTTTAACTACCCGACTAGCTAGACATTTCAAACTTTTAGAATAACTCAGAACACGATGACAATTCATTTTTTAATACTTTTAGCCATCTTTAAGCAGAATTAAATTAATTTTCAGTTATTTTCAGTTAATTTTGTTTTGTAGACTGGTGTAGCCATCTATCGACCGAGACGGGAACGAAAAGCTAAACGCAAGTTAACTTCCAATTAACTTCATTTTCTTTCAAGTTGATGGGATAATTCATCAAAAAAAATTACATAGAATTTTCAAGTTTATATGATTCAACAGAAAATTTAAAAATATGCTATATAAAAAGTTCTTTTTATCTTGTAATTATTATTTATTTTTTGGCAATACAGAAAGTGCATGCATCTCTTGATATGTCCTTAGTACGGAGCTTTACAGTCTTAAAGTACCTTCTGCCATACGGTAATTGATGGCTCTTTGAAAACTGTCTATATCTGTATATTACAACATTAATTGAGGCGTTCCCGTTGAAAAGAGAGTAAGTGCCAAAATTTTCAAAAATTGTATTTTCACTCATACAGTTTTTTCCAAGGCTAATGGCCGGGAAAAGGAGGTAAGTACCTAGCACAGAACTAAACCAAACTAGCTAGGCACTTATCTACCTTTTCTATGCCATTAGCCTTGGAAATAAAACCTTGTATCAGTGAAAAAATACTATTCGGAAATTTTGGCACTTACCCTCTTTTCAACATGAACGCCTCAATTTATTTTAAAATAATTTACTTCTAATAAACATTTGGACCAAATAACGACCGAATAGATAGGATCTAGAATCTGGGTGTTTGTTGCTGTTCGGAATCGGCTTTCATCTGAAGGCATCTAGTGTAGTCTAAGTTCCGAGGCCATTAGCCTTCTTGTAGCAGTGATGGCCTAACTACTCGAAGTCAATCATATAGCAAAGATTTCAGATAATGCAGTCCGGGACTTTTCATTATCGAAAACCAGTTGAAAATATTTTGTATTATTAGAAATGTAAATCTTTGTATCAGTTTTTTAATGCAGAACTATTTCATTTAATTTTCTTCTTTTCCAGGTCTGTCGGTATCATCTCATACATTTTGTAAGTTACATCCTAAATTATTTTATTGTTTGTGCTATTATTTTATTGTGTGTATATAAATATGTGTAATTATTTTATTGTGTGTATATAAATATATATATATATATATATATATATATATATATATATATATATATATATATATATATATATATATATATATATAATGAAAATTCTTTCACTTTTTGTTTGTTTTAGACTGGTCGGTGATTCCCCTTTTCTGAGGGAAAACGATCGCGAAACTCTTAAAGAGGTACAAAAGGGAAAAGCTGACTTTTACCACGACGGTTTTGCTGTTCTGTCGGACGATGCCCGAGATTTCGTCACACAGCTTCTGCACTTAGATCCTACGTAAGTATTTTTCAGACTCTTCCCACTTCCTTTTGTAACGTTACATACAAACTACTGAACTTAAATATGAGTATTGAACTTAATTCCCTACGTCTGTTATATTCCACAGCATAGTTCGATGCTTTAATTTTAAGTTATCGTGAATTACGACTGAAGCCACCTCATATTCTCGCATACATTTTTCTTCACATTCTCAAACCTACTCGATTCAAACGGTGGGGCCTACCTTTCGCAAAAAGGCGCTTTCAGTTTTGTTCAACTGGGTCCCAAACGAGATCTTCAAGCTGCTCATAATATTAATGCAGCATCTACCCTTGTTTCTATTTCTTAGCTAACTGAAAGTTATGCCCGAAGATTTTGAATAATTTGGGAACAATAACGGTACATTAAAAATTGTAATCGTATCTATTTAAAGCTGAACTGAAAAAAATTGTTCTATTTGAATTTAATTATATATAATTATCTAATACTTACATATTTATTGAAATTCAATGAAGAGTTATTTTTTAACACAATGCATGTTTGCAATGAATGAAGCAGATTATGATGTTTTACCTGTCCACCATAATATGCATGTCCTATACATGGCCCATAACTAAGTTGGTTGATATTATTATGACTGAGTGGAAAAATTTCATTTGAAAAATCCGGGGTAGAAAATTTTATTATTTTAATCACTTATATTTTGTAGTGATTTTTTCCCCATAGACTCTGTTATTGACGACGAAAGAACCTACTTGGACATTTCTGATATATATATATATATATATATATATATATATATATATATATATATATATATATATATATATATATATATATATATATATATATATATATATATATATAAGGTAAGTGTCCCAAATATCGCCTACCAGGCAAAATTAGGAGCACCTGTTAAAAAGCGTTGCTAGCAAAGCCCTTCTGAGCAAGATTGAATGCTGGAGTTGTATGGGGGGGAAGGAAAAAATAAAAGAAGAAAAACTCAAAAAAACAGAACAAAGACCAGAAAATCTATTGTGGAAATAATGAAACAGAAGAAATACCAATAATTTAAACCTATTTTGGTCACTTAATCATTCAAACAGAAGGAGCATATATATTCCATTGGCTGCATCACAATATTTGTGGTTCCACTGAAAGCAGAAGATACACATGAGCCCCTCCTGACCACAGCTTCTCCCTCTCTGCCAATAACATTTTGTATACAGCTGATTTCCCTTTCGAGCAAATCAACCGTACATTTTTACTTTGGACAGTTGTAATGCCCGTTTCGTCAACATTAAAAGTTCTGGTAGGGTGGACCTTAATTTTCTCAAATTCTACTTTAAGAATTTTGAAGAAGGATTTCACGTTTTCTTCAGTGAACCCTGGGATTCTGGTTCTTGACAATGACTGTGGAGTTCTGATTGTCAATTGGGAAGCCTTTCTTTTCACAAACGAATTCAATCACTTTCGACCAGCTGAGTTTGTTTTACAGAGAAGGGGTGGGGAAGATTGTTTCTCAAGGCAAGTTGGTAGACCATCTGCTTAACATCGTGTCGAGTCAAACCAAACAAATTGGATTCCATTTCCTTGCAGTAGTTGACTTGGCCCTTTTCTAAATCATCCGTCAGTACAGGTTTTTTTCCAAGTTTCTTTTCTCACCACTATTCTAACCTCCGCAATTCCATCGTATTTCTCATTCACATCTTTCTTAATGTACTCACGAATCGTAGATCTTGGAATGTCAAACTGTTTGGAAGCCTTTGACGTTCCCATTTCTTTTTTCAGAACTGCCTGACATGCGGCCTGCAGACAAGACGTACTCCATGTCTGTCTATTTTTAATTTCCATTGGCATCTTAGACAAGAGAACTCCAACAAAAATGAACGGAAAGTGTAATAACATAACTAAAATTAAAAAGGAAACAAGAATGCAATACTTAGTTTTTAATTAAAGTAGCTGTCCCAAATATCGCCTGGTAGACGATATTAGGATCAACTTAGCAGGCGATATTAGGAACACAACACAGTCAACACATACATGCTAAGAACAAAGTTTAAAACGCAGTTTTTTTTCAAAAATAATAGCACCTCTGAATTCTCTGTTTGATGCACTTTCAAATCGTATAAGCAAAATTAGAATATGGATGCACCTACCTGGTCATTCATTGGATCCTTTGGAGCCAAAATTTACGAAGACAACAGCCAAAACAACTTCAGGCGCCATAAAATTTCTGTTGTCAGTGATAAGAGAGTTGTCGCTAGTGCCGCTGTTAGTACAAACCCAGAGCTAAGAAGAACCCTTTCTCAAGTCGCCTATAGACCCTCTATCAATTTTGGTGGAATTCCGACTGATAGATCGCTCTACAGGTGGCTCTGAGTATTGTCAGTTTAATAAAAATCATCTTGTATATCTGTGGCTTGGTACAAGAAGTAACTAAGTCAATTTTTTTTTCAAAAATGACTTTGTTTGCTTATGTTTCTTTTAAAAAAATATTATTTTCAATGTAAGAAGTACCCAAGTATGTCCGATGGTTTTGAAGTGTTTTCCAAACCATCGGACAAACTTGGATACTTCTTACATTGAAAATAATATTTTTTTAAAGAGACATAAGCAGACAAAATCATTTTTGAAAAAAATTGACAGTCACTTCTTGTACCAAGCCACAGATTATATATATATATATATATATATATATATATATATATATATATGAATAAGATGAAAGAGAAAACCAGTAATAGCTCTAAAGCTACTTGAAGCCAGGAACATCCAACATGTAAAGAAAAGTATGAATAAGGTTTTTGACAGCATTTCTTCATCATATATATATATATATATATATATATATATATATATATATATATATATATATATATATACAGGGTGATTATAATTAAAATTTAAGTTTCAAAACGCTATAAAAAAGAACCACTGATGAGAATGACGTCAAATTTGAACGGCATATTATTGAAGATGGCGGAAAGCGTATGGCAGATGAAAAATTTAGTTTCAAATTTTAGCAACAGATGGCGCTGTAAGTGGAATTTTAATTTACATCTTCTACCGCTTACAGTGCCATCTGTTGCTTACTTTTGAAACTAAATTTTTTCTTCTGCCATACGCTTTCTGCCTTCTTCAATAACCTGCCGTTCAAATTTGACGTCATTCTGATCAGTGGTTCTTTTTTTATAGCGTTTTGAAACTTAAACTTTAATTATAATCACCCTGTATATATATATATATATATATATATATATATATATATATATATATATATATATATATATATATATATATATATATATATATATATATATATATATAAAGAAGGGTCTTGGGTATAAAATCTTCGTAAAACTGTTTCCGCTCTACTGAACTTTGAAAAGAAATTTCTCTAGTTATAATACTCGTAAATTCATTATGACTCCCCCCTCCCTAGATTTCTTTAATCAGAAAGAAGAGCTTGTAAAGATTCGATCAACCGCAGAATGAGAGATACATCCTTAATTTACACCAAATCCCTTTCTAAGCAGGCTTTGATATTATTTCTCTATATACGTCACTTTGTTAAAGTATGTTCGAATTTAGGGTCAGCTTTTCATGACAGCATTACGAATTTTATGACAGCATTATGATCATCATTGTGTTTTTATTTTTTCCACTGCGTAATTTTTATCATGTACAGGAATTATCTTCGCATTTAAATTTATTCATTTCTTCCCTTTCAGGAAAAGAATGGATGTTAAAGCTGCTTTGAAGCACAAATGGTTGGAGGTAAATGATACAGTTTATTATATTTTTGTGTTTAGCTTCATTTTTTTAAGTACTTTTTCATACAGGCTCTCTGTTTTCTCCCTTTTATCATTTCTTCTCTTTTTAGTCTGTTTTTTATTATCTGACTAAACTCTTGTCAATTGAAAGATCTTAAATTGCATATTTATGGTACTGTATAATTTCGTAGATATGATTATATATTTAAGATGCGTAAATCCATTTTCTTACACGCTTAAAAAAGTAATAAAGTAAACAAGTGTGAATTTTAGCTCCAGTGAAGCAAAAGAGGAATGCTCCAGTGAAGCAAAAGCTCTAAATATACCAACAATCCCAGCAGTTTAGAGCATACTTTACCCTTTTTTGTAACATTATTAATTTTCTAGCTATTTTAGCTTTAATTATTTGTCTTATAGTATAAAAAAGCGTCATTGTACTTTTTATCATGAGTTTGATAATAAAACTGGAGTGAAGATTTTATGCAAAACTTCTTATACATATAATGTTTATGATTATAAATGTACTCTTAATTTTGTTGAAATATAAATAAATATTCCGTAGGTAATGTAACAAATCTGCTTATATATTTTGTTTAAAAATAGTTACTTTCAATTATCTACTCTGTATTTATTCTAGGAAAATTATTCACTACTTACGCTCTTAAAATAAAATAACTTGTAAAAGGGCTAAAGACTTTTAATTCTTTTTCATTTATGTACTGAATCTATGTCTTTAAATTCTCTTAAACTCGAGCTCAATGAAAATATTTTGATGAAACTAATGAACAGTATTATGTATCCTCAATTTAACTCGAGCTGGAGCTCAGGGAATTTATGCTCATTTCATGCATTTCATTTTTCAGTTAAAAAAATGAGAAGGAAAATTTTAAACGCATAAGTTTTCTGCTAAAATGACGCATATATCCCTGAGACATACGCATTTTTTTCAGTAATAATTCACAATTTTGTTTGTAATGGATATATGTAAATTAACAGTTAGGTAGTCACAGGAAAATTAATTTAAAGGCTTTTACATAGCAGATGATGATCATATCTGTTTGCATACTTTGAACAAATATATAAATATATATTTATTTAAATTCGTTCGTCAAAATATTATTTTACTTTTCTACAGCTTGATTCAGTTCCCGACATATGCGATGAACTTGAGAACATGGATAGACTTCGTGACTATTACAGGCGATGGAAAGCGTGGGTAAGTAGTTAGAAAAAGAAGCATTAAAACCTTACATTATTCTTTTCCTCCTAGATTCTTGCTTATAAATTTTACAAGTGTATCGTCTGAAAAGCGTTTTTGATTCATCTCTGCGTCAAGAAATGAGGTGTTACTCGAATCTGAATGAAAAAGCACACATAAATGAGAAGTTGGGGAAATAATTCCATATAGTATTCTTATGTAGTATATGTTTCATATAGTATTCTTCTATAACACACTTGCATTATGCTTTAATAATTTTAATTTTTTCCAAATAATTCGTTCCATTATTTTAAGTGGAGGAACTTAAAATAATGGCTAATGGATGGATGAGGGCTAATACATCCTAAAGGTAACGTTGATTTCAAGTTTATATTTGACACTTTGTTTATATTTTCTTCAGTAAATGTATTAAACTTTCCGTAAATTAATAATTCGTATAGATAAATAAATGTAAAACTACTGAGGTTTATGGAGCACTTTACATACCGTTGACAGGTGATTTTATGTAAACACTAAATCCAGCCACAGGCTGTAAATGGAATTTTGGAAAAGTTATGCTAAAGAATACATCAACTTTGAGAGGTCAGTTTTTATTATATGAGGGTCTAGATATTTTAGTTAAATTGAATAAATGAGAGGATTGGTTTGAACTTCGTCCGGTTAAGTGTATAGTTTTCAAGTATAGGACCAGTTGACAAGTAATTTCTTCAATGTGAACATCTGTCCATTGAAAAGATTCAGCAGAGGTTATATAATACTTCCACTGGCGATAGGGTTCGGGAAATAAATTTGACAGAAAAGAAATTGATAAAAAAAGTCATCATCTATTAATCAATCCCTCTAATCACAGTGTTGTCTCGTGGTATATCAGATAAAGTACACTGTCCATATTTCTCTGAGAAGTTCATCTTCGTACAAAAATTCACGGCAGCTAATTTTAAAAAATTAAACCTAAAGTACTAAAAATTCATAAAATTTTTAAAAGTAAAAAAACACTTTAAAGTATTTAAATAAATTTATTCTAAGGTATAACGTAACAAAGAAAAATTGCTTATTATGTTCACATGTATAAATATATGTAATTTTACTTACCCACATGCATATTATTTTTAGTCCAGTGTACATCAAATAAGCAAGGCGTTTTGAATGGTCACTGTCCCCTAAATTCAAATGATAAATTTCAGATTTTCTCCTGCGTTACAAACAAGCTTTTGGAAATTAATATTATCTAAAGGGTTGAGAAGAAGAATTTATCTTAATACTTAAAAATTGCTTAGCTTTGTTCTAAAATTTAATAGGGAAATCTTACCATCTGAAATTTGTTAAATTGTTTTGTGTGTGTGTGTGTTGTGGCTTATGCCCCTTGACTGACAGTATATCAGATAAAATCCATAAAGGCTATTGGGCAGAATGGTGCCGCTCCGATTTTGAATGTTACCACAAGAGTCGCAGTTCGACTTGGCTAAATGACCGGTCCCGTAATTTTGAACCAAATCAAGTGACGAGACCGCAACACTTGACCCAGCACATCCAGAGGTAAATTTGAGAACTTGGAGGACATTGCAGCCTCGACCTATTTTACGTGCCCCGGCCACCATTAGTGAACACAGCGGTGGATTTGCAACGACTTGTCAACTGGGCCACCGCGCCCTGTTGATAAGTTTGTAATAGGGCAAAAGTGTTACAATCTGCCCTGTTTGTAATAGGGCAGAGTAAGAAATATAACTGGAAACTTAATTAAACTGTCATTAGTCATCTTCTTTAAAATAGTTTTTTCTGTTTTTGTACAGACTGATAAAGGCCTCTAAATCAATTCCTTCTCAAGTGTTTTTTTATTTATTTATTTATTTTATGATAGAGGTGGCAACACTGTAACTTTTCGTTGATTTCGTGTTCACGCACAATCTTTATCTTTCTTTCAGTACTCGAACGCTTCCTGTCGCTGGTTTTTCCGTCGACGGACCCTGGAGTCTTGCTTCACTCACCCCAGCCGCATGATCTACCCACCTGATGAAGTGTACACGCCACCTGCCACGCCGGAGGGAGATCTGGACAGGAGCCGCGTCAAGCCGGCTGCATTTGACGTCACCTATCGCCAGAGGATAGAACGAGAAGCTATTGACCCGAGATCCGAAAGCCAGTAAGCTACTACCGTTGAATATTTTCAGTCATTCTATCAGATGACAACTTGAAATATCCTTGAATTCGGATGCTTAAGGCTGCTGTGTACTAACTCTGGATTCGCTCCTCTCTGTGTTAACCTATGGAGAAAATTTGCCTACTACCTACAGCTACATAAATGCTTATAAGCCAATAACAATGGTATTTTCAAATAGCCTAAACTTTTCTACACCTTGCAACTGGATTTATTTCGTAAATTTCGTCAACCAAAGGAATTGATGAGCGTTTAAAACACACTATACTACATTTTTCCCCAAATCATTTAAATTTTAAAATATTATTTGCATTTAAAAAAAACCAAAAATGATGCCCCAAGGTGTAAAATTTCTTTCTCTATTACGGAGTGCAATTAAAAAAAAAATCTTTACATTCAAGTCGGCTACTTATGGGAAAAATTTGTCCTTGGACAAATTTTCCCCGTAAGTTAACAATGAGGTGAGCGAATCAAATGGGATTAGTACACAGCAGCCTTAAAGCGTATATAGATAGGTAAAGCGAGTTCATTCGACGAAAGAGGATTGGAGCATTACAGAGCTTGGCTATGCAGAGCTTGAAGCCCATAGTACATGATCCCTTTCCCTAATAGAGGTTATGAATTCTGCCATGTAGTTCGCGAGTTGAAAAAGAAGACGTTTTCTTCTATGATAACAGATTGTTTCGTAGTTTCGGTTTCTAAAACTTTGGGCCCCTTTAATAACGCATAATTATTTTGTTGTTGTTAGAAATCGGACAGAAATTAATGTCATTAACGATCTTGAAACAACCGCTACATACTGAACAAACCCTGACCTTTCAAAATGGTATCTATCCTCTCCAATCAATCTTCAGGAATATTGCTTAGTATTTAATTTTACAACAATTTACTGCTTAATTAATGGTATAAAATTATACACCTATTCACATACCTGTTGATGTAATCGATGTTAAAGATTTAATATTTAACTTTGTAAGGTTTACCTAATAATCGATTAACAATAATCGATCATTATATTTGCATAAATCCAAAGAAGTTACAAAATTATGCTAAATTCAGCATAGACGGTTACTATAAATTCCGCGTAGCCAGGTTACGCAGACTGTCTGGTTTGTTTGGGGCTGTTTATGCGAGTTGCCGTTGGTGGCTATTAGCTAGATCGCTTCAAAACTTACGCGAGTATTTGCCAATCCAGCATAAAGAGGTTATTGTGGTGGTAGGAGTAGATTACCGTGTAGGATCGCTGGTTTGACTTTATTGATATTTGTGAGTACTTTAAACTATATTTCCTTGCATAGTGTTTATATATGTTGTACCAGTATTTACGCAGTATTGTTTTGAACCGCAAGTTATATGTGTCAAGCGAAGAATAAATTTTGTTGCATATCTATTAAGTGTTGTTTCTACTTCATTAGAGGGTACCTTCGATGTACATACATCCTAGTTAGGGTAGAAGTTAGCCATCTCTATAACTTTACGGTCGTTAATTTCTTGTTAAATGGAAATCAATTCGACCTGTTGACATAGGTAATTGTGTAAGATATCTTAATACGATGACTATGTAAACTGTAATTGTTGTGTTTTCTTTAGTTATCAACAAGGCCCAGATACATTTTTACTTCCTCTGAGGGACCCTGGTTTCCCAGTAAGGATACGAAGTTACCTTAAAGTGGGAGCCAACAGAAGTCCGATACTGGCAAGACATTTGAAAGATAAACACTGGGGCTACGGAACCATCCGTGATGTAAGTCGTTTTATGTTATATGGAGTGCCAATACCGCAAGTTCATAGAATGTAATTTAATCTCCTGAAACATCCTATCATAAGAAATGTTCTTCTGTTGTATTTTAGTGAATCCTGACTCCTTTGTTTGCAAATTTTGATTCAATAAGATTAACATTTTATGAACTATAAACACTAAAAATCTCAATTTTTACGTTCAGTGTACAGCAACCTGAAATGATATCATTCTTTAAATAAACACATGTTGTTATTAACCTAGTATTCAACGAAGGCTCCCATAGAGGGGTAAAAGATTTTGCAGATAAATGCTTTTGAACATCAGATCATTACTAATGTTTTTATTGAACGTCGCTTGTCACCTCTTAAAATACACTTGCAAAGATGTTTGCCTATAAACTGGTTAGTGAACCATGCATGTGTATTAAGCATCTGAAAGTGCTTGAGACGGGATTAATAGTAATGAACTTAGTGTAATGCACTTTTTTTTAAGCACTTACTGTTCCATAAAAAAGGATGCGGAAAATTTATTATTTTTTTATGTGAACACATTTTTAATGACAAGTTTTCATCAGATGTCTTCTTACAGAAAGTTCATTAAACATATACAGGTATTCCTCGACTTACGATCGAGATAGGGACCGAGACATATTTGTAATTTGATTTGGTCGTAAGTCGAATTTCAAACAATTTTTTTTATATATGTATATACATATACTTTTTACTTTCATACATACATACGTAATTTAAAATGCATTGTACTTTATTAAGAATACATAAATTATTCTTCGCCATCACTACTTATTATGTTAGTACAATCCATTGGCTCGGAATTTGCGACAGATGATACGTTACGAGTTTTTTCAACAAAGTTATCCAAGGGAGTTTGAACAGTTTGCGTCTTCTTTTCCTTATATATTGTCTGGTAGCAAGGCAGAATTTTCCTGACACTTGGGAATGTTTCTTCATTTTGACCCATTGCTTCTAACTGTTGTAGTTCTTCATTTATGCAGTGAAAAGCTGAAGGCATTTCTTTCAAAACAATTTTTTTTATTGTACTTCGGCTAGTTTGTTTGTGCTTCATTTCTAAGTCTATTACACTTCTATTTTTTTTTAGTGGCACTTTACTATTTCCAGCCATACTGGGAATAAAATTATGTATGGACTTAACTTAAGAGATAAAAATCGAACCACTACATATTTAACAATACAAAATATAGATAGTAATATATATATATATATATATATATATATATATATATATATATATATTACTATCTATTTTGTATATATATATATATATATATATATATATATATTGTAACAATAATGAGAAGCGACGACTGCGCCTTTTTTTTTTTGTTAACTATCGAATGAAGTTTTATTTGCTTTAGCGTGTGGATATCGAAACTATTGCATCATACATTTTTATTATTGCGTTAAAATTTGTGCAGTATTACAGAATATTGCATCACAGTTTTAATAATTATATAATATACATATAGATATGTACTGTACATTCGAGGAACAATATTTTTGAGAAAAAAAAAAGAAAACGAAAATAAAAATTTCGGTCTAACTGCCAGCAGTCTTAAGTCGAGCGGTCATAAGTCGAAGAATACCTGTATAAAAAAAATACTTGTACAATTTTTAATTTCGTACTTAAAAATTTTATATTCAAAATTTATTGCTTATTTAGTTTTTGATACATCTGCCAAATCAGGAGCTCTGCTCGCATATTTTTCCTCTTAATATTTCAGGATAATATGCCTTAAAGATTTATAAAAAATTAATTTAAGATAGCCTTAAAGAATAAAATATCACCCATCAGGATAATTTTCCCTAAGTGAAAGTATTTGAAGAATTTTTACCCTCAAGCAAATTTTTTTTAAAAAGTTTAATGTAAACAGTTTAACGAACATTGAAAGAAATTTTATAAATATACCTAACGAGAAATTCCAGGCATTCATTTAAAGTTAATCAAATCGCAAAACATTTTATAAACTTTCTAAGCATAGACTACAGTAAAAGTACTCTTTTACTGTAGAATACACTTATAAAGTAGAGCATAAAAATATGAAATCATCGTAGAAACATGTGGTTTCTGTTATTTTTATTGCAAAGAAAACAAAGCGTATTTTTTAAAAAAATTGTGTTGCTGATTCTCCTTAAATGAACAAAGATAATATACTAAATCAAACTTTAAATGGATAGAAGCATTCTTCAATAAGAGAGAATTCTTCAACAATTCTGAAATAAAATGCTAAATATTCACCTGGCTGTTAAAAAAGATATTTTTATTGCAAAGAAAACAAAGCGTATTTTTAAAAAAAATTTTGTGTCGCTGATTCTCCTTAAATGAACAAAGATAATATACTAAATCAAACTTTAAATGGATAGAAGTATTCTTCAATCAGAGAGAATTCTTCAACAATTCTGAAATAAAATGCTAAATATTCACCTGGCTGTTAAAAAAGATATTTTAACTTGCCACCTGAAGAAAAATTCCATACTGTTAATTTCGTTTTATCCACTGTTATACGATTTGTACTCATAGAGGTTGTCCTGGCCAAAAATTTAAAAAAAAAGTAAATCGGGAAGGGGATCGCGTTTATTTTCTTGGTTTAAAATATAGAGTATAACTTTCAGGATATTAGAGCCAAAAAAAAAAGGTTTCTACGATAATGACAAATTTAGATATATTTTTATGCTGTACTGCCTATGCATGCCTCGCTTTTCATAATTCGGAGTGGAATTTTTCATGATGTGCCTTTTTTAAAAAGGGGATATCTAACAATCTTTGAAAGGTTTGTCTATAAAATATTTTTCTGGGTTCCTTTGATCTGTTTTCTTTTAACAGAGTTAATATTTTAATTTAGAGTAGAAATTCTTCCATATATTATCAAAAATGAAAATTCGCCTGAAAATGTTTTTCCCCTAAAAATGATTTAAATTTTATGAATAAAAAGTTTACAAATCCTGAAGGCATATTATTTTGTCTTTAAAATATTTTAAGCTTTTAAATATTTTATATGTATTATGTAATTCATATAATTACTTAGACATGTTTGATAAAAAAAAAAAAAAATTATTGCATAATGTGAGTAAGTGAAATAAATTTTCTTTCATGTACCCCCTTAAGTAGTTTTAGAGAAAATGTAGCATAGGATGAACTTGAAACGGAAAGACATACCTACATATTCAGGTCTTCAAGGACCTCAAAATACACAGTCCAGTCATATTAATGTGACCACCGCCTACTTTTCATGTGAACGTTAAATAACCAATCGCAAAAGGCACGTGTCATCAGCAAATTTGGTGGATATATAAAGTGTGTTGTAGGCATTTGGAAAATATTTCAGTCCTTACAGTCATGCAGAAACGGAGCGATTCGTCCGACGTCCAAAAGGGCATGATCATTGGTTTTCGAACCAAGGGTGGAAGCATTTCCAAAACGGCTAATTTTGTAAACTGTTCGCTGGCCGCCGTGGTAAAAGTATACCGTGCATGGCAAAATGGTACTATCCAAAATCAGCGACATGGCAAATGTGCTGCACCACGGGCCATAGATGGCAGAGGTGAATGACGGCTGCGGAGATGCGTTCGGGTGAATAGACGTGCAACCGTTGAGCAACTGACCATCAGCGAACGTTACTGCGTATGGGCCTCCGCAGCAGACGCCTGGTTAATGCACCTATGCTGACTGCTGTTCATCGGCGACGAAGGCTGGAAATTGGACGCCAGTACCGCAACTGGACTTCCACTGAGTGGAGACAGGTGGCTTTTTCCGATGAATCACGTTTTATGCTCCATCGGACAGATGCACGTTGGCGTATACGGCGTGACACGTCTGAAAACAAACATCCTGCAACAATTGCCGGAAGGGTCCAAGCTGGAGGAGGGAGCATTATGGTCTGAGGAATGTTTTCGTGGTATTCTTTGGGTTCACTCATCATTGTGGAAGGCACGGTGGATCAGCACAAGTATGCATCTATCCTTGCGGACCATGTTCAACCCTACATGCGAATTGTTTTTCCTCAGGATGATGGTGTCTACCAGCAGGACAATGCGACGTATCATAAAGCTCGAAGTGTACGTGCGTGGTTCGAAGAGCACCAGGATGAGTTTACCGTACTCCCTTGGCCAGCAAATTTCCCGGACTTGAACCCAATCGAGAATCTGGGGGGACCACCTTGATCGGGTTGTTCGCATCATGGATCCTCACCCTCGTAGCCTAGCGCAGCAGGCCACGGCACTGGAGTCGGCATGGCTCAACATCCCAGTGAACACCTTCAGGAACCTAATTGACTCTCTTCCTGCACGTCTCCGCGGTCCGCTCTGCGAAAGATGGTTATTCTGGATTTTGACAGGTGGTCACATTAATGTGGCTGGACTGTGTACATTACTACATTTCAGTACCTCAAACAATAAATATTTCTTTCATTATATGCTATGGTACGGTTTTCCTTTGCTCTATTTTCCTTAAAGTGTTTTCAGAAATTTTAATATAGAGTAAAAATACTGGAAGTATTTTTCTCAAAGCAAAAATTATTCTAAACAATCATTTTCCTCTTCAAACCGATCAAAAACATTGTAAATAAAATGTTTTAAAATCCTGGTGACAATTTTTTTAAATCTTTTTAGTACAAAATTGAAATCCACATGCTAACAGAACTACTAGTTCAAAAGACATTTCAAAACATAAATATAATTTTTAATATTTAAAATCCTTTAAAATAGCATTCAAATTGCCTTTACTTGCATACTCATTTATATATATAAAACAGTTCCGTAACTGACTCATTCATTCACTGACTGACATACAACGCACAGACCAAACCGCTGGACCTAAAGGGCTGAAATTTTGCATAGCGATTCTTCTAATAGTGTAGGGGTGCACTAGGAAAGATTTTTTAAAAATTCTTCTTAGATTTTTTTTAATTAAATTTTTAAGCTGTTTTTTAAACTTTTTTTACGTTTGCATTTAAAATAATACATTGAGGGTTATAAAATTTATATCACGAGAAAGATCATAAAAATTCCTTCAAAATGAAATTTTTTTCGAATTTTTACCTCCATTTCCTGATTTTTGGTGAATTTTTAAAGATTAATTTTTAGAATTTAATTTATTAAATGCTGATCACGTGATTTCGTTTTCTGGTACTTTCAATAAATTTATCGTCACGTGAGTAACAACTAAATAGACCAAAAAAAAATATTTTTTTCTCTTTCTAATGCAGCAGACGATTGGATATTATCCAAAAAAAATGCATATCCCTTACGATTTTTTTATAAATATATATATATATAGATAGATATATATTTTACATCAATTGTATACATTGATCATCGCATTTATTATAAATATATATATTTATTTTTTGGCATAAATTGCATACGTTGACCGTTGTATTTAATTTGAATGTACTCCGTAGCGAAGCGCGGGTTTTCAGCTAGTCTTTATCTAAAACACATCTGTGGGAAAAAAAGAATAATAAAATACGTGTAAATCTTTTTTTTTTAAAAATTGTTTCAAGGACCCTCTAAAATCAACCTTTTTAGACCAATTTAAATCGGAATATGTAAAGAGTTTGCAGTTACTGAAAATTAAGAGAATGTCATGTTTGTAGTATTTCGTATTTCTAAAAAACTGTTTGCTTCTTAGGTTTCTGTGTATGAGCGACGCAAGTTTGTAGACGTTATGGACGAAGAGATAGAAGATGAGAAGAAAGGACTTTCAAGATCCGCTAATCTCAGACTGCGACATGAAGTCGGAACACCTGGTTCCGGTTACGAGCACTTAGAGATCAGATCTCAGAAGAAAAAACGCGGTTTCAGGGGAACAGAGGGTAAGTGATTATATACAAATAGTTTAAATTAGCTGTGGCTTCACCAGGAATCTCATTTACATACTTGAACCCTCAAAAAAAAATAAAATTATTTGGTTCCACATTTTTTATTCTATCTTAGTGTTACGGTGGGATCTAAGACTGACAAAACAAGCTTCTTTATTTCTGACAAATAATTAAAGTTTTTTTCTTTGAGGAAAATATTTTTATTCGGTTCCATTGAAAAGCTAATATTAATAAAGTTAGTATGATGAATGAAAAAACATTAGGCTTGATCAAATAGGTACTATCCATAATGTTATTTTTTTTTTCAAATGGCTGGGAGTACTAAGCCTAGGCTCTTCTCCGGGGGGAGCCGGAAGTGTGTGACCACTTCTCTGCATACTCTGAGCCGGGTGCACCGCAGGGGGTGGGTCCACACTGCACCCGTTTGAAACATACCAGTCCCGTAATTTTGAGCCGTGTCAAGTGACGAAAACGGCACACTTGACCCCGCACTTTCAGAGGGAAATTTGAGAATTTGGAGGACATTGCAGCCACTACAGATTTTCCGTGCACCAGCCTCCATTACTGTATACGGCAGTGGATTTGTCAGGCATCGAACCAGAGACGTTTAGATCACTGGCTTGCTGCCTCTGCCAACTGGGCCACTTCGTCCTCCCATAATGTTACTATGATGGATAAAAAATAATAAAAAATATTGAACTTATGAAAGCTAATATCAGGGAAGTTTGCAAAACAGGTATCAAGTAACAGGTTTGAAAACCTTACCAAACAGGTTAACAAGATCCAAAATCTACAGTTATTCGACTGCAGTTCGATTGTATTGTGGAGGTGCAAACGGAGGAAATTTTGACTGATCGCCATCCTTTCATCGTTACACTCATAAAATGTCGAAGAACGGTTTTGTTATGTCACCATAATTCCCATTATTTTTTACCGCTAAGCTTTATAATTTTCTTTGAAATATCCTAAATTAAATACCTATGCCGCAGAAACCCGATCAGATTACGATCTGGTTATCGGAACAGATATTTCTCTGAGGTTTCTCAGAGTCGAAAGACAGAACATAAACTTAAGTAACGATTTAACAGTCGGATTCGCTAGAAATATGTGAAATAGATAAGATACATATTACACTAAATAAAGAAAGATCAAATACAGATAAGTTAAATTAATTAGGTGTATTAAGTACGATTGTATAGGGGGGGTTGTAAGAAAAGGATAAGTAGGTCTTTAAAAAAGGAATATTTTTCCACCAAATATATTTGAATAGAGAATATGCGTTTCTTTCCAATATTGATTCCGACAACCTGTTTTAAATCAAGAAAAGTTTCCATTTCAGCCGAACTATTTTTGGTAGTTTTTAATTCGGAAGTTTTTTTAGAAACCATAGTAATATTTTTCTAACATAACATAAGGATAATAGCCAATTTATGTTGAATTTATTACCTGTAAGCATTTCAATTATTTCAGTGATATTTTCTGTATAAATACGAGTTTTTATAGAATTTTAAAATTTAAGTTGAAAATTTCTGACAAAATATGGAGGCAGTTCCATATTTAGTATTATTTCCACCATTTCATAAGCTATTAATACTTGACGTTTCTGCCTTGAATAAGCTTAAAGTTCTTTTGCATAATATTCATTATTTGTGTTGGGCAGGCACACTTCCATTTTTCCGGGAAAAGATCAAGCACGCCGTCTTACGCGAGAACGAAGAGGCAGTCTTCAGCTGTAGGGTTGCAGCTTCTCCTGAGGCTCAAGTTTCGTGGTTCCGAAACGATGGCATTCTTATCGAAAGTTCGAGAATAATCGTAAGTATACATTCCTTTGCCTATCATAGTGTCTTCATTCCTGGTTTTTCGATGATACTTCATGCAGTATTAAAATTAGAACTATATTGGGGGGATTTACAAGAAACTTACCAAGTAATCTCGAAATTACTTCGACCACGGCATTAGCTTTAACGACCTTGTCAAACTAAAGACCAGCGCTGCGTAGCAAAACCTGCAAACTCAGCCGAGGGTTTATTTCCCCTGTTCGGTTTATGAATAGTATGGGCCTGGGCGCCGGACGTACAGTACCAAGTAACTTACCAAGTAACTTAGAAAATTACGGCGGCTCTCGCCTATACGCCCTGACAAACTGAAGACCAGTCACTACGTAGCAAAAACTTACCAAGTAACTCTCATTGTCACCTCCGGCCCCCTCCGCTTTCGCGTATCAGCCCATGAAACACTGAAGACCAGTCGTTGCGTATCAATACCTGAAAATGCAGCCGAGGGTTAATTTCCCAAGTTCGGTGGCATTTTTCATTACTGTGGGGCTCGAGGATGCCGGACAAACAGTACAGA
The DNA here is from genome assembly GCA_907164885.2 of Dolomedes plantarius. Taxonomy (NCBI): domain Eukaryota; kingdom Metazoa; phylum Arthropoda; class Arachnida; order Araneae; family Dolomedidae; genus Dolomedes; species Dolomedes plantarius. Next base: position 160,133,497 of record OU015496.1, on the reverse strand, counting down.
TCTGTCATCCACACAAGGCACCCCAAGCCCCCTTAAACTAACTTACCAAGGGGGCCTACTACCCCTTAAACTAACTACTTATCTTTAATTTAACTTACCAAGTAAATTAAATTAAATAGAAATTAGATAAATGACTGTAAATTCAACAAATTAGGCACCGATAATAATATTGTTAGGGGCACGAACGAGAGCAAATTCGACACATCGCTACTCATTCGAAATCGCGATTAAAAGTCGGAAACAGCTAATATTTGTCGGCAGCGCCCAATTTTTACCATCCGAAAGAACTTTAGAAATGTCCTAAAAACATCCTAAATAAAATTATTTCGCCTAGAAAACCCGATTGTAATACGGTCACGCTAAAGAAATGTATAAATACCTTTTGGCTTATAGCTCGGTTTCGGTCTGATCGAGTCGAAAGACTCCGACAGACCTATATTAATATAATTAGAAATTTAGTCCCTAGAAACAGGCCAAATAGACTGAATACAGATTAAGTTAAATAAAGGTTTCTTAAATAGATAAAGAAAACATAATAAGTTTTTTAAAACATAATTTCACTGCGTGTGAAGTGCAGAGGGGGGGGGGGGGGGAGAGAATGGCAGCTATGGCTACCGATCGGTGTTATCCCGACGTTAGCTACAAATGACAAGGTAGTCTTCAGTTATTCAGGGTAGGGCTTCCAGAATCCCAAATTGGATTCTGGAAACGAGATGGATTTTGGTTACCAGACAAAATCCATCTCGTTCAAAGTAGCCTTTTGATCACCATAGTGTTCTAATTTCCCTAGTTTCTTGAACATTCCCTAAAGTGTGCGTGAAAGTGGTTGAAATGCCTTGAATATCATGCCCCGGGCGCCACTCGCAGAGGAGCGCCAAATGGTCCCCAAAACCATGGGGGAGCACCAAAAAGGTTCGTGTCCCGGGCGCCAGTTATGCTCGCTACACCACTGATACAGCTCCTCCCTTTGTGTTGCTCTGTTTTAACTTTGAGGCAAAACGACACTGGTAATGGCCTGTAAGTGCTGAATATACTGAATATACTGAATGGCCTGTATATACTGAATTGTACGTTCTCAAATGTGCACAAACTAATACACATGTCCAATACAATCTACTGCACTCATGATTATTGAACATGAGTAATAAACAGGCATGAAAATTTCATGTGTTTCAAAATCAGCAATGGATTAATTGAGTAGGCTGAGTTTATGAGTTTATAGATCGTAGTGGGAAACTTCAGAGATGTGGGCGATTATTTACTTTAGCTAAAATTTCCCACAACAAAGGACTATTATGTTATAAGTAACATCCCGCCGGTTTAAAAAAATGGGCCGTTTGCTTTTATTGACGGCCTTCATCATATATGCATACAAATATTCATCTTCAAAAATGAATTATGCGGAGATCTGGGACAGAACTTTTTTACATACACTATACAATGTTTTTTTCGCCTGAAATGTTTCTTTATATAAGGATTATTATAAACACAAAAAAAATAAAGAAACAATGAAAAAAATTCAAATTCAAATTCAAAAATTTAGAGCGTGTTTGGTTTTTGTTGTATCTACAGATCAATCCCATATCCGCTTATAAGAGATAATTTCGGATACAGACTGCGATAGAATCTAGTTTAGGGTGTGACTACTTACGAGCCTCGTGTAAATGTTATTCATAATTCGTATTACATTTTTGTTGTTTAGAAACAAATGACAAAGAAAGTTTTTCTTATTTAAGGTGACTGCCTACGTTCGGAGTCAATTTTAAAAAAAATAATTTTTAAACGATTTTTTGGTCTTTTATGGTAAAGTAGCACTTTAAAATTAAAAAAAGGAACAAAAACTTGCCTGTAAATAGCATACTCTTTTATAAATTGGTCAATTTGAAGTAATTTTTAATGAAATTTAGCTAAAACGCCTATCACTCTGCACAAAATCCTAATGCTACTATTTTAATTTCTTTCTCACACATGATACGTATGGCAGTTATCTTCAAAATGACCTACAATCTAAGAGAAATTTTAAAATACAAAAATAATGCACGCAATTTTATGTTCCAATATGAAAATTTTTCCCCTATTCGTCTTTCCTTTCCTTATAAAAAACACCCCAAATAAAAAACTATTTATTATACACCAATTATTGTGCGTCATTTCATTAAAAATAGCATCTAAAACATTTCCTGAAAATTTTATCAAATTATATACATTATTATGTGAGATATCATGATAATCGTAGCGATTTGTGCTAAAAACATAATTCTGAGAAAAACGCATTTAAAGTTGTTTGTCACCTCAATTTTGTAGCAGAAGATGCTTTTTTAAATAGCTATAACTCTGCTTCTAATTGATGTAGAATGAAAATCAAAACAGTTTTGAAAAGAGAAAAGATTGAATTACACGATTCTTGCGAAAAATGAAATTGACCAAAAAATGATATTTTCAACGTAGGCAGTCACCTTAAATAAGAAATAACCTGTCTTTATTTAACAGATCCGGTAGATATATATGTCCATAATCAATGTTATACAATGAAGTTCAGATAATGCTGTTTGACTTGGTGTTTAACGTAACCTTTCATTTTGACTATTAAATGTAAAATTAACGAAGACGGAACAATGCTGCTTTAGAAATGTTAATTATGTTGGTTATTTTATTTTCAGATGTCAAAGTGGTCCGATGGTCGTTGTTCTCTGACTTTAAGACCTGCCAAAGCATACGATGTCGGCGTGTACAAATGTGTGGCCAGGAACTGCCACGGAGTCTCGGTTTGCAGGGCCAGACTCAACATTGGAAGTAAGTAAGAATTAAGAATTTAGCTTTCATAAAATGAAATTAAAATGAAAACTAATGACTCTGGATCGTGGAGAACACTTTATTTTGCTTAATCTTCATTCCGCCATCCATCCGATAGATAGGGCAACTATTTGTATATCATAATTTTTCGCACAAAAAAGACAGTAAAATAATTTTGCATTTTGAAAGCATTAGCCAATGTACCTCCTAATTTCTAGCTTGAAAGGACCTCCACATCAAGTTAACAAGTGAACATGAAATGATAGGATTTTCTTGGGTTAGTTTGGAGCACCATAGTCACATTTTGCTATTCGAGGGCGAATTAGATACTGAACCTACAATTTGGAGTCGATTCCAAGCGATTTCAAAAATCCTTGCCACGAGTGTGGCTCGAACTTTCACATTTTGATATCGTATGCCGCCGTCCTTGACGCTCGGCCCATTATCCAGCCAAAGTGGTGTGGAACCACATGCGCTTATTACAAGAAAGAAAGTGTGCTGGCTTTCGGATCCAGAGCCTGTGGGCTCGAATCTTGCAGATGGCATAGATGTTTGTAGCAGTTCGGAATTCGGTTTAAACTGTGAGTGCGAGTACTAATCGGGCTAGCTCCTAGGTAGCAAAAGATGACTTTAGCACTCTCCCAATCGAATTTATTCTGTGAACAAAACCAAAACATATTCAATACCACTTTAAATTTGATGACCGTTTATTTTTCTCCCCGTTTGATGTAGATTACGTTTAAACTTAGTCCTCTGGAGTAATGGATGATTATAAACTTTTTTTTTTCAAAGACGTTTAAAGTTACTGATTCCATGGCTGCTGCGCGGACTCTCAGTATCTGTTTCTGGAGCACTGACAGCCTTCTGTGTAGCATGGCTTTTAAGTTAGTATCTTTACATAGTGAGAGCAAATTGAAAATTGAGTGGATCCTATCGCACGTTGGTGTTACTGGCAATGAGATTACCTGATACGTTCGCCAAAAGAGGAGCTCAAAACTTTGACGATGTGGCTCTTCGGGAAGAAGTTATCTCTGAGGATGATTACCTCTCTATTCTAAAGAAAGCAGTTTGGAAGGTGTGGAGGGTCTGTCCCTCAACACTTTTGATATTTCTGATTTAAGGGCCCTGGAGATCTTTCAAACTTAGATCTATCAAGAGGTAACTTTTCAGTACTATTCTGATTAAGGACTGGCTACATTAAGAACATGATTTTCAGTAACAGCCAGAAAATCTCCCCACCATGCCCTAACTGCAGTTCCGAGGCTAGTACTGACCACATTTTATTGTGTTTGGAAGTCAGCCATTCTACTTCCTTTTAGAAACCTTAGGAGGTGCTGAAACAGATTCACTTATGAGATATTCGTGGATTTATCTAATGCCATGGGATAAGAAGAATAAGGCATTTAAAGTTGTTTAGAATGTATTGAAATAATATTGGAAATCTTATTAACATTGTAATTATTTATATTTTTATTAACATCGAAATAAAAATATTTGTTTTACAGCTGTATCTGTGAGGCCAGATCCTCCAAAAGCGGACAGATGCTCTGACACCGAAATTTTCCTCAACTGGATGCCACCCAAATTCGATGGATTCTGCCCTACCTTCGGATATGCCTTGGAGTACAAAGAAGGAAGTATGTAAACGCATGCAATTATTTTATCATAATTATCTTCACGTGTAACATTTATCTATCGCATTCAATTCTAAACCTTAAAAAAACCTTAAAAAAGTTTTTTAGTATAGAATACAGTTGTTTAAGTTAGTCCTATTTTAATTAATAATATTTCATGATGAATTATTTTCCTCTTACATGTCTTCTATATGAAGATAGGTAAGAGGACACGTATGTTTACGTTTCGATATATCTTTCAAACCTGAAACCTTTTACGCAAATGAAAAATTATGGGATTATTTTTCATTTTCCTACGCATCAAAAGATTATACCCATATTTTTTTCATCTTTGTGCAACAGGAAAGTTTTTAGACTAATTTGTTTTCAAGAATGTATAAAAGAATTTTGTTTTTAACTTTTCAGTCACTTTAAAGACAAAATAAAATCATTTTTCCAGAGTTATTTTTACTTCCAAAGAAAATTATTTCAGATTTTTTTTTTTTTCGCTGAATCAAGAATTCCGAAAATAATTTGTTGGAAATAGAAAAATGGAATGCCGTGCAAAATTTCAGAGATACCTCTCGAAGAATTTTCGGTAAATCCTTTTAAAAAGGGCAAAACGGGGAAAAATTCCTTTCAGCTATAAAAGGACTTTAGGTACAGATGTACGGTCTGTTCTCGCTTAGACAGTGCGACATAAAAGTATCGTGTCTGGCAATATAAACATCGCAGAAACTTGTAGTGTGTGTTATTTGATTCTAAAACTTCTAAAATATGATTAAAGAAATTAAAAATGTGCTTTTCGAGGAATTTGAGCTAAGGCCCATCTTAAAGAAGCTCACGAACTGCAACACAATATTTTTGCAAACATACGTCAGGCAGTGCCTATTAATATTTTTTAATGATGAAAATTGATGAAGGTGTACAGATGAATGTTTACTACAGAAACATGTACTAATCATAGTAATATAGTTCCCCATCCTTCGTGAAATGATTCCCTTGCAAATTTCTGTTGACCTCTGCTGAGTGCTCTTTTTTTTTTTAATGAAACCTTTGAGTTTTCTATTTAAATGGTTCTCTCTGCATTTTATTAATAAAATATTACACATCTTCTTGCTCTTATGATTTTGTCAGTAGAGGTACTAAATGTTTCAACAAATTTTTCTTGCTACTTCCTACTATTGTTGTTGTTGTTTCTTATGCCCCATGGCTGGAATGTAGTTTCAGACCAGGTCTTTATTGGCTAAGGGCTAAAGTATGCGGCTCCGGTTTGAATAGCACCGCAAGGGTTGGAGACCATCTTAGTTGCCACCTCAATTTTGACCGAGCACCCCCAGGGGTGCCATCTGGGGGGATCGTACCCTCTCCCACCCTTTCTGACCTTCATATATTGACTTTCCGGTCTACAGATTTACCGTGTCCATATCCGGCTTAGACATGGATTCCCTATTACATATATATATATATATATATATATATATATATATATATATATATATATATATATATATATATTCCGATACACATTAGGCATTCATCAATATAGGATGCATAGATCTTCCCATAGTATAAACTTAATGACAATACACTTTGCGATAACTATATCAATAGTTAAACTGAACCATAAATCCCATACTTCTAAAAAGGAAAGATGTTTTCATTTTCATATTTTTTGATGAAAAATTCACTCTAGACAGCAGCCAAATGATAATCATGCAAATAAATATAAAACAAGTATTTTAAAATTTCATTGACTGAAGTTTTCTTCACATCGCATTTATTTTACGTTGGTCTGCGTTTCCTCCTTACAGATGCTGAAGCTTGGACAAAGATAGCCAACAATATAGCTCATGAATTTTACCTTGTTCGAAACTTGAGTCCAGCTACAACCTATTATTTCCGCATATGTGCTGTAAACAAGTTCGGGTGGAGCGAATTCAGCCTACCATCCGAGCCTATCATGACACTGACAGAAGGTAAGTTGAAATTTAAAAAAAAAATTCCCAAGCCTTTCGTGATCTTTCCTTCATTTTCTACTGGCATTTTCTGGAAGAAATCAAGAGTTAAGTTTTAGTACTTAATGGTAATTCTAAAGTTACCTCTCTCAAATTCAGGGACTGAATGTTGATCAAGAAGAATAACATTGACTCTGAAATTTTCCAAATCAGTCTGAAGCATTTGCTGTTGGTCTTAGAGAAAATGTGTGTTTAAAGTAGAAAAAAGGTGATAAGCAAATCAAAACTATCAAGGGAATAAACCATTGGAAAAAAAACATTTACTAATTTCCTTAGATTTTAAGTTATAGAGACCGAAATATACTGATCTAGAAAACAAAACGTGGAAAAGGGTGACACAGGTTTGGTAGTTTGAAATTCCATTTTTTTTTTTTTCGCAGCTGCAGTGTTTTGTTGCATAAGAAAAGAACTTGAAAGATACTAGTAAAAGCTCTAGTATATAATTGTTTATTTCAAATTTATTCTCGGCATACCACTAGTAGCAGGTCGACACTAGTCGGCATACCACTAGTAGTCTTTTAGCCTTTATTCTCCAGCACTTGTTGTCTTACAGTTAATTGTGAAGAACTTGAAAACCTTAAAAATCGAAAGCACTTGCACTGCTACCGATAGGCTAATGCATATCACAATGCGAAAAAGGAACTGAGTCAAAATAGTAATTAAAGGTTTTGTCCTTGTCGTGGGCTCCTTTGCAGGGTATAGCCGACAAATACACTAGAGGTAAAATAATTCTAACAGCATGATTACTTTAAATTTTTACTGTTGTCTAACAAAGTGAATCCCGTCCAAGCCCATAAAGGAAAGAATTAATGTTTTCCACGAATTGTGGAGTAAGATTAAGATTAAGATTGCGTCATAATTTGTGGTAGAACCCATATTGTTGAGACGCCCATAGCAAGGGCAAAACCAAAGCCCATGGGGACTGGGTACGCAAGAGATATTTATCTTTGCATAAATGAATCCTCTTATGACAGCGTGTTTCATGCAGTTTTCCATAATCATGAAATGGTTTTATTTTGCCTTATCTGTAGTTATTCGAATGAGTGATTCCTTTTATTTAATCACTCCCTCACTTTCAATGAAAATTGGAGATTGGGAAAAATTGGGAAAATCGGAGAACACTGAGCATGCACCACACATGCAGCTGCCCTTGAGCATTTGCATTCCACAACTCGAATGTCAACTCATCCCGTGGCGAACAGGTTTCATTTGAACACGCCTTATATATTTCACTATCTGACAATGATTGGATACTACACTTTTCAATGTCTGACAACAATCTGATAGTAGGGTAGGTGTACCAAATATCGCCTACTCTAACATTTTTTTCGACATTTCATCCATTTTTTAGTTTTTGATTCGGCTGGAAACTCAAAGAACATCACTAAGAACTATTTTCTTTGATATCCTGAGATCAACCAGCTCCAAAACCAGTGTCATTTTAAATTATGTAGCTGAATTGGAAAAATTGAAATTTCCAGTGAAATCCAGAGCGGTTCCTAATATCGCCTGCCTCTGTAAATATTACCGCCTACCAGGCTAAATTAGGAGCACCTGTTAAAAGGCGTTGCTAGCAAAATAATAGCACCTCTGTATTCTCTGTTTAATGCACTTTCAAATGGTATAAGCAAAATTAGAGTTTAGATGCATTACCTGGTCATTCACTGGATTCTTTGGAGACAAAATTTCCGAAGACAACAGCCAAAACAACTTCAGACGCCATATAGTTTCTGTTGTCAGTGATAAGAGCTTTGTTGCTAGTGCCGCTGTTAGTACAAACCCAGAACTAAGAAGTTACTGCATTTTCTCATGCATAGCGCGAATCGTACTTTGGAAACACGAGTAGGCGATATTAGGCACAGGGGCAATATTTGGGACAACCACCCTACTTTGTTAATATACGTCAATGATATAATATTACACTGTAAATTTAAATAATTTGTTATGACATCGTATGTTTCAGCCGCACCTAAAATTGAACTCAGCAGGGCTGAAAAGTTTCAACAAGAACAAACAGACAGCGGACAAGAGCTTATCTTAGATTCTGTCGAGCACATAAAGTTGGACTATGAAAGAGAAGACGAACCGGTTGTCTTGGAAGAAGGGGATCCCTCGGAGCTGTACAACTACATTTCGGAAATTGCAAGGTATGTGCGGATGTTTATCGAACTTACATTCAGTTCAAATACAAATAGTAGTTATTCAAAGGATTCGAGACACAAAATATTTATTTTCTTTTTTTACATGCGTTTTGTAGTGATTTTATTTCATCCGGTGTCTTTATGTAAAGATCATTGATTTCACATATAAAAATATATTTTACATTTCGAATTTTTTTTAGGAAAGATTTAAAACCCAGTAGACTGCGCAGGTTGATAAAGCAGGTTTATTTTTGGATATCTCTGCTGAATGAAAGGCTAAATTTATCACTATGGTGCTGTAGGAAAGGTTTCAAAATAAATTGTTATTGAAATTTCTCAAAATGTTATTCACAAAATTTTTTCGTAGTCTAATGAGGACAAATTTGTTTAGACTATATTTTTCTTCGGGTAAAAATTTTCAGAAGTTTTTCCTCTCAATTAAAAATCTCTAAAACAGTTTTATGAAAAAAAAAATGAAGGAACGCTGAAAATACTTTGCTCAATATCCTGCAATGACACTGACACACACACACACACACACACACACACACATATATATATATACACTGAAGTGCCACTGAATTAGGGATACCTACCTAGTAACGAGTTGGGCCTCCTCTGGCCTTGATAAGGGCTGCCACACGACGAGGTATAGATTCAACAAGTTTCTGGAAACGTTCCACGGGAATGGCTTGCCAAATATTGGCTAAAGCTGTCCATAACTCAGTAAGGTTCTTTGGTGCTGTGTGATGGCCTTTCACGCCTTGTTCCAAAACATCCCAAAGATGCTCAATAGGATTTAAGTCTCGGCTTCTAGGTGGCCAATTCATGACAGAGAAGTCAGAGGAATGTTCATCCAACCAGCCAGTAACCAACCGGGACTTGTGAGAGGTACAGTTGTCTTGCTGGAAAACTCCATTACCGTGCGGATAACAGAACAACATAAACGGATGGAGGTGGTACTCTCGTAGGTCGACGGCTCCCGACACCCATACGGTGAAGCGAGCGTTGCACAGTCCGTTTACTGACTGTACGACTGGCACCGTCATTAAACTGGGTGGTAATTTGAGCTAATGTTTGTCTTCGCTGGCTACGTACAATACGGCTGAGCCGTCTCTCACCACGCACTGTCAAGGCTAATTGTTCTTTGCAGTTTGCCCGATCGCTAGTTTTTTTTCCACCATCCATGTATTCTTGATATTCTCTTGACACTGTCGACCTTCAAAATCCTAGCTGTCTGACGATTTCGGAAATTGAATGGCCCATGCGTCGCGCACCTACGATTTGTCCGCGATCGAAGGGGTCTAAATCAGGCAGTTTACCCATACTGGCAATTCCAACAACTAATTCAGAACAACCACAGTACGCGCTATATATGCAGTTACCACAGCGCCCTCACTTGCGCATACATGATGCGCAGCGCTACACAATTTGCATAGGCTTTGCTATCCCTAATTCAGTGGCACTTCAGTGTATATATCTATATATATATATATATATATATATATATATATATATATATATATATATATATATATATATATATTATAATTAGACATTATCATCTTAGAGAAAAGAGTAATTGAATTCGTAAAGGGGCCATATAGGGAAGATTCCACATTGATGTTTCTCTAACTGTCTTCACTTACTGAAACCGTTGTCAAGTTTTATGTATGGCATCTACTTTGGCGCGATTGGGAAATAAGATGGACGCTCGTGAGTCAGCTTGAATATTTAGGAGCTCCAGTTATAATAAATGTATATAGGCTGGCATCTGAGTACCCACCACACTTGGAACTTGAGATAAAATGCGCTTGTCTCATCCTCTAGGGGGCGCTTTTCCCTCGTGATGAAAGTCTGGCACAAGACGGCGAAGACCACTCTGGTCGCCAAAGCCATAGCTGCGACTGACGACAGCGCTCGCAAGGAATTCGAGATGTACAAGTCTCTACAGCACGAGAAGATAGCCACACTGCATTCCGCCAGCGTCTCCAAGACATCGCTGTTCCTCGTCATGGAGAAGCTTTCCGGCATGGATGTTCTCACGTACCTCTCGTCCCGACCCCTCTACACAGAAGATTTGGTCTCCACAATAATACACCAGGTAAAGTGAAAATTTTTAGTTCCTACAAGCAGCAATTTAAAGATATCAAACGCTAACGCTTCTCTGTCGATAAATATGTGATATTTAAAATTTCATCGTAAAGTTAATTTACGTCTAGTTTAACCGTAAATATTTATCTTTTACTTTCAGTTAGTGTTTGAAAATAGCATTGGTTGTGAGTTTTTAAAATCGCCATTTGGCGTGGCTTCTAGTAGTTTTTTCGCCAAACGTTATCCAACCAACATATGATATGGGCCTCTTCCATTCATACGTTTATTACGTGGGCAGAGCTGTAAACAAACTACAAGTGCAAATTGTATGCTTAACTTGAAGGTAGCAAATGAGATCGGTGGTTAAAATTTAATTTTGGCATAAAACACTAACCCTAAATGGCTTTCCAGTGACCAAACAATGAGATCAAGGTAGACAAGCAAATTTTTTTCTCGTTATTTTTTTTTACTTACTAAATTGCTGTTCACTTAAAATTTCTGGAAAATGGTATCTTTGCCATGCTGTGGCGTCCGCAATCCGTGCCTTATACTCCATCGTGTAGATGTATTGATATCTTTGAATTTTTTGACATTATACCCCTTTACGTTATACTCTGACCCATTTTGTTCTTCTCAGGTGGTAGACGGTTTAGAATACCTTCACTTCCGAGGCATGTGCTATTTCGAACTGCAGCCCGACAACGTTGTCATGGAAGACAGACATCATCCCAACATCAAACTTGTAGACTTTGGTACTTGTCAGTACGTTCCAGATGAAGGTGCCAAAGTTAACGTGCGAGGGTGTTTGGAGTATTTAGGTAAGCATCTATATATATATATATATATATATATATATATATATATAGTGTGTCAATTATTGGGCTATATGAAAAAAAACTTGATAACTTTTGAACCATTGGCGAGATTTAGTGAAAACTTGGTGGTTGAATGCAGGGCATGTTGGGATTTTTTTAGCATGCGTTTGTTTTCAAATTTAAATAAAACTTTTGAACTCAGTAGTTTTCTAAAATTTGATTTTTTTTTCACATAGCTCAATAATTGCCATCTTATGTATGTATATATATATATATATATATATATATATATATATATATATATATATATATATATATATATATATATGTGTGTGTGTGTGTGTGTGTATATATATATGTTATATATATATATATATATATATATATATATATATATAAGTTAATTAGGGGAGGGGTCTGAGATACAAAATTCTATTTTCTTCATTGACATAATTTTCCCTCATATGTGTTGTATACAGATCATTATGCAAATAAAAAAAAGCACTTCATGAACGTGAAATTTTGTTTTGAAAAAAATATGAAATTCAAAATTAAAAATATATTTAGTATATGAGCCGAACCAAAAGCTCTTTTTGCTTAATTTTTTCACTTTTACATGCGTATGATACCCTCTTTCTCGAGTGTCGGGACAAAGTTCCCCCCCCCCCCCTCCCTATTGCTTTGATGAGAAGTAAGAAAGCGGATGTAATAATGTTGTATTATGTGTGTGCTACTTTAACTCTAGCTCAGTAATTTTTACCGTAAACCAGTTGTAAAATGGATAGTATTTTTCTTGAAAACCTGCTAATTTACCTGTAAATGCTAAACACGCTTTTAACCCCAGCACATAATGCGTAACAAAAAATATGCATGAGGAATCGTCCAAACGTGTATTATTTTAGCAATACTCTAGTTAAATGCGCTGACCAAGTTGATGATGTAGATGTGAAAGCACTGTGTCAGGCTATGTGGTATTTTTGAAATGGTAGCTTTCGAACTCCATTTGGCAAATGAGTGTTTTTGAAATTCTGATTTCTGCATCTAAAATTAGATCGTTAAATGCAGAGCGCGTATTCATTCCTTTATAGAAATTAAATAACTTTTAGAATTCTGTTAATTTTATAGCGAGAGATCATTTAGAACAATTATTTCAAATTTAGATTTTATGTTTCAAGTATAGTTTTAAATATATGAGGCGGTGAAAGGCAAAGTGGTGTAAGTCAGTAAGTAAAGTGGTGTAAGTCCAAAGTGTTTTACTGCAAAAATTACTAAAAATTTCACTATAAATTGAACAAATTATAATTCATAATAATTATTATTATGTTTCAAATAATAATTATTTGCAATTCTGTCATAAATTGAACATGGAGATTACATTTTTGCCCTCAAATAAAAAAAGTTGAAAATCTGACTTACACCACTTTGCCTTTCACCCCCTCATATCGCGATCAATGACCTACAGATCTCCAAAGTCCTTAAAACTGTTTTGAGGGATCTTTAATTCTCATAATCGTATATGTGTATGCTATTCAACTGGTATATAGTCCTCTGCTTATTCCGTCTCATGTTCACCCTTGTTAGCTTTATTTATTTGTTTATTTTTCAATATACTTTACTTTTCTAGTAGAGATTTTATACTGTACGTTTCTAGTAGTCCCCTCTGTGGAGACATTTTTTAAATACAGCTATCTATATATTTTCCCCCTGTTTCAGAAAAAAATTCTGTTTTCATTTCAGCTCCTGAAATTGTTAAAGGTGAAGATGTCCACACTCCGGCTGATATGTGGGGCGTTGGTGTTCTAACATACATTCTGTAAGTTCGTACGCTCTTACCCAATCTGCCTACAATTTTACGGAATTAGTGCAGGCACTGTAAAAGTACTAAATGTTGTCCTTATATCTTGAAATTTATATGAGAGTTGGCAGTCTTATTTTCAGAATTTAATGATAGACTTACGCACCCTCTCTTATACGGATAATATACTGTTGCCCTTTAAATAGATTTATTTCTGTCCGTGTTGTCAAACTCTTCATGCTTTTGAAGTTCAGCCCCTTAGATAAGATTGTCTTCAGTTACGTCAACTAGTGGATTAACATTCACATATTGCACCTTAGATCTAGTTGAAATGCATAGTCAAAGTTTTGGATTTATGGATTTTTCGACAACTTTGAAATGAAATATTTCATAATCTATTCGTCTCAAATTGTCGAAATCTTTCTTCGAGATGCTGGATCTGTATGATTAATTTGTGTACAGAAACTCTAATCAAACAAATTCATCACCCTAACATTTGGAGACAAATCTCTGGATTTTATTGATTTTCTCTGACTTTATGATGGGAATCCTCAAAATCTATTCGTTCCAAACTGTTGATCAATTTTTCAGGGATACGTTTACTATTTCATTAACATTTGCGTTCATGGTACCATATATCTAAATAAATTGCATCATATTAACTTGGGAACTCGGACGTATGGAAATTAACGATTTTCACCATATTTAAAATCGAACATTTCAACTTTCACTTATCCAAAATTGTCGAAAACTTTTTCCGAGATACGTCAACTATATAATTAATATTTACGTAATGAAACTTAAATCTGATGAAGTTTCGCCGTTCGTTAATATTTTGGGAGACTGTATAGAGTGAAACAGAAATTTCATATTCTTGACTCAAGGATACCTAAACACCCCACTTTGTTAGTTTTGAGAATCACACTCTTTTTTTTCAATTCGGGGAAGATTTTGAGCGCTTTTAATTCTAATTATCAGAGAATATGTCAAAAAATCAAATGGAAAACTTACAACAAGGCCTGTAAGCAGCTCTAGTCTACAGGGTTCTTTGGTCGTAGCAAAACCATTTTAATCTTGCTCGAATGTTTTGCACGAATCTATATATATATATAAAACGCGTAGGTATGCGGCACAAAAATCGACGATATTTCTACACTCCGAATGGCAACGGCTGCAACTACCAGATGTAAACATTAGCGGCCGTCAGCAATTTGCAACGGCACGTGTGTAATGGCTCGACGATAGCACGTAATTTGGTAGAATTTAATTGCTGTATTTTACTCGTGAATAATTTTAATTTATTCACGAGATAATTTTAATTTATTCATCTGTTCCATCGGTTTGTCTAAATGTATGCAAAAGGAAATAAAGTCTGTTGATAGGTAATGGTAACATTCCTTACATGTGTTACTTTCAGTTGAATTGTTTTGTAAAAGAAAATATAAAACTAAAAGCGGCCATGCTGGTCGCGCAGCGGCTAGTACAAAATATTCCTAAACATATAAGGAACAGCTAATATAGGTTAAAAAAAATACATTACTTGTGAAGTATCTTAAAAATAGAAAAACTGTTACGAATACTTATTCTTTTTTTTTTCCTCTCCAATTTTCTTGACAGCTTGAGTGGCGTTTCTCCATTCGCCGGCGAATCGGACTTGGAGACCAAGGACAACGTTCTATACGTACGGTACCACTTCGATCACCTTTACAAGGAAGTGACGCCGGAAGCTACGCATTTTCTCATGCAGCTCTTCAAAAGGACACCAGCGTAAGAAATGTTTCTATCTGTGTTTAATAATGAAAAATTCATTGTTTTCAGTGTAGTAAGTTGCGCCGCGAAGATATTATTGCAAAAATTATGGAAGTAAGAAGGCTGAGAATACAAGCTGCTTACCAGCTGTTGCACATTTCTTTTAGAGGTTTACGCTTATGAAGTTTACTTACAGCAGAGATCTGAACTCGCGAGCCTAAATTCTGAGGCAGCTTGAACATGTAGAAATTTACCAGTACCGCAATAATATATATTACCCTTTGACTCCAAGCCATTTTAAAAGCAGATGTTGAGGTGTAACTGAGGTACCACAATGACTGGTTTAGCATGTAATAGGAATAATCTCTTTCAGTGTTAAAAAGTATAATTTATGTATTTGAAGTTAGTTTGGGGGTTACTGAATTTCAGCTTCATTGGATTCCGCAAAATTTTTAGTTAAAATTTTAAAGTTAATATACTATACATACGGATAAATGCAAACAATATTTTCAAAATTTTTTCACAAAGTAAATTAGATTTCAAAACGGTTGACCTTTCTCTTTAATGGATTCCAAGCGTTCCATTTTTAAAAAATTGTATAAATAACTCATTAAATAGATATTAAATTATGAAAATGCAATAAAATAAAATTTTTGTAAAAGGATAAAAAATCAAAAAAATTTTTTTTTACTCATACCAGTTTATTCATACCAATTATTTTACTCATAAATTAAAATAAGTTTGTCCGACAATGCAATCAAATTAAATTTTTGTACAAGGTTAAAAAATCAAAATAAAATTATTTTATTCCTTCCAGTTTATTCATACCAATTAGTTTTACTCATATCAACTATTTTACTCATAAATATAAGAAATAAAATTATTTTACTCATAAATGAAAATATATTTGTCTGACAAAACAAACGTCGATGAAATAAAACATAATACTTTCAAAACGTATTATATGCGTATAGGAGAAAGGAGACATTGTTTTTCAATGCAGAATGAACTAAAGGTAAAATAGCTACCCTGATTAAGCAAACACATTAAAACTCTCTTCAAAGTTCAGCACATGTGCATATCTGACTATAGTTCAGCTGCCGTAAATTAGTAATGGTATAAAAACACACATTTTCCGCTGTTACCCAGAATGCCAGTGTTCCACTTTAAATTTTTACTGTAAATAAAATTCTTCAAAGATAGATTAACTTAAATTGAGAAAACTTTATCTAATAAAAATTTTCTCAAACTATTTTAGCAAGAATTTTTGAAAGAAACCGAACTCTTATATCTGTGCTTAGATGGCAAAATGTTATAAGTCACTTTTCTTAAAAAATTGAGTTTTTCACATTCGGGATTCTCGTTCGCCGATATTTTCTATTTACTGTAACTACTGTAAGTAATAGCCAACTATTTTTCTGAAACATTGGTACCACGTTTGCTCATATAAAACAAATTACTGATTTTTCATGACATCTTGAATCTTAGAAATGCTATCACGTAAATTTAAAAAAAAAAAGTGACTTATAACATTTTTCCATCTGAGCACAGATTTATAGTTCAATAAAACATCAATGAATTATTTTCACCAAATTGAAAATTGTTCTTGTGCTGTACCCTCCCATGGTGTTGGTTTCTTTTTATCCTATAATTAAGCAGCCAAGAAATATCGTGGTGTAGATGGGGAAGAATGTCATCGGGGCAGTTGCAAGCCGGGTTGGAAAAAAATTGTCTGTTAATTAATTGGATTATAAGCAGTTTCTTAAATTCTAGAATATACTTTAAATCAAAAATGCGTGATATACGTATTTTAAGTCAAATTATCCTACTGCAGTAATTTAGATTGCGCCCTGAACTTTTTAATGCCAAAATTTTTAGTTAAAAGTGAAAAGCTGAGTTAGTAAAAGTTTCGTTAAAAGCTGAGATTTTGTTAGAAGCTAACTATTCTGTTACCATTAAAGAATAGTTAAGAAGCCGCCTGTTCCTATTTTCCTCAAGTTTCCTAGTTAGTAATACATAAATAATAGTAAAACACAAATAGTCTACAATTTAACTGTAGGTATGTTCTTTAGGTAATGTTCTTTAACTGTAGGTATTGTTCTTTACACTCATTCTCGTATGAGAAATATCCAAAATCATGATGAAAAGAATAAGAGCTTAATATTTCCAGAGTAAGAAATGTTCAGTTTAGCCTAATTTTAATTTGCATTTTTTCATTCAAAAAATATTCCTCGTTTAAGTCATTCTCTGTTTTTTTAAATCACTGTAAACTGATCTTAAATTCCATCTCCTCGTAGTTAGTTGTTTTTGTTTGTTTTCGTTCGGTCAAATTTCGCGATAATTTTTTTCAACCGGAACATTGGAAGCATTCTCGAATGAGTGAACATTTGTTGACAGAAACGTCCGTCGAGATCGTATTATAAAATTCTACTCTCGTATGAGTTAATCTTTGAATTTGACACCTCGGACCCCCAGACCATTAAGGTCTATCGTCCATGATACACCTGAAGTCCAGTCACTACGTAGCAAGAGCCTGAATACGCAGTAGAGGGTTAATTTCCCAAGTTCGGATGCATTTTCAATTGCTGTGGGGCTGAAGGCTGCCGGATATACAGTACAGATCTGCAATCCCCCCAAGGCATCCCCAGCCCCCTCTCGTATGAGTTAAAACTCTCCTATCAAAACAACGGTGGCTATTGTACCTTCATCACTAGTACCCGGACCTACATGGGATCATGCGTGGTAACATGTGCGCAAAGCGTAAAATATATACATCTCCCGTGAAACTCGTCAAGATGTAAAAAACTTCCCTTTTTATCCATACAAAATTAGACGAATATAAAGTTTGAGGTGGGAGAACAAACCAAGCTCAGTACTTGCTTCGATCTTGTTTTAAGGTTCTGTGTATGAACGTTTCTTCCTTCCATCTTGTTTAGAAAAAGACCGACGACGGAGGAGTGCCTCGAAAACAAGTGGCTCCTGCCCAACGAGTTCATGATCAAGAAGAGGGAACACGCCGTGTTCCTGTCCCACAATCTGCGAGACTTCTCCGAACACTACCATTCCCAGAAGAGCAGATCGACACCCTCTGCTCTGCTCAATATCTTCGGAAAGGCGGAATCTAGGTAGGAATAAAATCAGATCTCATGGATTGACACGTATAAGCAATGACATGCACTTGAACTTGGTAAAAAAGTGTTAAATGGCCAGAGATAACTTGTTAATCTATACATTTATATTGCTCAGCCGATTCTTTGGGCAGTCCAAGTGAGAAAACTTCTGCATCAATTTACTTCATTTTGGTCTTAAACGAAAGATTTTAATCTATAAACCGCAATTTCTATTAATTAGCGATAATTTGCAATTAAAAATTGCTTTCTGCGCATGCTCGGTAACATGTTTAAATCTGGCTTTAGATACCTACAAAGCACGAGGCCGCATAAACACGTTAATTTGTTTCTGCGCATGCGCAGTGACATGTTTATATCTGGCATTAGATATTAAGCACAGGAACGCATAAACATGTTAATTTGTTTATTCCGAGGAATCTCACTAGCTCTCTTTTTGCCATTTTTATTTTTAATTATGTTTGTAAGATATGGAATTAAACCTGAAGGAAATTGTTTATTTCACGCTGTTGAGTAACCATATTTCTTTTTATTGTGTTGAATAGTATATTTTAAAAGTGTATTTCTCTATTCTTAAAATTATGATTTTAAACATTTGGCAATGATGTGTTGAGTATAATTTGTGTATTAGTACAATTATTTACTATTCAGCCGTCATGTTTTGACGGGTACCAACTAGTTTAAATTAAATTGTTCCGTTTCTTAAATACTTCAGTAGAGGAATTTTATTTATAACGTACTCATCAAGTAGTAGAATGAGCATTTTCTGTGCACATTTACTATATTTATGAAGCAAAAAAGAGTTTTGAATTTTCTTTCTATTAAAAATAATTACATCCAACTAACTGTTCGTCAGATTTTACATGAATTAGATATGCACTACATTTGTATTTGCTAACATTTATTTAATATAAATTATATTTATAAATTATAATTATAAAATTAATAACAATTTAGTCTTATTAATAACGTGGTTTTACTTTATTTTTATTATATTTATTATTATATTATATTTATTAATTTTATCACACTTATTTTTATATGAAGAGATAATTTGAAATGAATGTGGTAAAAAATTTGCACGAAACCTTTCAAATGTATTAAGCGTAGGAAATTTTCAAATCTAAGAAAAGAAGGCCCTCTCCGAATATTGAAGGTTATAATTTGATAACTATATCATTAAAGACTCTAAAACTGGTTACCTATAACTGGAAATTAGGGGTACCTGTATCAATGTAAGTAATTTTACCTAGCTTTGCACCTACTATTTTCAACCCTGTGCACGTATAGTAAGATACGCATTTTAAACGTGTACAGTGTCCATGAGGTGACAATGGACCTTCAACCTTGTTCTTTTAAATTTTTAATAGTATACTCTATATACAAAATGAGAAAAATTGATATTCTCTTTTAGAACATTGAAGACACTTAGAATTCATAAATAATAATTTTGTTGCAGAATAAGACCTGTTTTTCAAAAATTCTTCAAAAATGCTAGAATTTTCAAAATGCTCCATGCTCATTCATTTTCTTCACAAAACTGTGCATCATTCTATGAAACAACAAATATTTTTCAAATTTATAGACCATGAAATAAAGTGAGAACATGCAAAACATAAAAAAAATAACAGGCAGATTGAAAAAAAAAATGTTTATGGCTTTAGATTCATACAAAAAAAACCAAAAAAAATTCAATGCACAATTATGCTTATATTTATATGGTAAACTTATATTAAAAAATTTAAGGTTTTGATATGGAATGTGGATGGAGTATTTTGAAAAATACTAGCATTTTTCAAGAATTTTTTTGAAAAACAGTTCTCATTCTTCCCCTTAATACTTATTTGTGAATTTTTTTAATGTCATAAATGTAGTAGAAAATAATATTAACTATTCTCATTTTGTATATAAATAAAATATTGAAAATTTTAAAAAGCGAGGTTGAAAGTTCCTAGTTCCCTTAAGTCTTTTTTTCCCTTAAGTTGTTTCGTTTTAAGGACTTTTGTGAAAATCTTGCAGCTTTAATCTCTATAATTGCAAGATAAAAAGAACTTTTTATATACCATGTTTTTAAATTTTCTGTTGAATCATATAAACTTGACAATTCTATGTATTAATAAATATTTTTTTTTAATTTTTTTGATGAATTATCCCATCCACTTGAAAGAAAATGAAGTTAATTGGAATTTAACTTGCGTTTAACTTTTCGTTCCCGTCCCGGCCAATAGATGGCTGCACCAGTCTACAAAACAAAATTAACTGAAAATAACTGAAAAGGAATTTTAATTCTGCTTAAAGATGGCTAAAAGTATTAAAATAATGCATTGTCATCGTGTTCTGAGCTATCCTAAAAGTTTCAAATGTCTGGCTAGTCGGGAAGTTAGTTAAAAATCGATTGCCAGATTTGTACCGGACAAACACACAAACACACAAGAAAGCGAGTCAATAAAAACATGGTCATAAATGGAAGGCAGATTTTACTTATTTTAAGGTTCCTTTAAAATACTATTTTGAAAGGAAGAACTAAATTTTGAATCACTGAAAGTCAATTAGGTCCCGCTTATACGGGCTTTGTGCAGTTACATTTGCATAACTTAATATCGTGCAAAATATTCATGATAAACTGATGACGCAAACAACACCGGGACCCAATAGGCTTTCCCAAAACATTTGTTTGGGGTCTACGGCCAGCCGCGCATCACAAGAGACGCATGAACGAAATCCGCGTGACTGAAGAAAACATGAAAAATATATATATACAAGTAGTTGTGTTCTTCGCCTGGTGCGCAGAATGGAAAGATATCACACAAAGCATCATTTTGTGTTCGTCTGAGACGCGTCTCCTGCCTCCAAACTAAATCAGATATAAAACAAAATTAGTTGATGCGTGATTCAGGTTTCATTTTCAGGAAATTAAAACCCTTAAATATAGTGTCCCGAGGCCCATAATTTACCATTTGTATTATCATTTGTATTATGGTATAATCTCGTTTCTTATTACTGTAATCTTTGACAGGGTTACAGTGATAAAAATTACGTAGGACTGTCGACGTAGTATTTCGTTGTCAAAAGGGTTCATTTGTATGTTTGCTTTGAAATCAGATGGCACGTCGAAAATATTTTTTTCTTTTATAAATTGTGTTCATTAATAGCATATACCATCAGTTGACTATACTGACAAGGTGAATTCCGACCACAAGAGAGCGGTATAGGATCAAAACTTGCAATCTGTATTAGACTTGTTTTTTTAGGGGGGGGGGGGGGGGGCTAAGAGGCGAAGAATTGTATCATGCATTTTTGAAGCCATACATTTGAAATTACCTTTGGAAAAATTCACACTATTTTTTTGACAATAAGCTATTTTCCAAAAATTTTCATTTTGAATCGATTAAAATACTATAAAAAATATCCTTAACTCAATTTTGAAAAAAAAAATGGAGTTTTGATCCTACACTACTCAAATATATGTTGATCTCTAACGCTGCCATTTTTTTATTACTATGTATGCCCACGAGAAATGGATAATGTATTTGCCCCTTTGGTGTGGAGCTGTTTAAATGGTGTCATCTTTCGGTAAAAGGTAGCAAAAGCGACTCTTTGTTTGAAATATCTATCTTTCTAATGCGAAACGTTCCTTAGAGATGATTTAGGGTCTGTTCACATAGAATCCATCAGAGTTTGCGTTAAGTTTTTTAACCAATCATATGCCAATCATTGACCCGTTGAACCAATTAGCGCCAACGGAATCTTTAACGCTAACGCTGACGGATTCTATGTGAACAGGCCCATACTTTGCTCACGTATTTATCTGCAACATGAATTAGATAGAATCTTATTCATTTGACTTTCATTTAGAAATGGGCACTCATTTCTTTTTCTTTTTTTTCAGATAATGAAGACGACGAGGGTGGTTTCTTTTTTTTATTATTCAAGCAAGAGAGCACCGGCAATCATATATTTCAAAATTCGGCTTTTTACCCTTTCATCATTCGCAGTATTAATAAACAAAACCGGTGTTGTGCAATGTGTTCAAACAATTTGGAGACTGTTTTTCATGAACAAAATAAACTTTTCATTTTACATCGAAATCATTGTTTTGAAGCAAAACAGGGCGTTTTGTTTATCATCGCTTGATTCTGTTAGATTATAATAAATTAACTTTGCTCCATTTGCGTGTTTACTTCATTTTTTTCATCAACATCACTACGTGTTCCGAAATCATTACTTCATAACTACCAATTTTGTGCATGTATTATTGGAAAAGATGCTAGACCGATTTCTAGATCAATCCTGTGTTTTGCTACGAAACTCTTTGTTGAAATGTTCTTCTATCGATTCTGTAAGCATTAAGAATTAAGTCAAATTTCAATCCTTATTTTAAATCCTGGCCGAACTCAATTTACATTATCCTCGTCATTAAAAGCTTAATATTCGCTACTTATAAATACGATCTTTAGGGACTTATAAATTTTCATCATTGTAGCTTATTAAACTTATAAATACTCACTTCTACCACTTTTCTTCTTCGCGCTTTCATAGTTTTGGCCATTATCTAAGTGTCTTTCAAATTATTGAATCATTGATAATGAAGTACTGCAATATTTTTATGGCAATATTTTATTTTCTAAATTAATCAAGTATCCCTGTACTGTAATGGTGCAACCAGAACACGTGTGGGAAAGTAATTAAGGCAATATTTTTCCGATCGAATTCTTTTTCTCCTTGAAGTGGGGTGAAGGTTGAAACTTTAAAATCAGGTCCCTTTCTATCGCACTTCTGTGTTTTAAACTCCCAAAAGGATGTGACGATGGCCGAATGGCTAGGGCGCTGGCATTCGGTACCAAAGTCTGTGGGTTCGAATCCCACTCTTGGCACGGACGTTTGTAGCCGGTCGGAATCGGCTTTAAGCTGTAGGTCCCGGTCTAATTAGTCCTCGTGTAGCAAAAATTGACCGTAGCGCTCCAATCCAAACCAAACCCAAAAGGATATTGCCAATTTCATCAATGGTAAGGGTATATGAGGTAGATTTGACCCCAAAAAGTGAGAAATCCACAGAAAACAATTAATTGATAAAGTTGATCACTAATTCCTCAAAACGAATTAGCTTCCGCTTATCTTTAGGGATCTCGACAAAGTAGGTTTTAGAAGGGCAACGCAACGGTTGTTACATGACTAGCGTTGGGCCGTTTGCTGGACTTACAATCTTATACTAATGAACCAGTAGTTGTTTGGACAATTTTTAGCCCAGAAATAGAATTCACGTAAACTAATATATGGCTTTCGAATGGGTCAACTATCAGGCAAAGTCAACGGAATAAACATTTTGGTATTTTAAAGTAACTATGGAAACTGTGACAACAATTTAACTACTATTGGAGTCTATATTACTGGTAAAAAAATGCTTCACATGAAACCTGATAATATTTCAAAACTACAAGATTAACTGTACATAACGAGTTAAAAAATTTCTACCATTCAAATTCAAAAATTAATGAAATAAAAATTTAAGTTACAAATTCGAAAATCTTTCAATTCGTTGACATTTTTTAAATGATACTTTTGGATCAAATTATTTAGAAATCGACAACACAGCTTCACCGACACTAAGAGCAAGTAAACAGAAGAAATTCAACTTACCATAACTCTATCCTCGCAGAAACAAGCGCTTCCGTTTTAGTCTCAAGCTGCAAACTTTAAAAGTGTTTGTCGTTTTAGGTCTGATGACCACGTTGGAGTCAATTACCTCCTTTGTTAGTACGACCCCAGCAGCCCGTTCAGTTATTATTATCCATATATAGCAATTTATATAACAAGATCAAATTATTAGCCGTATATAACAAGATATATAACAAGATCAAATTATTATAGCCATATACAACAAGATATGATATTAACTATAGACAGTGGTGGATTAAGCATCCTAGAGGTCATAAGAGCAAATGAATTTGAGGGACGCCTATATAATTCTTATAATTGTGTTCTGAGGCACAAATTGCGTCAGCTCTCAAAATCAGTTACAGCAAATTCCTCGTGGAGTTTTGTGTTACTCTGGCAAAACACTCCTAATGGTTTTACATGGCCGGATTAAAGACAATACACGTATGAATACATTCTAAGTTAAATCGTGAAAAGTAGAATGCTTTTGAACGTATTGCAGCAAAAATTAATGTCAAAATTTAAGAAATAATTTGCTCGTGGAGAGTATTTTACTATCTTGTAGCGATTCTTAAATGTTTATCTTAACTCATGGTTAGGAATACGTAATTTTCGTATTTATGAAATAGATGCGAATAAATGCGAAATTTGCCGATGTGAGCGAATAAATACGAAACTTATTTCTTTACTACTTTTCGGCAAAAACTCGGTGATAATCGGCTTTTTAAGTGAAATTAGTTAATAATAGCAGTAATTCATTAACATAATAGATTAACCAAGACCATCCGAGAGTAGTATAAAAATGAGAGTTCCGCGCCAAGGATTAGAAGGATTAAGGGGAGGGGCTTAAGGTGGGCGGAGCTAACTGAGTGACGTGGACCAATCAGAGTGCAGCTGGCCACCTGGCGGTCGATTTGGACCAATCAGGAGAGGGCAGCGCTGCTATCGCCCCCTAGCGGGAAAGAGTGGAACCTTGTAGTTCAGCAGAATCTTGAAGAGAGTATGTGCTCCGCGGAGCGCCACCTATAGGTCAAATAGGGAACTAAATTTCGTACAAGGATTGGAGGTCAGGGCATATTTTTTTCAGTGCTGCCATCTGATGTTGAAAGCTAGAACTACAATTTTTAATCAGGAATATATATTTTTCAAGACTTGACAGGAGCTGGTTTCGAACCCGCATCGAAAATGTTAGCTGACCAGTGACATGGTCGTAATCCGATCGAGCCACCGGGATCTTACCATTGTAGGGCATTATAAGGTATTTAAAGAGTGAATATTTTAAAGGGAACTTGAGAAATATGATAGAGGATTCTGTGGTATATTATTTGAATTAGTTAATTAATCAATTAATTATTTTTTTAATATGATACATACAAAGCGCCCCCTAGCGGGAAAAACTTGAACTAAACTAGAACTTTAAATATTTAAGATTGTAAAACGATTTTACGCCGTTAGCAACATTAGTGAATAAATTTAACTTTTAAAATTCTGATATCGAGAATTTTACGCTGCAGGCGCCATCTATTGGTAAAAATTACAACTACATTTAAAATTTAATTTTGTAAAAGGTTTTATTTTAGTTTAAATTCTAAATTAAAATATATTATTAACTTACTATTTTTTTAACGATAGTAGTAATTAGTAAAAAATAATTATAATTACTTATTATTACTTTAAAGACATAACTAATTTATAAATAATATTTGAAAAAATATTCTATTAAAAGGAGTATTTACAAGTCTTTTAACATTAAATCTATAAGAGAAGATATTAACAAGGATATTTTTACGCATAAAATTATTCAAAACAGCTGTCAAATTTAAAATATCTTTAATTTTTATGCTAATATCAATTTCAAGTGTAATATAATTTAGATATATCTTTAAACACATTTAAACATAACTTGAAGACATTAAATTATACAATTACCATCTAGAACCTGAAACTTAAAACATATTATCAATTTAATAGTTTGGAAAAAGTATTTATTTCAGAACATTACATACTAGCATGAAAAAAAAAAAAAAAAATGAGAAATATTATTTGATCTTACCTTGAAAAACATTCCATGACAGCTAACAAGGGATATTTTTAGACATAAAATTATTTAAACAAAGCGGGAATTGCCCAGTAGAGTTATTTTTTCCTTTTAATATTAGAAATAAAAACTGAAATATGATTCAATCTAGATAATTATTTAAATTAAATACACATAACATATCAATCCATACTATTAAATCTGCAAGAGAAGATATTAAATTTACGCTAAAAAAATTTTTTAATTGTTGACATATGCATACTGCAATAGTCTACATTATTATCAAAAAGTTCATTGAATTATATTCTATAACAGAGAGAATATTTTTATGAATTTACTAGAATTAATTATCAAAAATAAATATAACGTCATCTATTGATTAAAAATGAAACTTAGAAAATTTAATACATGGTTTTGAGTATATTTTTCAAAACTTTAAATATTTTTAGTCGAAGGGCTTATTTTCAGGACTTTAAAATTGTTTTGCTATGTTTTTTAACGTGATATATAATTTTACATAGATACATTCGCAAAATAATACAAAATAATAAGAATTTTTACATAGATAGGTTAAAACGAATATTTTTTTTCTTTTACTTGATATTTTTACACATGAAATTATTTTACAACAAGCGTTAAGTTTAAAATATCTATAATTTTTCTTAAGAATATTACTTTACAGTATAATATAATTTAGATAGAGCTTTGAAACCATTGTAACATTTAGTATAGAAAAAATTATTATTTGATCTTACCTTGAAAAACATTCCATGAAAGCTAACAAGGATATTTTTACGCATAAAATTATTCAGAACAGCTGTTAAATTTAAAATATCTTTAATTTTCATGCTAATATCAATTTCAAGTGTAATATAATTTAGATATATCTTTAAACCCATTTAAACATAACTTGAAGACTTTAAATTATACAATTACCATCTAGAACCTGAAACTTAAAAATGTATGCGTCAATTTGATTATCTTTATACAGTTTATGTACAGCTTTGAATGTATTTTTAAACCTTAAGTTCTTTTACCAGATAAACAAAACTTGAAAACCATAAAATTATTTAAGCAATGTGAGAATTCCTCAGTAGGGTTATTTTTTCCTTTTAATATTAGAAATAAAAACTAAAATATGATTCAATCTTGATAATTGTTTAAATTAAATATACATACCATAACAATCCATACTATTAAATCTGCAAGAGAAGGTATCAAATTTGTCTCGCGATGTTAATAGAGAAGATTCTTACATTATCATAAATAATACAGACTTTATTATTTTTAGAAGATATTTACATGAGTTCATTTTAGAAGTAATTGAATCAAGGTTTGAATCCTACAGCAGTAAGGGGTATATGCAAACATGAAGACTTTAAATAATACAATTTCCATCTAGAACCTGAAACTTAAAAATATATGTATCAATTTAAGTATCTTTATATAGTTTATGTACAGTTTCGAATTTATTTCAAACCATAAGCATTTTTAAAACTTTAAATCTATGTTATAAGTTAAGACGCTTACTAAAATTAAAAACATTTTATAGAGATAAAGACTTGAAAGATAAAATTTGCAAGTTTTAATCCTAAATATTATATCTTATCCATAAATATAGATTATTAATACATTATTTTAAACCTTATATGCTTTCAAAGATTATCCAAATTGTGATATATTGTTAAATTTCACAGGTTTTAAGATATCTATTTAACCTAAGATGTTTATAAATCCTACCTAAATTGAATAGTTTCTGCATAACAACATAAACTGCGTAAACAACCAAATATTAACTTAATTTACATAAGAACATAAGATTTCCTTTTTGATAACAAAATTATACATATTGCTAAATTAAAATTCTTGCTATACTTTCATATAAGATAGTTTTCTACATACAAAGTAATAGTTAGAATTAAAATTGCTATTAATTCTAATTTTAACATGAAAAAACGTATACGTTATAAAACTTATATAATAAAATAGGTCTTTGAAAAATATTCTATAAAAAGTAATAAAACATATTACGGAAACTTTAAATTAATTTATGATAGACTTAATATCTTAAGCATTTAAATAGTTTTTAGACTATTATTAGTATGCATTTAATAAAGTTTTAATATTAAATGAACATCAAACATATATTAACTTAGATGTTTTAACCACAAACAATAATTATTAAAAATAATAATTAAAAAATATAAGATTCGAAACTTTGAAACATACTATTATATATACAATGGAAGATGTTAAATTTACGTCGAACTTAAATTATAAGATTGTTTCTAACACCGTCACAATCTCAATGATATATAACATTGAGGTTTTAAATATTCTGCAAATGCTATGAGACATTTGGTATAGAAAATAATTAGCATTAGATCTTACCTTCAAAATCTATAATTTATACAAAACCGTACATATAATTTTTTCAAAACATGATTTAATTAAATAATATACACTTTTTGATCAACTAAAT
This sequence comes from Dolomedes plantarius, assembly GCA_907164885.2. Classification (NCBI taxonomy): domain Eukaryota; kingdom Metazoa; phylum Arthropoda; class Arachnida; order Araneae; family Dolomedidae; genus Dolomedes; species Dolomedes plantarius. The sequence goes on along the minus strand of OU015496.1, from coordinate 160,105,176 downwards.
TGAATAGTGAATTCTTTGCTATTGAATGGGTAAATACAATAGTTCTACCAAGATATGCAATTTTATATGTCGATAAAGGTAGTTTAACGTCACAGTTATAATCTTAACAGATAACAAAACCATAAATAGTTAAAATTTTTACCTGAAATATATACTTATTTTTACTTAACGTTAGGAAATTGCAATATTTATTGAAATATAGACACGTAAAATGACTTCCTACCGTTAAAAGTTTTAGCAAGAAATTTATCAACACTTTAAAAAGTATATTTCTTCTTCAATCATATATAAAAGCTTTTAATATTAACACAAAACACAATTAATTCTGAAATGGTTTTATCTAAATTCACATTCACTAAAAATTGTTTTATTCTTTAAAAATTATTTTAATATTAACATAAAACTTAAACAATTTTATCTAAATTCATTCAAATATATATTTTAACTTAACGCAGTATAATAAAATTGTATACATCTATAACATTTACATTGAAAATTGTTTGATTCTAAAATTTCTTCTTTAAATAAGAGGTTTTAATATTCACACAGCATTTTAAATAATATGTTTTACTAGAAAATAAATTTTCAAAACATGTATAAACTTACGAAGTCATGATGTGAAGTAGTCTTATGTCCTTAATGTGACGCGGAGGGAGCTGATTTAGAATCTGTTAGAGGCCTGGATTCTTCATTGTCACACGTAGGCTGCGAAATGCTGCGTTCGTAAGGAACTTCATTCCCGTTAATTGCTATTTCACGAGAAAAAAATTAATCTTTTAATGTGAGAACCAAGAGTAAAATATGCATGTTACTGTATGTTATCAGCGATAAAAGTTCACTAAAAGTCGAAGTTAAAGTGCATACATTTAACCTGGAATGAATCTATGATAAGATAAATAATTATTTTACTATCATTTAAGGAATCGTTCACGCTCCTTTTATTTAATTTGTCAAGAGTTGGCAACAATTCTACAAAGAGTTACATTCCGTTATCTTTGTTTGTTTTAGTAAACAAGACTTAATCAGTATCTTTAGTCCAAACTGTTGAAAAACAGGAAGTGTAACATCAGATAAGATGTTTCATCAAAGTTAAACAATTGATAAGAAGGCTCTACCATATCCGCTGTAAAATTAGTTGTAATCATAATTTTCAATTACGAGGTACACTTTTACAAAGTGCTGTTTTATTAGTGTTATAATAGATAAAGTTCCAAGTTCATATGCTGATATTGACACTTCTATTAATGAAGCGTATAGTAATTATAGCATACAGCTAAAACCCATAAGGAAACACAGTCATATAAATGGTTATTCTACTACAATAGAAGAATATGTGCAGACAATATTTTTATATATCAAACAGTCGTAGTTAACATACTACTTGTTTAAATACTGTTTATAAAACTGTAAATAATATAAACTTAACTTGAATACTTTAAATTATACAATTACCATCTAGAACCTGAAAATTAAAATATATATATATATATATATATATGCTGCAATCTGTAACGTTTAGCGCTTTTATCAACTTTAAAACTGTATTATAAGTTAAGACGTTTACTAAAATTAAAAATATTTTATGACTTAAAAGATAAAATTTACAAGTTTTAATCCTAAATATTATATCTTATCCATAAATATAGATTATTAATACATTATTTTAAACCTTATATGCTTTCAAAGATTATCCAAATTGTGATATATTGTTAAATTTCACAGGTTTTAAGATGTTTATTTTACATATGATGTTTATAAATCCTACCCAAATTGGAACAGTTTCTACACATCAGTCAAATATTAACTTAATTTACATAAGAGCATAAGACTTCCTTTTAATATCATAAATGATGCTAAATTAAAATTCTTGGTATACTTTAGTATAAAATAGTTTTTTTTACATACAATTAAAAAAATAATTATAAATCGTTACTCACAAAGTATACTCTCCTGAATAATCCTGTTTATATTATATATATTCATTTTAAGTATATTTAACTGTTCTATATCTAATTTTATAGATGTCGGTTGCAATTTAAATCCATCACAATCTTCATCAAAATGCATCTGTTGTATATGACAACATTCGCCGCTGTCTATAATGCAAAGCTCCTCATTTGCGATAAACGATGTGCAATTTAATCCAATAATAAAGTCCGATATTTTATACGCAAAATCCCACCATGTGGGTAAGCATATTAGCATCTCATCTTCCTTCAATATATGAGGTTTGCTAGTATATTTTTTAATCTTTATAAAAACTTCTTTCTTAAGATCTTGAATAACATAAATATAAGTATTATTTAACAACTCCCAACAGGCTTGAACTTCTCTTGTTTTTATATACTTTTGTCTATCTTTAAGCCATTTTTCTCGTAATATGCATGGATGTGAAATACGTGCTTTATATTCCTGCCTTAATCTTTCTATGTTACTATTATCTTCTTCTCCAGAGGAGATAATCTGAAAAAATATACAAATTAATAAGAATATAATTATAAAAATAAACTTTTTTAAATAAGCAGACTATACTACTTCATTTTATTAAATTAATTTGCGTTAAAAAATAATCATAATACGTTTAGATTAAATCCATTCATAATAAGTCAACATTCCTAACACTTTAAAACTATTATATTCAATTTGAAAACATTGCATAGCGAAGTACGAGTTAACATATTATGATAAAGTTTAAAATATATATATATATATATATATATATATATAAAATGGATTATTGCATTAAAAAATATATGTTTAAAAATATACTAAATCAACATCATTCGTGTTTAAAACATATAATTAAAAATAAAATACTTACAACGAAGTTGTCAGACTCATCAGAAAAATTAGAAGTATCTCCAATAGATGTATCCATCATTTCCTCATTTTCTTCTAAGCAGATAATCTAAATAAATAAAAATATATAGCGCATTATAATAAGTTAATATTTATAACAAGATCAAATTTAAAATATTTTATCCAGAACACTGTAATAAAGTTAACATATGTATATATATATATATATATATATATATATATATATATATATTAAAGTTTAAAATATACAATATAATAAGTTTACATTAATAGTCATCTATATTAAAAAAAAATACAAGTTTAAATTTTAAAAAAATACTAAATTATTATTATAAACATTATTATCATTATTCTTTTTAAAACATCCAAATAGAAATAAAAATTTAAAATATTTACAAGAATATCATCATGAGAACTAGCACCTTTCTCTGCAAAATTAGACATCTTAGTAATGTATATACTATACTAAAACTACCGTTAAATGCTAACTAGAAAAAATAAAGATAATCTAATCTTCCAAATCTTCTACCAAGTATTTATAATCAGTTTAAAGTAGAAGTAGGGTTATTTAAATTTAAACTCCGGAATGAGTGCGATGCATTAAAAATATTCACAAACAATTCCTTATCAAGCAGATACCAAGAACGAAATAATTCATTTTCTTATTTTTCAAAAGCTGGCAACACTATCGCATAAATTTTATAGAATTGATACCAAACCCGTCTTCTATCAGCTACTAATTTAAAAGCGGATATACAAATTACCCGTTAAGAAAATATCTTTTATCACTATAGACTATCTACACATGCATATCTAATCATTCATTACCAGCTTCACTGATACACAACCATTCCACCTTCTTACATTTAATATTTATGTGTAAACACTACTATCTTTAATGTAAGAAGGTGGAATGGTTGTGTATCAGTGAAGCTGGTAATGAATGATTAGATATGCATGTGTAGATAGTCTATAGTGATAAAAGATATTTTCTTAACGGGTAATTTGTATATCCGCTTTTAAATTAGTAGCTGATAGAAGACGGGTTTGGTATCAATTCTATAAAATTTATGCGATAGTGTTGCCAGCTTTTGAAAAATAAGAAAATGAATTATTTCGTTCTTGGTATCTGCTTGATAAGGAATTGTTTGTGAATATTTTTAATGCATCGCACTCATTCCGGAGTTTAAATTTAAATAACCCTACTTCTACTTTAAACTGATTATAAATACTTGGTAGAAGATTTGGAAGATTAGATTATCTTTATTTTTTCTAGTTAGCATTTAACGGTAGTTTTAGTATAGTATATACATTACTAAGATGTCTAATTTTGCAGAGAAAGGTGCTAGTTCTCATGATGATATTCTTGTAAATATTTTAAATTTTTATTTCTATTTGGATGTTTTAAAAAGAATAATGATAATAATGTTTATAATAATAATTTAGTATTTTTTTAAAATTTAAACTTGTATTTTTTTTTAATATAGATGACTATTAATGTAAACTTATTATATTGTATATTTTAAACTTTAATATATATATATATATATATATATATATATATATACATATGTTAACTTTATTACAGTGTTCTGGATAAAATATTTTAAATTTGATCTTGTTATAAATATTAACTTATTATAATGCGCTATATATTTTTATTTATTTAGATTATCTGCTTAGAAGAAAATGAGGAAATGATGGATACATCTATTGGAGATACTTCTAATTTTTCTGATGAGTCTGACAACTTCGTTGTAAGTATTTTATTTTTAATTATATGTTTTAAACACGAATGATGTTGATTTAGTATATTTTTAAACATATATTTTTTAATGCAATAATCCATTTTATATATATATATATATATATATATTTTAAACTTTATCATAATATGTTAACTCGTACTTCGCTATGCAATGTTTTCAAATTGAATATAATAGTTTTAAAGTGTTAGGAATGTTGACTTATTATGAATGGATTTAATCTAAACGTATTATGATTATTTTTTAACGCAAATTAATTTAATAAAATGAAGTAGTATAGTCTGCTTATTTAAAAAAGTTTATTTTTATAATTATATTCTTATTAATTTGTATATTTTTTCAGATTATCTCCTCTGGAGAAGAAGATAATAGTAACATAGAAAGATTAAGGCAGGAATATAAAGCACGTATTTCACATCCATGCATATTACGAGAAAAATGGCTTAAAGATAGACAAAAGTATATAAAAACAAGAGAAGTTCAAGCCTGTTGGGAGTTGTTAAATAATACTTATATTTATGTTATTCAAGATCTTAAGAAAGAAGTTTTTATAAAGATTAAAAAATATACTAGCAAACCTCATATATTGAAGGAAGATGAGATGCTAATATGCTTACCCACATGGTGGGATTTTGCGTATAAAATATCGGACTTTATTATTGGATTAAATTGCACATCGTTTATCGCAAATGAGGAGCTTTGCATTATAGACAGCGGCGAATGTTGTCATATACAACAGATGCATTTTGATGAAGATTGTGATGGATTTAAATTGCAACCGACATCTATAAAATTAGATATAGAACAGTTAAATATACTTAAAATGAATATATATAATATAAACAGGATTATTCAGGAGAGTATACTTTGTGAGTAACGATTTATAATTATTTTTTTAATTGTATGTAAAAAAAACTATTTTATACTAAAGTATACCAAGAATTTTAATTTAGCATCATTTATGATATTAAAAGGAAGTCTTATGCTCTTATGTAAATTAAGTTAATATTTGACTGATGTGTAGAAACTGTTCCAATTTGGGTAGGATTTATAAACATCATATGTAAAATAAACATCTTAAAACCTGTGAAATTTAACAATATATCACAATTTGGATAATCTTTGAAAGCATATAAGGTTTAAAATAATGTATTAATAATCTATATTTATGGATAAGATATAATATTTAGGATTAAAACTTGTAAATTTTATCTTTTAAGTCATAAAATATTTTTAATTTTAGTAAACGTCTTAACTTATAATACAGTTTTAAAGTTGATAAAAGCGCTAAACGTTACAGATTGCAGCATATATATATATATATATATTTTAATTTTCAGGTTCTAGATGGTAATTGTATAATTTAAAGTATTCAAGTTAAGTTTATATTATTTACAGTCTTATAAACAGTATTTAAACAAGTAGTATGTTAACTACGACTGTTTGATATATAAAAATATTGTCTGCACATATTCTTCTATTGTAGTAGAATAACCATTTATATGACTGTGTTTCCTTATGGGTTTTAGCTGTATGCTATAATTACTATACGCTTCATTAATAGAAGTGTCAATATCAGCATATGAACTTGGAACTTTATCTATTATAACACTAATAAAACAGCACTTTGTAAAAGTGTACCTCGTAATTGAAAATTATGATTACAACTAATTTTACAGCGGATATGGTAGAGCCTTCTTATCAATTGTTTAACTTTGATGAAACATCTTATCTGATGTTACACTTCCTGTTTTTCAACAGTTTGGACTAAAGATACTGATTAAGTCTTGTTTACTAAAACAAACAAAGATAACGGAATGTAACTCTTTGTAGAATTGTTGCCAACTCTTGACAAATTAAATAAAAGGAGCGTGAACGATTCCTTAAATGATAGTAAAATAATTATTTATCTTATCATAGATTCATTCCAGGTTAAATGTATGCACTTTAACTTCGACTTTTAGTGAACTTTTATCGCTGATAACATACAGTAACATGCATATTTTACTCTTGGTTCTCACATTAAAAGATTAATTTTTTTCTCGTGAAATAGCAATTAACGGGAATGAAGTTCCTTACGAACGCAGCATTTCGCAGCCTACGTGTGACAATGAAGAATCCAGGCCTCTAACAGATTCTAAATCAGCTCCCTCCGCGTCACATTAAGGACATAAGACTACTTCACATCATGACTTCGTAAGTTTATACATGTTTTGAAAATTTATTTTCTAGTAAAACATATTATTTAAAATGCTGTGTGAATATTAAAACCTCTTATTTAAAGAAGAAATTTTAGAATCAAACAATTTTCAATGTAAATGTTATAGATGTATACAATTTTATTATACTGCGTTAAGTTAAAATATATATTTGAATGAATTTAGATAAAATTGTTTAAGTTTTATGTTAATATTAAAATAATTTTTAAAGAATAAAACAATTTTTAGTGAATGTGAATTTAGATAAAACCATTTCAGAATTAATTGTGTTTTGTGTTAATATTAAAAGCTTTTATATATGATTGAAGAAGAAATATACTTTTTAAAGTGTTGATAAATTTCTTGCTAAAACTTTTAACGGTAGGAAGTCATTTTACGTGTCTATATTTCAATAAATATTGCAATTTCCTAACGTTAAGTAAAAATAAGTATATATTTCAGGTAAAAATTTTAACTATTTATGGTTTTGTTATCTGTTAAGATTATAACTGTGACGTTAAACTACCTTTATCGACATATAAAATTGCATATCTTGGTAGAACTATTGTATTTACCCATTCAATAGCAAAGAATTCACTATTCAATTTAGTTGATCAAAAAGTGTATATTATTTAATTAAATCATGTTTTGAAAAAATTATATGTACGGTTTTGTATAAATTATAGATTTTGAAGGTAAGATCTAATGCTAATTATTTTCTATACCAAATGTCTCATAGCATTTGCAGAATATTTAAAACCTCAATGTTATATATCATTGAGATTGTGACGGTGTTAGAAACAATCTTATAATTTAAGTTCGACGTAAATTTAACATCTTCCATTGTATATATAATAGTATGTTTCAAAGTTTCGAATCTTATATTTTTTAATTATTATTTTTAATAATTATTGTTTGTGGTTAAAACATCTAAGTTAATATATGTTTGATGTTCATTTAATATTAAAACTTTATTAAATGCATACTAATAATAGTCTAAAAACTATTTAAATGCTTAAGATATTAAGTCTATCATAAATTAATTTAAAGTTTCCGTAATATGTTTTATTACTTTTTATAGAATATTTTTCAAAGACCTATTTTATTATATAAGTTTTATAACGTATACGTTTTTTCATGTTAAAATTAGAATTAATAGCAATTTTAATTCTAACTATTACTTTGTATGTAGAAAACTATCTTATATGAAAGTATAGCAAGAATTTTAATTTAGCAATATGTATAATTTTGTTATCAAAAAGGAAATCTTATGTTCTTATGTAAATTAAGTTAATATTTGGTTGTTTACGCAGTTTATGTTGTTATGCAGAAACTATTCAATTTAGGTAGGATTTATAAACATCTTAGGTTAAATAGATATCTTAAAACCTGTGAAATTTAACAATATATCACAATTTGGATAATCTTTGAAAGCATATAAGGTTTAAAATAATGTATTAATAATCTATATTTATGGATAAGATATAATATTTAGGATTAAAACTTGCAAATTTTATCTTTCAAGTCTTTATCTCTATAAAATGTTTTTAATTTTAGTAAGCGTCTTAACTTATAACATAGATTTAAAGTTTTAAAAATGCTTATGGTTTGAAATAAATTCGAAACTGTACATAAACTATATAAAGATACTTAAATTGATACATATATTTTTAAGTTTCAGGTTCTAGATGGAAATTGTATTATTTAAAGTCTTCATGTTTGCATATACCCCTTACTGCTGTAGGATTCAAACCTTGATTCAATTACTTCTAAAATGAACTCATGTAAATATCTTCTAAAAATAATAAAGTCTGTATTATTTATGATAATGTAAGAATCTTCTCTATTAACATCGCGAGACAAATTTGATACCTTCTCTTGCAGATTTAATAGTATGGATTGTTATGGTATGTATATTTAATTTAAACAATTATCAAGATTGAATCATATTTTAGTTTTTATTTCTAATATTAAAAGGAAAAAATAACCCTACTGAGGAATTCTCACATTGCTTAAATAATTTTATGGTTTTCAAGTTTTGTTTATCTGGTAAAAGAACTTAAGGTTTAAAAATACATTCAAAGCTGTACATAAACTGTATAAAGATAATCAAATTGACGCATACATTTTTAAGTTTCAGGTTCTAGATGGTAATTGTATAATTTAAAGTCTTCAAGTTATGTTTAAATGGGTTTAAAGATATATCTAAATTATATTACACTTGAAATTGATATTAGCATGAAAATTAAAGATATTTTAAATTTAACAGCTGTTCTGAATAATTTTATGCGTAAAAATATCCTTGTTAGCTTTCATGGAATGTTTTTCAAGGTAAGATCAAATAATAATTTTTTCTATACTAAATGTTACAATGGTTTCAAAGCTCTATCTAAATTATATTATACTGTAAAGTAATATTCTTAAGAAAAATTATAGATATTTTAAACTTAACGCTTGTTGTAAAATAATTTCATGTGTAAAAATATCAAGTAAAAGAAAAAAAATATTCGTTTTAACCTATCTATGTAAAAATTTCTTATTATTTTGTATTATTTTGCGAATGTATCTATGTAAAATTATATATCACGTTAAAAAACATAGCAAAACAATTTTAAAGTCCTGAAAATAAGCCCTTCGACTAAAAATATTTAAAGTTTTGAAAAATATACTCAAAACCATGTATTAAATTTTCTAAGTTTCATTTTTAATCAATAGATGACGTTATATTTATTTTTGATAATTAATTCTAGTAAATTCATAAAAATATTCTCTCTGTTATAGAATATAATTCAATGAACTTTTTGATAATAATGTAGACTATTGCAGTATGCATATGTCAACAATTAAAAAATTTTTTTAGCGTAAATTTAATATCTTCTCTTGCAGATTTAATAGTATGGATTGATATGTTATGTGTATTTAATTTAAATAATTATCTAGATTGAATCATATTTCAGTTTTTATTTCTAATATTAAAAGGAAAAAATAACTCTACTGGGCAATTCCCGCTTTGTTTAAATAATTTTATGTCTAAAAATATCCCTTGTTAGCTGTCATGGAATGTTTTTCAAGGTAAGATCAAATAATATTTCTCATTTTTTTTTTTTTTTTCATGCTAGTATGTAATGTTCTGAAATAAATACTTTTTCCAAACTATTAAATTGATAATATGTTTTAAGTTTCAGGTTCTAGATGGTAATTGTATAATTTAATGTCTTCAAGTTATGTTTAAATGTGTTTAAAGATATATCTAAATTATATTACACTTGAAATTGATATTAGCATAAAAATTAAAGATATTTTAAATTTGACAGCTGTTTTGAATAATTTTATGCGTAAAAATATCCTTGTTAATATCTTCTCTTATAGATTTAATGTTAAAAGACTTGTAAATACTCCTTTTAATAGAATATTTTTTCAAATATTATTTATAAATTAGTTATGTCTTTAAAGTAATAATAAGTAATTATAATTATTTTTTACTAATTACTACTATCGTTAAAAAAATAGTAAGTTAATAATATATTTTAATTTAGAATTTAAACTAAAATAAAACCTTTTACAAAATTAAATTTTAAATGTAGTTGTAATTTTTACCAATAGATGGCGCCTGCAGCGTAAAATTCTCGATATCAGAATTTTAAAAGTTAAATTTATTCACTAATGTTGCTAACGGCGTAAAATCGTTTTACAATCTTAAATATTTAAAGTTCTAGTTTAGTTCAAGTTTTTCCCGCTAGGGGGCGCTTTGTATGTATCATATTAAAAAAATAATTAATTGATTAATTAACTAATTCAAATAATATACCACAGAATCCTCTATCATATTTCTCAAGTTCCCTTTAAAATATTCACTCTTTAAATACCTTATAATGCCCTACAATGGTAAGATCCCGGTGGCTCGATCGGATTACGACCATGTCACTGGTCAGCTAACATTTTCGATGCGGGTTCGAAACCAGCTCCTGTCAAGTCTTGAAAAATATATATTCCTGATTAAAAATTGTAGTTCTAGCTTTCAACATCAGATGGCAGCACTGAAAAAAATATGCCCTGACCTCCAATCCTTGTACGAAATTTAGTTCCCTATTTGACCTATAGGTGGCGCTCCGCGGAGCACATACTCTCTTCAAGATTCTGCTGAACTACAAGGTTCCACTCTTTCCCGCTAGGGGGCGATAGCAGCGCTGCCCTCTCCTGATTGGTCCAAATCGACCGCCAGGTGGCCAGCTGCACTCTGAGTGGTCCACGTCACTCAGTTAGCTCCGCCCACTTTAAGCCCCTCCCCTTAATCCTTCTAATCCTTGGCGCGGAACTCTCATTTTTATACTACTTCCGAGGTCTATAACTGAGAAATCTCAATTTCCTTCGCAATCGCTCCGAATTTTACCCGGACAGTTTGTCCGTACCGGAGGCAAACCAAAAAATCTAACTGTAAAATTCCACCATCAAGTTTTGTGAAGCAATTTAATAGAATTTAGACCGTCTCTTGAGCGCCAAAGTCAAGTGTATTTTAGCTACTTCCAGTACTCAAGCAAGAGACTCCTGTTGATGTTGTACAGATTTTAATTGCAACGAAATGCTGCTATACCTTTTAACTTTGCAAAGGCAAATAAGCAAAGCCTCTATAGCCCCGTTAAAAGAGTAGATTCTGAGATATTTTAGTATGTGCAACAGAGTAATCAATGACAGAAGGCAATGACGTAAGTAGCATAATGTTGATACGACTACAATGTTAGCTTTTAACTAAGAATTTTGACTTATACTTACCTATCAAAGTAAGTAAAATTGTAATTTTTTTAATAAACTTGAAATTTTTTAATTTATGTTTTTTTGCGAATAAATGCTAAATTATATATATATATATATATATATATATATATATATATATATATATATATTGATTGAGAATTTCGATATTTTTTATGCGAAATTTACGTATCCCTACTCATGGTTGTTGCTTGAGAATCGTGACCCATCGTTTTACTTAAATCTTTACTCCATACTTTATTTCTAACGTAAAATCCTTTATTTACTCAGAGAAGACTTTCCTAACAAATAAGCAAAATCATCCGGATCTATCTATCTATCTATCTATCTATCTGTCTGTCTGTCTGTGTGTGTGTGTGTGTGTGTGTGTGTGTGTGTGCGTGCGTGCGCGTGCGCGTGCGCGTGCGCGTGCGCGTGTGTGAGTGAGTGATGCTTAACACATTTTAGAATTGAAGATATCCGTTGCACAAAAAGATAAGAAAAGAAGACAGTTTTCGATATTTATTATAACTTCATACGTCCCAGAGCTCCTTCTAATAATTACTTAACGATTTACGACTATATCATTGAACCACTCCATTGTTAATGTTTTCCGGAGAGCCGCAGCAAACCCCCGTCATCTACGAAATTCCACAAGCGTCTGCCAACTAACTTAGTTTCTTCGTTATCATCCCGCTCAAACTTTTTGTTGAGTCAGATCAAATGTTCTCCAAAATTCTGTGTTATGTAACGTTAACCCCTTCCTCTCAATAATCTCCTGTTAAAAACCTGACCGTCAGGTGGCGACCTCTATTGGTAACTTTTGTTATTAAAAAACCCCTTTCCTTTTTTTCGACGATATTTCGTGAATTAATAATATTTAATTGCCAATTCCCATTTTTTTCCAAACAAAAGCCCCCCAAGTTAAGGTTCCCCAAAGTTAAGACATTACATATATATAAAACCTCCTTAATGGTCGTTCTTACGAAGGGTGTATGAAAATTGCTGTCCTAAAGAGGGAATCGGAAAAATGAGCCTCGTAAGCTAAAGGTTTATGTAAATAGAGAAAAGAACGGTGTTCAAAAATTTCATTGGGTTAACTTGCCAGAAATTTCATGTATATCCTTATAAAGATATCCTATTGTGAAAAATTTCACTCCGAGTTTAAGAGACTTTGAAGCAAGGATATGCGGCAGGACACGTTCAGTACAATCCACAATACACGAACACGAATAGTACACTAACAGTTCAACATAAAACTGTTGTAACTGACAACATAATCGTCGGAAAAACATGTGATTTATGCTAGCCATTTCTGAAATCTTCACGGTCTGGTCTATGCAAGGAAATAAAAGTGTGCTTCTTGGTGAGTTTTATGATCGGAATTTCCTTAATTACAACATTAGTTTTTATTTATTAATTAATTTATTTTTAAGATGTAGCCTGTTGTGGTTCAGTCCCTCAAAAATACAAATGACCGATGGACCCTTACCAAAATCGTTGGATTTAACTATTTTCACATGGTTAAAATCTAATGTCTCAAAATATATATTAATTCCAAATTGTTGAACGAGTTTTGCGAATATCGTGTACTCTAAGACAATGTTTTGTGTATAGTAGCATAAATATATGAGATTTATATAGAATGTTACATATTTATGTTACTCTACTCAAAATATTTTCTTGGGGCAGATGTATTTAGGAAAAAATTTCGAAAACATGCAAAAAATATTAATTTCAAATTATTGAACAAGTTTTGCGAGAGTCGTCAACTCTAGGACAATATTTTGTGTATAGTAACATAAAAATATATGATTCACATAGAATGTTACAGACTTACGCTACTATGCACAAAATATTTTCTAGTGGCAGACGTATCTAGGAAAAATTTTGAAAACATGCAAAAAAATATTAATCAAAAATTGTTCAACAATTTTCGCGAAAGTCGTCTGCCCTACGATAATGCTTTGTGTATAGTAGCAAAAATACATATGATTTATATAAAATGTTACATATTTACGTTACTATGCACAAAATAGTTTCTAGTGGCCGACATATCTAGGAAAAAGTTTTGAAAACATGAAAAAATATAAATCCCAATTAGTTGAACTTTTTTTGAGAAAGTCGTCGGCTCTAAGACAAAGTTTTGGGTATAGTAACATAACAATATATATATATATATACTAGCTGAAAACCGGCACTTCGCTACGGAGTACATTCAAATTAAATACAACGGTCAATGTATGCAATTAATGCCAAAAAAATAAATATATATATATATGTATAATAAAAACAACGATCAATGTATACAATTGATGTAAAAAAACAAAAAAATATATTTATAAAAATATTGTAAGAGATATTTTTATAGAGAAAATAATGTAGAAGAAAATATTCAAATTAAATCTAATAGGACATACTAAAGAATATAGTACAGTTAATATAGTACAGTTTGAGGAACATTTCTTTTACTGTATTTAAATATTATTTTGGATAATGCTCAATCGTCTGCCGCATTAGCAAGGGATAAAAAAATTTTTGTCTAATTCATTGCTATGGACGTGACGATAAATTTATTTAAAGTACCAGAAAAAGAAATCACGTGATCATTTAATAAATTAAGTTCTAAAATTTAATCTTTAAAAATTTACCAAAAATCAGAAAATTGAGATATAGATTCGAAAAAGATTTCATTTTAAAGCAATTTTTATGATCTTTCTCGTGATATAAATTTCATAATCCTCAAATAATTATTTTAAATGCAAACTTAAAAAAAGTTATTACTAAAACAGTTTAAAAATTTTATTTTAAAAAATCTAAGAAGAATTTTTTCAAAAATCTTTCTTAGTGCACCCCTACACTATAAGAAGAATCGCCATGCAAATTTTCAGCCCTTTAAGTCCAGCGGTTTGGTCTGTGCGTTGTATGTCAGTCAGTCAGTCAGTCAGTGAGTCAGTCAGTTACGGAACTGTTATATATATATATATATATATATATATATATATATATATATATATATATATATATATATATACATATATATATATATATATATATATATATATGATTTATGTAGAATGTTAGATATTTATGTTACTATGCACTAACTATTTTCTAGTGGCAGACGTATCTAGAATAAAAATTTGAATAGATGAAACGAGTAGTCATTGAGATGTTCCATTTTAAAGTTTGTGAAAAGCGTTAAATTCTATTTACTTTAATTTCGAGTGTTCGTATGCTGTCGCTAACTGAATAGAAAATAGCCTTACTGCAAAAGTATTCAGTAAAATCTGCCCGACAATTTGGGAAAAATACATTGAGATATTCGTGTTTAAAGTTAATGAAGCCGTTATTTCGAGATTTTGAATCCTAGAATGATGTAGGTGATTTAATTTATATAACTCCATACAAATCCTTTTCCTGCGTAGAAGTATTTAGAAGAAATAGTTCTACAATTAGTGTTGAAAAGGTTGTAACATACAGGATTTTGATCTTTTCAAACGTCGATAAATTCCACAAGTTTAATTTTGGAGATTAAAATGATGCATTAGAGTGATTTGGATTTATCTTACAATATCCAAATAACAGTACAGTACAGTAGAAGTATTTATAAAATAAAACCTGCTAGTGTTTGAGCACTAGATTTTGAAATATTCGATTTTTAAACTTTGTAACAGTCAATAAATTCCGATACTTGGATTTTATCACGACTTATAAGAATCATGGATGGGTTAAGAGAATGATGGGAGATGACTTATGAGAATCATGGAAGGTTAGCTTTACTTAAGAGATTTAGATTTATGTTACCGAACAGAAATGTGTTTCCGTGTAGTAGACGTTTTAAGAGAAATATTTCCACAATCTAGAAAAAATTAATTTTTAGATATTCGGTTTCAAAATTTTCGGAAACTTTACTACCATAAAAGTAACTCTAACGGACTTCTTTTCTAAATTGTTCTCTTATTAGACATAATGATTTCAATATGACTCAGAATTTCCCAACAAAAAAAGCTCTAAACTTTTCCTAGATAGCCTGCAAGAGCTGACTATCTAAAAATGCAATTTCGGTAATATTCACCGCGTTAAAAATACCCCTAATGAAAAGCAATCTGCTAACTCATACCCGCCATATTATTCTCTCTTTAAACGCCATGACCTGACTCTTGGCGCAATTAATTCTGGATTTCAGAAAACAGATACACTAAATACTTTTCTTAGAATTTGATCGAGGCTTTACCATGATCAACAACTTATTAAAGTAAAATTTCATTGAACTTTACTACCATAAAAGTAACTCTAACGGACTTCTTTTCTAAATTGTTCTCTTATTAGACATAATGATTTCAATATGACTCAGAATTTCCCAACAAAAAATGCTCTAAACTTTTCCTAGATAGCCTGCAAGAGCTGACTATCTAAAAATGCAATTTCGGTAATATTCACCGCGTTAAAAATACCCCTAATGAAAAGCAATCTGCTAACTCATACCCGCCATATTATTTTCTCTTTAAACGCCATGACCTGACTCTTGGCGCAATTAATTCTGGATTTCAGAAAACAGATACACTAAATACTTTTCTTAGAATTTGATCGAGGCTTTACCATGATCAACAACTTAAAGTACAATTTCCTGTTACTTTATTACCTTAAACGCAACTTAAGCGGACTTCTTTTCTAAATTGTTCTCTTATTTTAGACATAATGACTTCAATATGACTCAGAATTTCCCAATAAAAAATGTTCTAAATCTTTTATAGATATGCTGCAAGAGACAACTATGATCAACAACTAAAAATACAATTTAATGGCCCTGATTACTTTAAAAGTAACGTTAACGGACTTATTTTCTAGATTGGACTCTTATCTCTCTCTCAGACATAATGACTTCAATATGACTCAGAATTTCGTAATAAAAAATACTTTAAACCTGTCCTGGATAGGCTGACTATCTAAAAATGCAATTTCGATAATATTCACCGCGTTAAAAATACCCTTAATGAAAAGCAATCTGCTAACTCTTACCCGCCATATTATTCTCTCTTTAAACGCCATGACCTGACTCTTGGCCCTATTTTTCTCGCTACCTTCCTCTAATGCTCATTAAATCTCCTTGAATAGATTGTTTTACTTGCTAAAATCCTCAGAAACAAGAAAACACATATTCCTACCGGGAGAGAAACCTATGAGTAGGTAAATAAAGAGGAGTTTTTCGCCGAAAAAAGAAAGCGGCGGCGCGGGGCCCATTTCGTCTACGTTTCTCTCCCCAGAGGCGGGGTTAAATGAGATAGAAGATGAGGACTGTGCCCGCGAGTGTGTGACGCCGACAATTGGGAGATGGCACGTTATTTCAATTACCGCTTCATTTCCCTGCAAATTGAGATTGGGCGCGAAGGGAGGGGGAGTCGCTTATGACTTCATTCACCGGTTGGGGGGGAGTCGAGCAATGACTTGATCAACACCCCCGCTCCCCTCTCCCCTCTCCCTCTTCTTTCGCGAGGCAAATGGAGGAAGGAATTCGTGTCCGACGCTTGATACCGGTAGACAGATGAATTACAAGCGTCGGTTGTCGACGAAGCAGAGACTCCAGTGATGACTTTTTATTCGTGACAAGATTGGCATCCTTCCCGGATGACTTGGTAACGAGAATTGTTCCGCGTTGTTATTTCATTTCCCTCGTCAGTGTGCGCGACAAAATTAAACTTTTAAGCTTTTTGGCGCATTATACCAATGATGAAAAAAAAATTAACGAGCCACGTTTTGTGATATCTCTCTAAATATGAGACAATGGAAAGTACGATCAAAACTGTAAAATATGATTGACAAGATTACCTGTGCAAGCAATAAATTCGTGAAGAATAAAGGTAATGAAATTGGAGTCAGCTTGCCACAATGCTTACTATCTACAGATCTCTTAAGGCTGCTGTGTACTAACCCTATTGGTTTCGCTCACCTCAAAGTTAACCTATGGAGAAAATTTGTCCAAGGATTTCTGACTTGGATTGAAAGATATATATATATATATATATATATATATATATATATATATATATATATATATATATATATATATATATATATATATGTATATATACATATATGTATATATATATATACATATATATATACATATATATACATATATATATATATGTGTGTGTGTGTGTGTGTGTGTGTGTGTGTGTCAGAAATTAACTGGGGAAAGGAATAATTAAGTTAAATTTAAAGGGGGTTTCGGGATTAATCATTTTCGAGGCGCGAAAAAGTCACTAGTTTTCATATTCCAGGACGCGTGCGGGTAGAAAAAGTAGGTTATTTCCCGTTTCAGTAATTGACCTTCGATTCACGGTGGAATGAAGCTCCATGCAGAGAGATTATTTTTAGATACTGTACAGGTTTGGCGGGAAGATGCTTCCAGAAAATTCTAAATTGGGCTCTGCGCATGTGCCAGGAGAGAAGACGAAGGATTTTTACATAAAACTACGCAGATTGATTTGGGAACTTGCTGCGTGCAGTCGCTCTGCTCGGCCTCGCTGAATGTTAAAATGGCTAATTAGGGACAAAGACTTCGAGAGTGGTATTCTTAAGAAGAATTCAATAAAGTAATTTAACGTGTGGACTGAAGTATTGTTCAATTCGTATTCCCACTCGCCACCAACGAATGAATCATGACTGCAATTTAAAGATGTTAGAACAGGCAAACCATTCGCCTGTCATATATATATATATATATATATATATATATATATATATATATATATATATATATATATATATTATGTACTCCGTAATAGATAAAGTTTACACCTTGGGGTATTTTGCGTTTTTTAAAATAAATGTAAACGATATTTTAAAATTTAAATTATTCAGGGAAAAATCTGGTCTAGTGTGTTTTAAACGTTCCTAAATTCTTTTTGTGGGGAAAATTTATGAAATGAATCCTGTTGCAAGGTGCAGAAAAGTTCAGGCTATCTGAAAATACCATATTTATTTTGTTATCAGCATTTAAGTAGCTGTAAATAGTAGACACATTTTCTCCCTAGGTTAGCATTAAGGTGAGCGAATCCAATAGGGTTAGTACACAGCAGCCTTAGAGATTTGTCAGTATCACTGCAGAGGTAATAGGACTTGATTCTTGTGCGAGCTTACCTCACGATTCAATACAATACCCCCTTAAAACAATGTGATTCTGATTGCAAAGGTAATGAGAATAAACTGATTCTTGAGTAGCTTACCATACTTTTTAGTGCCTGGGGATTTCTTTAAGACCTCTGAGTTTCATTACAGAGATAATAAAATTACTCGTCAGTACTTAAAGACCTCTTAATGGACTCAGAATTTAATTTCTAAACTAATAAAATTTGATGTTTTCATGAGCTTACCACACTTTTCAGTATACAGAAGACATCGTAAAGATCTGTGAGTTTGATTGCAAAGGCAACAAGCATAATATGATTCTTGAGTAAGTTTACTGCTCTATTCAGTACCTGAGAACCCTTTAAAGACCTGCGATAATGATTGCGAAGTTATAAAATAAAATTAGTTTTGAGAGAGTTTAAATGCCTGAAGAAAATAGAATTGGACTGTAAATAATATTGATTCTTGAGTGAGCTCATCATATTCTTCAATTCCTGTAAAACTCTTAGTAACCTAGGATTTTTATAACAAAAGTAATAAAGTTCAACTGACTCTTGAGGGAGCTTATACCACTCTTTATCACCCAAGAACCACTTCAAAACCTTCTAATAAAGAATGATTTTTATGTAACAGACTTTCATGGAACGTTAAGTCATTATCTTACATGGCACATGTAACACATCACAAATCCGACAGAGCAATACCAAATGCCCTTCAACCGCAATAAATTCAGTGAAAGAAACTTACATGTATTTCTGTACTGGGAATTTTATCTGACGGGTTAGACGTTGCGTAAGGTACGTTGAGTCAAACCTATAGGTCGATGTGTACCTGGAAGTTTGCTGGAGTTATACGCACCTTAGGGTCTAGATATAATCACCTTCAAGATCCTATGAGCAGAGAAAAAGTAAGAAGCAAAAAAGTGGTTAATTAGTTCCTACGAGCAAACAAGAATTTTATTTTCGATGTGTTCAAAATTTATAGTTATGTACGCAGCCCAAAATATATACATATTTATATTTGTAAAACAGAGAACAATTTCTGTTTGTCTTCCTCCTGTGATGGCCTCCAACAACTTCAACTCCATTTGGCGGCGAGTGTCAGCATAAAAGCATCGTTTCCTCCAAGGGAGGGGCACGGGTGCCCCCGTATGTGTTATCGGGGATAAAGAAATTGCTGCGTTCAACACTCCGATATCGATATTGACTTGTAGATGGGCTCAACACGCGACACGTGTTTTAATGCAGGGAAAATCCTTTAGATGTGAGGAGAGGACACAGTGCGAGGGAAACTTTTAGCTAGGCGATTCTTCCCGAACACCCGCGTTCTTTGCCGGGGGAGGGATGCGGCAACAACCGGAGGAGAGTGCGTGGTTTTTATTCTTGGACGCGTTCGAAGTCTGGAGTAAACATTTCCAAAAGGCGCCGCTCCTCACTTTGCATGTTGAGTGGTTCCGCCGTGCAGGATGCAAACGCAATTATTTGAGGGGGGTTTGACGGCTCAGCTTTCTGGCAGGCGAATCCATTAACTGCTCATGCATAATCATGACGACCCCAGATGCGAAACTCTTTCTCTCTCTCTCTCTACGTTACCCCCGCCCCCTTTGCATCACAAAGAAGGCACTAATGGAAGACGCAGAGGTGGCTCCCTGTGGGCACTCTGCCTTCGAGAACGAATTCGCGAAAGCACCCTTCCTCCTCTCGTCTCCCCCCTCCTTGGAACCTGTTCAAGTGATCCCCGTCGCAATTAGTTGCAAAATGAACCGGTAATTGATACCATACACAATGAATTTCCTGTTAGATGAGATTCGAGTAACCGGCTAAACAAAACAGAGAACGGCCCCCACTTTTGGAGAAGATTCCTTGGGCCACTTACGCTGAGATTACCTGTTTAATGCGGGGGAATTTCTTGAGCATGATGTCAAAATTGCAAAAATTCATCCCGTAGGAATGGCGGGTCATCTTCTGATATTTTTTCCCCTCCGATGTTTATTATGCATGAAGTCCTATAATACAATGCAATATTTCAAAAATACGACTACTTATTTTGTTTCTCTTCATATCTAGTATTGATGAAATCGGACATATATAGAATAAAAGCTTTTATCAGATATTTATTTTCTGAAGTTCCTGATCCCGATGTTTAAGCATTATGTAAAAATCAATATATTCATTAAGGATTTGTCTCAACACCTGTTTAGATTAGGGCAAACAGTTGGATATAAATTTCTCTTTCTCGTGAACAAGATTATATATAACGATTGAAGCACTTTTAAGGACATTGCAATCAAGTTCAATCTGCAATTCAGAGCTTTATCTTTCATCGTAAAGTGCTTTCTGTATTTCAGGCATGATGACCATTGTAACCCAATGGGGGGGGGGGATTAATGATGGAAATAAAATATGAACGGAATTTATTCAATTACTAGCATTTTCCTTGCCTGATTAGGGAAGCGTAAACTTCTCACTTAAGATATCCTACGACATGCCAGTGCAAATAAAGGCCTGTTTACATAGAATCCGTCAGCGTTAACGTAAAATTTTTCAACCAATCATATACCATTCACTGACCCATTTAACCAATCAGTGAATCTTTAACGCTGACGCTGATGGATTCTATGTGAACAGGCCCTTCGTCCACCTTCAGAATCCGTTTGACAATATGCAATTGTTTGGAACGTATAACTGCGCTTAGGAGAGATAAAATATAGAGTAAATCATGAGTATTATAGCACAGTAGCACAACCATGGGTTGGTTATTATGGCCAAGTACCATACAGGGTCATAAAAGTTAGGGGGGAAAGCAATTCCAATGTAAATTTTCGAGGAACGTAATACACTGTACGGAAATGTGATAAAAAAAGCTACTAAATCATCCTGGTTGAGCCACTGTTCCAACCATCAAAGATCAGGGCTGCAGGGCTGACACAAGCAATACTACACTGATGAGGACACAATCATCCTTCGAGATCAAAAATACGAAATCAAATCCTGTTATGAAGTTTATGAATTTGCTTTACACTAACTTCCCCTGTCGAGTTGATGCCGGAGGAAACAGTAACTCGCAGGTATTGTATGCGAGAAATTCAATAACATTTGACAGATTGTTTGAAACACTTATCTAAAGTAGTTAATTAATACTTGTGTGCTTTTCCTGTTATGTGAGTATCTTTGAAACGTGATTAAAAGTAATTCTCTAATATTTTACGAGAGTGGTTCAATAATTTTTTATTTCATTTTTGTATATGTTGTATGCCCCGTGAGGGCATTGTTTTGAACATTTGTAGTCTAATGTACGGGATTTCTATTTTATTTGGGGTAATTCTAATTCTCTAACACTTTGCGTTTTCCTGAAAAGTAAAGCGCTATTTG
Source organism: Dolomedes plantarius (assembly GCA_907164885.2). Classification (NCBI taxonomy): domain Eukaryota; kingdom Metazoa; phylum Arthropoda; class Arachnida; order Araneae; family Dolomedidae; genus Dolomedes; species Dolomedes plantarius. Next base: position 160,083,138 of record OU015496.1, on the reverse strand, counting down.
AATCTTTCATCTAAAGTAACCCGCTAAAATTTCATGTAAGTAATTCAATACAAATTGCGATATTCTTTGAAAGGTCGGTCTTCAAAAGTAATTCAATAATACTTTGCGTTTTTCATGTTATATGAGTAGGTTTGAAGCGTGATTTGAAGCAATTTGCTTATATTTTACGTAGGCAATTGTGTTTTCCGTCCAGCCAACATTCTCTGAATATTTTATTTTTATCTGATGTTATTCACTAATATTCTATTTGTATTCTATTGTTTTCTAAATATTTTATTTCTGATAATAAATAGGTGCTCTTTCAAATCTTTTGATTTAAAAGCAGTTTACAAACATTTAATGTGTTTCCTCGCTGTCAGATCACTCTATGAAACTTTGATCTACAATACCTTGATTGATGTATTTTGTGTTTTCCCGTCAAATGAACATTCCTTGAAATTTTTTTAATCTAATGTGTCTGGCACGTATTTTATTCGTGTAACTTACCAGTACTTAGTGTTTTCTTTATAATTATTGGGAAAAGTAGATAAGTAAGACTTGAAACACTTTGATCTAAGAATAACTCACAAAACTTTATAAATGTAATTCACCAAAAGTTGTGTATTTTGGCTGATACCTTTCTATGAAATGCTGCTTGTATGTAATTAACTAATGCTATATGAGTTTTTTCCTCATTTGAGACACTCTTTAGAATGTTGATCTAAAGTAATTCCCTAAAACTTATTGGGATGATAATTTTTCAATGAACCTCCATATTTGGTATACAATTGCATCGGATTTTGGAAGTTACTACGTATACTGTTACTATAATAAAATATAAAGAATATATATTTAACAATTCAAAAAATTTTATACATGTACCGTATTTTTGAAACCATCATATGACTCACCTTTTTACATACAAAAATCGACTTTAAATTGGGTGCGTCTTGTGGTCCGAAAGGTAACGTTAAAATGAATTGAATATTATTACATAGATTATATATATTTATTATATATATTATATATCTATGATACCCGGTATAAATGGCTTAAGTCAAAAACAGTGATTTTTAGATACTTGTTACTACTAATAAAAAATTCTTTTGACCGGAATGAAAATTTGATTATGAAACAAGAAATGTAATATTGTATACAAAATTTATAGACCTAAAACCTTTTATACCAGTCATTTATTTATTTATTTATTTTTCATTATCAGTTCTAACAAGTATAAAAAAATCCCTGTTTTTGACTTAAGCCCTTTCTACCGGGCATCATAGATATATTTATAAATTATATTTTATATATATATATATATATATATAAGTTTATTATATATATATACATATTATATATCTATGATACCCGGTATAAATGGCTTAAGTCAAAAACAGTGATTTTTAGACTCTTGTTAGTACTAATTAAAAAAAACAGAGATATTTTGACTGGAATGAAAATGTGATTATGAAACAAGAAATGTAATATTATATACAAAATTTATAGACCTAAAACCTTTAAATAGCAGTCAATTTTTTTATCAATACTAACAAGTATAAAAAAATCACTGGTTTTGACTTAAGCACTTTATACTGGGCATCATAGATATGTTTATTACTTATATTATATAAATATATATATATAAGTAATAAATATATATATATAATTATATGTATTATATATATTTTATCTTTATTAAGTAAAATATGAAAATATCTTTATATACCTAACAAAATACAAAATATTCCTTTCGAAAAATCCTCCCATAAATTTGAGGTGCGTTTTATCGTCCTAAAAATATGGTAATTCATGAAAAGTTGTACATAATGGTTGATATCGTTGTATGAAGTGTTGCATGTATGTAATTCTCCAATACTATATGGATTTTTCGTCATTTGAGACACTCTATGAAACGTTGATCTAAAGTAATTCCTTACTTCTTTTGAAATTATATACTTTTACGAACCCCCATATGGGGTATGCAATTATTTCGGACTATAGAAACAACTGCGAATACAGTTACTATAATAAAATATAGAGAGTTTACATTTAACGCACTAGGAGCTTGTGTTTTGGATATAATAGTAGATTTATCCGAAATGCTCCCATGGTATTTTCACTCCCGTGTTTCTGCATGATCCATTCATTTTGAATAATCGCTTGAGAATTCCGCTCTCGGCAACGAGTTTTGTTCGAATTGGATGATGAAACGGCACTTGGAGGATCACGGAATACTAAGTACGGGGGTGGAGCTACGAGCAGAGTCTAATTTATATGCATATCCTAACGGGGGTGGGGAGGGAGGCAACGGAGAATTAGTTTCCTCTCAGTGTCCCTATTTGAGGTTTACACCCAGCGAAGCTCAGGGCAAGGTATGCCTGGCTCTAGACGGGAATTGATGGCGAGTTTATCAGCGAAGTGTAACCCAGAATCGTATAATTAATCCCTTGTATTGAAATATTCCATCGCTGTCCCAATAAACATTTCCCACAGTCGGTTTGAATAGGCTGATTGAGCTTATATCTCTTGGAAGAAAAGCATGTACTTGAAAATATTATGAGCCTTCAAAACTTGTACGTCGTGAGTTTTGTTTTGTTTTGTTTTCCCTGTAAGGCATAAACAGAACTGAAACGAAACACGAGGACAAAATGTCTGCTCATACTTGAAGGTTGACGTCGCCCATATTGTATGCAAGTTAACATCGCGAGCTTCCACTGAGTTGGCTCGGGTTTGAAACCCTGGTAAGACCTGGACTTTCCTGTACTGTAACCCCAACTTAAAACTCGCTTTATATGGGCGAATCGTCTTCAAAACAAACGCCATCTGCACCGAAAAAAAAGAAAAAAGTACTTGAAAAAAGTAAGATGGCAAAGGTTCATCGGGTGGTCGAGAATACTATGGATCATCCTTAGCCTCATGAGGGCTAACTAGACCGGGACTTACCAAGGAGCTTACATCCTATCGCGGCCGGATCTATGCCTATCACGGGACTCGAACCTACAGGGTCTGGAATCGCATACCAGCGCCCAGTTCCTCTATCACCCAGTAACTCATGGCCAAAGCTGATGTAAACAAATAACCTGTGCAGGTCGTGTGCGTCTCGAAGGGGGAAAATGAGATGCCTAGAATTTGCCTGCTGGCCAGGGCATAAATCACTTTCCCCAACTGGTTTTTAAAAATGACGTCAAGCTGGCAAGTCAAATGATTATTTTCTTTCATTAAATTTTTAGTTCTGAAAGGCGAACTAAAATGTTGTTAAATCCTCAAGCAACTAATTATACGTGAATACTTTCTCCATAAGCATTAAATATCCAGAAATGGAAGGGAAAGACATGAAAATTGTGTTTAATGACCTTACACATTGTCCAGCGAGAATGCATGTAATTTTATCTGAACACAAGATTTTAGTCACTAGTATCTTTTGCCACATTGTGAAGTAAATAGTGTATGTCTTACAAGATTGCAAAATAGCATGAAACTAACAAATTGCAGAATAAAATTTTCAGGCAGAGTGGAGTTTCTATTTTTTTTTTTTTTTAATGCGGAGGCACTTATCGTTAAACATTCTTCTATACTACGCCGCAGTTTACTGTCCATTTTATTATGGGGGCACCATATAGGCGGTCAGCATTACCCCCTATGAAGGGCGATACAAACGGAGGCATTTTTTCGTGGCGCAACGCCGGGATTCGATTTGAGCACCCTCAGCACCGAAAACCAGCGCGCTGTACCACAAGGCCGCCACAAGCCCCAGAGTTTCTAAATTTACTGCCTTGAATTTGATAACGTAATTACTAAACTTTTTCTCCGTTATTATTAGCCACCGTTATCATAGACTGCTGGTCATTAAAATTGCCACACCAGGAAGGAAATCAAATAACAAAACTTTACTTATTGTACGTATACATCATAGTAGGGAAAAATCACGATTAAATATGTAGGCAATTTAGGGGGGAGGAGTATACAGAGTCTGAAATTAGTATACACAGCTGCCGCCTCTGGCAGCTAAAATGGCTCTAACCCGGTTAAACATCGAGTCGAACTGGGCTTGGATGGCAGATACAGGCAGGCCATTACATGCTGCTTCAAGTCTATGCCGTACTTCATCAATCGTAGCGGCTGGAGAGCGGTGGCGGCCCAGTCTCACAGCAACCCATGATTGTGTTTCCAGTACGTCAGAGATCTGGAGAACCTGCTGGCCAGGGCAACAATCGAACACACTCTGTGTCGAGGTAGGTCAGAACACGACGGGCAACATGCGGTCTTGCGTTATCCTGTTGAAAGGTGGCATCTCCAAGGCCTCAAAGACAAAGGCACAGCCACCGACTTTCAGATATGAGAAATGCAACGCTGGCTGTTCAGATTACCAACGACGCGAACAAGAGGTGTTCGTGTTTGTACCCAATGGCTGCCCTTACCATCACACGAAGTGCAGGGCCCGTATGACGATACTGAATGCAAGCAGGCCACATGCGCTCTCCTCGGTGCCTCCAGACACGCATACGTACACAATGATGCTGCACGCAGAACCGGGACTCGTCTAAAAAGATGACGTGGTGCCACTCCTGTATCCAGTTTTGTCGTTGGCCGCACCACTGTCGCCGCGCATCTCTATGCTGCGGTGTCAAGGGGAAGCCGCAATTATCTGCATGGCGTTCAGTATGATCCTCCTGAACCCATCGATTCCTTATTCGCATGACAGTCGTTGTATCCCGACCAATGAGAGTAGCAATATCGCGAAACGAAAAACCACACTCTCGATAGGCCACGATCCTGCCACTATGGAATTCCGACACGTGCTGGTAGCCATTTCTCCTTCTTGTACGAGGCATAACACGATCTTCTCACAAACAACCACGATTCAAATGCGATTTCCGAATGAGAAACCCCCTGGGCAACTTTCCTTTTATACAGAGTTTCAGATACCGTTTCTCCCTCCTGCGTCGTACGATTGCGCTTAAGTGCTAATCATTTGCATATCCCAGCATCTTCTTCCTTTTATGCGAATTTGAAGTTTGTATTATAACTTCTTCATTGTGTTGCAATTTTAATGGCCAGTATCCGCCCACCCCTCCATCCTGACCTAAAACGTCGTCGGACTGGTAGCGGTTAACAAAATGACGACCAGACTAAATAGCAGTAAATAAGGATGATTTTTATTTACACTGATTGAAGAATGTTGAAATCACGGAATAATATTTTAACATAAAACACTCTAAGGATTCGTGCGAGTTGTCAAAGTTCAGGAACTTTTCAGCGCATGAACAGATACAGTTCAGATAGAATTTACACGATTCTAATTGGCACTTCAGATTAAGTCTGAGTTCAGTATAAGTGCGTCCACTGGCTCCCAATACTGGAGCCTATTTGGCTGGTTGAGGGAACTTCTTTCATAAACCACGATGACAGGATATCGAGCCAAAAGTCAGATCCGTCTGGGATCGAATTTTCAAGTTAGTTCCGATAGCTATACAGAGCTTTATCTAAAAGCTGGTCGACCGGGATCGAATAAACTTCCTCTCACGTCAGGAATCAGGAGAGTTACTCTCTGTCCTATCACGATATAATGCTTCCGTTAAGAAGCTGATCGACTGGATGTCGAGAGACTTATTCCTACCACACAGGAATTCAGAGACTTAACTATCTCTCGACGATTCGACCTAGCCCTACGTACGAATCAACTAAGAACACCTACGGTTCCAAGAGAAGTTCTCCGTTGGAGAAGCAATTTTCTCACGACCGCACTGGCCGGACTGAGCGACTTCTCACCTTGAGACTAAGAGGCTAACTAACGCTAATTTTTCTCAGCGACCTAACTTTGGATTTGGCGCTCCGATCGCTTGAAATTTTAAAGGATTTTAAGTGGTGCGCTTTAAAGGTGACATCATCTCTAGAGGCTGTTATTGGTCTATCTTTTCCCGCTGAAGACTCAGAGGTGAGCTCGCACTATTAATTTTACGAGCCTTCTTCATCAAACAGTGGGGGTGCGAAGCGAATCAGGATTTCAATTTTAATATCACATCGCAGACTTACTGGCGCGGTGTAGCTTCTGCTTCATTGTCAACAGTCTTTTTTTCAGACCGCCTTTTGTTCCTATGCCCTCTGCCCGTGGCTACGAGCGCATGTTTATGAAGTCCGAGGTTCACTCGAGATCATTAATTTTAGGAAAGGATTGTGTTAATTGGGGAGAATCAACTTTGATTCTTCACACCCTGGATATTCGTCTCTACTTAGTGTTGTTTAAGTTATTATTTTTATTGTTGCAATGTTTCTTTATAACACACTAAAAGTATGACGTAATAAAAGAATGAATCACCTGTTATTTGCAATCCAAATCTTCCTTGAGCAGAAAAAGGGTGGTCTCTTCGAATCTGAACTGAAGGAGCGAGCGTTGAACACATCTAGTGCAAAAGTACATTTGGACTCTGGTAGAACATTACAAAGAGACTTTCTATCTCTTCTAAGTTACTCAATTTTACTTAGGACACAAAAGACACCTGCAGAAATACTATGATATATTACCAACAATACTAAAATCATTTTCTATATTATATATAAAATTTAAAGTCTAAAATGATGAGGGAACACACAGCCTCTTTAAGGCTGCTGTGTACTATCCTTATTGGATTCGCTCACCTCAATGTTAACATATGGAGAAAATATGTCTATTATTTAGGGCTACATAAATGTTGATAATCCAATAAAAATGATATTTTCATATAGCCTGAACTTTTCTGCACCAACCAACAGGATTCCTTTTAGAAATTTCGTCCAACAAAAGAATTTATGAGTGTTTCAAACACACTATAGCCGATTTTCTCCCTGAAAAATTAAAATTTTAAACTATTTTTTGTATTTTTTTCTAAAAAATGAAAAATGCCCCAAGGTGAAAAATTTCTTTCTCTATTACGGAGTACAATTTTTAAAAAAATCTTTAAATCCGAGTCGGCAATCCTACGACACATTTTCTCCATAGGTTAACATTGAGCGAATCCAATAGAGTTAGTACACAGAAACCTTAAATTCCCCCCCCCCCCAAAAAAAAAAAAAAATAAATAAATAAATAAATAAATAAGTAAATAAGTAAATAAATAAAATAATGATAGAAAGAAAAAAGGGGCAACTAGTTTAGAACTAATTAAAATAGCCTTCATCAGGCTATAGGAAGCATTAGACGTGATTGTCCCTATGGCATTTCTTGCGGATTTCAAGAAACTGTTTGTTCCTGTTCCACATGCGTATTCCACATGTCCCATGTAAGCAATGTGCGTAAAATTGTAAGAAAAGAGATGGGTAGAACTTTGGCAATGGACAACTCGCCGATCAATTATTAAACTGAATAAAAGAACGGGCGTTTGAAAGGTCCTAAATGGCACACACATTATCAGATAAATAGGTCTGCTTTCCATGTACAGTGAAACTTCTATCAGGCTGCCAGTCATGGTTCCGAAAAAAAGCGGCCGTATTGAGAGGTGACCGGCTAGAAAAGTTTCACTGTATTTCAGTCTGTTAATTTTTTTTAAATGAATAGCATCATATTTGGAAATATTTTATTTCCTCATTTTACTCTTAATTAAAGTGATCTATTGAGATAAATATAGATGAAAATGAGCTGAAATACACTTTGACAGCAAATTTAAAGTTAACGATCACTTATCCAATGATGTCTGATAACGCTTAATGACACTGAAATGGTATAGCGAAATAACAGTAATGCATTGTATCCACTAATTTAAAATTAAAAACTATAGTGGGAAAAATGTAGTTGAATTTCACACCAAAGAACAAAATACCGAAAAAAAAAAGAAAAAAAAAAGTTAGGAGAAAATAAAAAGGAACTGAACGCGGACATTTATTTAAAAACCTACGCTTCAATAAATATCGGTCAACACGTGAATATGTAAAATACCTGAACAGCACAATGTTTAATTTTGGCTCACATTTTTGAGTGCATTTGCACCGCACAATTGCGGACCAAGACTGATATACATAATTTAAACTAGTCACAGTTTTTATACACCGGGAATAAAACTAAGTGAAAAAAAATTAATTCCAAACAATCTCGTTACTCATCTAGACACTCAGTTACGTCTGAGAAAGGAAGAACATATCTTTATTGTTTGTACTGATGCTTCAGCTAATAAAGAACTTCTTCATTTATCGCCAAGTTTTCGATTGTTATATTAGCAATCATTCCTGTGCTGCCATCTATATTACCTTCTCGCAAGTAATTTCAAAATTTTCAGCATTTCAGGATTTTTAAGCATTTCCATATTAAGATATATCTTATCTAATCTAATCACGACAGAGATTAGGAAAGAGGGAAAAATAAATTAACCAAGGAATCAACAAAGCTTTTCCTCCTATCCACCTAATTAACAAATGGATAATTTAAGATCATTGAACTCTATAAAAATGTATTAGATGCAAAATAACAATCAGGCTATGATCAAATAAATTTGTTCCCTTTTATATATAGTTCCCGTTTAGAAAATATTAGAATAATGTAATTTCAAGTGAATTAGTACCCTTATGAAAATATTTAATTAGTTTGTTTGTTATATCCGGTAAGGTCACTTACCCAAGAAAGTTTCAGATACTGACACATTTTTGTTTGTTTTTAGTGTCACGTTTTGTTGGTTGCACTAATAATGGTAACAATATTTTAGCACCTTTCTCTATGAGAAGAGTTAACGAATTTGGATAGAAAAGAGGTAGTACTTTTCTCCTTTCTTTTTGGTCTTCCTTTGCAGTTGTCAAAAGAAGAGAGAGTGTGTATGAATGATGTATTTTTACTACGTATACATCTCTCTCTCTCTCTCTCTCTCTCTATATATATATATATATATATATATATATATATATATATATATATATATATATATATATATATATATATATATATATATATATATATAGAGAGAGAGAGAGAGAGATATATATATATAGATATATATGATATATAGATATATATGATATATATGATATATAAGATATATATGATATAGAGAGATATATAGATATATATGTTTGTGTGTGACGAAAAGGTGCGTCCTCCTATTCAATTACATTTAACGCATATTCTAAATTATCCTTTTAATAAAACATGACCCCTCTTCCAAATTTCGAGCTAGAAACAAAGTGATTTATAATTTATATTGGCCCTTAAGGCACATGCAGATCATTAAGCAGGCATTTGAAATATCTAAATTCAATAACATCTACATACGTCTGGTCCGAACTCAAAGGCCTCATAAAATTTGTATATAATAGATAAGGCCTGTTTTCAAATTCTTCCTTTTTAATAAAACGCAGAGCAAGCGCGTGATCTAGCAATTAGTTAATCCCCGTGGAACAACGTGGACACATGAACACCACGAGACTAAATTTATCCAATTAAATAATAGGTAATTTCAGCCCCCTACTGGCAAAATCAAGAACCCCTCATTTCATAATTGCTTGAAAAAACAGAATATTTCACTTTTTTCTCTCTTAAATCTCCTTGTATGTAGACCTTGTCATTTTCGCGCCCCGTCCTGTTGCGGACACCGTCAGTCCAGTGGCCACTACATCTAATACCTTCGTAATGCTTCCTGATTAATAAAGAAGTTTATTGGATAACGGCTGCGTAATTTATGTATCTCTTCTCTGGCTCCATTACTGTGCTTTTTCCCATCACCCAACGAGCGACTGCATAAGTGTGATCCAACAATTCTTCCCTCGTTCCAAATTCATATTCTAATTGTGATTATTATCACATATAAGATATACAGGGAAACTTCTTTATGACAGCCAGTAATGGTTCCGAAAAAATGTGGCCGTTTTGAGGGGTGGCCGGCCAAAGAAGTTTCGCTGTACTTCATTTAAACAAACATGTTATGATTTGTTAAACGCTGTAATATTTTACTAAATATAAATAATGAAAATATTCATTTAAATTAAACTTGATTTTCTTTCTTAAATAACATTCTATCTCAGTATTACAGATTATATAAAACACGGAAAAGAGATAATGGATGGGAAAAATTAAATATCTATTAACACATGAAATACGCCTATATAATTTACATTCTTGTTCGTCAGTTATGGTACACTGTTAACTAAAATGAACAATACAATACGAAACCCGGCTATGTAATTCGGATTTTTGTTATTCAACTATATTACGCTCTTCATTTAAATAAACAATTTAATAGAAAACAAAACAGTACAATACAGAAAGCTGTTATATGATTTGGATTCTTGTTAGTCAATTATATTGCATTGTTCATTTATATAAACCATATAATAAGCGCAACAAGTATCTCAATTTAAGAATAGTGCAATGGACTTTCATAAAATTCTATAGCTAATGTTTTGAAAATTGACTTGTTTTAAAATTTTAATCATGATTTTAGACCATTTATAAATGTACAAAATAATCTCAAGATAATATTAAAAATACAAATTAATTCTCAATAATTACCAGTTGTTTCACTAGTTTTGATACAAAATTTATTCTAATTACAAGCTTATTGCAAAATTTTTGGGATATAATTTTTAGCATTTTTTTCCTAATAAATGTTTGGCATCACAGGAGAAAAGGTATGATTTAATTTTTACCATGTTTTTATTAACTCGCTTTCTTGTTTGTTTGTTTGTTTGTGTGTTTGTCCAGTACAAATCTCGCAATCGATTTTTAACTAACTTCCCGACTAGCTAGATATTTAAAACTTTTAGAATAGCTCAGAACACGATGACAATGCATTCTTGTAATACTTTTAGCCGAAAAATTCCGCAAGGTGGCGCTTCGATCGAATTCAATGCTTGCACTTTTGCGTAACGGGGTTTGACGATTTTGAAAGCAGAATACATGTGAATTTAGTTTGTTTACAAAAATATTGTGCGAAAAATTTTAAAAAATTATAAAAATTAAAGTTTACAAAGTCTGTGGATAGTGGAAACGACTAAAAAGTGATTAAAATTAAATAAAAAAAAGTGAAAAAGAATAATTAAGTGAAGGTTTGTGCAATTAAGGGAGAATTGTCAAGTTTATATGATTCAACAGAAAATTTAAAAACGTGGTACGTTAAAAGTTATTTTTATCTTGTAATTATTTACCCTGGAAACACGTTTCAGATATGAACTAAACTGATGTACTTGGTCTTTTTAAATTACTACACAGATCGGTGAAGGATTCGAAAACATCGACAGCAATCTTTGAAATTTAAAATTAAAAAGTATTTCAAGAATTAAATTCACAAAAATTAATTTCCTGGGCTAATCTTACCAGAATTAATTTTCACTTAAAAGTGTAATAAAAATTTGCCAAAATTAAATTATCTCAAAAATTAATCCTTTGACTCGAATTTCATTTAAAGGGATTGCAAATTTTCCGTTTCTAATGTTCTTTTTAACTAATTTGTTACCTTGGTTTGTTGGGTTTTTTTTTTCTTTTTTTTTTTTTCTGAGTACTCGGTGAAATGTTCCTGGTCCCGTACAATTAGTATGAGCAGAGTTACTTGAGACACGTTCATGTCTAAAACTACGTTCAGAGGAAGAATGTTGCTCTCGTCCCAACTACAGTAAAACATCGTTTATCCGGCCTTTGTTGATCCGGATAATCCGGATTAGATTTATAGACATGTTTTTATTTAATGTTCACATTAGATAACAATTTTTAACTATGATAGCAAGAACGTACCTAAAAGTACACCAAATATTCGCGTTTAAGTTTGATTAAACGTACAGTTCCTGCATAGATTGTATAATAAATAATGGTAATAAAAAGCTTTTTGTTGAGTTTAAGAAAGCTTTACTAGATTGTCACAGGGCGTTGACGTGGATTGACTCAGCAAAGTTATTTTTATATTTTTTAATGTCTTGTAAACAATACTAAGTAATTTTGTTACAGAACATAGTTATTTTTATATTTTTTAATATTATTTATATTTTATGTTATTTATATTTATGTTTATTATTTATATTTATGTTTTTAATGTTATTTATATTTTTTAATGTTATTTATATTATGTTATTTATAATTTATGTTATTTATATTTATGTTTGATATTTATATTTATGTTTTTTATATTTTTTACATAGTTATTTTTAAATTTTTTAACAAAGTTATTTTTATATTTTTTAATGTCTTGTAAACAATACCAAGTAATTTTGTTACAAAACATAGTTTTTTTTATCGCAATAAATGGCAAGTCTGCTTAGATAAGGATTTTGTTTTGCTTATTACCTCTATTACACGGATTATCCGGATTATCGATTTTCCGGATTCCCTATGGTCCCAGTTAGGCCGTCCGCACACGGAGCAACTCAAAAGAAACTGATAACTGACTCAAATCAAAAACCAGACCGTGATGAGTCGTAACCTATGCAATTGAATGGAGCCACGCACACGGCGCAACTGGTTACAAACCCGTCCCAGTTGCGCCGTGTGCGTGGCTCCATTCAATTGCATAGGTTACGACTCATCACGGTCTGGTTTTTGATTTGAGTCAGTTATCAGTTTCTTTTGAGTTGCTCCGTGTGCAGACGGGCTTAGTCTTGGTAAACGAGGTTTTACTGTACACTTTAATTCTTTTGTCTTCTCCACCTTCGTTGTCTGTATCTGCCAACGGGGACGTGTGAAGCTGCGAACCGCACTTAACACCCTCTCCAAATGTACATCCATCCCCTGAAACGTTAAAAAAATTTATTATTTTAAAATTATTTCTACTATTTAAGCTAAAACTATATGAGAATGATATTAGCGAAGAGAAGTATAAGCATGCATCAAAATCCACGTCTATCAATAGACAACGGAAAATAAAGAGGAATGGATTAATTTCAGATATTCCGATAACGATCATTATGAACTTTAATAGGAATTTGAGATTCCCGCTTCACAATACGATAGCTGTACCGTATTTCGCGTGAGGCGGCACGAAATTCTGTCGTACATTCATCTCGTCGCAGTTGCTCGGGGCGAAGTCGTTAGGTTGCGGTAGGGCTCGTTTCAATGAAGAACGAATTACTGTGGCTCACTTCCCATGAAACTTTACAACGTGCTGGTTGATTTCAGACAGGTGTCTCTTACAGATTCTGGTCCGGTGTGCAATTAAAGGAGTATCTGCGTTGCCTATTAGTAAATAAACGTGCTCTTATTTAGCATTTGCAACGTACACACACACACACACACACACACACACACACATATATATATATATATATATATATGTCTACAAAAGTACAACCAGAAATCAAACCAATGGACAACGGCAATCTTACTATGGCGCTACGCTGCTCAACCGTAAGCTGCTATATATTAAATAAAAACATTTTTAAACCTGACAACACCAGCACAATTCATCAACCTGAAAGATGAAGAATATAAATGACCGGGGGGAGTTGTGACCCCCAACACTCCGGTTAAACATGTTTGTACCTAGGTAACACTCCCGGAAGTCATTCTTCATCTGCAACCTGACGTAAA